>CM062818.1:1464509072-1465159308 GCA_031772625.1 Pinus tabuliformis
GGAGCAGCTTGATTTGTAGAAGAGATTTTTACAGGATATCAAGCGAGGATTGATCATCGGATCTATTATTCAGGAAGTGTTTACATTTTATTTCTTCAGGCAGAGTCTGTAATCGGGCCAGGTAGCCTCTGGATTCATCCTTCTTTTGGAATGTGAAATATCCGGTAAAAGCCCATACAGTCAATCTCTGTACGAGAAATATTTTGTACTCACGAATTCTAGATCGGAAGCAGTTGAGTTGGTTGCTGGTGGAATTCGAATTTAATTCCAAAGCAAGAGATAAAACTCAGAAACATTCAGTTCGAGAATGGAGATAGTATGCCCCAGTATCTCACGAGGTTCACTCAGTGTCGAGATGAGCTGGGAAGTGTGGGGGTTACTGTTGATGATGAGGATGGTGAGTCTAGGACACCTTGACCTTCCTAAGAGTTAGCATAGCTACCAGGACTCGGTGAATGGAAGGGAAAAACTGCCAAATTGGGAACGACCATGGTCGGATTTGATGCAAGAGGAGATTAGACGGAGCACCAGAGACGGTTCTTCATCCATGCAGGATGAGGAGAACTGTGCCTTAGCGAGTAAGGCGAAGAAGGGGAAGGAGAAGGTTTCTCTTTTCGAATCTTGTTCTTCCAATGATGGGAAGAAGGTTGAAAAATCGAAAGTGCGATGCTTTCATTGTCATGATGGAGACTTGGTGGTTGAGAGGGAGCATACATTACCTCTCAACATGCAGAGCCAGAAGAAGTCTCAGACGATTGTGGAGGAGCCACGATTGGTGCAGCAGCTTCAGGAGATTGTGGAGGAGCCACAACAGGGGAAGCTGAGAGGAGATCGAGTAGAGACATCTACTCATCCAGAGACCTCCAGTAGGGGGAAACTTCAAGCCAGGTGGGCTGAGGGATCGCATGCATCCATACCTCCAGGTAGGAGGTGGGGTGATGTGGATTGATCATCCCAAGGAGGAGGGGCAAGATCCTTGAGGTACCCAACCTCTTGGATGAGACCTTGCTACGGGAGCCCCGATGTGTAGTAGCAGGAACTGACTGATTGGGTAGAGACAGATGCGGATGGAGCGGTAGAGAGAGCGACAGTGCAGGGAATCCCAGGACAGCGCATAGCTAGCAGGCTGTAGCAATGCGAGAGGCACAAGTGTTTTGCACAGTGCTAGGTGGCACAGAGAGGTGTGCAATGGTGTGAGATGCATGGAGATGTTGCAGTAGCGCAGATGTCAGAGAGGGAGCACTTGTCAGCAGCAGGTAGAGCTTCAGCATCAGAGGATGTTTCTATCCCAACAGGGAGGTCAGTTGGGAGGTGCAGTGCGGATGCAATGCTGGGAGGTAGAACCAGCAGCAGCACGGATGCAGTCAGAGATCAAAGTGACAGAGGCTAGAGCAGTCAGATACTGAAGAGCACAGAGATGCGGAGTTTCAGTCGACAGAGGCAATAGCAGTCAGAGACTTTGATGACAGAGCAAGTGGACCAGCTAGATGTGTTGCATGGAGAACATTCCAGAGTTACAGGATCGGGTTTGAGAGGAAGCCTTTCTTGTTGAGAGGGAGTGTTGAAAAGTGTGCAACAAGAAATGCTTGTTGAGAATACAACAAGATGATGGAGCTTAGTGAAAAGAGTCGCCTTCACTAAGTGGGCCCGCAGGCTATTTTTGGCGCAAGTCTATTTTTAGACTATGTCTATTTTTAGACATATGGATCATGTCTATGGATTGCAGGTTGCTGTTTATGGATGATTGGTCAAGTTGGGAAAAATAGATGGACTTCTATTTTTTATCAAAATGTGAATGATCACAGTGTGAGTGATCAAAGTCTATTTTTAGACTGGCTGTCAAAAATATAAAAGTAAAATATTATTGTCTCATAATAATATTTGGACTATAAACTTGATCTTATTCTCTTGGAGCACTTCAGTTTGAGCTACAGAGGTGGCACATGCAGCTGTCAGAAGGAAATACGCTTTTCTTATGAGTCAGTTGAGTTGTTGCATGCATGACTTCAGTTAGAACTCAAGCGAGTTGAGTTTAGTGGACTGGAGGTACAGTTGATGGAGTTGTGTTCAGTTTGACTTAGTTAAACTAGTTGTAGTTAGTCTAACTGCATATAGACTAATGATGAGTTGTTAAACTAATTATTAACTCATAATACAACTAAAGAATACATCAGTTAACTCAGTTGCATGTCAGTGCATGTTCAGTTCAACAGGGACAAGTGGTAGAGAATCAGATTGCTATCAGTTGTGACTATAGTTGTGCATTAGATCTTGCACAATGAAGGGATTGAGTATTCCAATGAGTTTGCTCACGTATTTGGCGCACATTTTAGCCTTTTCTCACGTCCAAAAAGAGTGAGTGACTATTTTGTAGCTGAAAAACAAGTTTGGGAAGCTATTCTCATCAGTTCTTGAGCAGGTATTGAGCAGTGGAGGCAGGCAAGCAGTGGAAGAGATTTGGAGATCAGATCTGAGCTGTATTGTGTGTAACAGAGGTGGAGATACTTGTGAGAAGTATTATGCTGTGTAATGTTACATGATTCAATCAATATAATATAGGGATAGTGTGGGGTTTTTAGCGAGATGCTTTCCCCGGGATACATACTGTGTTTATGAGTTTGATTGATGCTTCTATGTGCGCCTGTGAATGTTTCTGCTTCTGTAAATTGATGATCAACGTAGAGGAGATTATGTATTATACATGTTCCGCTTATAATTGTATGATCGGGATAATCTCTGTGAATATGTGTTAAATTATTCAAAATTTCTACACACTCTAGTGGCATGGGGAATCCAAAAACCACCCTACCAAACAATTCTGTTTCAGGAAACTCAAACTGAGCTCCTCATTGTAATTCTTTGCTTTAAAGACACAATAAAAGAAGGCCACCAATGAAAGATGGACCGGAGATGTAGCCCTAGAGAATAGGGTGAACTCCTTATTAATTGTTGTGTTCTTGTATTTGCTTACTATGTTTCTCTTACTGTTTTCCATTTTCTAGTGTCTGTGTATTTTGCAATCTGATCGATCTGTTGCATAAAATGACATACAAACACACCAGCACATGAGTCTGTAATACCTTCATTCATTAATAACTTAACTGAAGTCACTCAAGAGTGATTTTCAGATCAAGTGGTATCAGAGCACTAGGTTGTAAGGTTAGACAAGCTTGTGTTGGTTTAGCTGTTGAATGCTCACTAGATCAAAGCTCAAATCAGGAGAAGGAGAGTTGGTCGAAACTAATCTTGAAATTGGGAGAGTCTATCCTCGGAAGACAATGTCAGAGGAAGGTTCTATGGGGCCAGACCCTCAATTCATAGAAAGTTTCCTAGCCATAAACTCCATGGTAGAAGAAATGGATAGGGACTTTAGAAAACATAAGGATGAAGATTCATCTGGCTCTAAGCAAGACAAAGGAGAAGATGAGTCACATTCCCATGACCACTCAAAAGGCAAAGCGAAAGAGGAAATCTTTCTCACACCTCCCGATAGCCCTAAAAAGAAAGCATCTTTAATCAAACTAGATGTTAAATTTGATTTACCTATATATGATGGAGAGTTAAATGCAGAAAAGTTTGACAATTGGATTAGACAAATTGATGTGTATTGCAAAGTGCAGAATATCGACTCAGACAAGAGAAAGATTCATCTGACAAGCTTACACCTTGGAGGCACTACCTTGGTTTGGTGGGAAGGTAGAACCCAAGCTAATATGAAAATACATGGTAAGACTATCTCCGTCTGGAGTGAATTTGTTTCTGCAATAAAAAATTAGTTCTATCCATTGGCCTATATGCAACAAGCCATGATGAGTTGGCAGCCTCTTCGACAGTTGAAAGGGCAAAGTGTGCAAGGGTACACTCAAGAATTTAGAAAGATAGCATTGATTCTAGGAATCTCATTAGACTCACCAAAGACTCTATTGAAGTACATTAGTGGTCTACATAGCTACATGAGGCACACCATCCTCATGTTTAATCCCACTAGTATAGATGAGATATCTGTATAAGCTACTCATTTAGAAGTTAGAGGAAAGAATCGAAGTCCAGAAGTTGGGGGACCATCCCAACCCACTGCAAGCAAGAGCAAGGAGAAAAGAAAGCAGAAATGGAAAGCAAGGAAGGCTAACACTACACAGAAAAGTAAGGCTTCATGCACTCACTGTAAAAATGATGGGCATGCTGATGAGCACTGTTGGATTCTGCATCTAGAGCTGAGACCTAAGAAGTTTGAGGGCAAGAAGAAGAAGACTTCTGTAGCTATTCAAAAAGATTTGGGGTCAGACTCAGGAGATAAAACAACCATTGCAGCCACAGGAATAAAAGGTAAGAATTCTGAAGCATCTACTAGTAATTCTGCACAATCTACCATTGATGAAGAAAATGAGAGAAAAAGACATGAGCTTTTTCATATTCGAGTTATTTCCAAACATCAAAAGATTGATACTTTATTTGATAGTGCCTCACAAGTAAATTTAATTTCTGAAGCAATTGTAAAGAAATTGGGATTAGCAACTACACGTCACAAGAAACCATACCCATTAGGATGGTTGAATGATAAAGCACAACTACAAGTGACTAGACAATGCAAACTCAAGTTTTCTTTTGGGTCAACATTTGTAGATGAGGTTGAGTTAGACATAATTCCTTTGGATATATGTGGAATTGTTTTAGGAAGTCCTTACTTGTATGATAGGAAAGCTATTTTCTATAGAGATGAGAACAAGTATCTTCTTGTCAAATATGGAATCGAATACTTTGTAAGAGCTTATAAGCTCAAAAATAATTATACTGTCATAAACTCAGGGCAGATGAAAAGAATGATAAATTCATGCAAACAATTCTTACTGATGGTTGTAAAGGAAAAGAAACCTGATAAAACCAATGTATTTGAGGGCCGTAATGCTAAACAGAAAGCTGATTTAGAAAAAGGTTGTTTCAGAGTATGATATCTTGTTTCAAGAACCTAAAGGTCTACCACCCAAAAAGGAAATAGTGCATGATATTATTTTGCAGCAAGATGCTCCATTGCCTAACATTGGAATGTACAGGTTGTCTGCTTTAGAGAATGCTGAAATCAAGAAGTAAGTGCAGGAGTTGCTCGAGAAGGGGTTCATCAGGCCTAGCACATCACCATGTGGGTCACCAATCGTTTTGGTGAGAAATAAGGATGACTCGTGGAGAATGTGCATTGATTACCGAGCACTCAATAAGATAACAATAAAAAATTGTTATTTACTTCCTCGAATAGATGATCTTTTAGATCAATTGAAGGAAGTTGTTTATTTCTCCAAGCTAGACTTGCACAGTGGATACCATCTGGTCAGAGTTGCAGATCAAGACACATGGAAGACTGCTTT
Source organism: Pinus tabuliformis (assembly GCA_031772625.1). Classification (NCBI taxonomy): domain Eukaryota; kingdom Viridiplantae; phylum Streptophyta; class Pinopsida; order Pinales; family Pinaceae; genus Pinus; species Pinus tabuliformis. The sequence continues at coordinate 1,464,514,433 of CM062818.1, forward strand.
CAAAACGAAGCAGGGATTGTATGAGTGGCTGGTTATGCCTTTTGGCTTAACTAATGCTTATGTTACTTTCGTGAGATTAATGAATGATGTACTCAGACATTTTCTTGATGATTTTGTTATTGTGTATCTGGATGACATTCTGATTTTTAGAAAAACGTGGGAAGACCACTTAAATCATGTTAAGTAGACATTAGATGTTTTGAAAAGAGAAAAACTTCATGTTAAACTCTCAAAATGTGAATTTGGCAAAACATCTCTAAATTATTTGGGTCATATAGTATGAGGTGGTGAATTGAAGATAGATCCCTCTAAGGTGGCAGTCATTGTAAACTGGCCTAAACCCAAATTTGCTACAGAAGTTAGAAGCTTCTTAGGAGTAGCACAATATTGGAGGAAGTTCATTTCTAACTTTTCCTCCCTTGCAGCTCCCTTACATGCTTTAACAGGATTGAACAAGGTGTTTCAGTGGGGAGGCAAACAGCAGAAAGCCTTCAACACCTTGAAAGAAAAGATTACTACAACACCTGTACTAACACTGCCTGACCTTCAAAGACCATTTGAGATCCAAACAAATGCCAGTGACTATGCCATGGGAGCAGTGTGGACACAACACGGTAAACCCATATGTTATCATTCTGAGACTTTTAATCCTGCCGTAGTTAACTATCCTACATATGATAAAGAATTGTATGCATTAGTACAGAGTGTGAAAAAGTGGAAACATTACTTAATGGGGAAAGAGACAGTAATACATACTAATCATCAACCACTTCAATATCTGCACTCCAAAACTAAGTTGCAGCAATCAAGACACTATAGATGGATGGGTTTTCTACAACAGTTTCATTTAGTCATCAGATATAAAAGAGGCATACATAATAAAGTTGCAGATATGTTATCTAGACCCATTATAAATGCAACTACTATGCTTAAGCATAATTCTGTGCAACATGAAAGCTACATTGAACAATATGCTCAAAATATAGACTTTAAAGATATATATGCAACTTTAAGTCAAGGAAAACAAGTAGAAGAATTGGATTATCATGTAAAGGACCGACTCTTATACCATTGTGGGAAGTTATGCATTCCACAAACTGAAAGAGTAAAGATAATTAGAGAAGCGCACACTTCTCTGATATCAGGTCACTTTGGGATAAGTAAAACAGTTGCACAGCTGCAAAGATTTTGTTATTGGCCAAAAATGAATGAGATAATTTCTAGATATGTAAGAGGGTGTACTATGTGTGCTAAAAGCAAGCCCAACAATAGGAAACTAGGCTTGTACACTCCATTACCAGTTCCTTCTCACCCTTGGGAAAGTGTCCCCATGGATTTTGTTGGAGGACTACCTAAATCTAGGAAAGGTCATGATTATCTATATGTTGTTGTCGATAGGTTCAACAAAATGTGTATTTTGATACCTTGTAATAAACATATTACAACTGTACAAACTGCAAAACTATTCTTTGAACATGTATGGGTTCATTTTTGACTACCCACTTCCATTGTATTTGATCGAGACACCCGATTTGTGGGGAAGTTTTGGTCAAGTCTGTGGGAAATGATGGACACCAAATTGAAGAAAAGAACAGATTTTCATCCACAAACTGATGGCCAGACAGAAGTAGTTAACAAGACAGTGATCCAGTTACTCAGAGGATATTGCAGCAAACATCCTAAGCTTTGGGATGAACATTTGTGTTATGTGCAGCATGATTACAACCGAGCAAAACATTATTCTACACAAAGATCTCCTTTTGAGACCTGTTTTGGTTTCACACCAAGGTCTCCTTTGGATTTTGTCTTTGGTAAAGATACCACAGTTGAGAGACATAGTGATGTGGATAGGGCAACTAGGTTCATTGAACAAATCCACGAAATTCACCAGGCAGTACAGGAACAGCTGGAAAAGAGCCAAGCCAAATACAAGGCAAGGCATGACAAGCATCAGATGGAGCATAGTTTCCAAGTTGGTGACCAAGTATGGCTATATATCAGTAAGGACAGGATGCAAGGTGAAGCTAAAAAGCTAAAGCCCATCAGGTATGGACCCTTTAAAATACTTGAAAAGATTGGTGAAAATGCTTTTCACCTTGATCTACCAGCTTATATGCACATCTATTCAGTCGTGAATGCAGATTGCTTGGGATTGTTTGAACCCTCACTAATTGAGGATCCTGAAGATCAGAGTCAATTGACTTCTATTGATGATCTGCTACCTGAATATCTTAATGAATTAAAGGAAGACACAGTTCTGGACAGGAAGGTGAGGATGACGTGTAAAGGAGATGTTGAGTACCTCAGAATTGGGCTCAAGGGGTCAAAGCCGAGCAATGCAAAGTGGATAGAGATTAGACAAGTGAGACAATTGTACCCTCACTTAGTCGATGCTTGAAAATCATCTTTTGGTGGTCTAAAAGCTTTTTCAGTGGGAAGGCTGTGAAATTGGATCCATGAAAAATAATCAAGATGCCATGACTGTATCCAAACATAACAGACTTCGAATTTGTGAACAAAGAGTGGTCAGGAAGACCTCTGACAGTGGAAGTTTGTAGCCAGCGAGGAACGACGAGGTCCTCGGTCAAAGCGCGCTAACCGAGGCCCATGGAGACCGTGCAGGAGGCAAAACTGGCACTTGGGAAGCCCAGATCAGGAAAAGGGGGTTGTTTCTAATGTGCGATTAGCGCTAATCACGCATCGCTGGGAAAAACCCCTTGAGAAGGAAAAATCCCCGAAGTACTCAGTCACATGGAAGCCGGGAAACCATGGGAAAGCGCTAAGGCGAAAGGCGGGTCCCGTGCTCTAGAACCGGCAGTATATCGGGAGCACCCTTGGGCGGTAAGCGGATTTGGAGAAAAACGAGCGATTCCATTCAGTGCCTGACGCTTCACAGGTGGATGAGAGAGAAAACCATCGCTCATCACGCGCTAAGGCTCAAGCGAGTCAACCGCGCGAAATGAGCGAATGTTGTAGGATCTGGGGGCTCCAGATTTGACGGTAGAGATCGTGCCCGATGGAGGAACTGGATTTGACAGGGGATTAAGAAGCAACATAAAGAATTATGAAGTCTAATTTGACGCTAAGATGACGGATGAGTCATTCCACAGTGTAACCGAAAAACCGAATCGACGAGAAAGAGATGGCGCAGTTCGTGAGAGGACAAGTGGCCACTCCCTGTGAGCCGTTGATGATGATGCAGAGACAAGGAACCCCAAGCGAGCAACATCAGGCGATCTGACGGGGGTGGAAGAGGAAGTGAATAGCCAGAGACAGATTGGATCTAAAGCCATGAACAGACAGAAAATAGAGGACGCTGAGAGGAGAAGAGAACGAAGACAGAGAAAAGAAGAGACGGTGAAGCAAAAAGCAGAAAGACAAAGGGCCGAACTGACCTATAGCAAAGGCAACATCGAGCAGACAAACAGCTTGAGAGGTTCAAGCAATCCTTGAGAGGATCTGTTGGGAATTGAGTACCACATTGGGCTCCTCCCATTGAAGACTGAAGAGGTCAAGACTTGGAGAGGAAAAGAGTCTGTGCACTCTAGTGGCGTGGGGAATCCAAGAACCACCCTACCAAGCAATTATGTTTCAGGAAACTTCAATTCAGCTCCTCATTGTAATTCTCTGCTTTAAAGACACAATAAAAGAAGGCCACCACTGAATGTTGGATTGGAGATGTAACCCTAGAGAATAAGGTGAACTCCTTATTAATTGTTGTGTTCTTGTATTTGCTTATTGTGTTTCTCTTACTGTTTTCCATTTTCTAGTGTCTATGTATTTTGCAATCTGATCGATCGGTTGCCTAAAATGACATACACACACACCAACACATGAGTCTATAATACCTTCATTCATTAATAACTTAACTGAGGTCACTCAAGAGTGATTTTCATATCAAAGCTCAAATGCCACTTGAAATAAATTGTGTTTAATCATGATCAAACATGTTTAACTTTATGTTTTAGGATTAGAAAATAATTCAACAAAATTGTTTAATCTTGGTTGAAATTAGAAGATATGATAGATTAGCAGAAAAAGTGACTAAATCATTTAACCTTGGTCAATGGCATTTTATGCACTAGAATAAGGTTACAAGTTTCTTTAGGAAATAAAAAGGGAATGCTTGATCAAATGTGCCTTTAAGATTATTAATCATGCTTTGATTGATTTATTTTAGTTAAAAATAAATTAATCATGTCATTTAAACATGATTAACTCCATGTAATAAGCATTAAACTTAAGTTTTATTTTTACGTCGGGAGATGATTTGACGTTTTGTCATTTTTAAATATCTGAAGGGCACTTTTCAACGACCATGATTTTCCCCGCGCAGATCAATAGTGGGGAAACCAATTCGTACCCCCTCGTCCCATTTCACATTAACATCTGGGGGGGATCCGAAAAATGGTATTCTTTTCTCGGGCCCCATGCAACCTGACACTCTCTCATGAATTTGCACCGCCCTCGTCCTAAACCGCGTACCATCGCCCCCCCTTGAAATCTGCTTATTGCTCCTCCACTCCTACCAACGATCACTACATCACCTCCCACACATTTTCCTCCACTAGTCACGTATTGCCACATGTCCATCTATCGTTCACCCACATCTATTCCCGTTATCATTTTTTTGTTACACGCTATCTGTTACCATATTCCCATTACCCATTAATACACCTAAATCCTGTTTGGTAATGGTTCCATCGCAATGACAATCTATCAAGGCCTATAAAATGACCTTGACTCATTTCACACGATTCCCCTACCCATTTTGATTACTATTTTCAAATTACAGGTATTGTTTTAAGTTTTTGCACTCCTACTGTTCAACACCTATCAATTTCGGCAATTCAGAGCCCAGATACCCTTGACAGAGATTGATTTGCTTATCCAGGTACCTGTTCAAGCCAAATTTTTTCTTTTGATATCTTTCTCTTTCTAAAATCCTTCGTCATGGCACCAAAGGAAAAAACTTAATCTTCTAGCCACAAAACAAAAGGTGACAATAACCCTAAGACCTCTGTTACCCTAGACCTAGATCAAATGCCATTAGCCAATCAATACTTCAAGATTGCTGACGCTGAATATGAATTCGACCTGTTCGAATTACATCACTGGTTAAAGAAAAATTACCTAGTCCAACAAGACAACATTAATCTTTAGGAATCCTTATTACCTATTTTTATCTTTCCATAGAGACATTATTTCCTTGATCTGGTGAAGTGGTGTCAAGCCAGGTACAATCCACTGCACAAAACCATTGTGCCTTAGAATGAAGACATTCTGATTTGATTTACACCTGAAACCATAAACCAGATTTTGTTGATTCCTCAAAATGACTCCCTTAGCCATGTGTTTATAGATGTTATAATGGACCCGTATCATAAGTTAACCTTTCCTTAGAGACCCCAAATTTTTGAGATTTTTCTCCCAGAAGACTCAGCTTCATAAGAAAAATCCCCCTTACCCAACTTCTATGTTCCCAGAGAAAGCCAAGCAAATAATTGTCTTAGTTTCTTGACTTTTAGGGTATCCATCGGACCAGTGGGTAGATGAGACTATCTTAGGCTTTCTATCAATTTTCTCCAATGAGCACAAGCCAGCATTCATATACAATTTTAGCCAAGTTTTGGCTGATAATATGCATGAACAAATGATGAAGATTACTACAGAAGTCATATTTAATTATGCATTTGTACTAGTTTACATGTTTCTTTTTCAGTAGGGAGATAAGTTTCCAATAACTCTACATAGAAAAGATGATCAGGGCATCAATCAAGCAGTGACACGGTGGACTTCATTAGTCAGTAGAAACTCAACAGAGTTTAAGTTTGTAGAATTCATTGACAGTTTTATTCATACAGTTGCAGGGCTTCTTAGCAGTCAGAATGAGCCAAGGATTAGTGCAGAAATTAAAATGGTTTTACACTTGAGTGAGAAGACAAAGACTGGACACTGGTATTTATACCAGAATTATACAAAAATAAGAGTATATGGATGTAAGATAGGTCCCTATAAAATTCCTAAGTATGTTTCAATGAGCATTTTCTCTCTGGAATACATAAGGAAGATGATCAACATGGATGAAATCCATTTTGTTTCAGGGAAAAGGAAATCACAATACAAGATCAAAACTCAAGTAGGACCATTCATATACAATACTAGAACAATAATAGATGTGGTAGACTCAATCCTCAGGAAATTCAACTTTCAGCCTAGTTTCACCTGGGCATATGATCCATTCAATATTATTTCTAGGTTAAGGGTGGAACTCAAAACCACACCTTATAATCATACCCCCAGACCAGAGATCGAAAATTTTATTAATTAGGAGCAGTTGGAGGATAATACATTACATGAAGCATAAGAGCAAATTTTGTGTATAACTACCCTCCACACTCCACTATATCAATATAAACAGGGAAAAAGGCTAAGAGAATAACATTCATCTCCAACATGTACAAAAATAAGTGCTCAAGAATTCATTATTTAGCAAGAAGAAGCTGAAGACACAGCTCAAAGATGTCACCATTCAAAATGAGGAAGAGCAACATACTATTGTTATGAGTGTTTTATAGTTTTCCATAGGGTCAAAAGAACACCTCCCTAGCACCCCATCCTCTTTGACCTCACTGAATCCTCAGCCAAATCGTAGTCAGCAGAATTGGGTGAACTTGATGATCCCAATATCTTCGACAAGTTTTTGCAGATCAGGCAGAAAAATGAAACACTAAAGGCCAACACCTATGCTTAGTTTTGGAAGCAAACTTCTACCTCCCAGCATAGGTTGTTAACAACATTTGACACTGAAAAAGGAAGAATGCAAATGGCATTCTTACAGGCTCAAGTACCATCTCCAAAAAATTCCATAGATTATAAGAAGACTATTTTCTCATTTGATGCAAAGTTAATACATCCCATTGATCATATGAATATGCATAGAAAGTCTGAAGAAATGATTTTCTTCGCCACGAAAAATACTTCCATAGAGATTTCAAAGTTAATGACATCTCTCAGAAATGTCCAAACTCAGTTGAAATTGGAGAAAAATTCTTCATTATCAAAGGATACCAAAATCAAAACACTAGAAGATTTGGTGATCAAGTTGGGTTATGATCCTAGTGATGTCAAAGTAGTGGAGGAGATCATCAAGAAGAAGAATGTCGATATTGCAGCGCTTAGGAAATAGTTGAAGTTACCTTCTGCAGAACATCCATTGACAAAAGAGATTGAAGAAAGTGAAAAACATAAAGAAGACGTGCTCAAACTTATCATTAAGTAAAATATGCAGATGAAGGAGATGGAGGAACAAATTGAGAAAATCCTTAAGGAAAAAGAAGAGGCTACACAATTAATTAAAACTCCAATGACAACCATACGAATCACAGTTGTAGACACAATAGGAGATTTGACATCAACACCTGATGATTTTAATAGAGTTGCGTAGGACCCATCCCTTCAGAGGAAAGAAAATGACAGGCTTCCGCAAAAGCTCAAGAATATAGAAGCGCTAAAAATAAAATATGGTTCTCTTTTAGCACTATTTTAGTAAATTAGTTCAAATGTTTCTAGAATCCATATTTTTGTATAAATAAGAAGTGATTCGATGTATTAAGGGTTGAACCTTTGCATGAGTTTATTCTAAAACAGAATTGTATCACACTGAAATTGCTTCACATTAATGAAAGGATTCTAGATTTTCTTTGAACAACTTGTTACTTTGTGAGTTTGTCTTAATGATCTCACTTATTTTTTGATATTCTACATGTATTTAAGTTTTATGAAGATAATTAGGTAAGAGAAAACTAAATATTAGTTTATCTTAAAGCCCCTTGAAGTTATAATCTATTTTAGGGAATGCTTTATTGGGCTATTTGACTTTATAAGCTCCTATACATTTATAAATTGTCAACCATTTTCATAAGGTTAAATACATTTTGTTGGGTTGTAAACATTATTTACTTGCATGCTTTCTTATGATTAACTAAAAATTCAGTCTGAATAATTAGGAAATCATAGCCTCTTACAATTCTTCCCTTCCATACACTTTAAATCAAATTATTGTTCAGAGGTAAAGAATCGGCCCTTTCATAATATGCAGTACTAATAAGGTTTAAGCACCTACCTTAACCTTCTCATCACATTGGTCATCAAAAAAACTTTTAAAACAACAAAAACGTTTTAGATGCTTTGGAATAATGAATTAACCTAGAATTATCTCAGAGGACAACATTAGATTGGCGTCGTTGTTGCGGAACGAAAATTGAATTATTTTTCCCTAGATCAACGATAAATTTTTTTCCTTTAAGGTGAATAAAGGAATAGTAGGTTAACATCTTTCACCTGGTGACTTCACAAACCCGAACTGGCTCCTTCAAGACACATTAGGTCTCATTTTGGCTATGAAAATGTTTCTCCATTATCTCATCTAGAGAGATTAGTAAGAGAAGCCTCTTTAAGAAGAAGACTTGAAACTTCTTCCTCTTTTTCTGTACCACTACAACCTGAAGATATTTCAGCCTGTGATCCCTTTAGGTCTGTTCTATTTCCATTAGGTTTGGCTGAATTAACACCTAGGGTTTTAGAACTATTATCCAAAGGAGTTGATCTGCAGCCAAGTCTTTTATTCCATTCACTAGAATCATTCAAATTCTTGGAATACCTTCATATTCACCTAAGTCAAAAGAGGAATTGGATGTACATTTACTTGAGTTAAAACCTACTAATTTTATCTCTCCCACTCATTATACTTTTCCATCTACTTCTGCCCAACCTGAGGAAAAATTTTCTGTATATTCAAATACTTTGTTTGAAAAAAAAAAAGTTGAAACAGAGGTCTACAAGTTAGTCATCAAAAAACCTTTTAAAACTTTAAGAAATCCTCCACCCTCTTTTCCTCCTCCACCTACTTTTACACCTCCATCTTCACCTACAACTTCATCATCCTCTACCTCATCTTCTACCACATCTTCTACTGATTCATCTTCATATTCAAGTATGGCTGCTTTTCAACCTATTTTTCAAGCTAGGTATGTTGCTTTACAACTTCCTAATATACTCAATAATTTTCCTAGTGGGTATTTAAAACACCTACCTAGGTTTAATGGAGAAACTGGTTTGTCTGTTGAAGACCATTTAGCTACCTTCTTGGAATTTGTTGATAAGATGAACGTTGAACAAGAAAATGTGTATATGAGATTGTTTCTTCAATTACTAGAAGGCAATGTCAGAATTTGGGTTAGACAACTAAGAACTGATTCTATCCAATCTTGGAATGAATTAACTACCATTTTTAAAAATCAATGGGGCGTTAAGAAGGATCCTGTCTATTTTCTCACATAATTTGAAGAGCTAAAAAGAAACCACGGTGAGCCAGTGGTTGATTTAATAAATTTTATTATAAAATGCCACCTGATTGTAAACCACCAGTAGCAGTAGCCAAAGTTAGATTTTCTAAAGGATTTGAAGATGATTTTACAGTTATTCTTAGGGAAAGGGAATCTCAGACCCTAGAAGACATGCAAACAAATGCCATATAAGTTGAAGCCAATAGGTCAGCGTCAGCTAAACTCAAAGCCAAGGCAGAAAACGCTAAAAGGAAAATGAAAGCCAAGGAAGAAGGTACTTCCTCAAAAACTAAAAATGAAGATCAAAAGATAGATGAAATCAATTCATTGTTTAGAAACCTTCCAAATAGAATTTCAAAAATAGAAGCTCAGCATAGAACAATTCAACAAACTGTTGTTAGACCTCAATAGTTTGAATATTAATAGTTTTATAAATCTCACTTTCTCCATAAATACTTTCTATTTTCCAAAAAAAAATAAAATGTAATTTGTTCAATTCTTAATATAAAATTAGAATGTCTCATATTAAAACAACTTAAATATATTCATCAATCTATCTCAAACTAGATCAAAATTTTATCCCTATAAAACTATGTTAAATGTAAAGTTAGAATAGATTTTTGCATATTAATTATAATATAAACCTACATGGAGAGGTATGCCATACATTTAAATTTGTTAAAGGAGAAAAACTTTATTTATCTAAATTAATTGAAATATTTCAAGAGCTTATTTTTGCTTTTGGATAAAGCAATGAAATATAAAATATCTTATGGTTAGAATATTTGAATATGTGTTGCTTATTATCAAGTAGATACAAAAAAAATCTTTCATACATATTTAATATGAATTTGACACTTAATATATTAAAAATGGATTCAAATTCATTTTAATTTCAGATTTCCAAAAAATTTTATGATTAAAATATTTGAATAATGTGTTACTTATTAAGTAATAGATATTAAATTTTTTCATATTTAATGTGAATTTAACACTTAACATATTAAAAATAGATGCAAATTCATCTTAATTTTAAATTTTATAAAATATATGTTAATCAGTGTGATAGATATGTGTACTCAACAAAAAGTTGACACATAACATATTAAAACCCAACATAAATATATCAGAATGATATAGAATATATCACGCACTGAAAATATAATAGATCTTTTTTATATTATGACATATAGTGTAAATTTATTATAAAATTTAAAAATTTTAAAATGAATAAAAATATGAGCAGTAAATTTTGACCATAAAAATATAATAGATCTTTTTTATATTATGACATATAGTGTAAATTTATTATAAAATTTAAAATTTTTAAAATGAATATAAATATGAGCAGTAAATTTTGACCATAAAACAATAGAAATTCATTCTGGTAAAAATCTAGTGAATTTTTTTGGAAAACTAAAATATAGTTATTAATCTTCAAAATTTTAGGTGTTTACTCAAAATAATCTCCGCGGATGCCGAAGCCCAGCAAGAATCTGTAAAAGCACATCGTGGTCATTACTGACTTGGGCATGCTGCCCCAAGAAACACCAGATACCATGTAGAAAAAAATCATGAGCATGAACAAGTCACACGAATCTGTGAAGAAGCCCATTCTTACCGAGTGCGGAGGCTGACAAAAAAATCGAACAGAAAACCTCTCCGTCCCTTGAATTCATGTCAAATTTTATCGTAGATTCGTAGCCAGACCAAAATTCACAGCTCCAGACGATGATTTTTCGCAATTATTTGATTCTAGCAGTAAAAGACAGCCGAAAGCACATTCGATTGCATGAAAGCAAAAAGGATGAGTTCCTAGCTTATTTAGTTTTCATTTGATCAAACTAAAAGCTTAACTGAGTCTAACATTTATTAACGTTTCAGCTTCCAGAATTTTTGCTCTATTGGATATTTATCACTGGAAGCAAATGCAACCGTTCATTTCATGCTTTAAAATGCTTTAAGAGAATTTAAATGCTTTAAAATCTCTCTGATTTGTATTATAATTTTTTGTATTTTGTTTGGATGGTTTTTAGAAATATTTATGTTGGTTTCAATTGTAGAATTAAGATGACCAAATAAACTTAAAATCAATTTATATATACTTATAAATAAAGATAATCACTAATTTGAAAAAAAGGACAACTATTTAGAACAATGGTTAAATAATAGTTTGATTTTTTTGACACTAAAGTTACAATCTTTATAATTTTTGATTTATTTTTTATACTCAGTCAAAATGAATTTATTTGAACCTAATTAGGAAAAATGTCTAAACAATGATTTGACTTTTTGACACTAAAATTAAAATATCTCTTACTTTCAAATTGAAGAGGGAAAAGTAGTCATTGCCAAATAAGAATTGTAAAACCATTACCTACTATAAAGAAATATTAAAAAAAAAACACTCACAAACAAAAACTAATAAATGTAAATATCTTACTTTAATAAGATAATTCAAATATTATAAAATTAAAAAGTTTTCCAAAAAAAATTGTAGACTATTAGGCTTTCTAATTCATGATAATGGCTAAGTGTCTACCCTAAACATTGGACTAATAAATTACTTTACATAGTTTCTTCTCAAAATTTTAAATAGCAAGAAAAAATTGGCAAACAAACAAATGCTCTAATCCCCAAGAAAAATTTTCGCCCCTAATAAGCTCAATTGCTTAATTGTGTTTGGTTGTAATAGTCCATGTTGGAAGATGCAACTCAACATAAGGTTGTAAAAAATAGAAAAAGAAAAAAACTACAATTTGATTTCAAAAATTGTGATCTGTTGATGCATGTCCAACGCCCTTGAAAATATTGAAAATCCAAAGCAAACTGCTAACAACCTATTTTCCTTTATGCTAAGAGTAGATTGGGGATGTAGTTGGTAGATTGATGATGGGTCAGAAATATGGCATATAGAAATTATACATATTATTCAAAAAATTAAATAATCACATAAAAACATTTAAATGAGAAATTAAAAAAAGGGTATACATTTACAGATGTGGTAGGTACTTAAAAAAAAACTTTTATATGCTTTTTCTTATCCTCTTGTTTCCTTTCTAAAAAGGAGAGATATAGAGGTTTGGCCTTGACTAATTTGAAAGGTTTGGGATCCATTTGAACATAGTAACTATGATATGAATTCATGTTCTTTCCTTTTCTCATATGTAACCTTTTTCAAAAGGTGCATATCTATGTTTTGTGTCAATGCTAGAGATATCAATTTACAGATTGACATTGTATCAATATGAATACCCATGATGCAAAAATTGCATGGTTTGAAGAGGATCTCCCTGGCGAGGGGGAAGTTTTGGGTTTGATTCCTGGCATGTCCAATTTCCAACATGCTATTAGAGCTAATTGTTACTCTTAATTGATCACAACTTCAGGAAAACTGTTGTTTTAGCTGGTAGGGAAATGGGGTGGGTTGTTGGAGACTATAATCCACTCCTTTGCACTCCTTTAAAAATTGATGGAACCTTTTTTGGAAACTAGAGTAAGAAGGTATCATTGTCTTTGATATATTCTTATTAATTTATATGAATTTATGAATCATAAAAGTTAGATTTAATGGCGAAAAATAAATAGTTTCTTTAGTATTGGGCAAGGTTAAATTATTGTGAAGGTTGTTTATTCTAAAATGTATCAGATGCCTTAGGATAATGATTGAATGTGTAATTACATCCAAAGAAATCATATTAATGGGCTTGTGGCAGATTAACACATATTAGTCACAAGTGGCAAATTAACTTGAGTTTACACTTCACTTCTTCTTCACCCTCCACACAGAGAAAGACAGAGATAGTGAAGTTGAGACGAAATGATTTGAGCCACAAGGGAGGAGAGAAAAAGACAACAAAGTTGAGATGCAATGGAAGACAACCACATGTACTGATAGTAGAAAGCAAAATACTTGGTTTCTTGAGCTTTTGATGTTCTTTGCACCTCTCGATGCAATTGCTAGTATATAATGGAATTACAACATTTTTCTATTTTCCAGTACTTGAACGTGAAAATATCCAATTAAAAAAGAATTGGTCTCGTCCCATTGTGGTAGGAGCTACACCTCCACATCATCAAAAATTAATTTCGACATCCACATCATTTCTTCTCAACAACTCCACATTATCAAACATTAATTCTGACATCCAGATCATTTCTCCTCGACACCTCCACATCATCAAACATTAATTCGAACATCCACATTGTGTCTTCTCGAGCATGTAGCATATACCATATGACCTCCATGTGACCGTAGCATATACCATATGACCACCACATTCTAAATATAATTGATTTGGAATTTATTCCCATTTATTTCCATTCTTTAGCTTAACATATTTGATTTAAAGCTTATTCACACTTTCTAGCTATGAGAATGTTTAAGAGGCATACATGAACATCCATATGTTCTTTGTACAATGAGCGAGCATGTTTTCTTTTTGTTTTCTATTCTAAATTCCCTTATCTTGTAGAAAGGAAAACGATCATATATTATATTTGACTATGGATATTGAGGGGATGTTGGCTCCAAGGAGTAAACTTGAGCCTTGGCATATTTAATAATTTTTTAAGTGATTAATGAATTGTTTGATAGGCTTTAATTATTATTATTTGAGTATAAATATGACATTTTTCTGTCATGGTTAGATCTGGGCTCCTCGAGAATATTTTAGATTTCTCACAAGATTCTCTTCTGAGGATGGATGAAAATTTAGATACTCAAATGAAGAAACATTCAGCACCATCAAACTTCTAGCGAAAAATCGGTTCAGATGAGTTTAAACTTGGCACTTTTTCGACATTGCCAAAATTTGACCCCAAAGAATCTTTTAGATTCCTTAAGATTTTGTTGCAAGAATATTCTTTGGAATCTAGAATATTCTATGGAATATTCCTCAAAATATTCTATGGAATATTCTTCAAAATATTCTACCTCAAATAATGTGCTCAGAGTGGACCCCTTTGGTCTCGACCTTGGTGCTCACTATAGCTTCAAATTCACTCTCTCGCTCGGCATGGTCTAATGGAAATTTTTCCATTTTTTTATATCCTTTGGCAGGCGGATTTGATAAAAAGGCATATTCAACTCTTGGTTAAGTGCTTGACTAGGTGAGCAGAGGTCCCAAGGTCAAGCTCGTGTGCCTCCCCCATGGAGCACATTCATTGGTGTTTGATTTTTTAAAGGGTTCTATTGTATTTGTTTTGTTATAAATGAGGTCATGAGTTGGTGGGTTGGTCTCGCTTGATGCGAGTTCAACTCCTATTAGCCTCCAATTTTGGTTGGCTTGTTAGGTGGCGGGTCCGCCAATGGCGCCTCACCCTCATTAATAACATATTGTTATATTCATTTGAGACAGTTGCCGAGGTTTGACCACCTGCCAACGAATACATTTTTTCATTTTAGTTTTAATATAATAATATAAAATCATCCTGTCGGATTTTGTTGAGGGTCACCGACAAGTAACATGCAACAATTTGACTAGTTTTAGCGGTCAATAAGTGTCAAATTTTCATTTGGTTAGTTGTCTCCAAATTTAATGGTTCTGCAAGATTTATCTGGGCTGCTAAATTTAGTTGAGCTTTAAATTTAGGTGGTGACAAAAATCCTACTTCCTTGACCTAAACAATGACTACCAATATCTTCCACATATGAAGTCAGATTTAAGTGTCATCTGCGTTGTTGGAGTTTGGATGCTGAGCTCTTCAATCAAGTCCTAGTTTTGATGAAATCCACAGAATTTGATTTCTGCGCCTTTCCAGAGCCACCTGGATCACTCGCCTCTATTATTCATAATGGTCATTAATGGATTGAGTAGAGGCACTCAAGATGCTTAGGAGGCCAAAAGAATCCATGGTTACAGAGTCTCAAAAAACATGCATGCTACCCACCTTTTATTCATGGACAATATTCTTTGTGCTGGAGTAGCTAAATTAGCGAAATGGCATGAGTTTCACCAGATCATCTCCAATTTTGGTTTGGCATATTAGCTGATCATGAAAACATTGAAATCATAACTGATCTCTGAGTATATAGATGAGCCAGTCTCATAGGAGATTTCCAAAATTTTTGGGTTTAATGTTAGCTTGTTGTCAAGAGGATTTCGCTACTTAAGCTTTCATTTGAAATCAAACAACTACTAAAATCAAGATTGGAATTGGTTGATTCAAAAGTTTAATAATAAATTGGCTTTGTGGGAAAATAAATGGTTGTCCATGGGTGACAGGCTAATAATGTTTAAGGCGATACTTTAAGGAATTTCAATCTACTGGATGCATCTCTTCCTCTATAAATTTGTTGCTCAAAAGATTAATGTTATCATAGTTTTATTCTTGTGGAGTGGGGTTAGTAAAATTAGGAAACCACATTTGATTTGTTTGGGATATATCTCCAATAGCGTGGATGAAGACGATGGGGTATAAGAGATACCATGAATTTTAACCTGGCGCTGCTCGCAAAAAATATGTGGAGAGCCTTCAACGGGTTAACTATATGGAACTTGATTATCAAAGAGAAATACCTACAAAACCTCAACTTGGAAGATTGGGTAAGAAGTGGAGCCCCAAAAATAAAAAAATGCCTCATTTATTTGGCGTAGTGTGATGAAATCCAACCAGGGCTATACAGGAAATTCAGGTGGGAAGTGGGCAAGGGAGATTGAATAACCATTGGGTTAGACACAATAAAAGGCATAAGTGGAGATCATTTACTATCAATCCCAATCCTCTAGCTTTTCCAGGATTTTGGTATCTAGACTTTGGCTAACCTTTGGGTCAAATGTGTAACTACTTTCCCGTCCTCGTCATTAGAGAAATTTCTAGGTCTAAAATGGGCCTCCTAAGGAATATTATAAAATAATGGTAGAAATAATAAAATAATACCATATTACATCATCAAATTTTAGAGAGAAAAAAGAAAAACTATTTTTTCAACTTATCTACCTACGGTTTTATTCAAATTTCGAGTGGAAGCACTCGTTGGATGCATAATTTAATTCTTCATCCAAAGAGTACCCATGTTGCATACTTTTGATGGACCCATCTACATAAAAAATGAGAAATACATGAAAAAAAAACGTGATTGCAATCACCTTTTTGATGTATTTCTCATCTTTTGTGTAGTAGGGTTCATTAAAAGCATCCAACATGGGTACTCCTTGGATGAGGAATTAAATTTTGCATCAACTGAGTGTTTCCGCTCGAAATTTGAGTAAAATCGTAGGGACTTAAGTTGAAAATAGAAGTTCAAAATGTAGTTTTTTTTTTAATCTTTTTACATTTTAACTCCAAAAATGACAAAGCAACTCCCTTCGTTGACATCATTATCTTGAATCCTATTGGTTCTTATAAAGTTGATTTTGGTTGTACATTTTTTAGGCCCATTTTAGACATCAAAATTTCTCTAATGGCTGGCCTCCCTCATGGGTCCTTGGCCTCCCAATTGATCTTGCACCTAAGTGGGAATGATACAGATATATGTTTGGCCATGCCAGAATAGTTCTTAATGAAAAATAAGATCATCTTGCTTGAGGCAAAAGGGAAGTTGACAACAATATCCTGGATCAAAAAATTTATAATTACATTATAAAGGATTTTCAGCATGTGTATAAAGTTGCAGGGTTGATAGACATGTGCAGTTGGGTCACCCCTCTTAAATAAAATTGTCTTTTTTTTGCTTACCTTTCAAAATTGGATGCTAACATGGGAGAATCTCATTCAGATGGGCTTCTAAGGTCCAAGGATTTGTTCTATGTATGGAACTCCAAAGGAGGAGGTGGTTCACCTCTTTCTTGGCTTCCCCTTTTCTACAACCATTTGGAAAGAAGTGTTGAAGTCTATCCACATTTCTGCCAGGATTGATATATCCTCTACCAGTGCTTGTTTCACACATTGGATTGAATAAAAAAATGTTTACATAATGCTCTTTCTTTACATGTTTTGGGGAATTTCGCGGTGTAGGAGTGCCATCATTTTTTAGCATGTTGCCGTTGATGTAAGACCCACCTATACAAAGATCGTGGTATTCCTCAAGGAGATTGGGCCTTGGATCATTATTTTACAAAGGAGGATATGTGCTTACAAAGAATTATATTGATCTCTCCCGGTGGGTTTCTGTGATGGATCCTCCTCGGATTTTTGTGGTTGTGGGGTAATAATTTATATGACGGTTGGTCTGCAATACAATTTCCACTGGTGTGCAGGGGCAGGTACAGACAATGAACCTAAACTGGTTGCTCTTTGGGGAGTTTTATAATGTGCATCCTGGTTGGAAATTGAAGAGATGGCAGTTGCAAATACTCTAAATATGTTATAGATTGGGTGCAAGGAAGTTATTCCTTTGGACCTCCTTCATTATTCAATTGGATGACACTGATTAGACACCTGATCAGACATTTCAAGAGAATTAAGCTTTCACATGTCGACAAAGAGCAAAATCAGTCTGCAAACTCCCTCTCCAAAAATGGTTGGCCTGCTATGTCGAAGAAGATCTTCTCCTCCATTCTTGTCAACGACTCAATTAGCAATGCAAGTGCCTTTTACTTCTAAGCAATGGGATCCTTTTTTTCTCCTTTGACCTAACGTTTTTGTGTAGGTTCCAATAACTTTCAAATTTTTCTCTCGCAACCTTCGATGTCTTCATTCGAGGGTCCCTTATTTTCATATCCAGATATTTTAGGCACCTCTTCTTTATGTAATTGGCTGATCAAAATTAGCGTTTATTTGTAATTCTGAGAATCGATATCTTTTTTGTGTTCCTGCTTTATGCACAAGAAAGCTTTGTAGAATTTATATTATGAGATATCATATAACAAGTAATGCATTTCTCTTTAATAGACATAACGCTGTTTTTTCTTTGTAAAAATAAAATAAAACGAAACCATAATAATCGTGGCATGTATAATTTCCAAATACTACAAAACCAAACACTGGTTGATCCACTTAATTGATATAAAGAGGATTTAAATAATTTTAAAATACTACAAAACCCATCGACATAAAGTGGATTTAAACTTTTTTTCAGCACGAAAGTGGATTTAAACTTACATAGAGGGTTGCTCATATGCACTGGTTGATCCGGTTAATTTATATAAAGTGGATTTAAATAAATTTCAAATACTTCTTGAAGAGTGTGAAAGGCTAGATGGTTCTGGAGAAACAAGACCTAATTCCCTGGAGGATTCTGGGGGTACAAGGGTTAAATAACAATAATATTGCAAAGTGAAAATTGAAACCTTTCTTTGGGAATGGTCTGGAGCGTACAGGTGTACAATAATAGTAAAGTATCCTGCGAGCATTTCAGAATCCTCTCGAACGCGCCTCATAGAGTCGACTAGATTGTTTCTCCTCATCTTATAAAAATAGAAACCAACCTGTCTTCTCGTATAATTCGAGATCGATATTGAAATTGAAATCCAAACACTGAGATCAGAGTGTTGTGTTTCTATATTTATTCCAATCGCATATATTGCAGTAATTCATTACTAGTTGAAAATGTCGATAATTCCCAGCTTTTTCGGGAGGAGTTCAGTGGATCCCTTCTCCTTGGAAGTATGGGATCCTTTCCAAGCATTCACAAATTTGGCCAGCGGGGGACCATCTGGGCAATTTGTAAGGGAAGCTTCTGCGATAGCCAATACCCAGATCGACTGAAAGGAAACGCCAGAGGCACATATTTTCAAAGCTGATCTTCCAGGTTTGAAGAAAGAGGAGGTGAAAATAGAGTTGGAAGAGGGCCAAAGAGTTCTACAGATAAGCGGGGAGCGCAGCAAAGAAGAAGAGCACAAGAACGACAAATGGCACCGCATTGAGCGATCGCGTGGAAAATTACTTCGGCGTTTCCGGCTGCCGGAGAATGTGAAGATGGAAGAGATCAAGGCGAGCATGGAAAATGGAGTGCTGACAGTGACAGTGCCGAAGCAGGCAGAACCCCAACCTCCTCAACCCAAATCCATCGAGATCTCTGGCTGACTGAAGAGGTGAAATTGGGTCTGCTGTTGCAGTAGGGTGTACTTGTTACGGAATGTGTAGATGTGTGTCGTAAGCCTCCGTCAATTATCCAATCCAGAAAAATAAACACCTCCATTTCCTTTGCCAGTTGTATGTGTTGTGTTGTGCGTTTCTCAATTCCCATTCCCATTCCCAGTTGTTACATCGCTTACATTGAGTTTGTATGTGTTGTGCGTTTCTCAATAATATAATAAGAGTTTGTATTTGTTGTGCGATTTCTCAATAAGATAATAAAAGGAGACACAGGTTCAGGGCATATGCTGTGCTGCGTAAAAGGTGTTCATTAATAACTAATTTCCATTGTTATTAAACGGGTCTGCAGAGTGCTATCGAATAATATCAACAGTGAAACACCCCCAATTTAATTAGATTTTGATAGAGTTGTAAATTTTCGAGGTGAAACACCCCCAATTTAATTAGATGTTTATAGAGTTGTAAATTTTCACACTGGGAATAAGATCGCCATAGGCATTGATCCGATTATGGGTGGGGAAAACACATTGATATTCTTAAGCGTCTGATAAACTTCTTTCACAGAAAAGGCTTTTTCACATGGAACAAATTGATTGCTTCTTGGCTGGGTCCTTTTCTGGGTATGTCTGAAGATTTGGCTCGACAGTGGACGCAGGTAATGAGTGGCTTGAAGAATTGTGGATCGTTAATAGTTTGTTAATAGTTTATTAAGTGTTTTAGATGGATTAATGATTTATTTTTAATATACAAGTTAATTGTTAATAGTTTATTGAGTGTTTTAGATGGATTAATGATTTATTTTTAATATACAAGTTAATTGTAAGTATTAATTGTAAGTAAATATGGGTTTAAGATTGGTAAAGGTATTAAAGTTAATTTTAAATTTATTAGATTAGTATATGTTCATTTTAACCATAAATTTAATAAGAATTGAAAGCTATCACATCTTTTTATTATCCTGCCGCTCGCAGGTATGTCGTATTCAATATACATGTTGATTATGAATTATTTGGTGTTGGACCAAAAATTAAACTGTGTTTTACAAGGTTTACTTTATAAAAAAAATTATTTGTTTTTTAAATTAATATTAATTTAAATTTTCTTTCATTTAATTGGCTAAAATAGTTGGCTTTTTATTTTGTAATCATGGCATTTAAGTACGGAAATATGTATATATTAAAATGGTTTTGGTTTCGTGTTTTGCACTGAGGGTTAAATCGTGAACTGAAAATACGCTGGACGATTTTATAAATGAAATTTTTATGTGATGTACATTAGTTTGAATGGGTCTGATACCAAGCCCATTGGAGAACTCTGAGACCAAGCCCATTTGAGCAATTGATCTTGCTTAAAAGCTTATTCAGTTGAGGTATTGGCACTGAAATGCCTATTGAAGTGATTGCTTTACGTCTTCTAATGACTTGATTCCCGTTTCTAGTCGTTCATTGCACACAGAATAGGGAGGCAGGAGATTTCTTCCACCATTCAACAATTGATTTATATCTATACATAGAAAATCGAAGGCAGGTTTCTTAAAGGTTGGATGTGTGCAAGCCATGAAAAAACTCTTCTATGGACTACCTCCAGCACCATTGCCCAAGCCACCTCCAGCTCCTCCTCCCAACCCTCCACCACCACCGACTACCCCACCTCCACCTAAGCCTCCTCCGTTTCCGATAAAGTTGTCGAGCTTATATGGATGGTCATGTACTCCATTCTCTAAGTTTTGAGTTCCGTTTACCTTACAAGTAGAATCTGTTGCTACTAACAGTCCCAACACAGTAAAAAAAAATCTATTCATCTTCATCTTAATCATCCAGCCTTCTCCTTCTCAACTTTGTGATGACTACAACAGAGAGTGCCACCAGAAGAGTAAGAAGCCTTTACTAATGCGTCGCAGTGAACATATTTTCATAGCAATAACGATGGGATGAATCAATCATTACATCGATAGTGATGACCATATATTCTTCATATTTCATTTAATTTTCCACCGGCATATATTGTTGAGAGACAGACTCTAGACAACACATTTAGGTTGCATTAAATCGGAGAGATGGAGAGTGGTCATAGTAAACTTGACTTGGTCAAGAGACCAGTAGTTTATGAGAACCCATGCCTTTGCCTATGATATTTATTTTTAATGTAGCATATCTAAAGGCAACAAATATCCATGATATTTTGTCCTAGTGGCCATTGGGACCACAACAATTGTGTCTTTAGAAATCACCACTTTTCTCGGTGCTTTGTGATCCTAACAATTGGTATCAAAGCTACAGTGGTAATTATAATATCCTAGTGAATACGAGAGCCTAGAGTTGAGTGCGAATCATGGATAGCTGGTAGAATGTGTGAAGCAGAAAATACATATGCATTTGGAGGAAAGTACAATTAAGGATTGGTCACCCATGGCTTTGCCCATGATATTTATTTTTAATGTAGTGTATTTAAAGGCAACAAATATCCATGATAATTTGTCCTAGTGGCCATTGGGACCAAACAATCATGTCTTTAGACATCACCACTTATCTCTGTGCTTTGTGATCTTAACAATTGGTATCAAAGCTACATTGGTAATTATAATATCTTAGTGAATATGAGAGCCTAGAGTTGAGTGTGAAGCATGGATAGCTAGTAGAACGTGTGAAGCAAAAAAACATATGCATTTGGAGGAAAGTACAACAACGGATTGGTTGTGGTGTTGCAAAAAGCGTGAAGCATACAATGTGAAGTGTGCATGCGTGGAGAGAAGCCAACAAAGTAAGGAGTTGACAAACATGTAAAGAGCGAAGTGTTGGCTTCAAGGGGACACCTCTATTGGGTTTGTTTTGGCATAGTGGATGGAGAGATCCGAGTGTAGATCAGGAAAGTGATTGAAAGAAACATAGTTGATTTGAAGTTAGAAAATGGGATACAACATTGGAAAATTTTTCTCTTTGTAGGTGCACAAAGGGAAAGTTATCAGGTTGATGTAAGATTATGCATGCCAATGTCAACAAACTATAGGCTGGTGAATCACTAGATTTAAAACCATCTTTGTAACTGTGACAACTACCTTTGGAATAGAAATAACCATCATGGCAGCTTAGGCTATGACTGAGGTTGTTGTTCTTATGGGTTATGGATGAAAATGCATACAAGAGAATACTACCATATCTATATAGACATATTTCTACGGTTACCTGGCTCAAATGACATTAAGGGATTTGAAAGGGCTCTTGAGATTAAAAGTGTTGCTACAAGGAAACAATGTTAGACGAAAGGTGAACACGTTGTTGTGTTACATGCAAGCACTTGTTAGGGTTTAGGCTTGTGTAAAGGCCCATCCTCTTCAAATGGCTGAAGAAAGATTTGTTTTGATCGTAAACTCCACAAGAAAGGGGGTCATGAGGTGATCCAAACAAAATCTGCATTGACAGAATGGTGGGATGGTAGTCTGTAAAATGTTGAAGAAGACTAGAATAATTCATTATGTAATTAGCATGTGTTTGTGAAGGTGAATGAGTTGCAATTGGGATCCATGGGGCATAGGTTGGTTTTCAAGGTCATTAACTCATACATGACAAGCTTGTGTATTTGGCAATAGTGATGGAGAATGGTGAATTATAGGAAAAGTGTCCCGCAGTGTTGGCACACTATAGTGCTTTCTCCTGTAGTTGGAGTATCTATTGGAGTAGGGATTGTTAATGGATATAAATTGGGTTTTCTTGAACAAGAACAGTGGGTTATGGCACCAAAAAGATACTAGCTTGCACGTGACTAAGTGCACTAAGTGCTTGCTATTATTGTGAGATCCACATGGAGGATGATAAGGTCAAGTATCTTTCAATAGCAATGGTAGTTAGGTGTTGTGCATGGGTTGAGTTCCATTAATGGTTGGAATGTTGTCTAGAGAACCATTGGTAAATCAACATACAAGATCTAAAGAGAACATTGCAGGTAACGATTTACTGATATAAGAAGAACGAGGCCAGATGGTTGAGAAGGGCCTTATTGAGACTTGTAAAGTAGCATGGAAAACATGTTATGGAGGCCATGGAGAAGCTACCTGGTAGAGCATGTGTATGTGCTGTGAAATGGTGTGGTTATATTGATAAAAGAGAATGATTATGACTAAATTGATAGATGTTGTGCTTGATAATGAGAGATTGTGTGGACCAAGCAAGTGAAAGTTGTGTTGAAACGACAGATCAAGTTATGGACTAGGAAAGATATATAGAGAGGTGGTATAGATAATAGAAAAAATGAATATGGAGTGGTATAAAGTGAAGGTGCCAACATGTGATGTGTGAAAACCCTAAGGGTTTTGATCCAAGTTGTGAAATCTTGTCACGGGTAGGTATATTCCCTTAGGAAGTTATACGACTTGATTCCTGGACAGACATGTTGCATGAGAGCACACATTGTTATAAGACCTCAATACTTTGATCAGACATACATGCAGTGCAACGGTAGATGGAGTCATCAAGTTGTGGAATGGACTACTTGGAGAGGTATTAGGCTAGTAGGTATACTAGTATCTTGGATTGAGGGAGAGAATATGACATCTCATTTATGAGAAGGTTGAGAAATGGAACCAAGTTAATCTCCCTTAGAAAATTTAAGGGGGGTATTGTTCTGGTGGTTCAGGTAAACTTAACTTAATCAAGATACTGGTGGTTTTTTGGCTCTGGGTTTATGAGCACCCATGGTTTTGCCATAGTATTTATCTTTATTGTAACCTATTTAAAGGCCAAAAAGCTTCATGTTAATTTGTACCAGTGGTGATTGGGATCACAACAATTGTGTATTTAGACACCACCACTTCTCTAAATGTTTTGTGATCTTAACAAAAACATGAATGACATTGTTTGAATCTTAATAGTTTTATATCAACTTAAATATATACAACAAAAAAAAAATAGAAATAAAATATAAATCTCACTTTCTCCATAAATACTTTTTACTTTCCAATATAAAGAATACTTGTAATTTCTTCAATTCTTAACATAAAATTAGAATGTATCCTATTAAAAACAACTTAAATATATTCATAATTCCAAATCTATCCCAAACTAGATCAAAATTTTATCACTATGTTAATTGTAAAGTTAGAATGGATATTTGCATATTAATTATAATCATACATTGAGAAATATGGCATACATTTGAATATGTTAAAGGAAAAAAACTATATCTATCTAAATTAATTGAAATATTTCAAGAGCCTATTTGTTCTTTTGGATAACGCAATGAAATATAAAATATGTAATGATTAAAATATTTGAATGATGTGTTGCTTATTACCAAGTAGATACAAATTTTTTTATACATATTTAATATGAATTTAACACTTAAGATATTAAAAATGGAGGCAAATTCATTTTAATTTCAGATTTCCAAAAAGTTTTATGTTTAAAATATTTGAATGATATGTTGTTTATTAGCGAGCTGATATTAAAATTTTTCATATTTAATGTAAATTTGACACTTAACATATTAAAAATGGATGCAAATTCATCTTAATTCTACATTTTTATATTCTTTTAGAATATGTTTTATATCATAACATATTAAAACCCAACAAAAATATATCGTAATGATATAAAATATATCATGCAGTGAAGGAAAAAAATAGATCTTCTTTATATTATAATATATAGATATATAAAAAAAAAATATGTCAATTTATTATAAATATGAGAAGGGAAATTTTGCCCATAAAATAATTGAAATTTAAATAGTCAAGTTTCAAGATTTTAAATATTTAAAATTTTTTATGATGTTAAATCTATTTCCATCCTAAAAACCAGATTCAAAACTCATATTTTCAATTAAAAAAATCCCAATATTGAAAACGATACCTATATATATTTTATATGAATCTACGTAATTCCACAAATAAAACAATAATAATCGTGGCATGTATAATTTTGGAATACTGCAAGACCCAGCGCTGGTTGATCGATCATGTTAATATAATGAAATTACAACATTTTTCTATTTTCCAATACTTGAACGTGAAAATATGCAATTAAAAAAAATTGGATGTCGGTCCCGTCCCGTCCCTCCGTGGCAGGAGCTACGCCTCCACGTCATCAAACTTTAATTCCGACATCCATATCGTTTCTTCTCGACACCTCCACATTATCAAACATTAATTCCGACATCCACATCGTTTCTGCGCGACACCTCCACATCATCACACAATAATTCCGACATCCATATTGTTTCGTCTCGAGTACCATATTACCTTGGATGATTCTGGAGAAACAACACCGAATTACAGTAAATTGGATGGATGGATAAGGTTTAAATAACAGTAAATTGCAAAGTGAAAATGGAAAACTTGCTTTCGGTATGGTCTGGAGGTTACAGGTGTACAATTTTCATGTTTCGACGGGATTCTCAATCTCGAGTGATAACTAAGCAGAACAACTAGAACAACGTTATGTTCCATATATGATCCCACATTTGTAATTTAAGGTGGCCATATAAATGTGTAACTTTTTCCTTAGCTTAGTATATTTGATTTAAATTTTATTCACTTTTAAAATATGTGTTTCTAAATGTATTTGATTTGGAATTTATGCCCATTGATTTAGAATTTATTTCCATTCTTTAGCTTAAGATATTTGATTTAAAGTTTATTCACATTTTCTAGCTATGAGAATGTTTAAAAGGCATACATGAACATCCATATGTTTTTTTGTACAATGAGCGAGTGTGATTTCAGTTTGCTTTCTGTTCTAAAATCCCCTATCCCGTAGAAAGAAAAAGGATCATTTATTATTCTTGACAATGGAGATTGAGGGGATACTTGCTCTGAGTAAACTTAAACTTGAGCCTTTGGTATGTTTAATAACTTTTTAAGTGATTAAGGAATGGTTTGATAGGGTTTAATTATTATTATTTGAGTATCAACATGAATTTTTTCAGGTTTAATTATTATTATTTGAGTATCAACATGATTTTTTTTTCGTTAATCATACCCAAGCTCCTCCAATTTTTTTTTTATTCTTTACAATATTTTTTTCTAGAGATGTTGTTGTAATATAAATAGTTTTGATAAATTAGATAGTTATAAAAAATGTTATGAAAATAGAAAAACAAAAAATATAATAAAAGAATGAAAATATCAAAATTGTTGCAAAAAATATGAAAAGAAACCTCATCAAAAGAAAAATAAGTGAACAAGTGAGCAAGCTTGATCCGAATTGGATCCATGAAAAATAATCAAGATGCCATAACTGTATCCGAAGAGGACAGACTTCGAATTTGTGAACAAATAGCAATCAAGAAGACCTCTGATAGTGGCAATTTGCAACCAGCGAGGAACGACGAGGACCTCGGTCAAAGCACGCTGACCGAGGCCCATGGAGACTACGCGGGAGGCAAAAATAGCACTTGGGAAGCCTAGATTGGGAGAAAGAGACCGTTTCTGATGCGCGGGCAAAACCCCTCGAAAAGGAAAAAGCCCCAAAGCGCTCAGTCGCATGGAAGTCGGGAAACCGTGGGAAAGCGTGAAGGTGAAAGGTGGGTCTCGTGCTCCAAAACTAACAGTATATCGGGGGCACCCTTGGGCGGTAAGCGGATTTGGAGAAAAACGAGTGATTCTGTTCAGCGCCCGATGCATGGTAGGCAGATGAGAGAGAAAACCACTACTCATCACGTGCTAACGGTCGAGCGAGTCAACAGTGCGAAATGAGCGAATGTCGTAGGATCTGGGGGCTCCAGATCTGATGGCAGAGATCACACCCGATGGAGGAACCGGATTTGACAAGGGATTAAGCCGCGACATAAAGAATCCTGAATTCTGATTTGACGCTAAGATGACGGATGAGTCATTCCACAGTGTAATCGAAAAACCGAATCGACGAGAAATTGTTGGCGCAGTTCGCGAGAGGACAAGTGGCCACTCCCTGTGAGTTGTTGACGATGACGCAGAGACAGGGAACTCCAAGCGAGCAGTAGCAGGCGATCTGACGGGGGCGGAAGAGGAAGTGAACAGTCAGAGACAGATTGGCTTTAAAGCCATGAACAAACAGAAAACAAAGGACACCAAGAGAAGAAGAGAACGACGACAGAGAAAAGAAGAGATAGTGAAGCAAAAAGCATAAAGATAGAGGGCCGAGCTGACCTACAACAAAGGCAACATCGAGCAGACAGACAGCTTTAGAGGTTCAAGCAATCCTTGGGATGATCTATCGGGAATTGAGTACCACATTGGGCTCCTCCCATTAAAGACCAGAGAGGTCAAGACTTGGAGAGGAAAAGAGTCTGTGCACTCTAGTGGCATGGGGAATCCAAAAACCACCATGCCAAACAATTATGTTTCAGGAAACTCAAATTGAGATCCTCATTGTAATTCTTTGCTTTAAAGACACAATAAAAGAAGGCCACCATTGAAAGCTGAACCAGAGATGTAGCCCTAGAGAATAGGGTGAACTCCTTATTAATTGTTGTGTTCTTGTATTTTCTTACTATGTTTCTCTCACTGTTTTCCATTTTCTAGTGTATGTGTATTTTGCAATAGGATCGATTCGTTGCCTAAAATGACATACACACACACCAGCACATGAGTCTGTAAGACCTTCATTCATTAATAACTTAACTGAGGACACTCAAGAGTGATTTTCAGATCAAGTGGTATCAGAGCACTAGGCTGTAAGGTTAGACAAGCTTGTGTTGGTTTAGGTGTTGAATGCTCACTAGATCAAAGCTCAAATTAGGAGAAGGAGAGTTGGTCGAAACTAATCCTAAAATTGGGAGAGTCTATCCTCGGAAGACAATGTCAGAGGAAAGTTCTATGGGGCCAGACCCTCAATTCATAGAAAGTTTCCTAGCCATAAAGTCCATGGTAGAAGAAATGGATAGGGACTTTAGAAAACATAAGGATGAAGATTCATGAGGCTCTAAGCAAGACAAAGGAGAAGATGAGTCACATTCCCATGACCACTCAAAAGGCAAAGGGAAAGAGGAAAACTTTCTCACACCTCTCGATAGCCCTAAAAAGAAAGCATCTTTGATCAAACTAGATGTTAAATTTGATTTACCTATATATGATGGAGAGTTAAATGCAGAAAAGTTCGACAATTGGATTAGACAAATTGATGTGTATTGCAGAGTGCAGAATATCGACTCAGACAAGAGCAAGATTCAGCTGACAAGCTTACACCTTGGAGGCACTGCCTTGGTTTGGTGGGAAGGTAGAACCCAAGCTGATATGAAAAGACATGGTAAGACTATCTCTGTCTGGAGTGAATTTGTTTCTGCAATCAAAAATTAGTTCTATCCATTGGCCTATATGCAACAAGCCATGATGAGTTGGCAGACTCTTCGACAGTTGAAAGGGAAAAGTGTGCAAGGGTACACTCAAGAATTTAAAAAGAGAGCATTGATTCTAGGAATCTCATTAGACTCACCAGAGACTCTATTGAAGTACATTGGTGGTCTAGACAGCTACATGAGGCACACCATCCTCATGTTTAATCCCACTAGTATAGATGAGATATCTGTACAAGCTACTCATTTAGAAGTTATAGGAAAGAATTGAAGTCCAGAAGTTGGGGGACCATCCCAACCCACTGCAAGCAAGAGAAAGGAGAAAAGAAAGCAGAAATGGAAAGCAAGGAAGGCTAACACTACACAGAAAAGTAAGGCTTCACACACTCACTGTAAAAAGGATGGGCATGCTGATGAGCACTATTGGATTCTGCATCCAGAGCTGAGACCTAAGAAGTTCGAGGGCAAGAAGAAGAAGATTGTTGTAGCTATTCAAAAAGATTTGGGGTCAGACTCAGGAGATGAAACAACCATTGCAGCCATAGGTATAAACGGTAAGAATTCTAAAGCATCTACTACTAATTCTGCACAATCTACCATTGATGAAGAAAATGAGAGAAAAAGACATGAGCTTTTTCATATTCGAGTTATTTACAAACATCAAAAGATTGATACTTTATTTGATAGTGGCTCACAAGTAAATTTAATTTCTGAAGCAATTGTAAAGATATTGGGATTAGCAACTACACGTCACAAGAAACCATACCCATTAGGATGGTTGAATGATAAAGCACAACTACAAGTGACTAGACAGTGCAAACTCAAGTTTTCTTTTGGGTCAGCATTTGTAGATGAGGTTTAGTTAGACATAATTCCTTTGGATATATGTGGAATCGTTTTAGGAAGTCCTTACTTGTATGATAGGAAAACTATTTTCTATAGAGCTGAGAACAAGTATCTACTTGTCAAAGATGGAATCGAATACTTTGTAAGAGCTCATATACTCAAAAATAATTATACTATCATAAACTCAGGGCAGATGAAAAGAATGATAAATTCATGCAATCAATTCTTACTGATGGTTGTAAAGGAAAAGAAACCTGATAAAACCAATGTATTTGAGGGCCGTAATGCTGAACAGAAATCTGATTTAGAAAAGGGTTGTTTCAGAGTGTGATATCTTGTTTCAAGAACCTAAAGGTCTACCACCCAAAAAGGAAATAGTGCATGATATTATTTTGCAGCAAGATGCTCGATTGCCTAACATTGGAATGTACAGGTTGTCTGCTTTAGAGAATGCTGAAATCAAGAAGCAAGTGCAGGAGTTGCTCGAGAAGGGGTTCATCAGGCCTAGCACATCACCATGTGGGTCACCAATCGTTTTGGTGAGAAATAAGGATGGCTCATGGAGAAAGTGCATTGATTACCGAGCACTCAATAAGATAACAATAAAAAATTATTATCCCCTTCCTCGCATAGATGATCTTTTAGCTAGACTTGCACAGTGGATACCATCAGGTCAGAGTTGCAGAACAAGACGCATGGAAGACTGCTTTCAAAACAAAGTAGGGATTGTATGAGTGGCTGGTTATGCCTTTTGGCTTAACTAATGCTCCTGCTACTTTCATGAGATTAATGAATGATGTACTCAGACCTTTTCTTGATGATTTTGTTATTGTGTATCTCGATGACATTCTGATTTTTAGAAAAATGTGGGAAGAACAGTTAAATCATGTTAAGCAGACATTAGATGTTTTGAAAAGAGAAAAACTTCATGTTAAACTCTCAAAATGTGAATTTGGAAAAACATCTCTAAATTATTTGGGTCATATAGAATGAGGTGGTGAATTGAAGATAGATCCCTCTAAGGTGGCAGTCATTGTAAACTGGCCTAAAACCAAATTTGCTACAGAAGTTAAAAGCTTCTTAGGAGCAGCACAATATTGGAGGAAGTTCATTTCTAACTTTTCCTCAATTGCAGCTCCCTTACATGCTTTAACAGGATTGAAAAAGGTGTTTCAGTGGGGAGGCAAACAACAAAAAGCCTTCAACACCTTGAAAGAAAAGATTAGTACAACACCTGTACTAACACTGCCTGATTTTCAAAGACCATTTGAGATCCAAACAGATGCCAGTGACTATGCCATGGGAGCAGTGTTGACACAGCACGGTAAACCCATATGTTATTATTCTGTGACTTTTAATCCTGTAGTAGTTAACTATCCTACATATGATAAAGAATTGTATGCATTAGTACAGAGTGTGAAAAAGTGGAAACATTACTTAATGGGCAAAGAGACAGTAATACATACTGATCATCAACCACTTCAATATCTACACTCCCAAACTAAGTTGTAGCAATCAAGACACTACAGATGGATGGGTTTTCTACAACAGTTTCATTTAGTCATCAAATATAAAAAATGCATACATAATAAAGTTGCAAATATGTTATCTAGACCCATTATAAATGCATCTACTATGCTTAAGCATAATTCTGTGCAACATGAAAGCTACATTGAACAATATGCTCAAGATATAGACTTTAAATATGTATATGCAACTTTAAGTCAAGGAAAATGAGTAGAAGAATTGGATTATCATGTAAAGGACCGACTCTTATACCATTGTGGGAAGTTATGCATTCCACAAACTGAAAGAGTAAAGATAATTAGAGAAGCGCACACTTATCTGATATCAGGTCACTTTGGGATAAGTAAAATAGTTGCACAACTGCAAAGATTTTGTTATTGGCCAAAAATGAATGAGACCATTTCTAGATATGTAAGAGGGTGTACTATGTGTGCTAAAAGCGAGCCCAACAATAGGAAACTAGGCTTGTACACTCCATTACCAGTTCCTTCTCACCCTTGGGAATGTGTCCCCATGGATTTTGTTGGAGGATTACCTAAATCTAGGAAAGGTCATGATTATCTATATGTTGTTGTGGATAGGTTCAACAAAATGTGTATTTTGATACCTTGTAATAATAGATTACAACTGAACAAACTGCAAAACTATTCTTTGAACATGTATGGGTTCATTTTGGACTACCCACTTCCATTGTATCTGATCGAGACACCCGATTTGTGGGGAAGTTTTGGTCAAGTCCATGGGAACTAATGGACACCAAATTGAAGAAAAACACAAATTTTCATCCACAAACTGATGGCCAAACAGAAGTAGTTAACAGGACAGTGATCCAGTTACTCAGAGGATGTTGCAGCAAACATCCTAAACTTTGGGATGAACATTTATGTTATGTGCAACATGCTTACAACAGAGAAAAACATTCTTCTACACAGAGATCTCTTTTTGAGACCTGTTTTGGTTTCACACCAAGGTCTCCTTTGGATTTTGTCTTTGGTAAAGATACCACAGTTGAGGGACACAGTGATGTGGATAGGGAAACTAGGTTCATTGAACAAATCCAAGAAATTCACCAAGCAATATAGGAACAACTGGAAAAGAGCCAAGCCAAATACAAGGCAAGGCATGACAAGCATCAGATGGAGCATAGTTTCCAAGTTGGTGACCAAGTATGGCTATATATCAGCAAGGATAGGATGCAAGGTGAAGGTAAAAAGCTAAAGCCCATCAGGTATGGACTCTTTAAAATACTTGAGAAGATTGGTGAAAATGATTTTCACCTTGATATACCAGCTTATATGCACATCTACTCAGTCGTGAATGCAGATCGCTTGAGATTTTTTGAACCCTCACTAATTGAGGATCCCAAAGAGTATAGTCAATTGCCTTCTATTAATGATCTGCTACCTGAATATCTTAATGAATTACAGGAAGACATAGTTCTGGACAGGAAGGTGAGGACGACGTGCAGAGGAGATGTTGAGTACCTCAGAATTGGGCTCAAGGGTTCAAAGCCAAGCAATGCAAAGTGGATAGAGATTGGACAAGTGAGACAATTGTACCCTCACTTAGTTGATGCTTGAAAATCAACTTTTGGTGGTCTAAAAGCTTTTTCAGTGGGAAGGCCGTGATCTGAATTGGATCCATGAAAAATAATCAAGATGCCATGACTGTATTCGAACAGAACAGACTTCGAATTTGTGAACAAAGAGTGGTTAGGAAGACCTCTGACAGTGGCAGTTTGCAGCCAGCAAGGAAAGACGAGGACCTCGGTCAAAGCGCGCTAACCGAGGCCCATGGAGACCACGCAGGAGGCAAAACTGGCACTTGGGAAGCCCGGATCGGGAAAAGGAGGCCGTTTCTGATGTGCGATTAGTGCTAATCGTGCATCGCTGGGAAAAACCCCTCGAGAAGGAAAAAAGCCCTGAAGTGCTCGGTCACATGGAAGACGGAAAACCGTGGGAAAGCGCTAAGGCGAAAGGCGGGTCTCGTGCTCCAGAACTGGCACTATATCGGGAGCACCCTTGGGCGGTAAGCGGATTTGGAGAAAAACGACCGATTCCATTCAACGCTTGAAGCGTCATAGGCGGATGAGAGAGAAAACCACTTCTCATCACGCGCTAAGGGTCAAGCGAGTCAACCACGCGAAATGAGCGAATGTCGTAGGATCTGGGGGCTCTAGATTTGACGGTAGAGATCGTGCCTGATGGAGGAATCGGATTTGACAGGGGATTAAGAAGCAACATAAAGAATTTTGAAGTCTGATTTGACGCTGAGATGATGGATGAGTCATTCCACAGTGTAACCAAAAAACCGAATCGACGAGAAAGAGATGGCGCAGTTCGCGAGAGGACAAGTGGCCACTCCCTGTGAGCCATTGATGATGATGCAGAGACAGGGAACCCCAAGCAAGCAGTAGCAGGTGATCCGATGGGGGTGGAAGAGGAAGTGAACAGTCAGAGACAGATTGGCTTTAAAGCCATGAACAGATAGAAAATAGAGGACACTGAGAGGAGAAGAGAACAATGACAGAGAAAAGAAGAGACAGTGAAGCAAAAAGCAGAAAGACAGAGGGCCGAACTGACCTGGAGCAAAGGCAACATCGAGCAGACAAACAGCTTGAGAGGTTCAACCAATCCCTGAGAGAATCTGTCGGGAATTGAGTACCACATTGGGCTCCTCCCATTAAAGACTAGAGAGGTCAAGACTTGGAGAGGAAATGAGTCTGTGCACTCTAGTGGCATGGGGAATCCAAGAACCACCCTACCAAGAAATTCTGTTTCAGGAAACTCAAATTGAGCTCCTCATTGTAATTCTCTGCTTTAAAGACACAATAAACGAAGGCCACCAATGAAAGTTGGACTAGAGATGTAACCCCGGAGAATACGGTGAACTCCTTATTAATTGTTGTGTTCTTGTATTTGCTTACTGTGTTTCTCTTACTGTTTTCCATTTTTCAGTGTCTGTGTATTTTACAATCTGATCGATCGGTTGCCTAAAATGACATACACACACACCAACACATGAGTCTGTAATACCTTCATTCATTAATAACTTAACTGAGGTCACTCAAGAGTGATTTTCAGATCAAAGCTCAAATGCCACTTGAAATAAATTGTGTTTAATCATGATCAAACATGTTTAACTCTATGTTTTAGGATTAGAAAATAATTCAACAAAATTGTTTAATCTTGGTTGAAATTAGAAGATATGATAGATTAGCAGAAAACGTGACCAAAGCATTTAACCTTGGTCAATGGCATTTTATGCACTAGAATAGGGTTACAAGTTTCTTTAGGAAATAAAAAGGGAATGCTTGATCAAATGCGCCTTTAAGATTATTAATCATGCTTTGATTGATTTATTTTAGTTAAAAATAAATTAATCATGTCATTTAAACATGATTAACTCCATGTAATAAGCATTAAACATGAGTTTTATTTTTACGTCGGAAGATGATTCGACGTTTTGTCGTTTTTTAATATCCGAAGGGCACTTTTCAACGACCATGATTTTCCCCGCGCAGATCAATAGTGGGGAAACCAATTCGTACCCCCTCGTCCCATTTCACATTAACACCAGGGGGGGTCCAAAAAATGGTATTTCTTTTCCTGGGCCCCACGCAACCTGACACTCTCATGAATTTGCACCGCCCTCGTCCTAAACTGCTTACCATCGCCCCCCCCCCCCTTGAAATCTGCTTATTGCTCCTCCACTCCTACCAACGGTCACTACATCACCTCCCACACATTTCCCTCCGCTAGTCACATATTTCCACATGTCCATCTATCATGCGCCCACATCTATTCCCGTTATCATTTGTTTATTACACGCTATCCGTTACCATATTCCCATTACCCATTAATACACCTAAATCCTATTTGGTAATGGTTCGATCGCAATGACAATCTATCAAGGCCTATAAAATGACCTTGACTCATTTCACACGATTCCCCTACCCATTTTGATTACTATTTTAAAATTATAGGTATTGTTTTAAGTTTTTGCACTCCTACTGTTCAACACCTATCAATTTCGGCAATTCAGAGCCCAGATACCCTTGACAGAGATTGATTTGCTTATCCAGGTACTGGTTCAAGCCAAATTTTTTCTTTTGATATCATTCTCTTTCTCAAAATCCTTCGTCATGGCACCAGAGGAAAAAACTTAATCTTCTAACCACAAAACAAAAGGTGACGATAACCCTAAGACCTCTGTTACCCTAGACCTAGATCACATGCCATTAGCCAATCAATACTTCAAGATTGCTGACACTGAATATGAATTCGACCTATTCGAATTACATCACTGGTTAAATAAAAATTACCTTATCCACCAAGACAACATTAATCTTTGGGAATCCTTATTACCTATTTTTATCTTTCCATAGAGACATTATTTCCCTGATCTGGTGAAGTGGTGTCAAGCTAGGTACAATCCACTGCACAAAACCATTGTGGCTTAGAATGAAGACATTCTAATTTCATTTACACCTGAAACCATAAACTAGATTTTGTTGATTCCCAAAAATGACTCCCTTAGCCATGTTTTTATAGATGTTATAATGGACCCGTATCATAAGTTAACCTTTCCTCAGAGAGCCCAAATTTTTGAGATTTTTCTCCTAGAAGACTCAGCTTCATAAGAAAAACCCCCCTTACCCAACTTCTATGTTCCCAGGGAAAGCCAAGCAAATAATTGTCTTAGTTTCTTGCCTTTTAGGGTATCCATTGGACTAGTGGGTAGATGAGACTATCTTAGGCTTTCTATCAATTTTCTCCAATGAGCACAAGCCAGCATTCATATACAATTTTAGCCATTTTTTGGCTGATAATATGCATGAACAAATGATGAAGATTACTACAGAAGGCATATTTAATTATGCATTTGTACTAGTTTACATGTTTCTTTTTCAGTAGGGAGATAAGTTTCCAATAACTCTACACAGGAAAGATGATCAGGGCATCAATCAAGCAGTGACACAGTGGACTTCGTTAGTCAGGAGAAACTCAACAGAGTTTAAGTTTGTAGAATTCATTGACAGTTTTGTTCATACAGTTGCAGGGCTTCTTAGCAGTCAGAATGAGCCAAGGATTAGTGCAGAAATTAAAATGGTTTTACACTTGAGTGAGAAGACAAAGACTGGACACTAGTATTTATACCAGAATTATACAAAAATAAGAGTATATGGATGTGAGATAGGTCCCTATAAACTTCCTAAGTATGTTTCAATGAGGATTTTCTCTCTGGAATACATAAGGAAGATGATCAACATTGATGAAATCCATTTTGTTTCAGGGAAAAGGAAATCACAATACAATATCAAAACTCAAGTAGGACCATTCATATACAATACTAGAACAATAAGAGATGTGGTAGACTCAATCCTCGGGAAATTCAACTTTCAACCTAGTTTCACCTGGGCATATGATCCATTCAATATTATTTCTAGGTTAAGGGTGGAACTCAAAACCACACCTTATAATCATACCCCCAGACCAGAGATCGAAAATTTTATTAATTAGGACCAGTTGGAGGATAATACATTACACGAATCATAAGAGCAGATTTTGTGTATAACTACCCTCCACACTCCACTACATCAATATAAACAGGGAAAAAGGCTAAGAGAAGAAAATTCATCTCCAACATGTACAAGAATAAGTGCTCAAGAATTCATTATTCAACAGAAGAAGCTGAAGGCACAGCTCAAAGATGTCACCATTCAAAATCAGGAAGAGCAACATACTATTGTTATGAGTGTTTTATAGTTTTCCATAGGGTCAGAAGAACACCTCCCTAGCACCCCATCCTCTTCAACCTCACTGAATCCTCAGCCAAATCGTAGTCAACAGAATTGGGTGAACTTGATGATCCCAATATCTTCAACAAGTTTTTGCAGATTAGGCAGAAAAATGAAACACTAAAGGCCAACACCTATGCTTAGTTTTGGAAGCAAACTTCTACCTCCCAGCATAGGTTGTTAACAACGTTTGACACTGAAAAGGAAGAATGCAAATGGCATTCTTGCAGGCTCAAGTACCATCTCCAGAAACTTCCATGGATTATAAGAAGACTATTTTCTCATTTGATGCAAAGTTAATACATCCCATTGATCATATGAATATGCATAGAAAGTTTGGATAAATGTGTAACTACTTTCCCGTCCTCGTCATTAGAGAAATTTCTAGGTCTAAAATGGGCCTCCTAAGGAATATTATAAAATAATGGTGGAAATGATAAAATAATACTATATTATATCATCAAATTTTAGAGGGAAAAAAGAAAAACTATTTTTTCAACTTATCTCCCTACGGTTTTATTCAAATTTCGAGTGGAAACACTCGTTGGATGCATAATTTAATTCCTCATCCAAATAGTACCCATGTTTCATACTTTTGATGGACCCTCCTACATAAAAAAATGAGAAATACATGAAAAAACTTGATTGCAATTACCTTTTTGATGTATTTCTCATCTTTTGTGTAGCAGGGTCCATTAAAAGCATCCAACATGGGTACTCCTTGGATGAGGAATTAAATTTTGCATCAAATGAGTGTTTTCGCTCGAAATTTGAGTAAAATCGTAGGGAAATAAGTTGAAAATCGAAGTTCAAAAAGTATTTTTTTTGTTTTTTTTTTGTTACATTTTAACTCCAGAAATGACAAAGAAACCCCCATCGTTGACATCATTATCTTCAATCCTATTGGTTCTTATAAAGTTGATTTTGGTTGTACATTTTTTAGGCCCATTTTAGACCTCAAATTTTCTTTAATGGCTGGCCTCCC
This sequence comes from Pinus tabuliformis, assembly GCA_031772625.1. Classification (NCBI taxonomy): domain Eukaryota; kingdom Viridiplantae; phylum Streptophyta; class Pinopsida; order Pinales; family Pinaceae; genus Pinus; species Pinus tabuliformis. The sequence goes on from CM062818.1 coordinate 1,464,552,183, forward strand.
TCATGGGTCCTTGGCCTCCCAATTGATCTTGCATGTAAGTGGGAATGATACAAATATATGCTTGGCCATGCCAGAATAGTTCTTAATGAAAAATAAGGTCATCTTGCTTGAGGCAGAAGCAAAGTTGACAACAATATCCTAGATCAAAAAATTTATAATTACATTACAAAGGATTTTCGGCATGTGTATAAAGTTGTAGGGATGATAGACATGTCTAGCTGGGACACCCTCTTAAATTAAATTGTCTTTTTTTTGCTTACCTTTCAAAACTGGACGCTGACATGGGAGAATCTCATTCAGACGGGCTTCTAAGGTCCAAGGATTTGTTCTATGTATGGAACTCCAAAAGAAGAGGTGGCTCACCTCTTTCTTGGCTTCCCCTTTTCTACAACCATTGGGAAAGAAGTGTTGAAGTCTATCCACATTTCTACCAGGATTGATATATCCTCTACCAGTGCTTGTTTCACACATTGGATTGAATAAAATAATGTTTACATGACGCTCTTTCTTTACATATTTTGGGGAATTTGGCGGTGTAGGAGCGCCATCATATTTGAGCATGTTTCCCCTGATGTGAGATCCACCTATACAAAGATCGCGGTATTCCTCAGGGAGATTGGGCCTTGGATCATTATTTTACAAAGGAGGATATGTGCTTACATAGAATTATATTCATCTCTCCTGGTGGGTTTCTGTGATGGATCCTCCTCGGATGGTTTTTGTGGTTGTGGGGTAATAATTTCTATGACGGTTGGTCTGCAATACAATTTCCACTGGTGTGCAGGGGTAGGTACAGACAATGAACCTAAACTGGTTGCTCTTTGGGGAGTTTTATAATGTGCATCCTGGTTGGAAATTGAAGAGATGGCGGTTGCAAATACTCTAAATATGTTATAGATTGGGTGCAAGGAAGTTCTTCCTTTGGACCTCCTTCATTATTTAATTGGATGACACCGATTAGACACCTGATCAGACATTTCAAGAGAATTAAACTTTCACATGTCGACCAAGAGCAGAATCAGTCTGCAGACTCCCTCTCCAAAAATGGTTGGCCTGCTATGTCGAAGAAGATCTTCTCCTCCATTCTTGTCAACGACTCAATTACCAATGCAAGTGCCTTTTCCTTCTCAGCAATGAGATCCTCTTTTTTTCTCCTTTGGCCTAACGTTTTTGTGTAGGTTCCAATAACTTTCAAATTTTTCTCTCGCAACCTTCGATGTCTTCATTCGAGGGTCCCTTATTTTCATATCCAGATATTTTAGTTACCTCTTCTTTATATAACATGGCTGATCAAAATTAGCGTTTGTTTGTAATTCTGAGAATCGATATTTTTTTGTGTTCATGCCTTATGCACAAGAAAGCTTTGTGTAATCTAGATTATGGGATATCATATAACAAGTAATGCATTTCTCTTTAATAGACATAACGCTGTTTTTTCTGTGTAAAAATAAAATAAAATGAAACCATAATAATCGTGGCATGTATAATTTCCAAATACTACAAAACCCAACAATGGTTGATCCACTTAATTGATTTAAAGTGGATTTAAATAATTTTAAAATACTACAAAACCCATCGTTGGTTAATCCGGTCAATTGACATAAAGTGGATTTAAATTTACATAGAGGATTGCTCATATGCACTAGTTGATCCGGTTAATTGATATAAAGTGGATTTAAATAATTTTCAAATACTACAAAGCCCAGCACTGGTTGATCGGGTTAATTGATATAAAGTGTATTTAAACTTACATAAAAGAATTGCTTATATTTCATAATGCAATTACAATATTTTCGTTTGGCATAATCTAATTAATAAATAAAATTCTCTTCTAATTTTCTATTATTTAAAATAAGTTTTCCTCAGAAATTAAACGATTTAATCTGAACTTTTAAAAATTTTAAACAAAATTATCGACAAAAGGACAAAAAAAAAAGAAGCTTTTTATGCTTCTTATTTATTAATTAAACAAATTTTTTTATTTTTTTTTCACAATATTCAAACGTTAAAATAGCCAATGAGAAATTGTACGTCAGATCCCGTTCCTGTCCCTCCGTGGCAGGAGCTACGCCTCCACATCATCAACATCGGTTACCGTAGGCTATACTTCTTGAAGAGTGTGAAATGCTAGATGGTTCTAAAGAAACAATACCTAATTACCTGGAGGATTCTGGATGTACAAGGGTTAAATAACAATAATATTGCAAAGTGAAAATTGAAACCTTACTTTCGGAATGGTCTGGAGCTTACAGGTGTACAATAATAGTAAAGTATCCTGCGAGCATTTGAGAATCCTCTCGAACCCGCCTGATAGAGTCGACTAGATTGTTCCTCCTCATCTTATAAAAATAGAAACCAACATCTCTTCTGGTATAATCCGAGATCGATCTTGAAATTGAAATCCAAACACTGAGATCAGAGTGTTGTGTTTCTATATTCATTCCAATCGCATATATTGCAGTAATTCATTACTAGTTGAAAATGTCGATAATTCCCAGCTTTTTCGGCAGGAGGTCAGTGGATCCCTTCTCCTTGGAAGTATGGGATCCTTTCCAAGCATTCACAGATTTGGCCAGCGGGGGACCATCTGGGCAATTTGTAAGGGAAGCTTCTGCGGTAGCCAATACTCAGATCGACTGGAAGGAAACGCCAGAGGCACATATTTTCAAAGCTGATCTTCCAGGTTTGAAGAAAGAGGAGGTGAAAATAGAGTTGGAAGAGGGCCAAAGAGTTCTACAGATAAGCGGGGAGCGCAGCAAAGAAGAAGAGCACAAGAACGACAAATGGCACCGCATTGAGCGATCGCGTGGAAAATTCCTTCGGCGTTTCCGGCTGCCGGAGAATGTGAAGATGGAAGAGATCAAGGCGAGCATGGAAAATGGAGTGCTGACAGTGACAGTGCCGAAGCAGGCAGAACCCCAACCTCCTCAACCCAAATCCATCGAGATCTCTGGCTGACTGAAGAGGTGAAATTGGGTCTGCTGTTGCAGTAGGGTGTACTTGTTACAGAATGTGTAGATGTGTGTCGTAAGCCTCCGTCAGTTATCCAATCCAGAAAATAAACACCTCCATTCCCATTGCCAGTTGTTACATCGCTTACGTTGAGTTTGTATGTGTTGTGCGTTTCTCAATTCCCATTCCCATTCCCATTCCCAGTTGTTACATCGCTTACATTGAGTTTGTATGTGTTGTGCGTTGCTCAATAATATAATAAGAGTTTGTATTTGTCGTGCGATTTCTCAATAATATAATAAAAGGAGACGCAGGTTCAAGGCATATGCTGTGCTGCGTAAAAGGTTTTCATTAATAACTAATTTCAATGGTTATTAAACTGGTCTGCAGAGTGCTATCGAATAATATGGACAGTGAAACACCCCCAAAATCTCTGGTGATAACTAACACGAGAACCCATATATGTGCCCACATTGGTAATGTAAGGAAACATAAATTTGCAACCTTTTCTTTAGCTTATCATATTTTATTTAAAGTGTATTTGCTTTTAAAATGTGTTTTTCTAGACGTATTTGATTTGGAATTCGTGCCCATTGATTTAGAATTTAATTTCATTCGTTAGAGTTTATTTTTTAAAGTGCATTCACACTTTTTGGCTGCGAGAATGTTTAAGAGGCATACATGAACATCCATATGTTCTTGTACAATGGGAATGTTTTCATTTTGTTTTTTTAAATAAATTTCCTTATCCCAATCCACAGGAAAAAAGAGAGGATCAAATATGATTGACTATGGATATTGAAGGGACGCTTGCTCTAAGGAGCAAACTTGACCCCTTGTATGTTTAATAGTTTATTTAAGGAAATGTTAGACGGGATTAATGTTTCTCTTTTTTGTCAAGTGTTTTAGGGAATCGTTAATAGTTTATTAAGTGTTTTAGATGGATTTTTTTTTTTTTAATATACAAGTTAATTGTAAGTAAAAATGGCTTTAGCGATTAACAATTTTTTTTAAATATTTAAGATTTGTAAAGGTATTAAAGTTAATTTTAAATATATTAGATTAGTAGGTTTATCATGGAGAGGAATTGCATCTTTTTATTATCTTGTAGTTCGCAGGTACATCACATTCTATATACATGTTGACCATGAATCAACATGAATTATTTGGTGTTAGACCAAAAATTAAACTACCTTTTACAAGGTTTATTTTATAAAAAAAATATTTGTTTTGAAAATTAATTTTAAATTTAATTTTCTTTCGTTTAATTGGCTTCTTATTTTGTAATTATGACATTTAAGTACGACAATATGTATATACTAGCAATTGCACCAAAAGTTGCAAAGGAAACGTCGTAAGGCATAAATTGGAGAAGCGTCATTGTACATTACCATGATATTAATAGCCCAATGTCTACAATCTATATGTGTGTGTGTGTGTTCCACTTAAAATTTCTAAGACCATGAAATCCATATTCTAATTTTCAATCAAGAAAGCTAAAGGAAGAATGAGGTATGTATGCTTGTACTTGTATTTAATATTGTGATGTCATGACATATGGTTTCACATAACATGGATTAGGCATGATCAAAAGGAAAAAGGATCTCCCTATGAAGGAAGCCCTAGATGTAAAGGAGGATACTTTCCGGGAAAGAAGGTATGACATGAAGGAGGAAAGTGATGGATGGCTGAACCCTACATATGAAGAAATTGATGACATCGAGGTCTTGGATCATCAATCAACTAGGAGACCCTTTAAAGTACTGATGATAGAGTCCCTTGGTAAGAGGGAGCTCTGGGAGGTTCCTATGAGTAAAGGAACTTGAGTAAGTTTCTGAGTAAAAAAAAACTTGGAACTCATCCCTGGTTAAGAGGGAGAGTTAGACACAACATTCTTGTCTTTAGTTTGGAAGAAAGAATGGAGGATTGTGTAATCATCTGGCATTTGACACTCCTTGAGGATGTGCTAGGGTATCCAAGACAAGAGTGGGCAAGAGGGTCGATATTCTTGAGGGCTGGGAACCCAAGATGAGAATATTCCTAGTAGGGAATACTCAGAGAACACCCCGGTGGGTATGACCCTAAGAGAGACAATGATGATGCGTGTCAGAAAGCCAAATACTACTTTGTGTTCTTGTTTGTTTTGTTTTGATAGCAGTTTGAATCACACACTAATAATAATATGATGATCAAGAACTTCACAAATTGTTATCATGAACACGAAGAATCTCACTAATTCCTAAATGCCCTAGATTCTTCAACACACCCTTCATATTCTTGGGGTCAAGTGGGTCTTTTACAGATCTAAGGGAGCTCCGGATGGTATTTAAAGTCCTAAACGTTGAAGCCCCCTTATGCTTCCTTAGGAGCCTTGCAATCTTTTCAGTTTAAGAAATCTTGTCAGTTTAAGATATTTCTGCAAAGTTTTAGATATTTGACATTTTTGTAACTTGGTATATTAATGATAATTGAGAAATTTGACTTAAAATGTCAGTAACACCTCCTATAACCCATAAAAACAAAAGTGATATGATAAGTAGTGTTACAAATTATATCCCTAGAATCCCATTGAAATTTGACTGCATTATTTTAATTAGTATAGTTTAACTATTAGACCTTCTTATCATTTTTTAGCAATCTAATCTACACAATCTAAGGGTTCAAAAATACAATTCAAATAACAAAAAAAACTTACAATCTCACCCAATATAGATATAACTTTGCATATATATACACCACTTTGATTTTTAATTTTTTTAATTCAAATGAATCAATTTATATAATAAATAATAGCCAATACTAAATTAAATTATCACTCAATCAATTAAGATATAATTTATTAAATTATCAATCAATCAATCAAGATATAATTTAACCATATTGTAGTGTTACAAATTATATCCCTAAAACCCCATTGAAATTTGTTTTCTTAAATTTTGAAAAAAAAATAAAAACTTTTTATAATTAGACTGCATTATTTTAATTAGTATAGTTTAACTATTGAACATTTTTATCATTTTTTAGCTATCTAATCTACAAAATCTAAGGGTTCAAAAATACAATTAAAATAACAGAAAAAACATACAATCTCACCCAATATAAATATAACTTTGCATATATATATATATATATATATATATATATATATATATATATATATATATATATATATATATATATATATTAAAAATCAAAGCGATATATATATATATATATATAGAAATATAAATCAAAGCGATATATATATATATATATATATATATATATATATATATATATATATATATATTTTTAATATACATAAATATATATATATATATATATATATATATATATATATATATATATATATATATCGCTTTGATTTTTAATTTTCTTGATTCAAATGAATCAATTTATATAATAAATAAAAGCCAATTTCTCCACTTTTTACTAAATTGAATTATCGATCAATCAATTAAGATATAAGATATAATTTGACGATATTGTAGTGTTACAAATTATATCCCTAGAATCTCATTGAAATTTGTCTTCTTAAATTTTGGAAAAAAATAAAAACTTGTTATAATTAGACTGCACTATTTTAATTAGTATAGTTTAACTATTGAACCTTATCATTTTTTAGCTATCTAATCTACACAATCTAAGGGTTCAAAAATACAATCCAAATAACAAAGAAAACGTACAATCTCACCCAGTATAAATATAAATTTGCATATATATATATATATATATATATATATATCGCTTTGATTTTTAATTTTCTTACTTCAAATGAATCAATTTATATAATAAATAAAAGCCAATTTCTCCACTTTTTACTAAATTGAATTATCAATCAATCAATTAAGATATAATTTAACAATATTGCAGTGTTACAAATTATATCCCTAGAATCTCATTGAAATTTGTCTTCTTAAATTTTGGAAAAAAATAAAAACTTGTTATAATTAGACTGCACTATTTTAATTAGTATAGTTTAACTATTGAACCTTTTTATCATTTTTTAGCTATCTAATATACACACTCTAAGGTTCAAAAATACAATCCAAATAACAAAGAAAACATACAATCTCACCCAATATAAATATAACTTTGCATATATATATACACCACTCTGATTTTTAATTTTCTTAATTCAAATAATTCGATTTATATAATAATTAAAAACCAATTTCTCCGCTTTTTACTAAATTAAATTATCAATCAATCAACTAAGATATAATTTAACCATATTAAAAATCTACAAAATACTTGTAATATTAAACCAATAAAAATAATTGTTTAAAGTGTTGAACTTATTTATGTATTCAAAAATACAATTGAAATGACAAAAAAACATACCATCTCACTCAATATAAATACAATTTTACATGGCCTGAGGTTTCATTCAACATATCTCCGGAGCGGAGCGAGCGGGACGGGGGAGCCGATCATTGTCGAACAGGTGTCGGAAGCCATTTTCTCCCCACCAATCCCTGCAATATCCAATCTTAATCCGCCATGGGAGGTTTCGACGTATGCTGTCTCCATGCATGGAGCCGGTACGTGTCTTAGTTTTGCTCTTTTCATCCATGCAAGGAGCTTAACATCTGTCCTGAAGTTTCTCTGATTATATCCCCTCCTCTGCGGCCCTTTACGTTCTTTTTTCTCCCTCTGGCCTCACAGGCTGGGGGTTTTCGCCCTCAAGGCACTCTTTCCTTAGTTTTTTTTTCCGTGGTTTCCTTCTGCATGCATGGACGCCTGGTAAATCTTTTCGACTCGGCTCTCTGGTTCTTCGCGCGCTCCGCTTTCAGGTCAGTCATCTCTCTATAGCTCTCAATTGTTTGCAATACTGGTTTTGTTAGTAAAAGCCTAAAAGTTTTCTCGTCTTTGGTTTTTATCGTAACGCTATCTTGGATTCTATCAAATAAGATAACAGTCTTCTCACAGGAAGCGAATGGTTTATCTTATGTTTATCTGATAATCATTTTGTTTTTATCTGATTATCATGCTGAAATCCTTTTTCAATAGAATTATAGCTTCTTTCTATGTCTATAGCCCCTGTTCGGACATCCGCTTCCGTATTGGGCGATGGTGGTGCATTATCCGTGTCTATTGTTGTTGCTTTGATTGCAACGATCAGCCAGTAGCATAGGCCATTTGTCTCTAGGTTTTCGAGCTCCTCCAGGGGCCTCCATGCTTCGATCCCTCCCCCTGCAGCTTTAGTTTTTCCGGTGACTCCCCTCGTCTCGGAATCAAGATTTCAAATTCTTTTCCGGTGGGTCTAGAGGCTCTTAATGACCTCTCTGGATTATCTCAGGTGGCAACATGCTTCTCCTTTCGCATCGGTCACCTCTCTCCTCCCATTTGTCTTTTTGACGGCTGGTTTTAGCCCATCTACAGACTTTGTATTAATTTTCTTCCGTCCTTGACCTTCCTTTTTCTGTACACAGATATCTATTCAGCCTCCTTCTTAATGTTTCTGTCCTGAGTCTCTGACAAATCTTTCCGCGAGGATTATATCCATGTACTTCTCCAGGTTATTCTCTCTGTCGGATCTTTTATAGAAGATCTTTCCAGTACTGTCTGGGGTACTTGGGCTTCCTTTTTCGATCTTCTTTTTTCTGACTAGAATGTCAGCAGACAGTGACTCTCCTGCCACGCGAGCTCTTTTTCGAGCGGCCATCGAAGCGGAAGCTGCTCGTGACAATGCCACCTAGGATCATAGCTGGCATGCCACGGTGAATGACTTGCTCTTTCCTGCTGTGACTCATGATTCAATGGGGGGCCCGCTCTCCCCCAAAAAGAAATTGCCTGTCCACGGCCGGCATCCCCGCAAGCTCAGAGAACCGGTCAAAACCATTCCCCCTCCTAAAGCTGTTTCAGTCTCCAGCTCTTCGCTGTCTCAAAGGATAGACAGTCTCCAAAAGCTCGCTCTTGTCGGGAAATGGTATTTTCCAGAAATGAATGTGGAAAAGATGCGGGAATGGATTTCTGCTACGTGGTCTCCACTCATAGGCTATACTCCTATTATTTCTCGTCTCATGAAAGACTGGCTCTCTTTCCACTTTCAGAAAGAATCTGATTTAGAATTGATCTTGAACAGGCCATGGGTGTTCGGCCGTAGCTTTCTATCCTTGTCAAGATGGTACATGGGCTTCGATCCCCTCAAGAATACCCCATCTCACAACATGATCTGGGTTAAGCTTCCAAACCTGCCTTTGGAATTATGGACGACTGAATCTCTCATAATGATCGGGGATGCAGTTGGTAAATTCATATATGTCGACCCATGGGTCAGGGGGGAGAAGGACAAAAGAATCGCATGGATTCTTATTGAGAAGCCTTATAAGGGAGGCTACCCTGATCAGCTTGAGATTTCATGGGAGGGCTTCAAAATCTGTCAGAGACTTGATTTCTGGGGCATCCCCTTTCGATGCTCCTGCTGCCATCGAACGGGTCACCTCATCAGGAACTGCAGGCACCGATCAAACTTCAGGACGAACAGGTATCCCTCCGATAAGAAAAGAGGTTCGGGGCCAGACTCCCTTTCAGAAGATGTATGCAATTCTGAAAATCATTTCTCTTTTCAGTCAACGGATCTTCGATGTTCACAGCTCAACTCTCATCTCCAATCAGAGTCTCCAAAACTTGCGGATTTTCAATGTCCGCCCATCCCTGAGCCGCTCCTCGAGAACCCCGTGCCCTCTCCACAGGAAAAGAACAAAGCGGACTTCGTGGTGGGGTCTCATCCTATCATGATCACTTCCTCATCGCCTTCTCCAAATAGGCCTGCCCCTGCATCGCAAAAGGGTAAGGAACCATTGTCATCCCCCACCCCTTTCAACTCCCCATCGCAGTCTCCTGTCAACAATCTCGATAGTGATATTGACTTTCTCTTACAGCGGAATCCATCCATTCTCGAACCCCTCACTATTCATAAGCCGTCCTTCCCATCTATTAGTCCCAACTCAGCAAAAAATATCACTGTCCGGAAAAAACAAAAAGGAGGAAGCCGCCATTTCCGCGGCAGGACGATCGCTTCCGACCTGGGGGTTACTAATTTGTCTCTTGTGGAAGTCCCAATCATGGAACCTACTGTTTCGCAGCCTCTTAGAGCATGTCAGGCTGGTCAAGCTTCCAAATGACCTTCTTAGTATCTTTTAATATTCGGGGTTTGGGTGCCGCCCCAAAATTCCTGGCGCTCAAAGAGACTCTCGTTTCTGCTCATCCTCTCATCATTTTTATACAGGAAACTATGCATTCTAGTTCAGATTCGTTGGCTTTCTTCAGAAGAATGTTCCCCTCTTGGTATATGGTCGCTACAGGAGCGGAAGGCATGTCGGGTGGTCTGGCAGTTTTGTGGAACCCGGTCTTCGTCAGAGCAAAGCCTTTTAAATGCTGTGCTGGGATCCTCCTCTCGGCCTCTATCAGAGGAAGGCCTCAGATCATCAATATATTAAATATATATGCACCCTATAGGGACAGATCTCCATTCTGGGACAAGCTGTTTGGCTCTGAGATTCTTGATATAAAATCATTATTAATTGCAGGTGATCTAAACTTGACCCTCAACTCTGCTGAATGTTGGGGTTGTTGCAGAAAGCAGGACCGCATGGCCGATAAAATGCGTCGGGAGCTCCTAATCAGAAATCTAGTCGACATAATTCCTGAGAAAATGGTCCCTACTTGGGAAAATGGCAGGACGGGCTCAGCCTTCATCGCCAAAAGATTAGATCGTTTTATTATAAATGCCAGCCTTATTGAAAGTTGGGGCATGCCTATGGCAAGAACGGGTTCGGAGCCCTCCTCGGATCACAGACCCATCATCTTGGAATGGATGAACATCAATTGCAAGCTCGGCTACCCGTTCAAATTTAACGGCTCCCTCCTCGGCGATAAATCTTTCGACGAGTTCATGGTAGCTTCCTGGCGGGACATTCATCAATCGGAGGAGGCTTTTTTATATACTTTCCGGGAGAAAATCCAAATGCTGAGGAAAGCAGTTAAGGACTGGCAGATAAAGAAGCGGAAGGTGGACAAACAGGAGTTAATTGACATCAAAAAAGAATTAAGCTATCTGTCGGATTCGGCCCTTTGCAATGGTCTGTCTTTCGAGCAGAAAATCCGCATCACGTCCCTGGAAAAAAAGAAACAAGAGCTGCTTCTAAAGGAGGAAGCATTATGGAGATTAAAGAGCAGAGCCACATGGCTCAGGGAGGGTGATCGAAATTCCAAGTTTTTTCACAATTTCGCAAATGCACGCCGGGCAAAGAATTCCATTTGGAAGATTGAGGATGGCGCGGGGGGTTTCTTCCACTCTCAACAGGACATTTCTGTAGAAGCCTCTAGATTTTTTCAAAATCTTTATAAAAGGTCGGACAGCGATGCGCTTGATTCTCTCTGGGCTGTGGAGCAGGTGCCTGAAATGTTTGATGAGGGCGCCAATGAACAATTCATAAAGCCAATTACGGAAGGCGAGCTCCTCGACACCATTAAAAAGCTCAACAGGGACAAAAGTCCGGGGCCCGATGGTCTGCCTATCGAGTTCTTCAGTCATTTCTATGATCTGTTCAAAGAGGGTCTTTTGGGCATGGTGGATGCTTCCCGCATGTCTGGGCACATTCACAGTTCACTCTCCGCCACCTTTATTGCTCTTATTCCAAAGAAGGTCAAATCGGAATCTCTCTCTGATTTTCGGCCGATAGCCCTATGCAATACCCTATATAAAATCTCATCTAAGATTATTGCGGAAAGGCTGAAGGCTGTTTTAAATTCCTTCATATCAAAGGAACAGCATGCCTTTCTAAAAGGCAGGCTCATTATGGATGCTGTTGCAATGGCGCAGGAATGCCTTTTTTCAATCTCAACAAAAAACATAGATGCCGCTGTCCTAAAGATTGATCTCAAAAAGGCCTACGATTGCGTAGACTGGGGCTTCCTCAGGATTCTTCTCGCCAAAATTGGATTAAGAGCTCAGGGTATCAAATGGATTATGGCGTGTGTTGAAAACGTTAATTACTCTGTTCTTATAAACGGCATCCCATCTTCCTTCTTCCCAGCAGAAAGGGGCCTCCGCCAGGGATGCCCTCTTTCTCCTCTTCTTTTTATTCTCGTGATGAACTCTCTCAGCTCCCAGATCAATCTGGCCGTTCAGGAAGGGAGGTGCAGGCCGATCAAGTTGTGCAAGGACATTTCTCTTTCTCATAACCTTTTTGTAGATGATATTCTCCTCTTCGCCATGTTATGCAAATCTTCTTGGTTATGCCTTCATGAGATTTTTCAGAAATTTCATTCGGCAACTGGCCTCTCTATCAACAAAGACAAGACCACGTTATATCACAATGAATCAAATCTGGACTTGGCTCAATGGATCGCTGATCTTTTTGGCATAAATCTCGCTCTGATAAAGGATGGGTTTAAATACCTTGGTTTTCGCCTAAAACCAAAAGGTTATTGTGCTCGGGACTGGCAGTGGCTGATCGAGCGTTTTTATATCAAAATCTCATGCTGGGAGATGCGCTTTTTGTCTTTGGCGGGTAGATTCATTTTGGTTCAGTCCGTTCTTTCCCAACTGGCGGTCTATTGGAGCCATCTCTTCCTTCTTCCTGCTTCCATTTTAAGCAAAATGGCCTCTCTGGCAGCCACCTTTCTATGGGGTGGCAGATCATATCAGTCGAAAATCCATCTGGTAAAGTGGGAGTCCATTGCCAGGCCGAAGAAGTTGGGTGGATGGGGTCTTCTGCATATGCCTTCTTTTGGAAAAGCGCTTCTATGTAATTCCCTTCTCAGAGGCATCTATGGAAACTGTCAATGGAGCACTATCATCAAACAAAGATATCTCAAGGGAAAAAGCATTGCTTTTTGGTTCAGAAGACGCGCTTTGGGCATCAGATCGGGTTCTCCTATTTGGAAAAACTTCAGAAAGATTCAGTCACTTTTCTTCGGGCATTTATTTTTATAGGCATCGACCCCACTGTCTTCAATCTGGAATCGAGGATTCCCCCCGCTCTCTTATCTTTCCTCTTCTCGAGAGGCTTGTTCACATGGAATAAATTGATTAAATCATGGTCTTCACAGACCCCCCTATGGAAGGACGCGACGGAGTTATCGATGCCCCTCCCTCTTCATCCTTTATGGTCAGCGGCCACCCTCTGGTTTTCCAACAAAGGTTTCACTCAAGCGGCTTCAAAAGATGAACTTATATGGTCTCCTCCGAATTCATCTCAGCCTATCAGCGTCAGAGATATTTATGATGCAGTCCTATCAGACCTGCGGCCTCCCTCCCCCATCTTTCCTCTCAAGCTTTGGAAAGCTCCATGTCCGCTCAAGTCGATTCTCTTCTCTTGGCTTCTCTTCTCGGACAGAAACCTCACATGGGAGGTTCTTCAAAGGAAGGGTTGGCAGGGCCCGGGTAGATGCCAAATGTGCCTTTCGGAAGCTGAAACAAACTCGCACATGTTCTTCGCCTGCGCCTCATCTTCTAAAATCTGGTATGAATTATCTTTGATTTATGGTTTTCCTCATCGGGTTTTTTCATCTGTTCAGGATGCTTTCTCCTGGTGGTGCACGAAGAATCCGTGCTGGCGTTCACTGTTTATTCTCACTTGCTGGTCCCTATGGAAATGGCGAAATGCTTGCATTTTCCAGAACTCCAGGATGCCCTTGCACTCCATTCTGATCTCCATCACGGGCCTCCTGCCTCGCTCAGATTAACATGCTCTTTTATGGGACATGCTTCTCTTTCTTGGGGCTGCTTTTACAGATTATGGCTCTCATTTCTGTCCATATGTTTTTCATTATCTCTCCATGGCGGTCTGCTTTGTTTTGAAGCGCCTCTGATAACAGGTGGATGGATCCACTAGCTCACACATACAGCTATGTTTTGGTTTATTATGGCGCCGCATCAGAACTTTATCTGTTTCTGTTTCAGTTGCAATCTGTTACTGTTTCAGTTGCATTTTCCAGCTGAATCAATCACTTTTTGACATGTATCTAGATTTTTATATCTCCTTAATATAATCTATGTCGGTTTTTTCTCTCTGAAAAAAAAAAAATACAATTTTACACATATATATACACCATTTTGATCTTTAATTTTCTTAATTCAAATAAATCAATTTATATAAAAATAAAAACCACATTCTCCACTTTTTCTGAAATTAAATTATTAATCAATCAATTAAATTACACAGGTTTACCATCATGAAATTTTCATGTGGCTGGTAATGTGAAAGTGAACTTGGACTTCGAGTCATATATATGTAAATACCGCCATCGACCAAAAAAAATGTTTGCATTGGGTTTTTCTGTACATATTATTCCAGGGGCACATATTTATGCACTTAGTTATGTATGTTGTCGTGCACTATCATGTAACACGGTAAGGAGATTTTTGACTTTTTGTTAGAACCCTTCGGCATTATATTTCTGTTTAATCTTTTCATGTTGTTAACTCCAGGTTGACCTTTCATCATTGTCATTTACTGCCACAACCATGTCATTGCATAATTAGATGACCAAGACAGCTTTTAAAAATAAGCTACACAAATTAGAGACGCAAATTAATAACAAATACCCAAAAGAACAAGAAGCAACCATTCAGTAGAATATAACTGTGCAATGCTGTAAATGGCCTATAGATCTCTGTTCTGTTTTGATTTTTTTGAGAGACTTCTCTTCCCTACAAAAATAAGTTACTGAATGCCAAATTCCAGCCTAAAATCTGCATTTCACACAAATTCAATTGAAAAGCCTCAAATGATACGCTTTTGGTAGACCCAGTAATCCAACAGCCAGGTTTCATATTTCTATCTTAATTAAAAACTGATTGCTGAGACCATGAATACAGTCCTACATTATTTTCTTAATGTCTCAGAATATGCTTCAATTTTCTATCACTGAAACAATAATGTACACCACATTCCATTTTACATGGGATTTAACCAAAAAATAGGTAGCCCAAATGTAAAAATTAAGCCATCCATTGGGGTTTTCTTTCTTGCTCTCGTCTGCCCCACCCGAATGGCATTTCAAAAAGTGGTAAGGGACAGTGTAAGCCCTGTGCAACTCTGGTAGAACAGAAACCCATCAGGCCTAGCACCTGAGCAGAAGAAAGTCCGTGTTATGTGGTGAAACCTCGACCCTAAAGTGTGTTTATCAAAATAACTTCTAAAAAGGAAGAAAATAAATATTGCATCAAACTACAGTCGTGTAAGTTTTGTTTAAAATTTTGAGCATGAGGCTGTCCTCTCTTTTTATTCTTTTTCTGGCATAGTTTGCCCTAAATTCCTGAGACGGTGATCCTATATTTGTGATATGATTACATTTTTGATAAGTTTGACCATCATTTTCAAGAAAAGGAAATATTGAGAGAATTCATCCTTACCAGCTGGTTGAGAAACCCATTTTGGAACCTAGCCTCTGACTCTATCTTCTGAGCTATCTGGAAGTTCATGAAAATAATACAAAAGGCCAAGATTACCTTCACAAACTACTGCAAAAATTACAGAGCAATTTCATTACAGAAATTAATACAGGATCCCTTTATTAGGGTTTGTAGATAAACAAGGGTTAACAAATATGGGATGCATGGTCTACATTTTTGAGCTGGAAAACCTTACGATGCAATCCATCAATCTCTTCGTCCAAGTCTCCATGAATGGATTGACCCACAACTCCAATTGTTCACTATGGAGATTCGATCTGCTGCTCAGCCCCTCTGCAAAAAACAATCAATATCACCACACACATATCTCCATAAAATTGATAAAATAGAAATGGGCGTGCTCAATTGAAAAAACTGAAAGCAAAATGACGGAATGGTACCTTGATCAGAAGGGAAGAATTCCCTCTGGGCACGGATGCCATCAACAAAAAATTGATGCAACCGTTTGAAAAGAAAAATTGTATGGGTTTCCAGGACGAGTCTATGGGAGGAATGCCACCATTGAAATCAAACTCCCAATAATTTTAAAGGGCATGTTTCAAAATATGGCATTACATAAGAAAAAGATTCTGCTACTGTCGGCATTCCTGCGCAGATAAAGAAGGCAGCCAGCACTGGTTGTGTCCATTCAGGCAGTAATGGCATGTCTTCTCCACATTCTTTTTCATATGGCCAGCTTTATGCAGAAAAAAAGGGAAGCGTTGAGAAAATGGGCTGGGTCTACTGCCATCTCTTCTCCACATTCTTTTTCATGTGGCCAGCTTTACGCAGAAAAAAGGGGAAGCGTTCAGAAAATGGGCTGCGTCGATCGGGATGAAGCGTTCAGAAAATGGGCTGCGTCGATCGGGACGCTTTTCATAGTTGAAGCAGTTGGAGCGGTGATGAGATCTAATGGTTAAATTTTTTTGAATCGTCTAACAATTGATCAAAGGGTGCTAAAGGTGACAGAGTGGCATTTCGGGGGGAGTGTTTTCAGAAGGAAACGCCTTACGACTTAATTAATATCACTTTAAAACAATTATTAATGTTTTACAAATGACAAATTTATTATAAATTTCAACTACTTTTTCATTCTTAAAAATTAATTTATGATAAAGGTTTTAAATTATGAAAGGTTAAAAATCTAATAATTAGATGATATACATCATCTGTGACCAGCAGTTGGAAAACGACCCCGCTTCTCTCGTTTGAAGCTGCAAGTATTGCGATTTTGCTCGCTGAGTTCTCACTTTCAAGCTCCAGCAAATTGACTCCGCTTGAAGAGGAAAATCTCAAATTAGTGGTCTTTTTGATTGATGCCCAATCTTTGTCGTGTTGCATGGAAGCTTTGCGATATCCGACCATGGCAGCAACATAACCACACCCTACTCTCATTTTTTGAAAGCAATTTTTAGCAGTGTACATAACGAATTGGATTTTGTAATTGATTGCATGAATGCCAATCATGGCTGTGTTTA
Source organism: Pinus tabuliformis (assembly GCA_031772625.1). Taxonomy (NCBI): domain Eukaryota; kingdom Viridiplantae; phylum Streptophyta; class Pinopsida; order Pinales; family Pinaceae; genus Pinus; species Pinus tabuliformis. Next base: position 1,464,569,022 of record CM062818.1, read on the forward strand.
CAAATTCAGTGCTCTCCATGCCTATTTCTACATTGCACAGGAAAGAATTGGAACTGAACAATCCAATTTGTGCTCCGTTGTTTCACAAGGTATGTTCCTTAATTCTAAAGTACTTCAAACGCTTTATCCCCATAATTTACTGTCATCCATTGCATTTCCTGCATCTGGGCTGCCATAGAAACTTCAAAATTCAAATGGGTTTCTGTGCATCTGTTTAATTTTTGTATTTGCTCTGCAGACATTTTTTGGTACAAACCCCGTCATCTATGAAAAATTGTTGTCAGTAAAACTTACAAGTACAATTGTCAGACACCCACATTTTGGTCAGGTTAGGAACTTTCAGCTTTCAGGTCAGGAAAAGTGTTCCGATAGTATTGGGGGAAACGAGAATTTTGTAGGGCTTAGTAAGGATTTGGGAACACTGTGCAAAGAAGGCAGATTGATGGAAGCTGTATATATTTTGCATCGTATGGACCAAAATGATATTAGGGCATCCGCCAAAACCTATGTGCTTCTTTTGAAGGGCTGTGGCAATATGAAAAACCTTTCAGAAGGCAGGAGGGTTCATGCCCATATGATAAAGTTTGGAATCGAGCCAGACAAAGCCATAGTGTGTAGTCTTATCAACATGTATGCCAAGTGTGGATGTGTAGCTGATGCCTGCCATGTTTTCGTCAAAATGTCGGAAATAGAGGTTGTATCATGGACTTCAATGGTTTCATGTTATGCCCAGAATGATCAGGGTGATCGCGCTTTGACACTTTTTTGTGAAATGCTAAGGGTAGGTATCCAACCAAATCAATTTACATTCGGCAGTGTTCTTAAGGCGTGCACTAGCCCTGAATATATGGACCAGGGCAAGCAGGTATATGCCCACGTTGTCAAAACTGGATATCTATCTGATGTGCATGTCGCAAGTGCTCTTGTTGAAATGCACGCGAAGTGGGGAAATATGGGGGATGCACGCAGGGTGTTTGATAATATGCCTGAACGGAATGCGGTTTCATGGACTGGAATGATTACAAGGTATGTGCAGAGTGAGGATAGTGAGGAAGCCCTTAAACTCTTTCAGAAGATGCAACTGGTAGGTGTAAAGTCTGACCGGTTTAGCTTATCTAGTGCCCTTTGTGCATGCGCTAACCTAGAAGCCTTGGATGAAGGGCAGCAGGTCCATGCTGAAGCAATCAAGATTGGGGTTGAGTTAGATGTTTGTGTGGGAAGTGCGCTTGTTGACATGTATGTTAAGTGTTCGCAAGTAGACTGTATGGTAGATGCACGCAAGGTGTTTGACAGAATGCCACAGCAGAATGTGGTAACATGGACTGCGTTAATGGTAGGTTACTCACAGAGTTCAGGGCATGCTCAGGAGGCTATCAATCTTTTTGTCAAAATGAAACGGTCTGGTGTGAAGCCAAACGGTTTCACCTTTGCTAGTGTCCTCAAGGCTTGTGCCAGCATGGCTGATCTGGAACAGGGTAAGCAAAACCATGCCCACATTGTCAAAACTAGTCTTGAAACAGATTTATGTGTTGCCAATTCCATTGTTACAATGTATGCTCGATGCGGAACCATAGAGGATGCTCGTAAGGTGTTCGATGAAATATTAGAACGAAATGTAATTTCGTGGAATGCAATAATTGCAGGATATGCCCAAAATGGGCATGGTGAGGTAGCCTATAAATTGTTTCGCCAAACTCAAATGGAGGGTGTGAAGATTGATGCGTTCACCTTTGCTAGTGTTCTGAGTGCATGTGCTGGTATAACAGCCCTAGACCAGGGTATGCAGGTCCACACCATTATCCTGAAAACTGGCTTTCAGTCAGATATATCTGTGGAAAATGCCCTCATTACCATGTATGCTAGATGTGGGAGTATAGAGGATGCACGTAAAGTTTTTGACAAAATACTTGAACGAAATGTCATCTCATGGACTGCGATTATTACAGGATATGCCCAACATGGATATGCAAAAGAAGCTCTTAATCTCTTTGAACAAATGCGTGGGCTAGGTGTGAAGCCAAACCACATTACATTCATTGGTGTTCTCTCTGCATGCAGCCATGTAGGATTGGTGGATGAAGGCCATCGATACTTTGCTTCCATGAGTCATGAACATGGACTATTGCCAAGTTTAGAGCATTATGCCTGCGTGGTTGACCTTCTAGGTCGTGCTGGGCATCTGGATGAGGCGGAAGCTGTTATCAATGAAATGCCATTCAAACCTGATGCTCTGGTGTGGCGAACATTACTTGGGGCCTGCAGAATCCATGCTAATATAGATCTAGGAAAACGTGCAGCAGAACGCCTGCTTGAGTTGGAACCCCAAGAACCTACAACATATGTTCTGCTATCAAATATGTATGCTGCAGCTGGGCAGTGGGATGCTGTCGCAAAAGTGAGAAAAATGATGAAAGATAGACAGTTAACCAAAGAGGCAGGATGCAGCTGGATTGAGATAAAGAACAGAGTGCATATGTTTTTTGTTAGGGATAGGTCGCACCCACTGACAGAAGAGATCTATGCAAAGTTGGATGAATTAACTCTGCAAATGAAGAAGCTAGGTTATGTGCCAGATACAAACTTTGTGTTGCACGATGTAGAGGAGGAGCAGAAGGAACAATTTCTATGGTACCATAGTGAAAAGCTGGCCATTGCATTTGGACTTATTGTCACACCCCCTGGCACATGTATTCGAATTTTCAAGAACCTTCGTGTGTGTGGTGACTGCCACACCGCCACCAAGCACATTTCCAAGATTGTTGAGCGGGAAATTGTTGTAAGGGATGCAAATCGCTTTCATCATTTCAAGGATGGTTTATGCTCTTGCGGGGATTATTGGTAATGCTGAGTGATCCACAAGCAAAAGGTACATATTGCTATCTTGTCATTGCTACAGAGGTCACAGGCTATGCAAATTAATCATTCCCTTGGCCGTCTCACATCTGGTTACCTTGAAGGTTTCATCTCCCGGTGCTATAGTGCATAACAGCAATTATTGTGTTGGAGAAGCTTTTCATGGCCCTACTTCAAGGGTACGATAATCTGTTAAGGTGAAAGTTTCCTTACTGGAAATCTTAATGCTTTTGAGTTATTTTGGTTGAGGGCAATGTTTCTATCTCATCCTTACCTAATTACAGCGGCCTATTCTGAGAGTACCAACGTTGGGAGTTGGATATTTGATTGAGGAAATTTTAATTGGATCTTCCATCGAGGATTGAGTTTAAAATTTTAATATATGATCTGGTTTTCAAGAAGCATGTTGTAAACAATCTGAAAAACAGGAAGGAGAAGAAAAATCAGCAGGTGGTCAGGATGAAAATGGGGAAGTCTCTTACCATCTGTTTTTCACTGGATATGCGGGTCTTCAATAGCGCTGATTGTAGTGGGAGAACTTTCTGAGAGAATGATTCTTAAATGGTTTTCCTACAGCTTGTCATGTGGGTGTGCTCTACATTTTCCTTTGCCACCATTGAAATCAAACTCCCAATAATTTTAAAGGGCATGTTTCAAAATATGGCATTACATAAGAAAAAGATTCTGCTACTGTCGGCATTCCTGCGCAGATAAAGAAGGCAGCCAGCACTGGTTGTGTCCATTCAGGCAGTAATGGCATGTCTTCTCCACATTCTTTTTCATATGGCCAGCTTTATGCAGACAAAAAGGGAAGCGTTGAGAAAATGGGCTGGGTCTACTGCCATCTCTTCTCCACATTCTTTAAATTTTTTTGAATCGTCTAACCATTGATCAAAGGGTGCTAAACGTGACAGAGTGGCATTTCGGGGGAGTGTTCTCAGAGGGAAATGCCTTACGGCGTAATTAAATTTTTTTGAATCGTCTAAAGGGTGCTAAACGTGACAGAGTGGCATTTCGGGGGGAGTGTTCTCAGAGGGAAACGCCTTACGGCGTAATTAAAATGACTTGGGTTTCGTGTTTTGCTGAGGGTTAAATCGTGAACTGAAAAATACGACAAACGATTTTATAAATAAAATTTTTATGTGATGTACAACCACAGCCATCAGGACTTGTATTAGGTTGAATGGGTCTGAGACCAAGTTCATTGGAGCAGTCTGAGACCAAGCCCATTGGAGCAGTCGATTTCGCTTAAAACCTTATTCAGTTGAGGTATTGGCATTGAAACGTCTATCGAAGTGACTGCTTTACATCTCCCACTGACTCGATTCCCATTTCTAATCGTTCCTTGGACACAAAATAGGGAGGGAGGAGATTTCTTCCACCATTCAACAACTGATTTATATCTATACATAGAAAACCGACGACGGATCTATACATAGAAAACCGACGACGGGTTTCTTAAAGGTTGGATGTGTGCAGACCATGATAAAACTCTACCACTGCCACCTCCTCCCAACCCTCCACTGCTACCTCCTCCTAAGCCTCCTCCGCTTCCGATAAAGTTGTCAGGCTTATATGGATGGTCATGTACTCCATTCTCTAAGTTTTGGGTTGTGTTTAGATGACAAGTAGAAGCTCTTGCTACTAACAGTCCCAACACAATAAAAAACATTCTATTCATCTTCATCTTAATCATCCAACCTTCTCCTCCTCAACTTTGTGATGACTACAAATAGAGAATGCCACAAAAAGAGTATGAAGCCTCTACTAATGCATCGTAGTGAACACGTTTTCATAGCGATTATGATGGGATGAATAAATCATTACACCAACAATGATCACCATCTTTTCTTCATATTTCATTAATTTTCCACCAACATATATTGTAGAGAGACAGACCCTAGACTGGACATTTAGGTTGCATTAAATCAGATAGATGGAGCATTAGCGGCATGGCCAATGGAGAAGTGCACAGTGACCGACTACCTAGCTGTCGTTGATCAATTGACGAAACTTGAAAGTTAGAATTTTAATTGATCTTTATGCTCTGGAGATTTTCTTCTTTTTAATAAAAGGATAGCCCTGTATGTACATTGATAATTTTCCATATGAATATGAATAGATAACATGGTCAATGAGTTCAATTGAGATTTGCAGTGGATCGCGTCAAATTTATCGACTTTCACAACCCCATTCTAATTTTATGTCACAACAACAACCTACAAGTACAGTCACCTCATGCAGAAGGAGAACATTTAATTTGAAGTTTCAGAATGCAATCACGTCATACATGGGGCTAAAATTTAATGTGCGAAGTTTCAGATATGCAGTCACATCATGCAAAGGGAGAATATTAACATTTGATGTTTCAGGGATATAGTCACCTCCTATAGGAGGAGAACATTTACTGTATTAAGGTGACAGATGGTGAGGAAGCAAATGAAAAAGAACAATAAGGTGAAAATTTAATGTGCAAAGTTTCAGATATGCAGTCACATCATGCAAAGGGAGAATATTAATGTGTGAAGTTTTAGGGAAAGCTAATCGGTTTGGTTAGAGATGAACCGGATAATGAATATAAAGAAGTGAGTTGCAATTTAAATTAACAAGGCGTAGCAAACAAGTAACACTAAAGTAATAGTGTAGCTTGGTCAATTGTCAAGTTTTTTTTTTGTTGTTGCATATTTCACATGTTTAATAATGTTGGGCACTATTTATTTTCCTTGGCTTGTAGTGCAACAATTTTTAGTGGTTCTTTGTTAATTTGTGTTTTTGGAATAGATTAGTGTAATTGTTTACTACATGGTAAAATTTATAGTTGTATAATTGTTAGTTTAACCGCATTACAAATAGTCATATTAATTTTAATAACATTACAAATAGTGACAACATATTTTTCATAGTTGTCTAAGAAGCAACATACTCTTTATATTAGTCAAAATAAATGAAATATTGCCAAGACAATTGGTAAATAAGATTTATGGTTCTTCTACGTACACTTTTGTTGACTTATCTTTAAACTATATCTAGCGGTGTTGATTTATTAGAATGTCTACATACTATATATGTCTCAAGTCATCTATTGAAAAAAACTTTATTGGTCCATTCATGTATGTCTTTATTGTTTTACTCTCATTTAACTATACTTAAACTAAGGGGGAATATCTAAAATGTAACTCTTGTTCAAATGTGGCAGTTAGTTCATACTTTTCAAAGTTCAATAGTTAAACTAAGCTGCAGGAATGCTAGCTATGTGGCCTTGTTTGTAAACCTTTTTTAAGAGCACAATTATATATATATATATATATATATATATATATATATATATATATATATAATTTTCATAATTTAAAATCATTGAAAATCTTTTTGGATATTTGGATTGCCCAAACTACATATGGTAATTTTGCAATTCCAACAAATTTTTTGTTACCTTTTAGACAAAATTAATAGAAAAATATACTTTAAAATATATTAACATTAAAATATTTTACCCCCACTTCACCATGGTGATTGTTAATTTGTGAATAGTCTTTGTTACTATATGATGAGCTACTACCATGGATTATCAATACCACATGACCAAAAAACTACAACTCATTTCATATGATACTCGTACATATGGCAATTTTTTTAATTAAGCAATCTAATTAAAACAACAAAAGGCATCACTGTTGTGAAGATAAAGCTCAACCATTGTTTAGTGTATCATATTAAGAATATTCAAGAATATTTCAAGGAGGTGAAATCCCTACCTAATAATTATTTATAATCAAATTAAAATTCTGGAAGCCCTATCCCAAAATAAACATGCATATCCACATAATTAAACTCCAAATAAAATAGGAATAATTAACCCTAGAAGAAAATTTATGAGAACCCATGCCTTTGCCTATGATATTTATTTTTAATGTAGCGTATTTAAAGGCAACAAATATCCATGATAATTTGTCCTAGTGGCCATTGGGACCACAACATTTTAGACATCACCACTTCTCTTGGTGCTTTGTGATCCTAAAAATTGGTATGAAAGCTACAGTGGTAATTATAATATCCTAGTGAATATGAGAGCCTAGAGTTGAGTGTGAAGCATAGATAGCTAGTAGAACGTGTGAAGAAGAAAACACATTTGCATTTGGAGGAAAGTACAATGAAGGATTGGTCACCCATGGCTTTGCCTATGATATTTATTTTTAATGTAGCATATTTAAAGGCAAAAAATATCCATGATAATTTTTCCTCGTGGCCATTGGGACCAAACAATTATGTCTTTAGACATCACCACTTCTCTCGGTGCTTTTTTATCCTAACAATTGGTATGAAAGCTACAGTGGTAATTATAATATCTTAGTGAATATGAGAGCCTAAAGTTGAGTGTGAAGCATGGATAGCCAGTAGAATGTGTGAAACAGAAAACACATCTGCATTTTGAGGAAAGTACAATGAAGGATTGGTTGTGGTGTTACATACAATGTGAAGTGTGTCTACGTGGAGAGAAGGCAACCAAGGAAGGAGATGACAAACATGTAAAGAGCGAAGTGTTGGCTTCAAGGGGACACCTCTGTTGCCAAGGGTTTGTTTTGGCATAGTGGATGGAGAGATCAGAGTGTTGAGCAGGAAAGTGATTGAAAGAAACATCGTTGATTTGAAGTTAGAGAATGGGACAAAACCTTGGAAAATTTGTCTCTTTGTAGGTGCAAAAAGGGAAAGTTATCAGGTTGATGTAAGATTATGCAGATCAATGTCAACAAACTATAGGCTGGTGAATCAGTGGATTGAAAACCATCTTTGTAGCTGCAACAACTACCTTTGGCATAGAAATAACCATCGTGGTAGCTCAGGCTATGACTGAGGTTGTTGTTCTTATGGATTATGGATGAAAATCAATACAAGGGCATACTACCATATCTATATATTCATATGTCTAGGGTCACCTGGCTCATATGAAATTAAGGGATTTGAAAGGGCTCTTGAGATTACAAGTGTTGCTACGAGGACGTAATGTTAGAAGAAAGGTGAACATGATGTTGTGTTACATGCAAGCACTTGTTAGGGTTTAAGCTTGTGTAAAGGCTCATCCTCCTCAAATGGCTGAAGAAAGATTTGTTTTGATTGTAAAATCTACAAGAAAGGGGATCATGAGGTGATCCAAAGAAAATCTGCATTGACAGAATGGTGGGATGGTAGTCTGCAAAATATTGAAGAATATTGGAATACTTCATTATGCAATTAGCATGTGTTTGTGAAGGCGAATGAGTTGCAATTGGGATCCATGGGGCATAGGTTGGTTTTGAAAATAAAACCTTCGACAAACTTTGATTTTTGAGCCTTTCTAGAGCCACCTAGATCATTTGCCTTTGTTATTCATATTGGTCATTGATGGGTTGAATAGAGGCATTCAAGTTGCTCAGGAGGCCGTAAGAATCCATTGTTGCGGAGTCTCAAAAAACATGCGTGCTACCCACCTTTTATTAGAGGACAATATCCTTTATGCTAGAGTAGCTAAATTAGCGAAATTACATGAATTTCACCAGATCATCTCCAATTTTAGTTTGGCATCTTGGCTGATCATGATCATGTTAAAATCAGAATTGATCTCTGATTATATAGATGAGCTAGTGTCACAGGACATTTCCAACATTTTTGGGGTTAAAGTTAGCTTGTTGTTAAGAGGATTTCGATACCTGGGATTTCATTTGAAATAAAACAAGTACTAAAATCAATATTGTAATTGGTTGATTCAAAATTTTGAGAAGAAATTGGTTTTGTGGGAAAATAAGTGGTTTTCCATGGGAGGAAGGCTAATAATGTTTAAGGTGATACTTTAAGGAATTTCAATCTACTGGATGCATATCTTCCTCCTTCATAAAGTTGTCACTCAAAATATTAATGTTATCATAGCTTGATTCATGTGGAGTGGGGTTGGTAAAATTAGGAAACCACATTTGGTTTATTTGGAATATATCTCCAATAGCATGGATGAAGGATGATGGGGTATAAGAGATACCATAAATTTTAACCTGGCGCTGCTCACAAAAAATATGTGGAGAGCCTTCAATGGTTTAATTATATGGAACTTGATTATCAAAGAGAAATACTTGCAAAGCCTCAACTTGGCGGAATGGGTAAGCAGTGGAACCCCAAAAATTAAAAATGCCTCATTTATTTGGCATAGTATGATGAAATCCAAACCATGGCTATGTGGGAACCTCAAGTGGGAAGTGGGCAAGGGAGATTGAATCACCATTGGGTTGGACACAATAAAAGGCATAAGTGGAGATCATTTACTATCAGTCCCAATCCTTTAGTTTTTCTAGGCCTCTGGTATCCAAACTTTGGCTAACCTTGGGGGTCAAAAGTGCAACTGCTTTCCTGTCATCGTCATTAGAGAAATTTTGAGGTCTAAAATGGGCCTCCTAAGGAATATTATAAAATAATTGTAACAACCCTCGTGAAAATTCCATGTAATAAAGGTTAATAAAGGAAAAAAATAAGACCACAGGTAAGAGACACGTATTGCAAACTGAATGTTGGGAAAATATATCCTAGTGGGCATCAATGGATGTTTTTATGCCTAAAGGAAATTAGCAAAGGCAAAATGCAAAAAGGCATTTTTGGCACATTTGTTTATGAAAATAATGGAAATTAGGAGAGAAGGAAGTTGAAAGGTCATAGGTTGAATGTGAGGAGGAAAATGAAGAAAATAGAGGCCTAATTGATAAAAAGGCTTATGAGGATCAGTTTGTAACCTTTAGCAAGTTCAGTGTTGGAGCTCTCTCATTATCCTCTCTCTCTCTCTCATTCTTGGACACTTAGAGTTTTCTTGGAGCACTCTAGCTTTGGAGCAAGGAAGGAAAATCAAGCAAAGGGAAGGAAGGAAAGCAAGGATCAAGGAAGGAAGAGAAAGATCAAGCAGCTTCAGCAAGAATACTTGTAGGTAACATATTTGATGAGTGATTTCCTAGCTAGCTTTGACATGCATGGCTTTTCATATTGGTGTATGGTTCTCTTGTTGTCGGTGGCATGGTTTTTCCGGGTTATGAAATGGTTTTTAGCCTATCATTTCCTTTTCCAGATGCCATTGTATGTTTTTATGTTTATCTTGGTTTTGAGATTTGGAATTTCCGGATGGATTTCGGAATTCGGGGTAGAGGTGGTCTCAAGGTTCATTCCCAAAGGCATAGGAATCCCTTGACTGATTTTGGCGGGATACACGGTAAAGCCTAAGGGAGGAGTCTCGATTTAGGGCCTAGTGATCTGATGTGGATTGTGGTAAAGCCTGAGAGACTACTGCCTCAGTTTAGGGCCCAGTGATCCAGGATTGGATTGCGGTAAAGCATGAGAGACAAGGAGACGGAAAATTCCTCAAGGGTAGTGATGGATTCTGGATGGCATTCCAAGTTCGGTTCGGTTTTGTGATCGGAGCGCCGATTTTGGTGTGATCACGGTTTGGTGAGGATTTAGGTGGTTTAACCTATGGATTCCCTTGGTTTTTTCTGGATTGGTTTATCCATGAGATCCCACATTCATGCTTGGAATATGGCACGAGGGTGACTGGCAGAAAGAAAGATTTGGTTCATCCATGTCTGCAGTCAAGTGGTACGTGGAAGTCCCAAACCTGGTTGGTTTGCCTATGGTTAATAAAAGCTAATTTCTCTTGCTTTTGTACTTGTTTATATGTGGATTTAATGGTTATTATCTCACTATTATTTCCATGTTTTTATGTTGGTTATAAGCATGGTTAATTAACTGGTTCATGTCATGGTTACTTCATGTATTTACTTGTAATGGTTAAAATGATGGATGTAAGACCTAATTGATGTCATAATAGTTCAAGGGAGAAGGTGGTGATCCTTTTTTCCATGTTTCATAAGAGTTTTCAGTCATTCATGTTCTGTCTTGTATCCTAGAATTGTAGATTGCATTGATGCCAAGTGTTTGACATAATGTTAGTCTCAGTTGGGGATGGTCAAGCCTAGTCCTGAAGTTGATTTTTGGTTTATTAGTCTTGTCATCATGTGTTTAATGGATTATAGATGTTACAACAAGTTATGGGCAGTGGCCAAAATTCCAGGCTAGAAAAGTGCCTTAAAATTTGCAGACGTTGGCACATGTATGATGTGAAAAGTCCCTGCACACAGGCATGCAGGCTTGTGGTAGTGTCTAGAGGACCTTGGATGCATGTTGATAGAATGAGAGCATACAGAGGTCAAGAGGTCCAAAAACTGAGTGGGACCCAAGGGAAGGATGCATGAGTGGCTAGGCTGCCTCCTTGGAGTGGTGTTGCTAATGTGGAAGTTATGGTCGATGTGTTTCCATCGATTCCATTTTCATAAGGTCGCTAAGGAGATTGAATCCTACAATAATATCCTCTCGTCACATGTTTACCCTGGTTAGCCAGTTACTTGGGTAGATGTGGGAGGAGGGTGGTTACGGATTGGTATTAGAGCATGGTTCACCCCTCGGACTAGATGGGCTGTGTGTTGGTCATGAATTAATGTTGGTTGCACTTTGTTTATGACAAAAATTGAAGATAACAAAATATGGAGTAGAGGACTTGCTGTGCTTACTCCTCTCAGTATTACAAATCACTTAAATAAGATTACATTGGAAACATCAACCATAAATGACTGGAGTCAAACTCGACTTAAATGAAACTCAACTGGACACATGGAGGGATTGTTTTGACACCTAACAAGTGGTTGGAATTAGATTCTCCAACACTCCCCCTTAATTACAACCACATAAAAATTCAATTAAGATACCTACTGGTCTATGTCTCAACTAGGTTTACAATTTAAAAATTGACCTCAACTTTTGTTCTTCTCTTTTTCCAGATCCTATAGCCTCTAAATTATTTTAGCATGTCCTTCTTGTTGTAAGATTCAAATTTCATTTTCTTCAATTGTTGGTGTAGGTCTTCCATAGTTCTAGGTTGTCTAAGCAAGTCCTGGACTTCTTCAAAAAACAAGTTGTATGTGGGTTGCTGCCACATATTATCTTCTGTAGTGCACTTTTCATCTTCAATCTGCTGCAACATTAGACCATAATATAATTTCATCTCTTCAGGACTCCAATACCTGAAAATTTCATTAATTTGTTCATCATGCATGTTGTCTTCAAGGTTCATTTCTGCACCTTTTATGAAAACTTCATCAAGGCATGGTATTGCACGCCATGCTTCAAGGAAATTTAACTCTTCTTCATAATCATTCTGTGTACCTGCACATTTCAAATCAATGGTAAGTTTAAAAACATCTACATAAGCACATTGGCTCTGTTCTTTCTACTTTACAATGACAGCGTTTTCCTATTGTACTTTCAGTTGTTGCACTTCCAATTGTGCATTTGCACTTGTCTCTGTTTTCTCTTTCCAAGCTTCCTTCTTTGCCTCTTCCTCTATTATGTACTAACCTGTGCTACTGCAAACATGTCATCTTCGATTGTCTCACAAGATAACATCATGTCAATATGATGTTTTTGCTGCATCACCTGCAACCATTCATCATTAGCTAAATTCTCTTCATCAAATTTTACATCAACAATATTAATTGATTGATTCACCTTAGCATAGACTGCTCCAATGGAAGTTTCATTGTCTTCAGCAAGATCTGTTGCTGGAATCACCAAATTTGCCTCCACCTGTGGTTGTGCATAGTGGTGTTCTTAAGCATCTACATGCTCCTTCTCTCTTGCTTATGCAACTTCTTCACAAACATCATCCATGTGTGAGGGAGCACAGTGGGTTTCAACAATCCATTCATCTGGATGTCGATATGCTACGATAGATCCACCTTCATATTCAACTTCAATACTCCCCCTTGGACCAAAACTTCTCTCAAGGGTATCCCAAGCCTCCTTGGTTGTCTTGGCTTCTGAAATCACAGGTAGAATGTTGTTATTGACAGATTATTTTATGCATTTTAATGCAAAGGCATCCTTTTGCCTCTTCACTTCCAGATCTAAAAAGAACTCAAACATCTCATGTAGTCACTTTGAATTTATAATCCTCTTGGCTTTTCCCATTTGATCGCTAACAAAATGCGAATCAACAAAGAAATCAAAGTTCAAACATAGTGACACACTTCTCTACTACACAACTTCATAAAACTTACATAAAAAAATTACAATTGTCGAGAGTCGATTGGAACAATACGCCCTTTTTTTTTTAATCTCCTTTTCAAGACTTAAAAAAATATCTTTTAAATAAGCCTTAAGAAAAATTATATCCCTTTTTAAAATAAACTTCAATATCTTTTCTTAAAAAAATCCACGGCTTCTTTAACAATACCACCACATTATATAAGCAACAAAATATTCGCATGTGGAATTCCTTTAAAAACCAAATACATGAGAACTTTTAAAATAATACGCTCAAAGCCCTTTTAAGTAATCACGTAAACCTTTTTTGTTTGGAAGAATCTCATGGCATGAAAAAAATTTCTTTGCTCTGATACCATGACAAAAATTGAAGAGAACAAAATATGGAGCAGAGGACTTGCTCTTCTTACTCTTCTCAATATTACAAATCACTTAAATAAGATTACATTGGAAACATCAGTCATAAATGATTGGAGTCAAACTCGACTTAACTAGACTTAACTGAAACTGAATTGGACACTTGAAGGGATGGTTTTGACACCTAACAAGTGATTGGAATTAGATTCTCCAACATTATATGTCATCCTTGAATGCTTGTTGCATATTCATGGTGTTGGTCATAGTCATAGTGATGTCGCCATGGGAGTAAGGATGTCGTTGTGTGAAGTGTGTTTTCATGGGTGTATGATTGGTTAAATGTTTTTTATGTTTGCGTACGATTAGTATACAATGATATGGTTGTTGTTATGCCACATGAGGTCATGGCATGTGTAGTTGATATGGTCATGCATTAATGACTAGACTCTAGCTAGAATGATGGAAACATGGTTACATGCTTATGTGTTATATTTTATATGTTGTCATGATTAGATCATACATGTATCATGTTGATTTGTTGATCTTGTAGACAAGGTATCATCCCCAAAGTGTACTAAGGTATGTTGAATTATTGTGATTTGGTTTAACTGACATAGTATGTCTTACAGGAAAAAGATCAAAATGGCTAGCAATATGGTAGACTACAAAGACTCTCCCTATGAATCAGATGAGCAACATGGTGTGGGGCACTCTTTTGATTTAGTAGATACATTGAGAATATTGAAGGAGGAAATAAGGAGTTGTAAGGTGGACAATGACAAAATCATGCAGACACAAGAGAAACAACCAAAGGTCAATGCAATACTACTTCATAGTTTGTCAAAATTGCAGCAATAGGGACCACTTCGAATCAAAAATGAGTAGGAGGACAGAACTAATGGGGCATATGGCAGCAGGTCTTATGGTGGTCACAGGTCGGAAAGAGAGGACACAATTAGAGATGGTAGGTTGTTGGACACTCCGGATAGGAGAGGTGATGGACACAGGTACTATTCTAGTTCTGGTTCGTATAGGCATCATGATCATCATCATTATCATTCTTACAGGAGGAGTGATAGGGGATACATCCCAGACTAGTTTAAGAAATAAAATACACCTAAATTTGATGGAAAGATGAAGAAATCACAAGATGTAGAGGCATGGTTGCTTGGTATGAGGAAGTTCTTCACATTGCATGAGTATTCAGAAAACATGAAAGCAAAGATAACCACTTTCAGTCTCAAAGGTAAAGCAGATATTCGGTGGGAAGATGTGAAGAAGGTTAAAGGTATACACGAGGATGATTTGAATTTGCATGAGATTGAGAGGCTCTTCAAGAATAAGTATTTTTTGGAGAGATACTTTGATGACAGAGCTAAGGAGTTTTATGAGTTGAGGATAGGTTCCATGACATATGATGAGTCTACTAGTAGGTTCTTGGAGTTGTTGATATATGTGACTTACCTCAAGGAGGAGAAGGCTAAGGTTCAAAGATTCATCAATGGACTACCATTAGCATACAGAGACCGAATTGAGTTCGATGATCCTAGATAATTGGAGGAGGCCATCTGAAAGTTGAAACATTGTTATGAACAGTCGAAGAACAAAGTTGAGCCTAAGTGTGACTTGAAAGGAAATGAGAAAGCTAAAGGAAAGTGGCTACCAAAGCGATGAATACCTCAATATGCAAGTGAGAAAGGAAATGTAGTCCCTTACAAGAAGTTAAATACAACTGAGAAGGGATATGGAGAGCACCAGGTTAGAGGCGGTGGTAGAGAACCATTGTAGTGTTGGATATGTGGCAAGGATCATCATAAGATGATTGTCTGTCGTATCAAGGTGGTAGACCCCATATCTATAGTGCCCAGGAGGTGCATACAGTTGTGATGTTGGTCAGTATTCCTTGGATCTATGCAACTGTGGAAAACAGGCAGGCGGATCATCAGTCATTTATCAATGATATAGATGGTAATCTTTGTGATCAAGTTGTTTCTATTTTGATTGATCCTAGATCTAACTATCATTGTATTAATATTGACCTAGTGGATAAGTGTTGTTTGAGAAAAGAAGTGCATGCAGAATCTTGGTTGGTACAGTTGGCTACAAGTACAAAGAAGAGAGTTCACCATTAGGTAAGAGCTTGTGCATTTGAGTTAAATGGTATGCCAATAACAACACATTTGAATGTACTGCCATTGGGATCATATATTATGTTTTTGGGTATGGGTTGGATATACCTTCATAGGACCAAAGTGGATTGCTTCGACAAGGCCACTGAGTGTGTGGATGATGGTGGGAAAAATAGAAGTTTGTAGGGGAAGAAGAAGCCTACATCAGTGAGGATGGTAATCGCTATGTAGGGCAGGCGTAGTTGTAGAAAAGGTTGTGTGATTTTTGGAGTACATATATCTAGTGACAAGGGAAAATATATTGAGGATGCATAAATATTCAAGAGGTACCTTGTATTGCAAAAGTATCAGGATGTGTTTCCAACAGATATTCTAGAGTTACCTCCTCACAGGGAAGTGAATTTCTCTATTGAGCTGGTGCTAGGGGAAACACCAACATCGAAGGCACCTTACAGTATGAGTACTCTAGAGTTAGTAGAGTTTAAATTGGAGTTAAAGGATATGCTTGACAAGGGATACATTAGGCCAAGTGTATCACCTTGGGGTGCACTAGTTTTCTTTGTAAAGAAGAAAGATGGTACTCTTAGATTGTGCATTGATTATAGACAACTTAACATGGTAACAATCAAGAACAAGTACCCATTGCTAAGGATCAACAATTTGTTTGATCAGTTGAAGGGAGCAACAATGTTCTCTAAGATCAATTCGAGTTCGAGATACCATCAGGTATGAAACAAGGAGGATGATATCTTCAAGATTGCGTGCAGGACCAAGTATGAGAATTATGAGATTGTTGTAGTTCCATTTGGTTTGACTAATTCTCCAACTACATTTATGTGTTTGATAAATAGTGTGTCGCATCCTTATCTGAAAAATTTTGTTATTGTATTCATTGATGACATATTGGTATATTCTAAAAATGAGGAAGATCATGCCGAGCATTTAGTAGTAGTGTTAAGATTGCTAAGAGAGCATTAGTTGTATGCTAAGCTTAGCAAGTGTCGCTTCTTTCAGACAAAAGCACATTACTTGGGACATGTCGTTTCCAAGGAAGACATAGCTGCTATAGGATAAAATGCACGGTGTATGGAGAATGAAGATACCCTCAAAGGTCTTCCCGGGACCTTCGATAGACTATAAGATTATCTGGAACCATCACAAAGTTACATCCATGTTCATAAAAAATAACTAACTATCAAAGTAAGACAAATAGATTACCTCAAGCCTCCATTTAGATTTGTTGGAGAGTGCAATGCAGCTAGGTGGGAGTCCCTTGAGCCGACTCTAGATCAAGTCTCGCACATAGAAGAGACAAGCGTAATCACAACATACAACTCTAATAACTAATACATGAATACATAAAAGAAAATCTAGTTACACATAACTAAGCTAATCATGCTAAAATTTATTGGACAAACAAATGAATGAATGATAGTACCAACACCATGGAGTAGACAATACACCTGCAGTTTTATATTAATGTCGGAAGAGTGATTACAACCATATGTTGCATCAGCCTTCCCTTACCCCTCCACATTCTCTCTCTCTCTATCTCTCTCTCTTCTTACCAACTTCTTATGATTTGAGACAATGCTCAACAATCAAGTATCCTATCCTTTCAAATGATCTGACCTTTATCACCATAGCCCTAGCTTTGCTTATGTAGCAATTGAGTTAGGGTTGCCAAGTTCCTCCTTGAGTTCCTTAGGGTAAAAGCAATGAGGTTTCCATGCTTATAAGCTCTTTCCAATTTTCCTCCTTCATTAGGATTAGAAATCCCCCAAATAGGTCGAATATAAATGTTTCCTTTCTTTTCTTGAGTGAATTTAGGAACAAATATCTAGATATTTATGAGTCAATTTGTTCCTTTGACCCTTAGAACTTCACTAGGATCCACTAACGATGTTCCTGAACTAGCAACTTGAGTTAGTTGGGTCACTAACACACCCTTAGGCTTGCAGAGAAGCTTTATAAAGTAGGTTGTTAGTGCATAGCCAATGTTAGTGTGGAAACAAGGCATGTGATCTTGGTCTTTGCTTCAACTATCATGTCTTTGCCCTCTGAGTTAATGAGGAGGTCAATTTTCTGTATAACATATGCCCCCTAAAGTATGAGATCAGAGGCTGCGACGATGGTCGAAATACTTTACTTAATCGTAATTTTCCTTCTTTGACAAAAAGAGAGAGAGGATCGGAGCTTTGGGTGGTACGGGAAACCTGATACAACACACATATATAAACTACTAAAATCATGTCCTGAGTTGGGCATTCCCATGCTCAGTAGCTATGTCAAAGTGATTTTCTCCAAAGAGATATGACGATGCTGGCCGTTGATAAGCACAATGCAGATCCGGTGTCATAATAGAATCATCTTGATAAGTTGTCTCCAAAAAACAATATACGAAACTTGGGAGAGGAAACAAGGTTGAGTGATGCAAGCCTCTTCCCAAGGTCTTGATTTTCGCTTCACCGAATAGCATAGATCGATACATGTGAATATATGCGTTGAAGTCAAACATGCACGAAATCATCTGATTACCAGTCAATAATGGAGACCGTTAACAGATGCCAGGAAGGCCACCAATAATGGTGATGGTCTCCAAGATGCACAGTATAATCTAACGAGTGCGAAAGGTTTTTGTTGTCGAACACCCGTAGAATCGCTTAACTAGGAGCCAATAATGAGAAACCCTGATCAAACACAAGGAAACCTGCCACTAATGTTTGCAAGTACCAAGGCACTGAATGTGTTTCTGGGTTGTCTTCCTAGATAGAGTGTTGAAGTGGATAGGAAGATACCTGTCAAAAGGTAGACAATATTGTGTCCTACATCAATCGACATGAAACGGACAAGAATGATTTGTTTTTGAGGAATCTTTGAGCATTGGGTCTAAACAACAGAGGGCATGATGAAAGGATATGCTTGATGGGTTGATGGAGGAAGCAAAAGTTTAACCCTTGAACAATAGAAGGCATGACAACGGTTTTAACCATGCAGCACTAGACTCATGAACACCAAAGAGTGTTAGGATATAGAGATGCAAGAACATCGAGGTATTTAGGCTAAACTCATAGGATGGTAGGATTCATATTGAGATGTCGTCATAAGGAAGGTTTATCTGAGGGAGTGCCATGTTCAAGGGAATGACTATTGCCAAATCACGCTTTCTAACACTGAATGTAGTTGTATTGTCTACTTTCCCGGTCCGATTAGTTTAGTGAGTCTAGATGGGTAAACTTGTCGATATTTTCATATTTTAAGAGTCTGAAAAGGATCGCGAAAAGAGCGACTCTATGCCCTATCTGATTATTTTAATGAGTCCAGACAGGCAAACTCGTCGATCTTTTCATGTTTTGAGAGTCTGAAAAGGATCGTAAAAAGAGCAACTCTATATCTTGTCTGTGTAATTTAAAGAGTCCAGACTAGACAACTCGATGGTCTTTTCATATTTAGAGAGTCTGAAAAGATCATAAAGAACAACTCCATGGTGGTCCCTTTCTAATAGTTTTTAATCGGGTGTGACAAAAGGTTAATAGTATACCTGGATCAGTTACTTTTCCACAAGTTAGTCTATTGAATTTAGATAAAGAGAAACCTATGTTCAATAGATGTCGACCTCATTTTGTGACGAGTACGAGGAGACAGATTAAACTCGTTTTCTGTCATTAATTCTTAATGAGTCATGTGACGACAAACTCAATGCCTTCATCAAATTTTAATAAGTCAAATGAAGAAAACTCAAAGTATCCTTTTCAGTTTATTGAGCAAGGAAAAAGAGGTAAAAGAACTGCTCATTCCTTCTTCGTAGATTTAACGAGCCCAAAGAAGGGGAAAAACTCGGGGATTTTTCGATTTAAGAGTGAGAAATGGTCCCAAAAAGGCAAGTGCTCTTGTTGTTGCCATAGAGTTTTAATGAGCCCAGTGACAAAAAATTTGGGACTTTTTAGTTTAACGAGCGAGAAAAGTACTTAAAAGAATGCTCGGGTCATCTTTATAAATGTTTAATGAGCGTAAAGAAAAAAATCACGATTTTTTCAGTTTTATGAGCAAGAAAAAAGTGCCTAAAAAGAATGCCGTAATGGTCTTTTTTAGTTTAATGAGCTAGAAAAAGAGTGAAAAAGAGTTTCTCAGACCGTTGTCGTATGTGTTTAACGAGCCCAATGATGACAAAATCGGGTATTTTTCAGTTCAAGAGCAAGAAAAAGTCCCAAAAAAAAACATGCTCATATCTTCTTTGTAGTAGTTTAACGAGCCCAAAGAAGGAGACTCGAGGTTGTTCGGATTAAAGAGCAAGAAAAGTACCATAAAAAGAATTATCGCTCTTCTTCATGGTAGTTTAATGAGCTCGAAGAAGGAGACTCGAGGATTTTTCGAATTAACGAGTAAGAAAAATACCATAAAAAGAATGCTCGATCTTCCTTGATCTCATGCTTGACAATAGAAGGGTCTATGCCATGCATTTCCTCATAAGACCAACGGAAAGCATCGTGAAAGTCCTTAAAAGGGTAGGTGAAGCTTGCAATTTTCTCAGGATTGTGATTGGCTTCAATCTGTATGTTTTGCACAATACCTGTCTTGACTGAAATATCGATGAGCAATGTCTTTGAAAGATTACCCATGTTTCCCTCTGAGTCCAAAGTTTGGATAGTCGTATATGGTGAGGAAACGATTCCAGGTGCGTCAGATGATAGGACTTAAAGAGGCATCATGTCCAAATCAGATATCGAAACAAGATGGTGCGAGTCCTCCCGAGGTTGCTCTTCTAAACTCATGATCTCTCTAATAGCTTCGTCCTTAGGTAGGACTTGATTGAGTGGATCGAAAGAAGGAGCAGTTATGGGAGGGGTCGTGGTACTGTTGGCCATGACCAAAGTGACTGGAGATGCGGATGCATATTGAATGGCATGGTAAGCAAATTCAGATGGTGACAACAACATTTTTTCTCCGTAAGTGCCAATGTCTGAAGGGGCCGTGAGGATCCAAGGATCGCTCGGTTCGTGAGGAATGGATGAAACCATAGAGACCGTCTATGGAACTGTGGGCGAAAGAAGAGCGAAAAAACTCATCAGGGAAGAGCCCTTCAGTAGACCGGTACTGATACTGACGTAAGAGTCAGGGACACCACCCACTAAGGGTACAGAGCAGCTAGGTAACAGAGAGTAATCTGGGGTGCAAAAGGACAGCTGGTCCACGATGACTATCTTTCCATCCAAGGGAAAGAGGATGATATGGAAGACCGAAGACACAATAGCCTTCATGGCATAAGTCCAAGTGCAACCCAAAAGAAGATTATAGTCGAGTTTATGATCCACGACTTCAATATCTACCATTACCATTTTCCCACTCAAGGTGATGGGATATCTAGCTAGATAACCTTTTGGGATGAAAGTGTGGCCATTGAAGGCTTTAAGGGAATTCGACAGTGGGGATAGGGTTGGAGAACCCAAAGTGAGCCAACATGAAGCCGACATGACATAGGTAGAAGCACCTTCGTCGATGACAGTTCTGTGTATACCTTTACCTTTCGAAAAAATTTGCACTTGAAATGCAAGTTGGTGGGAAAGGGGAGGTTTACACTTTTCCATGTCAAAAACTACAAGCATGGAATCCTGTGGGTCGATACCACCAATAGCCGAAAGTAAAGCTTTCCTTTGTGTTGGGCATGTTTGTAATACTTTGAGCGCTGACATAGTCGATGACGCTTGCGCCAAGTCTTCTACAATGCTGTAGTTTTGGGCAGCACATGCAGATGTATTGTGCGTTGTGCGTCGAAGTGCCCCTTTGGGGGGGTGAATTACAAGGTCAGCAACCGGCCTTTCGATATGCAAATCGTTGGGCGGCGGTGGGTTTTGACTTAAGGAAGGTTCCTCTGCATGAGCGATAGGAGCTCCATAAGATTTGGCTTTGGTTTGTAGATCTACCGTTTCAAAGGTGTAAACGGTAGAAGATCCTTCACCAGCTGAAGGATGTTGTGAACCACTGTTGCCCCCTTGCGGGGGTTTGGGTTGGTTTGCAATGAGGTGTTGTTATTGCTGAGTGGGGAAAGGATTATTAAGGACAGCGGGGGTCCTACCAGTATCCTTGTTAGCAATGAAATCTGTTTATTCCTGAATACGCAAACACAGATATGTCATGTGGTATTCAACACAGATTTTGCAAGGGAATTGGGCGGATTTATCCTTTCCATCGTCAGAGGGCTCAACAGCCTTCTGCTTTGGGTTGTATTGCTTTGTTGACTGCTCTTCAGAAGGAGCAGTCTTTTTCTTATTCTTCTTGGTCTTACCACCGAGATTTTGTGTAGATTGCACAGAGTTTATCGTGATGGTAGGAAGAGCAATCGATTTGGTAGAGGGATCCACTGACATCTAGACAATGTGACCGCTGATTTGTTTTACAACAACCCCAGAGTTTGCACCGATAATCCCATCGACGTGCGCTCTGGGGTGTTGAATAGTGGAAGCATTGGAGTTGCGAAGGGCATTGGGGATTACATCGTAAAGAGTGTCAGATTGCGAATATATAATATCTAAGTGCTGGGCACAACATATGGATTGGTCTTCTGTGACCGCACCATCTAAGGCGACATCCTTAGCGATTTGGGGGAGTAGGGACTTGCACAACCAGTCCGCTAAGAGATAGTCTGGGAGGGGAGCTTTGACTAACCTCTGCCTATGTTTCCATTCATGTATATTATCAGAGATGTGGGTGGCAGTATCCTGACGTAGTGAAGTGAGGATCTCTATCCTAGTCTCATAGCGGATGGGTAGTTGGAAGTGATTTAGGAATTCCATCGCTAGAGTGTCGAAGGTATTTACTGATGCATGTGGTAACTCAATGTACCACTTAGTTATGTTGCCAGTGAGGGTGCGGGGAAAAATATGTAACCGGACACTATCATCCACCATGGAGTTGGAAACATAGCAAAGATGATAGGTGGTGATATGGTTGCCCAGATCCTCCCCTTGTTTCCCTTCAAACTTGGGGATGTCTGTTGGTATTTTATGCGGGATCGACGACAAAAGTAAGTTATGATAGATGGGGTCATTTGTAAGTTTGTACAAGTCAGGGATATCCAACGTTGCCAAGAAAGGCAAAGTTTGTGGTGCCCCCAACTCGGACCAAGGCGATGACATATGACTTGAGTAACCTTGCGATCCTCCCATCGTTTGAGTCCCAATATTATACATAGGTTGCATGGTATAGTAGTTTCCTTGGGGTATGGTGTTGTAGTGTGGATTTCCATGGGGAATTTGATGTTGGGGTATAGAATTGCCCCCAGGATAAGCAGTACCCCCTTGCCTCATTTGAATTTGTGAGTAGGGTGCCCCCATGGATTGGTTGGGACCTCCTTGAGGATTCCCGCCTGCCACAGAACTAACCATATGTCCTTGATTGACATAAGGAACTCTCATGTCTATCAATGACTGACCATGCATACCTGAGAATGGAGGGGGAACTGTTACGTTCCCGACCGGTATGTGCATATTGGGAATGCCCACAGATACTTGAATCTGGGGGATGGAACTGTACAATGGCTGTTAACCATATTGTTGGTTGACAGGAACCAAGATAATAGTGCTATATTGAGCGTTATAAGGAGCGCTGTATGTAGCACTTGTCGAATTTATATAGTTTGACACTAAAGGGGTGGAACCTAGCATTGGCTAGGTTCCACTCATGGAGGGTGTCATGTGAGTGGTTGTACCTGGGGAAAATGGGATAGCAGGGTTCGCCATCAACGGTGTGTTGGTGACTGTCGACTGGGGAAGTGGTGGAGGACCAAAAGTGTCCACAAAGTTCCACGACCCGTTAGTCATTGATGGATGGATGGAAATGTTCCACCTACAGAAACAGGGAGTACAGGTGCCACCGGAATCAAGAGTGGGTCCAATGGATTCATTAGCAGAGGGTTAAAGTGAGGAAGAAATCCTTAGTAAAGAAATTCTCCGGCAAACTTGAATCGTCGGTTGTCCAAACAGATTTTGTGTGAGATTTGGGAGACTGATTCCCTGAAGATGGGGAATCCGGTTCACTAGAGCTCGGCGGATCTTCCACAATGAGTGGAGGAAGTCCTAGCAATCATCTAGATTGACGACGAGGGCCGGATGTAGCCACGGTGACCATTAATTTTTATCAATAAATTTTATTGTGATATTTGTTAAAGTCTCAAATGATAACACTCGGGTGCCTAAAAAAATATAAAAAATACACTAAGTTGATCAATCAACAAACAGAGGGAAATGACCCTGTCTGATAAGCACCGATCACTGGAGATGAAACCCAGTATCTCAATGAATAATAAAGAGGGCTGGACAAATGTATAGTTACGGTTACTCTTGAGCTTCACCCGAACCTCAGATTGAGGGGCCAAGTACTCTTGTGAAGACGAGCACCGTCCCAAAAACTAAAGACAGAGTAGGTCGGTTTGTGTTAGGTATTAGGGCAACCCACCCCAGTCACCTTGTGTAAGCCTCTCAAAGCTTGGCCACTAAGAATACTTCAAATCACAGACACTACCGGGGGGGACATAGTCGCAGACAGGACACTGTGTGGGCAGGATTTTGAGTCCTCGACTCAGCTCCGAAATCCCCGAAGGGATCCCCAATACAAAAAATACCCAAAGGAGTTGCAAGCGAAGGCGGGCTACCTTCACTTACAGTCTGATGTTGTCTCGTATTTAGCTCCACTTTTACTGGAGTGGTCTCGGTAGTATGAGTGCAACAAGAATTTTCTCTCTTTTAATGACACTAGTTTGGGTTTTCGATCTTGGGCAGTTTACTCACACTACCTATCCCAAGATCCTAGCCTGAACTAATGTTTGTTTACTCAATAAAGAGTTACTGATTTATTTTAGGTAAATTTTATGTGTAATTTTTTATTGTCTTCGGTAGGGGAGTTGACGTATGAAATGTGATGGGACTCAGACTAAAAAATCATGCACAAGACAATGCTTTAAAAAATATTCAATTCGATGAAAACAAGTTGTATTCTACAGGTGAGAGTCTTTCACATATTCATATTTGTTCCATGCATCTTAGTCATTATAACACATGCATAACCAACAGAAATCTTTCCAATGCTTTCCTAACAACTACTTGAAACCAAAATAAAGCAGCTTTTAACTAACTAAATAGAAGAATGAATAAAAAATGTGGATCTTTCTTTCATAAAAAATGCTTTTAAGAAAGAAAAACAAAACTTATTTCCTAAAAAAAAACTTTTAGGACACCTATCTTGCTAACAAAATGCAGTAGCAGATCCTCTTTCAGTCCATGAGTAGGCTTCCTATCCCCTTGGGTTTGCAGACACAGTTGGAAATCAAGTTTTTGGGAGACTAATGCTCTGTAGCAGTGGCCACAGAGAGTTACTAGGTCCACTAACGCTTTCTGTATGCAGACACAGAGCTTTATAAAGCACTGTGTAGTCTGCTAACCTATGTTAGTGTGGGGAAACAGCTCAAAACAGGGCTTCTCAGATCAGATTCAATGATGAAAGTATGTAGGCAGAATGCAGCAAGGTTTTGGTGGGTCAGTGTTGTGGGGAAAAGTGTCCGACTCGGATGACCCTATCCCTACTCTAAAGGTGACAGTCTTTAGCAACAACTGAAAGTAAAGCTTTGATATTTTCCTTTATGAAAGTACAGAGAGAAAGAAGAAAAGATTAACCAACCTGGTGTCTTTCGCTTAGTCGATCCTTATCCTCTCTCTTTGTCTCTTGTTCCCAACTCCTTGCTCTCTTGGCCGGTCCAGCTACACACAGATCCTGCACAAAACAAGAGAGGAAACTACAAGATACATGTACTCATAACTGATGCATGGATTAGAGTGAATCAAATATACAAGTAAATACAATACATCAATGCAATACAAGTATATAGGAGAACATGCAAAACTTTATTGATAGAAGTAACAGGGTTCTGAGAAGGTTACAACCATTGATGGCTCCAATCCAGCAGCACCTCCCCAGCAGCAAGAACTCTCCTCTTCACCTCTAGTAAAACAATCACCCAATAGCTCTAACTGTAAACCAACAGCACCTCCTTGCTTTACACAAAATTACAGCCTCTTTAGACCTCATAGAAGAGCTCTATATATAGGAGAGAAGAAGAGAGGATGAGTCAGCTTGAGACTGACATGAAGCTGCCTTGTGTCCTCTCCCTCTTCAGTTAATCTTCAGTTCTTGAGTCCACTTGGAGATCCTTGCTTACACATGGTGATCAAGTACCTCTTACTCATCACAGGGCGAATCTCATGAACCAAGTGTCAGTTTGGAAGCTTCCTGGGCAGTTGACACCTTGCAGAATGACCGTGCCACTTGGCCAATCTCGCCCAGCGCAGGTAGCCTTCATTAGATTTGACTTCCAGCGCAGGTACAAGGAGGAGCAGTTGCATTCCAGCGCAGATGCTCAGTGGAGCAGCTGACATGATCCAAAAATAGCCTGTTTTGAAGTGTTTTCAGGTGGAGAACTGATTGGAAGTGCTGTGGTTTGATGACCTTGTTCTTTTAGGGGTAAGAACAACATGTTTAGGGACTGAGGATCCCTGTAATTATTGACATTTCATGCTCCATGTCGCGAGGCACAAAAATGTCTATAACAGTTGCCCCCTAAAGTATGAGGCCATTTATCGGGTGAAATGCTTTATCTAGAGGGTCCGAAGTTCATTCCAGTGCTGAGGAGGCGCCCTGTAATACAATACAATACAATACATTATTTTTCATTCTATTTTTCATGATCTAGCTGAGGCGGGCATTCCCATGCTCAGCTTTTATAAATACATTTTGGTACATATGACAGACGATCGTCTGAAGGTAGACTGATAATTTTCTGCTGAAATTATCATCCTTTGAATAGGATGATCATCTGCTGCAATGATGTACATGGCAAATGCTTTTATATTTCCTGAATATATATCGCAGCCCGGATGGATGAAACTAGATCCGGGGTCTTCAAACTCGTTCGATCTTCACTCTAAGTACAAGTCGATCCATGTGAGAATTTCGCTGAAGTCGAACATGGAAAGACATCGCTTGATTACCGGTCAATAATGAAAACCGTTAACAAGTGCGAGAGGAATCACCAATAATGACGATGATCCTCAAGGTACTGCAGTACAATTCACGTGGCGTGAATAAAGGACTTGGCGTCGAATGCCACGCAAAATCTTCTGGTCGAAGGTCATTGATGTATACCTGTCGCCGGAAGTGAGAAACTTGCCATTGAGGCATGCAAGCTTCAAAGTACTGATGGGGGTGTTCCTAGATCAACTTCTTGGATAATGAGTTGAAGTCGACAAGAAGCGATCCGTCAAAGGAGGGCCTTAATGAATCCCACATCAATGACACGGAACGGAGCTAATGATTTTAGTGGAGGTGAAAACAAACTGTGACATATGATTCAGGGTGGCGATCATGAATGGATGAAGGATAATGTATGGCAGTGGATGGGACACGGTTGACACTTTCAGAATGACCCCTCTTGAACATATAACGACACTGATGCGATGGATCGGTAGCATTACCCCAAATGTGGATGGTTTGGCGAGGACCATGGTGATGAGACCGGTGAATGAAACAACCCAACCCGATGTGGTACGGAGGAAAAGTGTCATGTTCAAGAGTGACTTGCTACCATTAAACTTTGATGTTCTCCCAATTTTTCCCCAGTCATTTCTGACCAGTACCTCTTTATTTTTGTCAAGCTTGAGGAGGATAACATATGCTTGTTCTATAACCTGCCCTTCGGGCAAGCCCATCGCTATGATTTAACGAGCCTAGCGATAGGGAAACTCGTTCTCGTCTAAAGACAAGTTTGTCGCTATTTAATCATTTTAACGAGTCTAACGACAAGGAAAACTCGGTCCTTTTCATTTTTAGAGAGTCTGAAAAGGTACAGAAAGTCAACTCCATGATTCCTTTTTCGTCATCTAATCCCTTAAGTCCGAAAAAGTATAAAACAATACAGAAGGGATGGCTATTCGGTACTTTTACGAGCCGAACAAGACAAGCGCTCGATCTTTTTGTGCAATAATCCCTCAGGTCCAAAAAGATTAAAATTTAGAGGAGGGATAGCGTTCCGGTCATTTAACGAGCTGGAAGGCCAAAACTCGGCAAACTTTTCATATTTTACGAGTCAGTGAAAAGAGCTCAAAGAAGACTCGTCTTTTGAGGAACGAGTGATAAACAGGGATAGCAGCAGATTCCAGGTACAGGTTGGAATTTTCCAATCACGGCAGTGTCACGAGGATGGCTAGATGAAATCACTCTTCGCAGCTGTTTCTCAAAAGAGGTAAACATACAAATGGAAGTGAATGATCGGCCAAATGAACAGTGGAGGTGATGGATGAAAACACGATCAAGGTTCTTATGGCTGATGAATTTACAATCTCAAAAGGTTATTTACCGGGATAGGTTCATTTTTTCCATGAGCTTGAACTCTGGGGGAAACTTTTGCTCACACTTTTCTATTTTTTAACGAGCATAAATTCAGTCATAAAACTGCTCGAATTTTGCGTTTATTTTTTAACGAGCATGAACTATATGCTAAAACTACTAGATATACCAGTCATAATAAGAACGCCTCCTATGAGATAACTATTTTTTAAGGAGCTTTATCTCACAAAGCTATGCTCCAATTTTGGCAAATTTTACCTTTGCCCCACAGGCTTTCTTCATGCAAGGTCGGAAACGGCTAATCCTACGAGTTTAAAGGTTTAGACCTACAGGTTTAAAGGGAGGACCTAAAAATTTAAAAAAATAAATAGTCGTCCCTTGCTTGCATTCCAAAAGTTTGCATGCCCCCAGGTATAGGGTAGAATTTCGAGGCTGCCCCTTTCTCAACGAGGTTTGCTTCTTTCTTATTATCCGAAGAGGGTTCTATTTGCTGCCGCAAATCAATCTCTTTCTTCGGCGGTGTCTATCATTGGGTTGTCCAAAGATGGTTACCCTCTGTCACAACAATATAGTCCCCTACTTTGTAGGCTGCCCTTGCTTATCCTTCAAAACATATGTTTTAATGGGCGAGGCTTGAATTCAAAGATGGTTACTATTCGTTGCGATAAGGGAATTCCTACTTGGGCATTGCCCACTTTTTAGACAAAGGTGAATGACTCTTTTGCCAAACACATAACTTTAACAAAAGAACACTATTCCAGAACAACCCCACTTCCTTCCACGGACGGGGTACGGACTGGTCATATTCTTCTGCGGAAATTCTTCCTTATACCCGGGGTTTCTTCTGCCCGAAGCAGACCAGGGTGCATGCCCCCTGGGTCCTAGTCTTTCTTTCCGAATCACTCGCATTCATCGGGAAGGAGGACTGGGGGTGGAGGCGTATCTTGAGTGAACAGACCATTTAGGATTGGTATTTGACTATTTGCGATGCGAGATCCCGGAAATGAAAGTTGGTCTACGAGCTTGACCATCTTTCCTTCATGTGGAAAACACATTACTCTAAAGAGTGAGGAGACTATCGCTCCCATGCAATAAATATAGTCGCGTCCGAGGAGTAGGTTATAATCCAAGGGTCCTTGGATGACCAACACGTTCATATTAACGGTCTTCCCTTTCAATGTAACAGGTACATTGGGGAGGATCCCTAATGGTCGACTGGTTCCTTTATCAAAACCTGAGAGATTTCTCAACTCAGGTAAAAGCGCTGGGGAACCCAGTGCTTTCCAAGCAATAGAGGAAAGGATACTCACAGACGCCCCTTCATCAATGATAGTACCAGCCATAATCATTCTATAGATCTGGACAATGATTCTGAATGGTATACTGGCTGGTAACCGGGGTCTGCCTAGTTGATTCCAATCAAAGGATACAACCAGGTTGCTTGGTGGTGGGACCGAATATACGGCCGGATATGACTCTGATGATGTTCCTTCCTGCGATAAAGGAATGGGCGCATTGCCCTGACGCTCATCGGAGTCGGTGTTGATGAAAAGAACCTGGATGGTGTCATCCTTATTCTCTTCAGTGAGGGTGTCGCATGAAGATGACCCTTCAGCGACGGTGTCATTTGAAGACGGGTCTTCAATGACGGAGTCATTGGACGATAGAACCTCTGAAGGAAGAACCGGGTCAACTGCCGTTTCGACCTTTAGACTTTCATCTGGTCTGGATTCAGTAGGTTCATTCTCAATGACCGACACTTCAGTTGACCACTTGAGCGGGTCAACTGGATTTTCAACTATCGAGGGATTAGGCGCGAGTTTTTGGTATCCAGGAGGAAGTCGCAACGGTGAAACCGGGCAATCTTCCAAAACTCTCTTGGCCTCATCTAAGAATGGACATTTGTGGATAGCATGATTGCCTTCACACAATAGACAGGGTGATCTTGGTCCCCTTCTTCGTCCTTCACTCTCGCTAGTTGACGGAATGCAATCAACATGACAATCAGAAGTTGATGCTACCGGATTGTGCAACCTTGGGGACCAGTCCCTTAGTATCCGGGGAATACAAGGACAATCACGATGGAAGTGGATCCCTTTGCAAATGACACATGGCGATTTAGGCCCGGTCGGTGCAGTGTGTGGGTTTTTGTCAGCGTTCTTCTGCTTGCCCCCAGTCGCCTTCGCCAGAGGCTCCTTCTGCTTCTTTTCTCTCTTCTTCTTTTCCTTCTTTTCCTTGGGAGGCTGACTTTTGCCAGCTCTACCTTGCGAAGATGAAGGATCAGAGGAAGTATCATAAGAAGTGGAAGGCTGGTGGGTAGTTCTAGATTGCTCTGACTGTTGATTCGACTGCTCAGGATTAGTGGCGATCTGGACTACATTAGTTGAAAAGAGCCATACAGGGAGGCCGATTGTCAATCCTGGAAGTGACAATGTAGCCATATGAGGCGCACCAACATCTCCCCAAGAGGAGAAGGGATTTGGACTTCCGCCAAGGTTACTTCCTTGGTTGGTGGGCTCCATACTTTTCAACTGAAAGATCAACGTGGGAATAACAGGTGATTATGTTCCGCTTAAAATAAATTTTATTAACGACGCTTTTAGACACAAACTTGCTTTTTCATGTTTTAAGAGTCGAGAAAAAGCTAAAGATGACTCTAGTCGCCTTCGATGTATTAACGAGCCCGAAGTGACAAATGCTCGGTTGGACTTTTTCAGTTATAGAGTTTGAAAAAGGCCAAAAGAAACTGCTCTGGAGATCTAGGCAGAGGGTGTGCCAAACCTTTCGCGAAACCACAGAATACGTTTTACGGTACGGGTGGTCGATCTTCGTGAATGCTGTGTTCACTGCATCGCAATCAGTAGGGCGGCCGACACGGTTTCCTAGGGATAAAGGATAAAAGCCTATAGGGGTCTCCCAATATACGCGACGGTACGCGGGAGCACAAGTCCGTGTTAGTGCCACCGACTCTCAGGAGGAATCACCCACCTTCGTAGAGATCGACAGTCACTATGTTTAACGACGCCGGAACACGTCTCTACCTAGACCTCTAGATGTTTGCGTTATGTTACAAAGCGTTGTTATGTAAATTGGGTTTATTTTAATGTTGATCTTGCTTAACAGTTTGCCTTTCAGGGTCGCCACGAGATGTATATATACAACTTCCTATATGCAATCTAAGATGAGAAGCAAATCTTTTCAATCTTTCAACTTTGAAAACCTTAATCTACTGAGGGAAAAGAAAGACACAACTTTTTCCACAGATCATAGAACACACACTAAAATGCACATTTTCCTAAATCGTCAAGCACACAGTCAAATGCAAAATGCACAATGCATGTATTTCTTTTCGTTATCCTTAATGTTGATGTACGACAGAAAGGAAACTGTTGTATAATTTTGAATCTAATTTCAAGTAGAAATAAACAAGCTTGTCCAATAATCAAAAAGACACCTTATGATCGACTTGTTTAAACACAGGAAATGTATAGATCCAAACCATAAAATGAAAAACAAACAAACTCAAACAACCATGAACAGTAATAAAACTAGCTCTTAAGATCACAAAGACACTTTTACAGTTCAGGATCTAAGAGGCCATAGCTATACTGGTTCGCTTTTCACAATGGGAAACTGTAACTGAAACAAGAAATACTGAAAGAACATTCACAGTTTCATCACACAATTGAGGCAGAATAATGTCAAGGAGAATGGTTTACAGCAAGTACAATGACCAGCAAGCAATCAGCAAAAAATTCAGTGAAAACAGGGCTCAGACACAAAGGGAAACCTCAGCAAGACACTGGCTAACTGGACCAGCGCAGGCTCTGGTCTGTCAGTTTGATTCTCAGCGCAGTTCCCGAAGGGAGTACCTGCGCTGGAATGCAGACTGCCTGTGGACAGCCTGCACTGAGACACGAGAGTTGCGTTTACAAGGAATTCCGGGTCATAAAAAGCTCAAAAATGCAGTGTTTTTGCTGAAATAAAAAGCTATAGGTCAAGTACAGGCTAAGGGATGATCAAGAGGATGAAAAGCTATCACAAAGAGTAAAGAGTCTTTTGTAGATAAGCTCTTCAAATCTTGAATTTTCTCAGCAAATGAGCAAGAGTAGCAGTCCCTCTACTTCGCTTTTGATATAGTCAAAAGCTTTTCGATTTGGTACTCTTTTCTTCAAGAAATGAATAGCAAAATACTACAAACACCAACAAGATACTAGGCTCCCTAGCGGAGTCACCAGTTTGTTGTGGGGAAAAGTATCCGACTCGGATGACCCTATCCCTACTCTAAAGGTGACAGTCTTTAGCAACAACTGAAAGTAAAGCTTTGATATTTTCCTTTATGAAAGTACAGAGAGAAGGAAGAAAAGATTAACCAACCTGATGTCTTTCGCTTAGTCGATCCTTATCCTCTCTCTTTGTCTCTTTTTCCCAGCTCCTTGCTCTCTTTGCCGGTCCAGCTACACACAGATCCTGCACAAAACAAGAGAGGAAACTACAAGATACATGTACTCATAACTGATGCATGGATTAGAGTGAATCAAATATACAAGTAAATACGATACATCAATGCAATACAAGTATATAGGAGAACATGCAAAACTTTATTGATAGAAGTAACAGGGTTCTGAGAAGGTTACAACCATTGATGGCTCCAATCCAGCAGCACCTCCCCAGCAGCAAGAACTCTCCTCTTCACCTCTAGTAAAACAATCACCCAATAGCTCTAACTGTAAACCAACAGCACCTCCTTGCTTTACACAAAATTCCAGCCTCTTTAGACCTCATAGAAGAGCTCTATATATAGGAGAGAAGAAGAGAGGATGAGTCAGCTTGAGACTGACATGAAGCTGCCTTGTGTCCTCTCCCTCTTCAGTTAATCTTCAGTTCTTGAGTCCACTTGGAGATCCTTGCTTACACATGGTGATCAAGTACCTCTTACTCATCACAGGGCGAATCTCATGAACCAAGTGTCAGTTTGGAAGCTTCCTGGGCAGTTGACACCTTGCAGAATGACCGTGCCACTTGGCCAATCTCGCCCAGCGCAGGTAGCCTTCATTAGATTTGACTTCCAGCGCAGGTACAAGGAGGAGCAGTTGCATTCCAGCGCAGATGCTCAGTGGAGCAGCTGACATGATCCAAAAATAGCCTGTTTTGAAGTGTTTTCAGGTGGAGAACTGATTGGAAGTGCTGTGGTTTGATGACCTTGTTCTTTTAGGGGTAAGAACAACATGTTTAGGGACTGAGGATCCCTGTAATTATTGACATTTCATGCTCCATGTCGCGAGGCACAAAAATGTCTATAACAGTCAGAAAGGGAATGCATAAGTATAGGGAGGTCTTAGAAGGAGGAGGAAAGCAAGAACTGTCTGGGTAAACCGAGAACTAGATATATAGTCCCTAGTGGAGTCGCCAATTCTGCTATAGGATAGAATGCACAGTGCATGGAGAATGAAGATACCCTCAAAGGTCTTCCCGAGACCTTCGACAGACTGTAAGATTATCTGCAACCGTTACAAAGTTACATGCATGTTCATAAACAATAACTAACTATTAAAGTAAGACAAATAGATTACCTTAAGCTTCCATGTAGATTTTCTGGAGAGCAAAATGCAGCTAGGTGGGAGTCCCCTGAGCCAGCTCCAAATCAAGTCCTGCACATAGAAGAGACAAGCGTAATCACAACATACAACTCTGATAACTAATACATGAATATATAAAAGAACATCTAGTTACACATAACTAAGCTACTCATGCTAAAAGGTATTGGACAAACAAATGAATGAATGATAGTACCAACACCACGGAGTAGACAATACAACTGCAGTTCTATATTAATGTCGGAAGAGTGATTACAACCATCTGTTGCATCAGCCTTCCCTTACCCCTCCAACTTCTCTCTCTCTCTCTCTTCTTACCAACTTCTTATGATTTGAGATAATGCTCAACAATCAAGTATCCTATCCTTTCAAATGATCTAACCTTTATCACCATAGCCCTAGCTTTGCTTATGTAGTAATCGAGTTAGGGTTGCCAAGTTCCTCCTTGAGTTCCTTAGGGTAAAAGCAATGAGGTTGCCATGCTTTTTAGCGCTTTCCCATTTGCCTCCTTCATTAGGATTAGAAATCCCCCAAATAGGTCGAATCTAGATGTTTCCTTGCTTTTCTTGAGTGAATTTAGGAACAAATATCTAGATATTTATGAGTCAATTCGTTCCTTTGACCCTTAGAACTTCACTAGGATCCACTAATGCTGTTCCCGAACTAGAAACTCGAGTTAGTTGGGTCACTAACGCACCCTTAGGCTTGCAGAGAAGCTTTCTAAAGTAGGTTTTTAGTGCATAGCTAGCGTTAGTGTGGAAACAAGGCATGTGATCTTGGTCTTTGCTTAAGCTATCATGTCTTTGCCCTCTGAGTTTATGAGGAGGTCAATTTGCTGTATAACAATAGCAGTAGATCCAAAAAGGATAAGGGCCATCATGGAGTGGGCCACTCCTAAGAAAGTGGATGAGGTGAGATCATTCATGGGATTGGTAGGTTACTGGAGGAGGTTCATCATGAACTTCTCACACACCGCATATCATATCACATCATTACAGAGGAGGTAAGAATTTCTAATGGATGGAAGAATGTACAACTAGTTTTGAGCAACTCAAGAAGTTGTTGACACATGCTCCAGTACTAAAGATAGAAGATCCAGACAAGGAGTTTGTAGTGTGTACAAATTCTTGCAAGAGAGGAGTTGGTGGAGTTCTCATGCAAGCATGATAGGTAGTTTTTTATGATTCACAGAAAATGAATGAGCACGAGAAAAAGTATTTGACACATGATCTTGAGCTAGCAATGATCATACATGCATTGAAGATGTGGAGGCACTATCTTCTTGGCAGGAGGTTTGTATTGATGAGCGATCATAGTGGGTTGAGGTATTTGTTTGACCAGCCGAATCTAAACACCAGGCAAGCTAGATGGTTTTCCACCCTTAATGAGTTCGACTTCGAGATTAGATACATAAAAGGAAAGGAGAACCGAGTTGCGGATGCTCTTAGTAGGAAGGTATAGGGAAATCATATGGAAACTATGAGCTCTTGTGGGATAGAGTTACAAGATAAGATCTTGTAGGTAGGACATCGGGATGACAAGTACATGGAGATCATGCAAAGGTTATAGTAGAGTATAGGTATAGGAATAGGTACAAATATAGGTATAGGTGATCAGGATGCAGACTATCATCTCACGATAGATGGTTTGGTGAGATTCAGGGATAAGATCTATGTGTCGAATTGTAATGAGCTCAAAGAAACTTATCTTGATGGAGTTTCAAGTAAAGCCATACTTAGGTCACCCAGGATATCAGAAGAAGTTGACGATGGTGAAGAAGTTCTACTATTGGATGAATCTGAAGAAGGAACTGACAGAGTTTGTGGCTAGATGTTTAGATTGTCAGTAGGTAAAGGCAGAGTGTAAGCATCGAGGTGGTCTGATACAACCTATTTTGATTCCAGAATGGAAATTGGAGGGCATTTCCATGGATTTTATTACAGGTATTCTGAGGACATTGAGACGACATGATTCTATTATGGTCATTGCCGAAAAGTTGAGCAAGTTAGCTCACTTCATTGTAGTGAAGACTACATATGTAGCCAATGAGGTGGCACAAATTTTCATCAGAGAGAGCGATATTACATGGTGTTTCGAAGAAGATTGTGTTAGACAGGGATGCAAAGTTCACTTCCAAGTTCCGAAAGGAGATATTTGTAGGTTCGGGTACAGAGTTGACTTCAATATAGCTTATCATTCATGGATAGATGGACAAATAGAGAATATCAACATGATCTTAGAGGATATGTTGAGGATGTACGTGATTCACCAACAGAGGAAATGGGAGGAGTATCTTCCATTGGTTGAGTTCAAATACAACAATGGTTATCAAGAGTCATTGAGCATGAGTCCTTTCAAGGCATTGTATGGATGGAGTTGTAATACTCCCATCAGCTGGAGTGATATAGTGAACATGGTACTTATTGGACTCGATATGTTGACAAACATGGAACATGAAATGCAGGTTATAAAGAAGAATCTAAATGCACCATAGGATAGACATAAGAGTTATGAGAAGCAACACAGGGTATTTAAGGAGTTTTAGGTTGGGGAGTATGTGTATTTATGCATCAAGCCCAAAAAAATCCCTTTGAGGATTAGATCATGTGCCAAGCTGGAACCATGGTATTGCGAGCCTTTTGAGATCCGTGAGAGGATTCGACCAGTGGCCTATTGACTTGCACTAACTCCAATAGTGAAAGTCCATGATGTTTTCCAAATTTCATTGCTTAAGAGGTATATAAAGGATTTTGATCATGTTATTGATTGGTTTGTATTGCAAGTGGAGCAAGAAGGAGAGTTCTAGTGGGAGCCTCAATGCATATTTCAGTGGAAGCATCTCATGCTCAGGAACAAAGCCTTAGAGCAATTTAAAGTGCAGTGGAAGAACTTTGGGCCCAAAGAAGCTACATGAGAGATGGTGGATCAAATGTGGGCCATGTATCCTTCATTGCTTCCCGGTTGAGGCAAAGTAATTTTGGTTTGATGTTTGGTATATGTTTGGCATATGTTTTGTTGATGTTTTGGTATATGTATATATATGAATGTAAATACTACCATGAGCTAAGTTATAAATCTCCAATAAGTGATATGGTTGTTATCTTGTCATGTTCTCACGATGTTTTGCTATGAAACCAGCTCACAAAAAGATAGAAAAGATAGATCAACGCCTTAGAAATAAGCCTCTTCGAGGGGGAAAGCTCCTTTACATTACAAAAATGAACAATTATTGGATGATACAAATGAAAATACCTCCTTTCTATATATAGGAGTCTAAGGGGTCATAATATAATCAGAGCTGACATAACAATAATAATATAAGGGCACAATAATAACAATAGTGGGCTTCTATGGGGCACAACAGTAACAATATGGGCACTACATGGGTACATCAATATAATAAGGGGGTTGTACTAATAACAATAAGGGGTTACACTAGTAGTATAGGGGCCTAACATGCCCCTCTCCTTCAAAAAGTGTTGTCCTCAATGCTTGAGCAGTTCTTGATGCTTCTGTATAAAATTATTGTCCTCCCATGTGGAATCTTCAACGGGTAAGTTCTTCCACTTGATGAGATACTTTGAAATTAATCGATTTCGTAGCTGTTGGGTTCTTGTTTTTGTGACTGCTCCAGGTTCTAATATGATTTTTCCTTCCTCTTCAATTTCTGGCAATATTGTTTGAATTGGGATCTTTTGCAACTTTTGAATAAGTGGCCATACTTCTTCGCCCTTCGTCCATTCATCCCTTGCTTCGTTTATCCAATTTGGTTGGATAATTGTACCAACCTCTACCATTTCTGCAACCATATGTTCAATTTCACTCCTTTAGGCATATGGATATCTATAAGGCTTGACGTTTGGAGGAACACATCCTGGAATAAAATGAATAGCATGATCATTATCACGAATACGTGGGAGACGTTTGGGAGTCTCAAATACCTTGGAATGATTGTCCAAGACTTTTTGGAGATCTGGAGAAATACATGATTTCGATGTGCGAACATTTAGTGAACATAATTGTGCAATTACACCTCGTTGTTCTTTCTTTAGAAGCTTTGTCATCCCGTCAGAGTTGATTATCTTTCCTGGTTTTCCTGTGATACCCCTTAATTCCACTTCCTTTCCTTCTGAAGAAAATTTCATAAAAAGTTCTTGAAAATTAAAAGCTATTGTACCCAAGGAATGTAGCCACTGGACTCCTAGTACAACATCAGCACTACCCATTGGAACGGAAAACATTAGGCTATTCAATACATATTTTCCCATGGATAGCTTGATATTATGGCACTTTCCAGAGCAATTTATGGTTCCTCCACTCAGAAACATCACTTGACACTCTGGTGCTGGATCTAGGAAGCAATTCAAGTCCTTGGCTATCTTACAATTAATAAAATTATGGGTACTACCTGAATCAATCAACACTATTACCTTTTTCTTCTTGATATGTCCTTCTATCTTTACCATTTGAGGAGTGGTAATTCCGACGAATGCATTACAAGATATGGTCGGATTCATTTCTTCTTTCTCTCGGGGTTGTTCCTGGCGTATATCCTCTTCTTTTGATGTTTCTTGGTCCTTTTCTTCCTCCTCTTCATACTTTATGTAAATTAATTTCTTCTCAGCACACTTATGATCTTTAGTGCATTTGCTATCACAATTGTAACAAAGCCCTTTTTTTCTTTTTTCTTCCAATTGTTGTGGTGTAACCTTGTAGGTTGTGGAAGGCTAGGAGAAACAACACTTCCATCTTTATAGTTGTGAGGGGTAGACTTCCTTGTTGCCATAATTTTACTTTCCACTATGTAACAAAGCCCTTTTACTCTTTCCAATTGTTGTGGTGTTGCTCTAAAGAAGGTGTTGCTTTTTGTATCCTCATAATGTGCTATCATTTCCTCCGTGAAAATTGACCACGTAACAAGTTTTTTACGAGAAAAAAGCCCTTTATACCATAAAAATTGATCCGGTTCTAAATATGAAGATGCAATACATACCTTTTGTAACAATGGTACACCATGTAGATCAAAATATTGCTCCATATGAAGTATCCAATTTACTGGATCCTTGCCATCAAACTTCCTCATATTGCCTTTTCTTGATTTTAGGAGCTCAATCTTGAAATGACTATAAATCTATAATTTTAGTTCTTCCAATTCTGAAATTACGACTTGTAGTAACCCTATGTGTCCTATTTCCAATGCCACTAGTCTGATCCAAATTGGATTCTCCAAGGGCGAGTTATGCCAAATCTCTCAAGATGACCGGATTATAGACCTTTCCAGAAGAGCGAACTTGTATGAAGTGTCAAATGTCACTATTTCGACCTTTTGCTCTGAAAAATATATACAAGAAACTACAGTCTGTCCTATTTCTATACCTTCTTACAAAATTTCAATCCGATTCTTAGAGAGAAAGTTATGACGATTTTCCCCAGGTCACCTGTTTGGAATGTAATTCAGGAGTCTACAAAAAGACCAACTTCCTCAAATCATATCTTAGTAAATATAGCACGAAAAGCTCTGAAATTCAGACCTAAGGTTCAGTGCAATTTCATCTCAAATGGGTTTTTTGTTTCGCTTCTGAAATGTCACAAAAAAAGTTATAGCAAAAATGCCACAATGACCTATTAGGAGCAACGAAACCCTAGAATCCAAAGCTCTGATACCAAATGTTATGAAACCGACTCAAAAAATGATAGAAAAGATAGATCAAAAACTCAGAAATAAGCCTCTTCAAGGGGGCAACCTCTTTTACATTACACAAATGAACAATTCTTGGATGATACAAATGAAAAGACCTCCTTTCTATATATAGAAGTCTAAGGGGTCATAATATAATCAGAGCCGACATAACAATAATAATATAAGGGCACAATAATAACAATAGTGGGCTTCTATGGGGCACAATAGTAACAATATGGGCACTACATGGGTACATCAATATAATAAGGGGGTTGTACTAATAACAATAAGGGGTTACACTAGTAGTATAGGGCCTAACATGTTTTGCTTTTGAGCATGTCTTTCATTGTAAATACTGCAACGAGATAAGTTATAAATCTCCATAGGCAATATGTTTTCTTTTCAATGGTTTTGCTGAGGTATTGGTGTGGTTTAACACCGAAGACGATGTTCCCCAAGGGGGAGGGTTCTGTAACATTCATGGTGAAAATTCCATGTAATAAAGGTTAATAAAGGCAAAAAAAAAAATCATGGGTAAGAGACACATATTCCAAGGTGAATGTTGAGAAAATTTATCCTAGTGGGCATCACTGGATGTATTTATGGATAAAGGAAATTGGAAAAGGCAAAGGCAAAGACAAAGGCGTAAAAAGGAAAAAATACATTTTTTGCACATTTATTTATGAAAATAATGGAAAATCAAGAAAATAGAGGCCTAATTGATAAAAAGGCTTCTGAGGATCAATTTGTAACCTTTTGTTAGTTCAATTTTGGACCTATCTCATTATCCTCTCTCTCTCTCTCTCACTCTTGGACACTTACAGAGTTTTCTTGGAGCACTCTAGCTTTGGAGCAAGGAAGGAAAATAAAGCAAAGGGAAGGAAGGAAAGCAAGGATCAAGGAAGGAAGAGCGTGATCAAGCAACTTCAGCAGGAACACTTGCAGGTAACATATTGCCTATGTGATTTTCTAATTGGTTTTGACATGCATGGATTTTCATGTTGGTGTATGTTTCTCTTGTTGGTGGTGGCATGGTTTTTCGGGTTAAGACAGTGGTTTTTAGCCTAGCCTTTCCTTTTCTGGGTGCCATGGTGTGTTGGAATGTTTATCTTGGTTTTGAGCTTTGGAATTGCCAGATGGATTTCAGAATCTGGGGCGGAGGTGGTTTAAAGGTTCATTCCCAAAGGCCTAGGAATCCCTTGACTGGTTTTGGCTAGATACATAGTAAATCTTAAGGGAGGAGTCTTGGTTTAAGGCTTAGTGATATGGTGTGGATTGCAGTAAATCCTATGACGTGGGTGTCTCAGTTTAGGTCCTAGTGATCTAGGATTGGATTGCGATAAAGCCTGAGAGACAAGGAGACAAAAAATTCCTTAAGGATAGCGATGGATTCTGGATCTCATTCTAAGTTTGGTTTGGTTTTTTGATCAAAGCACTGGTTTTGGTGTGATGACGGTTTGGTGAGGGTGGAGGTGGTTTAACCTCTTGATTCCCTTGGTTGTTTTTGGATTGGTTTATCCATGAGATCCCATATTCCTGCTTGGAATGTGGCACAGGGGTGATTGGATGAAAGAAAGATTTGGTTCAACCATGTGTACGGTCAGATGGTATGTGGAAGCCCCAAACCTATTCAAATTTTCCTATACTATGGTACTTGTTTACATGTGGATTTAATGGTTGTTATCTCGCTGTTATTTCCATGGTTTTATGCTAATTATAAGCATGGTTAATTGACTAGTTCATGTCATGGTTACTTCATGTATTTACTTGTAATGGTTAAAATGATAGATGCAAGACCTAATATATGTCATAACAGTTCAAGGGATATGGTGGTGATCCTTCTTGTCATGTTTCATAAGAGTTTTCAGTCATTCATGTTCTGTCTTGTATCCTGGACCTATAGATATCCTTGATGCCAAGTGTTTGATAGAATGTCAGTCCTGATTGGGATGGTTAGGCCTAGTCCTGAAGTTGATTTTTGGTTTACTAGTCTTGTCATCATGTGTTTAATGGATTCTGGAAGTTACATCAAGTTCTGGGCAATGGCCAAAATTATGGGCTAGAAAAGTGCCTTAAATTCTGTGGACGCTCTCACACGTCTGCTTGGAAAATTCCCTGGACACATGCATGCAGACTTGTGGGAGTCCATAGGTCCCTGGATGATGGCATGACCATAGCATGATAGCATCCATAGGTCAAGAGGTCCAAAAACTCAGTGGGACCCAAGGGAAAGATCCCAAAGTGACTGGGTTGCCTCTTGGGAATGTTGTTGCTGATGTGGAAGGTATGGTTGATCTATTTCCATCGATTCCATTTCCTTAAGTTCACCAAGGGGGTTGAATCCTATCATAGTAGCCTCTCATCACATGTTTACCCCCGTTGGCCAGTTACCTGGGTAGACGTGGGAGGAGGGTGGTTACAATAATGGTGGAAATAATAAAACAATATTAGATTACATCATCAAATTTTAGAGGGAATAAATTAAAACTACTTTTGTCAACTTATCTCCCTATGGTTTTATTCAAATTTCGAGTGGAATCACTCGTTGGATGCATAATTTAATTCCTCATCCAAAGAGTACCCATGTTGCATTGTTTTGATGGACCTTGCT
The DNA here is from genome assembly GCA_031772625.1 of Pinus tabuliformis. Taxonomy (NCBI): domain Eukaryota; kingdom Viridiplantae; phylum Streptophyta; class Pinopsida; order Pinales; family Pinaceae; genus Pinus; species Pinus tabuliformis. Next base: position 1,464,610,740 of record CM062818.1, read on the forward strand.
ACATGAAAAAACTTGATTGAAATCACCTTTTTCATGTATTTTTCATTTTTTGTGTTGTAGGGTCCATCAAAAGTATGCAACATGGGTACTGCGTGGATAAGGAATTAAATTCTGCATCAAATGAGTGCTTCCGCTTGAAATTTGAGTAAAATTGTAGGGACATAAGTTGAAAAAATAGTTTTATTTTATTTTTAAATCTTTTTACATTTTTACTCCAAAAATGGTGAATCAACCCCCATGGTTGACATCATCATCTTGAATCTTATTGGTTCTTATAAAGTTGATTTTGGTTGTACATTTTTTTTTAGAACCATTTTAGACCTCAAAATTTATCTAATGGTTGGTCTCCCTCGTGGGTCCTTGGCCTCCCAATTGATTTTGCACCTAAGTGGGAATGATACATATATATATGCTTGGCCATGCCAGAATAGTTCTCAATGAAAAGAAAGATCATCTTGCTTGAGGCAGAAGGGAAGTTGACGACAGTATCTTAGTCCAAAAAAATTATACTTACATTACCAAGGATTTTCAGCCTGTGTATAAAGTTGCAGGGCTGATAGACATGTGGAGTTGGGACACCCCTCTTAAACTAAAATGTTTGTTTTTTGGCTTACCTTTCAGAACTAGATCCTAACATTGGAGAATCTCATTTGGAGGGGATTCTAGGGTCCAGGGATTTATTCTATGTGTGGAACTCCAAATGAAGAGGTGGTTCACCTCTTTCTCGACTGCCCCTTTGCTACTACCATTTGGAAAGAAGTGTTGAAGTCTCTCCACATTTCTACTAGGATTGATATATCCGCTATTAGTGTTTATTTCACACATTGGATTAAAGAAACAACATATACATGCTCCCGTTATACATATATTTTGGAATTTGGCAATGTAGGAACACCATCATATTCGAGCATGTTTCCCCTTATGTGAACTCCATTTGTATGAATATCGTGTGATTCCTCCAGGAGATTGGGCCTTGAATTTCCATTCTACAAAGGAGGATATGTGCTTACAAAGAATTATATTCGTCTCTCTTGATGGGTATCTTTGATGGAACCTCCTCTGATGGTTTTTGTGATTATGGGGTAATAATTTATATGAGGGTTGGTTTGCAATACAATTTCCACTGGTGTGCGGGGGCAAGTACAAACAACGAAGATGAACTGGTTGCTCTTTGGGATGTTTTATAATGTACATCCTGGTTGGAAATTGAAGTGATGGAGGTTGCAAAGGACTATAAATATGTTATATATTGGGTGCAATAAATGTGCCAGAGGTGCACATTTTCAGATCTAGTCTTCCAGGTTTGAAGAAAGAGGAGGTGAAAATAAAAGTGGAAGAGGGCCAAAGAATTTTGAACATAAGTGGTGAGCGCAGCAATGAAGAAGAGCGCAAGAACAACAAATGGCACTACATTGAGTGATCCCATGGAAAATTCCTTTGGTGTTTCCGGCTGCCGGATAATGCAAAAGTGGAAGAGATAAAGGCAAGCATGGAGAATAGGGTCCTAAAAGTGACAATGTTGAATCAGCCTGAACCCCAACCTCCTCAACCCAAATCCATCAAGATCTTTGGCTGACTGAAGATGTGAAATTGGGCTTGCTATTATAGTAGAGTGTACTTGTTACAAAATGTGTAGATGTTTTTCGTAAGCCTCTTTCCATTATCCAATCTAGAAAATAAACACCTCCATTCCCATTCCCAGTTATTACATCGCTTACATTGTGTTTGTATCTATTGTGCGCTTTTCAATAATATAATAAAAGGAGTTATAGGTTCAAGGCTTCTACAGTGTTGTATAAAAGGTTTTCATTAGTTACTTGACCACCATTGTTATTATGTTGTTTTTAAACAGTGCCATCGAATAATATGGACGATGAAACACCCCAATTTGATTAGATGTTGATAGAGTTGTAAATTTTCATGTTTCTACTCGAGATTCTCAATCTCGAGTGATAACTAACGACAACAACACTATGTTTCTTATATTAGCCCACATTGGTAATGTAAGGAAACATAAATTTGCAACCTTTTCCTTGGCTTATCATATTTTATTTAAAGTGTGTTCGCTTTTAAAATGTGTTTTTCTAAACGTATTTTGTGTGGAATTTGTGCCAATTGATTTAGAATTTAATTCCATTCGTTAGAGTTTATTTCGATTCTTTAGGTTAGAATATTTGATTTAAAGTGCATTCACACTTTTTAGGTGTGAGAATGTTTAAGAGGCATACATGGATGTTCTTGTACAATGAGCGTGTTTTCATTTTGTTTGTTTTTTTTATTATAAATTCTGTTATCCCAATCCCTCCCTTATCCCAATCCCAATCTCGCAAAAAGAAAGAGGATCAAATATGATTCACTATGGATATGGAAGGGACGCTTGCTCTAAGGAGAAAACTTGACCCCTTGCATGTTTAATAGTTTATTTAAACCATTGTTAGATGGGATTAATGATTTTTATTTTTGGAGATATACCAATACCTTATTAAGTGTTTTAAAGAATTGTTAATGTGTTTTAAAGAATTGTTAATAGTTTATTAAGTGTTTTAAGGAATTGCTAAAAAGGAATTTTTTTTTTTTAATATTTAAGATTTGTAAAATTATTAAAGTTAATTATAAATCTATTAAATTAGTATAGATTCATCTTAACTATAAATTTAAGAGGGATCAAATCTATTTATGAGGAATCAAATCTTTTTATTTGTAAACTTTTATATATATATATATATATAGATATAGATATCCGATGTGTAATTTTCATAATTTAAAATCATTGAAAATATTTTTGGATATTTGGATTGAGCAAACTACATATGGTAATTTTGCAATTCCAACAAATCTTTTGTTACATTTTAGACAAAATTAATAGAAAAATATACTTTAAAATATATTAACATTAAAATATTTTACCCCCACTTTACCATGGTGATTGTTAATTTGTGAATAGCCTTTGTTATGATATGATGAACTATTACCATGACTTATCAGTACCACATGTCCAAAGAAATACAACTCATTTCATATGATACTTATTCATATGGCATTTATTTTTAATTAATCAATTTAATTAAAGCAACAAAAGGCATAACTACTTTGAAGATAAAGCTCAACTATTGATTACTATATCCTATTAAGAATATTCTAGAATATGCCATGGAGGTTAAATCCATATCTAATAATTATTGATAATTAAATTAAAATTATGGAAGCCTTATTCCAAAATAAACATGCATATCCACATAATTAAACTCCAAATAAAATAGGAATAATTAACCCTAGAAGAAAGTTGCTAGGGTGGTCTTAGTAAACTTGACTTGGTCAAGATACCAATACTTTATGAGCACCCATGTCTTTGCCTGTGATATTTATTTTTAATGTACCCTATTTAAAGGCAAAAAATCTCCATGCTGTTTTGTCTTACTGGCCATTTGGACCACAACAATCGTGTCTTTAACACCACCACTTCTCTTGGTGCTTTGTGATCCTAACAATTGGTATCAAAGCTATAGTGGTAATTATAAGATCCTAGTGAAAATGAGAGCCTAGAGTTGACTGTGAAGTATGGATAGCTAGTAGAACATGTGAAACAGAAAACATATATGCATTTGGAGGAAAGTTCAATGAAGGATTGGTTGTGGTGTTGCATACAACATGAAGCATACAATGTGAAGTGTGTTTGCATGGAGAGAAGCCAACCAAGGAAGGATATGGCTGACATGTAAAGAGCGAAGTGTTGCATACAACATGAAGCATACAATGTGAAGTGTGTTTGCATGGAGAGAAGCCAACCAAGGAAGGAGATGGGACACCTCTGTTGCCTAGGGCTTGTTTTAGCATAATGGATGGAGAGATTCGAGTGTAGATCAAGAAATTGATTGAAAGAAACATGGTTGATCTGAAGTTAGAGAATGGGACACAACCTTGGAAAATTTGTCTCTCTATAGGTGCACAAAGGGAAATTTATCATGTTGATGTGAGATTATGTAAACCAATGTGAACAAACTATCGACCGATGAATCAGTGGATTGAACACCATCTTTGTAGCCACGACAACTACCTTTGGCATAAAATAACCATCTTGGTAGCTCAGGCTATGATTGAGTTTGTTGTTGTTATGGGCTATGGATGAAAATCCATAGAAGAGAAGGCTACCATAGCTATATAGTCATATTTCTAGGGTTACCTGGCTAAAATGGAATTAAGAGATTTGAAAGGGCTGTTGAGATTACAAGTGATGCTACAAGGACACAATATTAGAAAAATGGTGAACATGATGTTGTGTTACATGCAAAACTTGTTATTTTTTAGGCTTGCGTAAAATATCATCCTCTTTAAATGGCTGAAGACAGATTTATTTTGATCATAAAATCTACAAGAAAGGGGATCATGAGGTGATCCAAAGAAAATATGCATTGATAGAATTGTGGGATGGTAGTCTGCAAATTATTGAGGAACACTGGAATACTTCATTATGAAATTAACATGTGTTTGTGAAGGTGAATGAGCTACAACTAGGATCCATGGGGCATAGGCTAGTTTTGAAGGTCATTAACTCATACATGGCATGCTTGTGTATTTCGCAGTAGTGATGGAGAACGCTGAATTATTGGCAAAGTGCCCCACAGTGCCGACACACTATAATGGTTTCTCTTGTAGTTGGAGTCTCTATTGTAGTAGGGATTGCTAATGGATATAACTGGGTTTACCTGAACAAGAACAATGGGTTTTGGCACCAAAAAATACTAGATTGCACGCGACTAGGTGCACTACGTGCTTGTTGTTATTGTGAGTTCCACATGGAGGCTGATAAGGTCAAGTATCTTTTACTAGAGATAATAGTTAGGTGTTGTGCATGGGTTAAGATCCATTAATGGTTCAAGTTTTTTATAGAGCACCATTGGTAGATCAACATCAAGGATCTAAAGAGAACATTGCAGGTAGTGATTTATTGATATAAGAAGAACGAGGCCATATGGTTGAGAAGGGTCTTATTGAGACTGGTAAAGTAGCATGGAAAACATGTTTTGGAGGCCATGGAGAAGCTGCCTAGTAGAGCATGTGCATGTGTTGGGAAATTTTGTGGCTTTTATGATAAAAGAGAATGATTCCCACTAAATTGATAGAAGTTGTGCTTGCTAATGAGAGATTGTGTAGACCAAGCAAGTGCAAGTTGTGTTGAAACAACAGCTCAAGTTATGGAAGAGGAAAGACATATACAAATAGGTGGTATAAATAAGAGAAAGAATGAAGATGGAGTGGTATAGAGTGAAGGAGCCAACATGTGAAGTGTGAAAAACCTAAGGGTTTTGGTCCAAGTTGTGAAATCTTTTCATAGGTAAGTGTATTCCCTTAGGAAGTTATAAGACTTGATGTTTGAGAAGACATGTTGCATGAGAGAAAACATTGTTATAAGGCCTCAATACTTTGATTAGAAATGCATGCAATGCAGTGGTGGATGGAGTCATCAAGTTGTGGAATGGACCACTTGGAGAGGTATTAGGCTCTTAGGTATACTAATATCTTGGATTGAGGGAGAGAATATGAGATCTCTGTTAGGAAACCAGCTCACAAAAAGATAGAAAAGATAGATCAATGCCTTATATTTCAGACTCTTCGAGGGGGAAACCTCCTTTACATTACACAAATGAACTATTCTTGGATGGTACAAATGACTAAACCCGCCTTCTATATATAAGAGTCTAAGGGGTCACAATATAATCAAGCCGACATAACAGTAATAACATAAGGGCACAAAAATAACAATAGTGGGTTTCTATGGGGTATACTAATAATAATATGGGGACAATAGGGGCACGCTAATAACAATAAGGGATACAATGACAACAATAATGGGGAATCACTAGTATTATAGGGGCCTAACATGCTTCTCTCCTTCCAAAAAGCATTGTCCTCAACACTTGAGTAGTTCTGGATGCTTCTGTATAAAATTCTCATCCTCCCATGTGGAATATTTAGTGGATAAGTTCTTCCACTTGATGAGTTATTCTGAAATTGATCGATTTCGTAGCTGGTGAGTTCTTTTTTTGTGACTGCTTCCAGTTCCAATATGATTTTTCCTTCCTCGTCAAGTTCTCGCAATATTGTTTGAGCTAGGAGCTTGTCACCTATAACCTTGTTTTAACATGAAACATGGAAAACTGGGTGCACTCGGGAAGCTGCAGGAAGCTCCAATTTGTATGCCATAGTACCAATCTTTTGCAACACCTTGTATGAACCATAATACTTTGGTGATAATTTATTATCCTTCTTAGCTTTCTTGAAGGACATTTGTTTATATGGTTGTAGCCGTAGGAATACCCAGTCACCTACATCAAAACTTCTTTCACTGCGATGTTGATCTGCTCTTTCTTTCATTCTATTCTGCGCCAATGTGAGGTTATCCTTTAAGAGTCGGAGAACTTGTTGTTGATGCTCAATGTGATGTTGCACTGCTTGAACCTTAGAATTGTCTCTTAAATATGATGTGATGGATGGTGGATGATATCCATAAAGTGCCATAAATGGGGTCATTTTTGTTGTAGTATGGAAGGAAGTGTTATACTACCATTCATCCAGAGGCAACCATTTGACCCATTGTGTCTATTTATCAGATACAAAACAACGACGATATCCTTCCAAACATTTGTTTACTATCTTAGTTTGCCCATCAGATTGAGGATGATAAGATGAGCTATGAGCTAATTGAGTACCGAGACAAGAAAATAAATTTGTCCAAAAATTTCCAGTGAAAATTAAATCTCTGTCACTTACAATAATCTTTGGGTTTCCATGTAGCTTTTGAATTGTTTCCATAAATGCATTAGAAACTGTACTGGCTTTAAATGGATGTGATAATGCACAAAAGTGTGCATACTTGGTAAGTCTGTCAAGTACCACCATGATGACACTCTTTACTTCGTACTTGGGTAAACTTGTGATAAAATCCATTGAAACCTCCTCCCAACGTTGGCTTGGAATGGATAAAGGTTGTAATAGACCTGGGGTCTTAATTGTTTCAACTTTGTTTTGTTGGCAAACCAAACATTCCACCACAAACTTTTGAATATCTGATTTAAGGCCATCCCAAAAAAATTCCTTCTTAACCCTCCGGTAAGTTTTTAAAAATCTTGAGTGCCCTCCTAAGGGAGAAGTGTGCAATTCCATAAGAATATTTTGTTTGAGTTGGGAATTCTCACATAGGTATAAGTGATATTTGTACCATAACGAATCATTTTTCCAGCTAAATGTATCAGATGTACTGGGATCTTGTTGTAACTTTCGAATGAGTGCTCACACTTCTTCGTGATTCTTCCATTCCTCCCTTGCTTCGTTTATCCAATTTGGTTTGATAATAGAAATTGCACACAACAATGCTTCCACATCCTCATCCCTTCTTGAGAGTGCATCTGCCATAACATTTTGCTTCCCTTTTTTGTAGATGATTTCAAAGTCATAACCCAACATCTTTGTGACCCATTTTTGTTTCTCTTCAAAGGATAATCTGTGTTCTAAAAAGTATTTAAGACTCTCATGATCCATTTTTTACCTTGAAGTCTCTTCCCATTAGGTAGGGTCAACATTTCTGAAGTGCATGTAGTATTGCCAACATTTCCTTCTCATAAACAACTTTGTGTAAATACTTTCCCTTGATTGGACTACTTTCGAAAGCAATGGGTCTTTCATCTTGCATTAAAGCATCACCAATTCCATTTCCTGAAGCATCACATTCCACAATCAAGGTTTTTGTGAAGTCCTACGTAGCTAAGACCGGTGCTTGGCACATTGCCTCGTTAAGATGTTTGAAGGCCTTTGTTGCTTCTGGAGTCCATTAAAATGCATCTTTATTCAATAATGTTGTTAGAGGTGCTGCTATTCTCCCATAATTCTTAACAAACTTGTGATAATACCCTGTCAACCCGAGAAATCCTGGCAGATGATTTATTGATGTGGGGATTTTCCATTCCTTAATAGCTTTAATTTTGCTAGGGTCTACCTTAACACCTTCATGAGATACAATATGACCCAGCTATTCCACCTCTTGGACTCCAAAGAAACATTTGGAGCTTTTTGCATATAATTGTTTCTCTTCCAATAGTTTGATCACCCTGTCAACATGTTCAACATGATCCTTCCAAGACTTGTTGTAGATTAGTATATCATCAAAAAATACTAACACAAATTTTCTAAGGAAGAGTTTGAAAATGGAATTCATCAAACCTTGAAATGTAGAAGGTGCATTGGTAAGGCTAAAAGGCATGACCAAAAATTCATTATGACCCTCATGAGTTCTAAATGTTGTTTTCAGAATGTCTTCAGTCTTCATTATGATTTGATGATATCCTAAACGAAGATCCAACTTCATGAAGTAAATTGATCCATGTAATTCATGCAATAATTCATTGATGACAACAATGAGAAATTTATCTTTAATAGTGAGGTTGTTGAGCTCCCTATAATCCATACACATGCGTCATGATCCATCCTTCTTGTGCACCAATACTACTCGAGCAGAGAAAGAACTTTGACTAGGTTGAATTATACCAACCCCTAGCGTCTCTGCAACCATACGTTCAATTTCACTCTTTTGGGCATAGGGATATCTGTACGGCCTGATGTTTAGAGGAACACTTCCTGGAATCAAATGAATAGCATGATCATGATCACGAATAGGTGGGAGACCTTTGGGAGTCTCAAATACCTTGGAATGATTGTCCAATACTTTTTGGAGATTTGAAGAAATAGATGATTTTGATGTGGGAACCTCTAGCGAACATAATTGTGAAATTACACCTTGTTGTTCCTTCTTTAGAATCTTTGCCATACCGTTAGAGCTGATTATCTTTCCCGGTTTCCCTGCAATACCCCTTAATTCAACTTCCTTTCCTTCCACACAAAATTTCATGAGAAGTTCTTGAAAATTAAAATCTATTTTACTGAAGGATTGTAGCCATTGGACTCTTAGTACAACATCAGCACCACCCATTGGAATGGAAAGCATTGGGCTATTCAATACATATCCTCCCATGGATAGCTTGATATTATGGCACTTTCTAGAGAAATTTATGGTTCCTCCACTTGCAACCATCACTTGAAACTCTGGTGCTGGATATAGGAAGCAATTCAATTCCTTTTCTATCTTACAATGAATAAAATTATGGGTACTTCCCGAATCAATCAACACTATTACCTTTTTCTTCTTGATATGTCATTCTATCTTAATAGTTTGAGGAGTGGCAATTCCAACCAATGCATTACAAGATATGGTCAGATTCATTTATTCTTTATCTAGGGTTTGTTCTTGTAGTATATCCTCTTATTTTGACATTTCTTGTTCCTTTTCTTCCTACTCTTCACAATCTATGTATAATAATTTCTTCTCATGACACTTATGACCTTTAGTGTATTTGCTATCACAACTATAACAAAGCCCTTTTGCTCTTTTTTCTTCCAATTGTTTTGGTGTCAACCTTGTAGGTTGTGGAAGGCTAGGAGCAACAAGACTTCCATCTTTATAGTTGTGAGTTGTAAGTTTCCTGGTTGCCATAATTTTTCTTTCCATTTTTATTGCTAACCTGAATGCCTTCTCCAATGAATCTGGTTCCCAAAGGAAAACTCATGTTTGATATTATCCTTTAAATTCCCTATGAACACATCAATCCTATTCTCCTATTGCATATCTTTTACCCTTATGATCAATTTTTGGAAGTTCGAGCAATGTGTTCCGTCATTGAACCCTTTGGTTTGAGATTTATCAATTGGCTAAAAATGTGTTGCTTTTTGTATCCTCATAATTTTCTATCATTTCTTCCGTAAAAATTGCCCAAGTGACAATTTGTTTACGAGAGCAAAGCCATTGATACCATACAAACTGATTTGGTTCCAAATATAAAGTTGCAATATGTAGCCTTTGTGTGTTTTTCACATTACGGAGATCCAAAAATTGCTCCATCTATAGTATCCATGTTCTAGGATCCTTGCCATCAAACTTCATCATATCGATTTTTGGAAAATGGTGGGTCTTCAATACAACATTAGAGTCTATGAAATCATGATTAACATTTCTTTTGTTCTCATCACGAGTTTCCTTTACTACCCTTTCACCATTAGTGACCATTTCTTGTACAACTTATTCAAATTTATCTTCAATTCTTCCATCTTATTGTCCATTCCATTCATCTTACTGTCCATGCCATTCATCTTAGCTTCCATGAAATCCATCTTAGCTTCCACGCCATCCATATTAACTTGCATGCCATTCATATTGGCTTCCACACCATTCATCTTGGCTTTATTTACCTTTAGTCAGAGTGAAATTTGTTGTACTTGGTCTTGTAATTTTGATATATCATGTTGCATTTCTTCCTCTTCTTCACGAGTCATGCTAAAGCTTTCAGGTTGCTTACTAGGTGTTTCCATTTTCTTTATTTGGGGCATTAATTAATGCTAATAATTCTTCACTATTCCCTTTGAATTCCTTCAAACTATTTTTTCAAACCAATCTTATGAAAAATTTAAAAAAGCTACACACCTTTTTTCCACTTTGTAAGAGCTCGATATTGAATCTCTTGTATCTTTCTAACTGTGGAACTTGAATATCTAAAATCTCGTCCTGCAGTAGCCATTTGAGTCCTCTTTCTAACCCCACAAGTCTGATCAATATTGGATTCTCCAATGAAGGGATATGCCAAATCTCCCACGGTGACCTGATTATAGACTAGTTCAGTAGAGTGAACTTGTACAATGTTCCACGTGTCACCGTTTCGACCTTAGTATCTAAAACCGATACACAGAAAACTGCAGGCTGTCCTCTTTCTGAAACTTCTTATAAAATTTCAATTTGATGCTCAAAACAAAAGTTATGATGATTTTCCCTAGGTAACCTGTTTGGAATGTAATTCAGGAGTCTACAAAAACCCTAACTTCCTCATATCATATCTTCGCAAATATAGCGAGACAAGCTCCGAAATTCGGACCCGAAGTTCAGAACGATTTTGGATAAAATGTGTTTTTTTTGTAGCTTCTGAAACGTCATATAAAAGTATTTATAGCGAAAATTCGATGATGACTTGTTTGGAGCAGCAAAATCCTCGAATGCAAAGCTTTGATACCAAATGTTAGGAAACCAACTCACAAAAATATAGAAATGATATATCAACACCTTAGAATTCAGGTTCTTCGAGGGGGCAACCTCCTTTACATTAAAACAATTCTCGGATGATACAAATGACTAAACATGGCTTCTATATATAGAAGTCTAAGGGGTCACAATATAATCAAGCCAACATAACAGTAATAACATAAGGGCACAAAAATAACAATAGTGGGTTTCTATGGGGCATACTAATAACAATATGGGGACAATAGGGGCACAATAATAACAATAAGGGATACAACGACAATAGTAATGGGGGAATCACTAGTATTATAGGGGCCTAACAGTCTCATTTGTGAGATGGTTAACAAATGGGACCAGATTAATCTCGAAAATTTAAGGGGGGATTGTTATGGTGGTTCACGTAAACTTAACTTGATCAAGATATTGGTGGGTTTTTGGCTCCGGATTTATGAGCACTCATGGTATTGCATATGGTATTTATCTTTATTGTAGCCTGTTTAAAGGCCAAAAATCTCCATGTTAATTTGTACTAGTGGTGATTGGGATCACAACAATTGTGTATTTAGACACCACCACTTCTCTAGATATTTTGTGATCTTAACATAAACATGAATGACATTGTTTAAATTTTAATAGTTTTATATCAACTTAAATATATACAGACAAAAAATGTAATTAAAAGTAAAATATAAATCTCACTTTCTCCACAAATACTTTCTACTTTCCAATATAAAAAATACTTGTAATTATTCAATTCTTAATATAAAATTAGCATGTATCATATTGAAAACAACTTAAATATATTCATAACTCCAAATCCATACGAAACTAGATAAAAATTTAATCCCTATAAACCTATGTTAAATGTAAAGTTAGAATATATATTTGCATATTAATTATGATATAAACATACATTGAGAGGTACACACATTTAAATATGTTAAGGGAAAAAATTATATCTATTTAAATTAATTGAAATATTTCACGATCCTATCTTTACTTTTGGATAAAGCAATGCAATATAAAATATCTTAGGATTAAAATATTTGAATGATGTGTTGATTATTATTAAGTAAATACAAAAATATTTCATACATATTTAATATGTATTTGACACTTAACACATTATGAATTTGACACTTAACATATTAAAAATAGATGCAAATTCATTTTAATTTTAGATTTACAAAAGGTTTTATGATTAAATTATTTGAATTATGTGTTGCTTATTAGTTGGCGATATTAAAATTTTTCATATTTAACATGAATTTGACACTTAACGTATTAAAAATGGATGCAAATTCATCTTAATTTCAGATTTTTATAAAAAATATGTTGATAGAATGTGATAGATATGTGTATTCAATAGAAAGTTGTCACATAGCATATTAAAAGCCAACATAAATATATCATAATGATATAAAATACCATGCAATGAAAAAAATAATAGATATTTTTTATATTATAATATATAGATACCTAAAAAATATGTGTCAATTTATTATAATATTTAAAAATTTAAAAATGAATATAAATACGAGTGGGTAAATTTTGCTTCAAGATTTTGGGTGTGAATAGGTTTTTGATGGGTTGAATCCATTTACACTACAAAAAACAAGGTTCAAGCACTCCTACTGTCAGATTTAAAATAAAAATAAATAACTAGTAAAATTAACCACTCAGTAAACCATGCCTATAAATATATATTTATAGGCATATTATATAATATAAAACTCTATATTGCGAACCAAAGATTCCAATAAATCTCTATATTTACCACGTTTTATGTGCATCTACATAATTCCACAAATAAATTTGAAAATAATGGAGAATATTCTATTATCGGAGAGAGTTTTTTTCTCAGTTGTACGAGTGTCCTAGATTAGGATTAGTTCCTATTTTATAGGGGTCAGTTCTAATCTCCCTAAATTGATGTAAAATTTTATATTTCTGATTTTATGATTAATTGAATAGAGCATTCTCTACTTGGCCAGTCTCTAGGTGTAACTTGCTCACCTGTGAGCTGCTAGTTTCAGATGATAAGTTTAAGCGCCCATTTTTAACATGGTATGAGAGTTGGTGAGCCTTAGTGGATGGAGTGCCTTAGTGGTAGAATTGAGAGCGTTAGTGGTTGGAGTGCCTTAGTGGAAGAATTGAGAGCCTTAGTGGCAGCAGTGGAGCCTTGGTGGATGATTAAATCGAGATCCATGGAGGTTGAAGAGAGGCGGCTTTTTGTTTCTCTTATGCAGAATTGTAGCATTGTGGGTTTTTTCTCTCTTTCCTGTGCTGCCTAAATAAGGGAGCAACGTGGAATTTAGGGTCAAAAAAGCACTGATCGACCTTTCCTTAGAGTAATCTCTGGAAGAAATGGGACAAAGCATGGATTTGACACTGTAAACCCGCGTTGGTGCAGTGGATCATGTTCTAGATCAGTTGTGTGGATCGATTGTTATGGATTGACTTAGATCTAGGTCTCTGTAGATCATGGATGCGTAGATCTTGTTGATTGGTTGGGAGATAACTGTTGAGATATTGTTGAGGACTGGATTAGAAGCCAATTCTTGGAGATCGCCTCAGATATTGCCCCCTTTTGCATGATTTTCTTGTTTCTTTTGAGATCGTCTGTGAAAATTTTACTGTTGGCCAGATCGACTGTTATAGATTGAGGATCTTGAGGTAGATCCATAGATCGATCTAGTCACAATGAATAATCATATGGTAGAAGTGTACCTGAATGAGAGAAATAAGATCGATGGTGTAGGTTTTAATCCTGTACAGAAATTACATGCATACGCATTCTAAAAATAGAAAATAAACAATGGCTAGAGCATAAAACATAAAACATATATACATAGAGATTTTCCCCTGGATACCAAAATTGGGACTACTAGATTGAATTTTCATTATATTCCTTTCAATTTTACAATGCATATATATACATGTCGAAGCATCCATAAACCCCAATCCATTATCCCTAGATTAGAACATAATCGTAGTTCCCTTGGTCGAATCTATAAAATACCATGGACAGAAAACCATCATGCCCAAAACCATGTGCAAAATCCATGCAAAAAAACATAGGTAGGTATGGCCACCTAATATAGGGTCCAAAAATATATTCTTGGGGCGCTGCCCCCCCTGCGAACTGCCTACTGCGCCTCACACAACATTCAGGGGGGGCTACAACCCCTGTTGGGGTAGTCGTGGAAAGAATATAACACACACCCAACAGATGGGTCAAATTATTCAAATTGCAGACGCTACTTGAGGGGAAAAGTGTGTGGGCGATTGAAAATGGGGACGAAGCAAAATTGAATATAGCCAGAGATGGAACAACTGCAACAATTCAAGATTGGGAGAAGAGGGAGAAAAAACGAAGGTGTTGTTGAAATTGTTAGTGAAAGACTGCATTATCCCTCACATCAGAGAGTGAAAATCTGTAAATGATATTTGGGTGACTCTTAGGGATCTGTATGAAATCAAGAATACAAATCGCTTATTGTTCCTTAAGAGTAATATTCTCTCCATCATAATGGAGTAGTATGAATGAGTTGTTGCATTCATCTCTGGGATCAAAGAGCTGAGAGACAAGCTGGGCGATATAGGGGAGAAAGTGTCAAACATTGATCTTGTCATGATTACCATGAAGGGTATGAATGAAGATTATCATATGTTTATTACAGGGATGAACGTGAGGGAGAAGGCCCCCTCTTTGGAAGAATTGACAGGGATCTTGATGCAAGAAGAAGAGGGGCGGATGAATCTGAAGCCTCGGAATGTATCTCTCGCATTGATGGTGAAGAGAAAGCCTTTCATAGGGAAATAAGTAACAAGACATAAAGGCGGTGGTACACCAAAAAGAAAGCCACTTCATGGTATGTCTTCGACTAGAATTAATTTAGGAATCAAGTGTTTTTACTGTGGTATATCTTGCCACATTGCTAAACATTGTTATAAAAAGAAGGTTGATGAAGTCAGACATAGACAGAATAAGCACACAGGGCATTTTGCCGACGAAGATCAGAATCATGACCTCAAATTGTTTGTGTTTGATTTTTATTTTAATGCTAAGATTGATGAGGTCAAAACTTGGTTTGTGGATTCTGGAGCATCCACTCACGTGACAGGTAATAATAACTGGTTTGAAAGTTTTAAAGAAACCAACAGTGGTGCTAATATATACCTTGGTGATGACATAGCCTACAAGATTAAAGGGTATGGAGATATCCCTGTGATATTGCTCGATGGCAATATCAGGCACATCTAGAATGTGATGTATGTACCAGGAACTAAAAAGAATTTTATCTATGTCTCTATGATTACAGATCATAACCTGAAGGTAGATTTTTTTAAAACCTATTGTGTCATAAAGGATTTGTTGGATAAACATAAGTCGGTTGCATCTGAAATACGGGTTGGAGGCATATACAAATTAAGTATTACAAGCATGCCATGCCAAGATTTGACTTAAACAACGATGACACCAGAGAATCTTTGGCATGAAAGATTCAGACACATCAGTCTTCATGACTTATTTCTCCTACAAAAACAAGGTATGGTTAATGGACTCCCTATTTTAAAAAATTCACATGTTGATTGTGAAGGATGTGCACTTGGAAAGATGCAGAGGGATGAATTTCCCTCAAGTTTAAATAGAAGAAAGAGATATATTCTCGAACTTGTGCATATTGATATATGTGGACCGATGTAGACTAGATAATTAGGAGGAGCATATTATTTTTTATTATTTGTTGTTGATTGCACAAGATATACCTGAGTATATTTTATCAAAAAGAAAAGTGATACTTTAGAATATTTTAAAGAAATTAGAAGTATGGTTGGAAAACAGATAGGGAAGGTCATCAAAATTCTCCACTTAGATTAAGAGGGAGAATAAAAGCTTGGAAAATTCATCAAATATTGCAGGGACCATGGAATAATTCAATAGTTTACAGTACCCCACACTCCACAACAGAACGTGGTTGCAGAGAGGAAGAACATAACTCTGGTGGACTGTGCATGCAACATGTTGAAAGGTAAGAACCTATCTAATGGTTTTTGGGCAGAATCTATTAATACTGCAATGTATTTAAAGAATAGGAGTCCAACAAAGAGCCTTGATCTTAAGACTCCATTCTAGGCTTTATATGGTTGCAAAACTGCAATTAGTTATTTAAGAGTATTTGGTTCGAAATCTTTTGCACATATTCCTAAGGAGGATAGGAAGAAACTGGATGATAAGGCCATACAATGCATATTTATAGGGTATTGTTACGAGTTTGAAGCATACAAATTGTTTAATCCATCTAATCACAAGTTTTTTGCGAGTAGAGATGTTATATTCCATGAGCAGGTTGATGAAAGGAACATTGACAAAGGCTATGAGGAGTGGTACATGCCTTTGCTGATTGAAGACAACAATGAGGAAATTAAAGACAACCATGTGCGACAACAACAACAACGAAAAGAAGAATCAAGTGATGTAGGTACAGATAGAAATCCAAGTCCACTAAGGAGTGAGAAAGATAGATTTGAGGCAAGTCCTCTATCGAGGATATCAGGTAGGCAGACTCAATTACCAACAAGGTATAGAGATCATGCTCTTATAACTAGTATTTCAAATTTTTTTGAGCCCTCACATTATAATGAAGCAAGTCAGTATGTTGAATGGAGGGCATCCATGAAAGAATAATATCAATCAATAATTTAAAAAAACCTGGGATTTAGTTGAACTGCTAGAAGGGAAAGAACCTATAGGTTGTAAATTGTTATAGAAACCTAAGTTCAAAGCAGATGGTAATATAGACAAATATAAAGCTAGGTTGGTAGCTAAAGATTACTAACAGAAATAAGAAATTTATTATGAGAAGACCTTTGCTCCTGTAGCTAAGTTAAACACTATTAGAATGTTAATAGCTTTAGCTACAAAACATCATTGGAGTCTACACCAGCTAGATGTGAAATCTTCTTTTCTAAATGGAGAATTGAAAGAAGAGGTATATTTAAAACAACCTAAAGGGTTTATCAAACAAGGGTAGGAACATTTAGTCTGCAAATTAAATAAGAAATTATATGGATTGAAATAGGCACCCAGGTCATGGTATGAAAAAATTGACTCATTTTTCTTGCAGCATAGTTATAAGAGGAGCAAAAACGACCCAAATCTGTATACTATGTTTGATGAAAAGGGGCAAATTGTTTTGATTTATTTATATGTAGATGATCTAATTATCACTGGAAATGTTGATGAATTGATTAAAGAAATCAAAGTGTAAATGTCGCAAGTTTTTGAAATGAAAGACCTCAGAGAATTACATTATTGTTTTGGTCTGGAAGTTTGGAGAGACTCTGGCCAGAATTTTCTCACTCAAGGAAAGTATGTTAGCGGATTACTGAAAAAGTTCAGAATGTAACAGTGTAACGCTGCCTCAATGCCTTTACAGCAGAATCTTAAACTTTAGATTGATGATGATTCTAAAGAGGTGGATGCCACATTGTATAGACAACTAGTTGGGAGTCTGATTTATCTGACTACAACTAGACCTGACTTACCATTTTCAGTCAATGTGTTAAGTCAATTCATGTCAAAGCCTCTTGAGAACCACGGGGTAGCAGCAAAAGGTGTATTGATGCTTTCAAGGAACCATTGATTTTGGTATTAAGTACACCGATTCTCCTGATGTTAATTTGATAGATTTTTCAGATTTAGGCAGAGCAGGAAAACTGGATGACAGAAGATCCATAATAGGTTATGCTTTCAGTATCGGATCAGGGTAATTGCTTGGAGCAACAAGAAACAAAGTATTGTATCCTTATCTTCTGCAGAAATAGAGTATTAAGAAGTGTGTAGCCACGTGTGAGGAAATTTGGTTTAGGAGACTTCTCCATGATGTTGGAGAAGAAAAAAAAGATGCTACAGTAATTAGATGTGACAACCAAAGATCAACCAAGAAGGAAAACAACCCTGTGTTTCACAAAAACATAAAACATATTGATACTCAGTTTCACTTTCTTAGAGAGAAGGTTCAGTCTAAGGAAATTTTTATTGAATATTGTAATACTTGTGATAATGCAAAAAATATTTTTACCACGCCCCTTGGGAGGATGAAATTTTAAATGTTTAGGGAGATGCTAGGAGTACACATGAACCATTTCTCCATTAAGGGGGAGAGTTGAAAATAAGGGAGAATATTGTATTATTGGAGAGATTTTGTTTCTCAGTTATATGAGTGTCCTAGATTAGGATTAGTTCCTATTTTCTAGAGGTTAATTCTAATCTCCCTAAATTGATGTAAACTTATATATTTATGATTTTATGAATAATTGAAAAGAGCATTATCTGCTTGGGCAGTCTCCATGTGTAGCTTGCTCACGTGTGAGCTGCTAATTTCATATTATAAATTTCATCTCCCATTTTTTAACAAATAAAACAATATAAATAGTAACATGTATAATTTTAGAATACTAAAAACCTAGCTCTTGTTGATGGATCACGTTAATATAATGGAACTACAACATTTTTCTATTTTCCATTACTTGAACGTGAAAATATCCCATTAAAAAGGAATTGGACTGTTATAGACGTTTTTGTGCCTTACAGCTATAAGCATGAAATTTCCATAATCTAAGGGATCCAAAGTCCCTAAAAATGTTGTTCCTACCCCTAGAGGAACAAGGCTAACAAACCATAGCAATTCACAGAAGTTCTCCACCAGAAACTACTCAAAAACAAGTCAATTCAGGATCAATTCAGTGGCTCCACTAGCTGTCTGTGTTGAATGTCAAAGCCAACACTGGCTACCTGCACTGCAACGCAGGTAGAAGCACTACCAGGGTGCGTTGAGCGAGATTTGACAAATGGCAAGCTCATTCCAAGAGGTGTCAAGACCCACGAAGCTTCCAGAATCTTCCTCAATGACACTTGCCTCAGTGAATTCGACTAGTGATGAGTAAGAGGTTCCCAATCTCCAAGTGGAAGCAAGAACCTCCAAGTGGAATCAAGAACTGACAGAGGGAGAGGAGACTAGTCAGATCTCAAGCTGACTCATCCTCTCTCCAAACATCTATATATGGATCTCTCCTCCATGAGATCTAGAGGCTGGAATTTTGTTATTGCAAAGAATTGTTGTTGGTTTGATATTGGAATCATTGGGTGCTTAATGCTTTGAAGGGGGTGAAGATAGGAATTCCATTTGCTGGGAAGGAGATGCTGGATTGGAGCCCTCTGGGTTGTATCTCTTCCTGAACCTTGTTATTCATCAATAAAGATATCTTGGTTTCTCCTATATACTGATGTATCTTTGATGTATGATTGCATTAGTATGTTTAGTTTATTTCTAATCCTGAACTAGTTATGAATATGAATCCATGTCTTGTGTAGTGTTCTCTTCTTGTGATCTTGTAGAAACCTCTTGAAGCTGGGCGAGCGAGAAGGCAAGTAGCTGGGAACTCTCAAAGAGAAGGGAAACTGGATCGAGGGACAAACGGAAGACACCGGTTAGTCCATCTATCTCTCTTCATTCTTAATTCATAAAGGAAGAATACTAGAGTAGCTGTCTCTGTTTGTTGCTAAGGCACTGTCACACCTTAGTTGGATAGGATCATCCTGCATAGGCATTTTTCCCCACAACAAATTGGCGACTCCGCTGGGGAGATCTGTTTAGTCATTTTATTTGTGTTTCCATCATTGTTTGTTTCATAGACTCAACAGCAACAATCGAACTGCATCTGCTATTCTTAGACGCAAAGTAGACAGTTGCTGCTTTGATCCAATCACTGGATTTGTCTATGATCTGAACAATGGACTCACAAATGATTTGATGATCCTTTGTGATAGATCTTAGTACTCCCTCAAAGCATCCCTTTGATTGTACCTTGCTTGTTGCTTTGATTTGGCCTGAAACTGTAGATTAAATAGCAAACTGTGACCCAGAACCCAGTGAGAAACTCTTGTTTCTCCTTCAGCGCAAACCCTGTGAAGAGGTTCTGCATTTCAACGCAGGTCCCATGAAGGCTACATGCGCTGAATGTCAAAACCCCTGTGTTGAGGTTGCGCTGATCCAGTTAAGCCTTGTGCAGCTGGGGTTCTCTGCTATGTTTTGCCTTGTTTTGATCTTTGATTTTTGTAGCCTGTAACCAGCATAGGTACCAGTCTGATAACTCCTTTTCTCTGCTTAAATTCCGCCTCCTTTTGTACAAAAAGACTGTGAGTGTTTTTATGTGTTTGTGGCGTCATTTACAGTTTTCCTTTGCAAGAGTGAAATAGTCATCCTGTAGCCCTTGATTCAGATCTGTTGGTTGTGATCTTAGGAGAGAGTTCATTGGCTGTTTACAGTTGATTATACATTTACTTTTGGTTTTGGTTTGAGTTTGTCTCTTTTAAGTGTCGAAACAAGTATTCATTTCGAAAATCGTTAAGTGTTGTAATCTCTTCTACCCTCTCTGATTTCGAAAAAGTAAACTTGTTCGTATTTGTCATTTAAAAGCAAATTCAAAGTTGTGCAAAAAGCTTTCTTTGTAGGCATCAATACTAAGAAAGCGGAAAACAAACACCTGCATTGTGCATTTGCATCTTGATAGTTTGCATGTTTGATTTAGGAAAAGTGCATTAGAGTGTGCTGATTGCTCTTTGAGAAAAGATGGTGTCTTTCTTTTCCCTTAGTAGCTAGGATTTTCATAAGTTGAAAAGATATAAAGCTTGCTTATCATCTTTAGACTGCATTTAGGAAATGTATCATACATCTCGTGGTGAACCTCAAAAGGCAAACTTCTAAAAAGATCAACCTAAAATAAATTGAATGAACTTAACAACGCTTTGCAACATAATGCACAACATAGAGGTCTAGGCTAGAGACGTGTTCCGGCGTCGTAAAGCCTGGTGAGTGTCGATCTCGTTGATGGTGGGTGATTCCTCCTGAGGGACGATAGCGCCAGTACGGATTGTGATCCCACGTACCGTCGCGTATATATTGGGAGACCCCTATAGGCATAAAACCTTTATCCTTAGGAAGCCGTGTCGGCCACCCTATTGATCACAATGCACTGAACACATCATTCAGGAAGATCGACTGCCCGTACCTTAAAAAGTATTCTGCGGTTTTGTGAAAAGTTTGGCACACCCTCTGCCTAGAACTCCAGAGCAGTTTCTTTTGGCCTTTTTCAGACTCTATAATAGAAAAAGTCCATCCGAGAATTTGTCACTTCGGGCTCGTTAAAACATCGAAGGAGACTAGAGTCATCTTTAGCTTTTTCTCGACTCTTTAAAAGTGAAAAAGCAAGTTGTGTCTAAAGCGTCGTTAAAATTTATTTTAAACGGAACAATCACCCCTATTCCTGCGTTGATCTTTAGGTTGAGAAAATGGAGCACACCAACCAAGGAATTCCCCTTGGTGGAAATCTTAGTCCCTTCTCCTCTTGGGGAGATGTTGGTGCGCCTCATATGGCCACATTGTCGCTTCCAGGACTGAAAATTGGCTTGCCGGTCTGGCTCTTCTCAACTAATGTCGTTCAGAGCAACACTACTCCTGAACAGTCGAATCAACAGTTAGACCAGACCAGAGTTACCCACCAGCCTTCTACTTCATCTAATTCTTCCTCTCCTCCTTCCTCTTCGCTTGACGGAACTGGTAAAACAAAAAACCAAGTTCCTAAGGAGAAGAAGGAAAAGAAGAAGAAAGAGAAGAAGAAGAAGGAGCCAAAAGCGACTGGGGGCAAACAAGGGGCGTCTGACAAAAATCCACACACATCACTGACTAGGCCTAAATCGCCATGTGTGATATGCAAGGGAGACCACTTCCACAGAGATTGTCCCTGCATCCCTCGGATACTAAGGGACTGGTCTCCCCGTTTGCACAATTCGGTGGCGTCAACCTCTGATAGCCATGTTGACAGCTCACCGTCAACTAGTGAAAGTGAAGTCCCAGGACAGAGAGGGAAAGCTAGATTTCCCTGCAAACTGTGTGAAGGCGACCATGCCATCCACCGTTGTCCCTTCTTAAACGAGGCTAAAAGAGTTTTGGAAGATCGCCCGGTTTTACTAGTGCAAATTCCTCCTGGATATCAAAAACTCCTGCCAAGTCCTTCACCAGTTGAGAACCCGGCTGGCCCACTCAGGTGGTCAGCCAAAGCACCTATCATTGAAGATGAACCGTCTGAATCCATACCTAACGAAAGTCAAAAGGTTGAGGCGGCAGTTGACCCGGTTTGGCCTTCAGAGGCTCTATCTTCGAATGATACCGTCACAGAGAAGAATAAAGACGACACCGTCCAAATTCTCTTCATCAACACAGACTCCGATGAACAAGGGGGAAATTTTCCCATTCCTTTATCGTAGGAAGGAACTTCATCAGGGTCATACCTGGCCGTCTATTCGGTCCCACCACCAAGAAACCTAGTTGTCTCGTTCGACTGGAACCAACTAGGCAGACCCCGTTTGCCAGCAAGCATACCATTCAGAGTTATCGTTCAAATATACAGAATGGTAATGGTTGGCACTATCATTGATGAGGGGGCATCTGTGAGTATCCTTTCCTCTATTTCTTGGAAAGCTCTTGGTTCGCCAGCACTTTTGCCTGAAATGAGAAATCTATCAGGCTTCGATAAAGGAACCAGTCGACCTTTAGGGATCCTCCCCAATGTGCCGATCACATTGAAAGGGAAGACCGTTCAAATGAACGTGATGGTCGTTCAAGGACCCTTGGATTATAACCTACTCCTTCGACGAGACTATATATATTGCATGGGAGCCATCGTCTCCTCACTCTTTAGAGTAATGTGTTTTCCGCATGAAGGAAGAGTGGTCAAGCTCGTGGACCAACTTTCGTTTCCCGGATCACGCATCGCAAATAGTCATGTACCATCCCTAAATGGTCTCTTCACGCAAGAAATGTCTCAACCCACGGTCCGTCCTCCTGATGAGTGCGAGTAATCCGGGAGGATATGACTGGAACCCAGGGGGCATGCGTCCTGGTCTGCTTCGGCAGGAAAACTTTGGGTATAGGGTAGGTTTCCGCGGGAGAATATGACTAGTCCGTACCCCGTCCGTGAGTGGAAGAGGGGTTATTCTAGAATAAGATTCTTTTGTCAAAGTTATGTGAGTTGGCGGGCATCGTCGCTCACCTTTGTTTATCTCGGTAGACATCTCCGAAGAAGTGTTTTGTTTGAAAGATTAACAGAACAATCTTTGGGTAACCTGAAAGAGGTAGGCCTCTCTCGGTAAAACAATTGTTTTGGCGGAAGTAAAGTAGAGGTAACCTTGAAACTCTGTTTTATACCTGGGGGCATGCAAACCTTTTGTAGTGCAAGCAAAGAGCGATTATTTATCTGTTTTTTGGGTTATTCGTTTCCTAACTTGCATAAAGAAAGGATGAGGAGCATAGCTTTGTGAGATGAAGCTCCATAAAAAATAGAATCTTGATGAGACATTCTTATCATATGACTGGGTAATCGAGCATTTTTAGCACACAGTTCATGCTCGTTAAAAAATAAATGCAAGATCCGAGCAGTTTTAGCACATAGTTCATGCTCGTTAAAAAATAAACATAAGATCGAGCAAATGTTTCCGTCCGCGTTTAAGCTCGTTAAAAAATGAACTATCCCGGTAAATAACCACTGTGAATGTAATATCATCAGCCTTTAAAGCCTTGGTCATGTTTGCACTGTCACCTCCACTTTTCATTGGCCGATCGTTCACCTCCATATGTTTGTTTACCCATTTTGAGGAACAGCTGCGAAGAGTGATTTCACCAGCCATCCTTGTGACACTGCCATGATTGGAAACTTCCAACCTCTACCTGGAATCAGCTGCTAACCTGTTTCATCACTCGTTCCTCAAAAGACGAGTCTTCTTTAAGCTCTTTTCATCTGACTCGTAAAATATGAAAAGATTGTCGAGTCCTTGGCCTTCCAGCTCGTTAAAGGGACAAGAAGTGCTATCCCTCCTCTAGATTTTAATCTTTTTGGACCTGAGGGATTATTGCACAAAAAGATCGAGCGCTTGTTTTATTCGGCTCGTTAAAACTATCGAAAACTCATCCCTTCTATATTGTTTTATACTTTTCGGACCTAAGGGATTGGATGACGAAAAAGGACTTTTGGAGTTAACTTTATGTACCTTTTTAGACTCTCTAAAAATGAAAAGGACCGAGTTATCTTTGTCGTTAGACTCGTTAAAATCATTAAATAGCGACAAACTTGTCTTTAGATGAGAACGAGTTTCACTATCGCTAGGCTCGTTAAAACATAGCGATGGGCTTGCCCGAAGGGCAGGTTATAGAACAAGCATATGTTATCCTCCTCAAGCTTGACAAAAATAAAGAGGTACTGGTCAGCAATGACTGGGGAAAAATTGGGAGAAACTCAAGAAAACTTTGATGGTGGCAAGTCGCTCTTGAACATGACACTTTTCCTCCGTACCACAATCGGGTTGGGTTGTTTCATTCACCGGTCACATCCATGGTCTCGCCATACCATCCATATTTGGGGTAATGCTACCGATCCATCGCATCAGTGTCGCCATATGTTCAAGAGAAGTCGTTCAGAAAAGTCAACCGTGTCCCATCCACTGCCGTACATTATCCTTCATCCTTTCATGACCGCCACCCTGAATCATATGTCACAGATCGTTTTCACCTCCATCAAAATCATTAGCTCCGTTCTGTGTCATTGATGTGGGATTCATTAAGGCCCTCCTTTGACGGATCGCTTCTTGTCGACATCAGCTCATTATCCGAGAAGTTGATCTAGGAACAACCCCTTCAGTACTTTGAAGCTTGCATGCCTCAATGGCAAGTTTCTCACTTCCGCCGACAGGTATACATCAATGACCTTCGACCGAAAGATTTTGCATGGTGTTCGACGCCAAGTCCTTTATTCACACCACGTGAATTGTACTGCAGTACCTTGAGGGTCATTGTCATTATCGGTGATTCCTCTCGCGCTTGTTAATGGTTTACCTCATTGACCGGTAATCAAGCGATGTCTTTCCATGTTCGACTTCAGAACATTTCTCACATGGATTGACTTGTACTTAGAGTGAAGATCGAACGACTTTGAAGACCCCGGATCTAGTTTCATCCATCCGGGCTGCGATATATATTCAGGAAAGGTAAAGACATTTGACATGTACATCATTGCAGCAGATAATCATCCTACCCAAAGGATGATAATTTCATCAAAATTATCAGTCTACCATCAGACGATTGTCTGTTCTATGTACAAAAAAAATGAATTTATAAAGCTGAGCATGGGAATGCCTTCCTCAGCTAGATCATGAAAGCAGTATGAAAAATAATGTATTGTATTGTATCTTATTACAGGTCTCCTCCCATCATTGGATGAACTTCGGATCCTCCTGATAAAGCATTTCACCCGATAAACGGCCTCATACTTTAGGGGGCAACTGTTATAGACATTTTTTTGCCTTACAGCTATAAGCATGAAATGTCCATAATCTAAGGGATCCAAAGTACCTAAACATGTTGTTCCTACCCCTAAAGGAACAAGGCTAACAAACCACAACAATTCACAGAAGTTCTCCACCAGAAACTGCTCAAAAACAAGTCAATTCAGGATCAATTCAGTGGCTCCACTAGCTGTCTGCGCTGAATGTCAAAGCCAACACTGGCTACCTGCACTGCAACGCAGGTAGAAGCACTACCAGGGTGCGTTGAGCGAGAGTTGACAAATGGAAAGCTCATTCCAAGAGGTGTCAAGACCCAGGAAGCTTCCAGAATCTTCCTCAATGACACTTGCCTCAATTAATTCGACGAGTGATGAGTAAGAGGTTCCCAATCTCCAAGTGGAAGCAAGAACCTCCAAGTGGAATCAAGAACTGACAGAGGGAGAGGACACTAGTCAGATCTCAAGCTGACTCATCCTCTCTCCAAACATCTATATATGAATCTCTCCTCCATGAGATCTAGAGGCTGGAATTTTGTTATTGCAAAGAATTGCTGTTGGTTTGAGATTGGAATCATTGGGTGCTTAATGCTTTGAAGGGGGTGAAGATAGGAATTCCATTTGCTGGGAAGGAGATGCTGGATTGGAGCCCTCTGGGTTGTATCTCTTCCCGAACCTTGTTATTCATCAATAAAGCTATCTTGGTTTCTCCTATATACTGATGTATCTTTGATGTATGATTGCATTAGTATGTTTAGTTTATTTCTAATCCTGAACTAGTTATGAATATGAATCCATGTCTTGTGTAGTGTTCTCTTCTTGTGATCTTGCAGAAACCTCTTGAAGCTGGGCGAGCGAGAAGGCAAGTAGCTGGGAACTCTCAAAGAGAAGGGAAACTGGATCGAGGGACAAACGAAAGACACCGGTTAGTCCATCTATCTCTCTTCATTCTTAATTCATAAAGGAAGAATACTAGAGTAGCTGTCTCTGTTTGTTGCTAAGGCACTGTCACACCTTAGGTGGATAGGATCGTCCTGCATAGGAATTTTTCCCCACAACATGGACGTGAATCCAGTCCCTTTGTGGTGGGTGCTACACCTCCACATCATCAAACATTTATTCTGACATCTACATTGGTTCTTCTCGAGTATGTAGCATATACCATATGACCATAGGCTATACATTTTGTAAAATTTGAAATCCTACATGGTTATGGAGAAACAACATCGAATTACCTTGAATAATTATGGATAGATAAGGTTTAAATAACGATAAATTGGAAAGTGAAAATTGAAAACTTGCTTTGGGAATTTTCTCGAGCTTACACGTGTACAATTTTCATGTTTCGACAGGATTCTCAATCTCAATTGATAACTAATGAGAACAAGGTTATGTTTCATATATGTTCCTACATTTGTAATGTAAGGTGGAGATATAAATTTGTAACCTTTTCTTTAGCTAAGCATATTTGATTTAAAATTTATTCATTTTTAAAGTGTGTGTTCTCTAAACATATTTGATTTGGAACTTATCCCCATTGATTTAGAAAATATTGGATTTTGAATTTATGCCCATTGATTTAGAAATTTATTTCCATTCTTTAGCTTAGCATATTTGATTTACAATTTATTCACACTTTCTAGCTGTGAGAATGTTTAAGAGGTATACATGAACATCCGTATGTTCTTTGTACAATGAGTGAGTGTGTTTTCTTTTTGTTTTATATTCTAAATTCTCTTATCCCATAGAAAGAATAATGATCATTTATTATTCTTAACTATGGATATTGAGGGGATGCTAGATTTAAGGAGTAAACTTGAGCCTTGGTATGTTTAATAATTTTTTAAGTGATTAAGGAATTGTTTGACAGGATTTAATTATTATTATTTGAGTATAAACATGACCTTTTTCTGTTATGGTCACATCTCGGCTCTTAGAAAATCTTTTAGATTCCTCATAAGATTCTCTTTTGAGGATGGATGAAAATTAAGATACTCAAATGAAGAAACAGACTGCACCATCAAAATTTTAGCGAAAAATTAGTTCAGATGATTATAAACTTGGCACCTTTTCGCAATGTCAAAATCTGGCCCCTAGAGAATCTTTTAGATTCCTCAAGCAAGAATACTCTTTGGAATCTACAATATTCCCTCTGTAATATTCTATGAAATATTCCTCAAAATATTCTAACTCAAATAATGTGCTCAGGGTGGACCCCTTTGGTCTCAGGCTTCGTGCTCACTATAGCTTTAAATTCGCTCTCCCTCTCGACCTAGTCTAATGGAAAAATTCCCATTTTCTATAGCCCTTGGCAGGCATATTTCATAAAGAGGCTTATTAGATTGTTCGTTAAGTGCTTAATAGGTGAGCAAAGGTCCTAGGATCAAGCCCGTGTGCCTCCCCCATGGATCACATTCCTTGGCGTTTGATTTGTTAAAGGGTTCTATTGTATTTGTTTTGTTATAAATGAGGTCACTGGTTGGCTGGATGGCCCCGATCGACACGAGTTCAAGTATCGTCAGCCTCCAATTTTGGTTGGCCTGTTAGGTGGCGGGTCTATTGATGGTGGATCACCCTCATTAGTAACATGTTGTTATATTCGTTTGAAACGGTTGGCGGGGTTTGACTGCCTGCCAACCTATATATATATATAAACAATATAAATCGTCCTTCTAGATTTTGCTGAGGGTCATCGACAAAATTAAAAATGCAACAATTTGACCAGTTCTAATGTTCGATAAGTGCCAAATTGTTTCTTCGTTAGTTGTCTCCAAATTTAACAATTCTGCAAGATTTATCTAAGCTGCAAAATTTAGTTGAGCTCTAAATTTAGCTCGCGACAAAAGTCCTCCTTCCTTGACTTGAACTTTGAATACCAATATCTTGCACATATAAAGTTAGATTTTAGTGTCGTCTGCATTGTTGGAATCAAGATGATGAGATCTTTGATCTCGTCCTAGTTTCGATGAAATCCAAAGACTTTGATTTTTGAGCCTTGCCAGAGCCACTTGAATCACTTGCCTCTGTTATTCATACTGGTCATTGATGGGATAAGTAGAGGCATTGAGGATGCTCAGGAGGCTGAAAGAATCCACGATTGCAGAGTCTCAAAAACATGTGTTCTACCCAACTTTTATTCGCGGATGATATCCTTTGTGATGGAGTAGCTAAATTAACAAAATGGCATGAATTTCACCAAATCATCTCCAATTTTGGTTTGGCAACTTGGCTAATCATGAACACGTTGAAATTAGAACTGATCTCTGATTATATAGATGAGCTAGTATCACAAGATATTTCATACATTTTTGGGGTTAAAGTTAGCTCATTGTCAAGAGGATTCTGATACATGGGTTTTCATTTGAAATCAAACAACTACTGAAATCAAGATTGGAGTTGGTTGATTCAAAAGTTTGAGAAGAAATAAATGGTTGTCTATGGGATACATGCTAATAATGTTTAAGGAGATACTTTAAGGAATTTCAAATCTACTGGATGCATCTCTTTGTCCATAAAGTTGTCGCTCAAAAGATTACTCTTATCATAGCTTGATTCTTGTGTAGTGGGGTTGGTAAAATTAGGAAACCACAACTGGTTTGTTTGGAATATATCGCCAATAATGTGGATGAAGGATGATGGGGTATAAGAGATACCATGAATTTTAACTTGTCTCTGCTCACAACAAATATTTGGAGAGCCTTCAACAATTTAAGTATATGGAACTTGATTATCAAAGAGAAATATGTGAAAAACCTCAAGTTGGCAGATTGGGCAAGAAATGGAGCCCCAAAGATTTAAAATGACTCATTTATTTGGTGTAGTATGATGAAAGATAAACCATGGCTATGCGAGAACTTCAGGTGGGAAGTGGGAAAGGGAGATTGAATCACCACCGGGTTGGACACAATAAAAGGCATAAGTGGATATCATTTACTATCAGTCCCAATCCTCTTGTTTTTCTAGGCCTCTGGTATCCACACTCTAGCTAACCTTAGGGTCAAATGCGTAACTTCTTTCCTATCCTTGTCATTAGAGAAATTTTGAGGTATAAAATATTATAAAATAATGGTGGAAATAATAAAATAATATTAGGTTACATCATCAAATTTTGGAGGAAAAAAGAAAAACTACTTTTTCAACTTATTTCCCTATGGTTTTATTCAAATTTCGATTGAAAGCACTCGCTGGATGCATAATTTAATTCCTTATCCAAAGAGTACCCATGTTTCATACTTTTGATGGACCCTGCTACATGAAAAATGAAAAATACATGAAAAAACTTGATTGCAATCACCTTTTTCATTTATTTCTCATCTTTTGTGTAGTAGGGTCCATCAAAAGCATTCAACATGGGTACTCCTTAGATGAGGAATTAAATTTCGATCAAATGAGTGCTTCTGCTTGAAATTTGAGTAAATCATAGGGACATAAGTTGAAAATAGAGTTGAAAAAACAATTTTTTTGTTTTTGTTTTTGTTTTTTTTTAATCTTTTTACATTTTTAATCCAAAAATGGTGAATCATCTGCCATGGTTGACATCATCATCTTGAATCCTATTAGTTCTTATAAAGTTGATTTTGGTTGTACATTTTTTTCTGACACCTGTTTTAGACCTCAAAATTTCCCTAATGGGTAGGCTCCCTCATGGGTCCTTGGCCTCTGAGTTGATCTTGCGCCTAAGTGGGAATGATACAAATATATGCTTGGCCATGCCATAATAGTTCTCAAAGAAAATGAAGATCATCTTGCTTGATGTGGAAGGGAAGTTGACGACAATATCCTAGTCCAAAAATTTTATACTTACTTTACCAAGGATTTTCGGCCTGTGTATAAAGTTGCAGCGCTGATAGATATGTGGAGTTGGGACACCCCTCTTAATTTTTTTTTTTTGGCTTAGCTTTCAAAACTGGATCCTCATATGGGAGAATCTCATGCGTAGGGGCTTCTAGGGTCCAGGAATTTGTTCTATGTGTGGAACTCTGAATGAAGAGGTGGTTGACCTCTTTCTCGGTAGCCCCTTTCCTACTACCATTTGGAAAGAAGTGTTAGTTTGTCCACATTTATGCCAGGATTGATATATCCTCTATCAGTGCTTGTTTCACACATTGGATTGAAGAAAAAACGTTTAAATTACGCTCCCACTATACATATTTTGGAGAATTTGGTGGTGTAGGAGCGCGATCATATTCGAGCATGTTGCCCGAGATGTGAGCTCCACCTGTATGAAGATTGTGGGATTCCTCCGGGAGATTGGGCCTTGGATTGCTATTCTTCAAAGGAGGATATGTTCTTACAAAGAATTATATTCATCTCTCTTTGATGGAGCCTTAGATGGTTTTTGCGGTTGTGGGGTGATAATTTCTATGAGAGGTGGCCTGTAATACAATTTCCAGTGGTGTATGGGGGCAAGTGCACACGACGAAGCTGAACTGGTTGCTCTTTGGGGAGTTTTATAATGTGCATCTTGGTTGGAAATTGAAGAGATGGAGGTTGCAAAGGCTTCTAAATATGTTATAGATTGGGTGAATAGAAGTTCTTCCTTTGGACATCCTTCATTATTCAATTGGATGACATTGATTAGACACTTGATCAGACATTTCAAGAGAATTAAAGTTTCACATGTCCACCAAGAGTAGAATCAGTTTGTAGACTCCTCCAAAAATGGTTGGTCTGTTATGTTGGGGAATATCTTCTCCTCCATTCTTGTCAACGGCTCAATTAGCAGCGCAAGTGCCTTTTCCTTCTAAGCAATGGGATCCTCTTTTTGTCTCCTTTGGCTTAATGTTTTTGCGTAAGTTGTGACCATTTTCAAGTTTTTCTCTGGCAATCTTCAATGTCTTCATTCGAGGTTCCCTTATTTTCATTTATAGATATTTTAGGCACGTCTTCATTATAGGCACCTCTTCATTATGTAATATAGCTGCTCAAAATTGTCGTGTTTTTTTTGTAATTCCGAGAATCGATATCTTTTTTGTGTTCCTGCCCCATGCATAAGGATGCTTTTCATAATCTAGATTATGAGATATCATATAACAAGTAACGCATTTCCCTTTAATAGACATAATGCTGTTTTTTCTTCGTAAAAATAAAATAAAATGAAACAATAATAATCGTGGCATGTATCATTTTAAAATACTACAAAATCCATAGTTGGTTAATCCGGTCAATTGACACAAAGTGGATCTAAAATTACATAGAGGATTGCTTATATGCACTAGTTGATCCGGTTAATTAATATAAAGTGGATTTAAATAATTTTCAAATACTACAAAACCCAACACGGGTTAATCCTGTTAATTGATATAAAGTGGATTTAAATTTATACAGAGGATTGTTTATATTTCAGAATGTAACTTATAATATTTTTTATGAGCATAATTTAAATAATTTTTTTATTTTTATTTTTAAATTAATCACATAATTAAGATTGGGTGGATGTTTCGAGTAATTAAATTTGTTTTCTAATTTTTTATTATTTAGATTTTTTTTTAAATATATAAGTAATTGAGAACCAAAAAAACCTAAAAAAACACCAACTTTATAAATTAAACCATTTAAACTTAATTTTTAAAATTTATGAACAGAAGCAAAAAATACACCTTTTTATCTTTTCTTATTTCTTAATTAAATTAAGCTTTTTTATTTTTCCCAATATTCAAACGTTAAAAAAGCCAATGAGAAAAAATGCCCCTCGGTGGCAGGAGCTACGCCTCCACATCATCAAACGTTAATTCTGACATCCACAGCGGTTACCGTAGGCTATACTTCTTGAACAGTGTGAAAAGCTAGATGGTTATCTGGAGAAACAATACCTAATTATCTGGACGATTCTGGACGTACAAGGGTTAAATAACAATAATATTGCAAAGTGAAAATTGAAACCTTACTTTCGGAATGGTCTGGAGCTTACAGGTGTACAATAATAGTAAAGTATCCTGCGAGCATTTCAGAATCCTCTCGAACCCGCCCGATAGGGTCGACTAGATTGTTCCTCCTCATCTTATAAAAATAGAAACCAACATCTCTTCTGGTATAATCCGAGATCGATCTTGAAATCGAAATCCAAACACTGAGATCAAATTGGACGGGATTCTCGATACCTAACGAGAACAATGTTATGTTTCATATATGTTCCCACATTTGGAAGGTAAGGCGACATAAATTTGCAACCTTCTCTTCAACTGAGCATATTTGATTTGAAGTTTATTCATTTTTAAAATGTTTTCTTCTGAACATATTTGATTTGGAATTTATGCCCATTGATTTCAAATTTATTTCCATTCTTTAGCTCAGCATATTTGTTTTAAAGTTTATTTACACTTTCTAGCTTTGAGAGTGTTTAAGAGGCATACATGAACATCCATATGTTTTCTTGTAGAATGAGCGAGTGTGTTTTCGTTTTGTTATTCTAAATTCCCTTATCCCCTAGAAAGAAAAAGGAAGGATCATCTATGATACTTGACTATGTATATTAAAGTATCATCTATGATACTTGACTATGTATATTGAGGGGATGCGGATGCTTAATAATAGGGGATGCTTAATAATTCTTTAATGATTAAGGATGGTTTGATAGGGCTTAATTATTATTATTTTTTAAATTTTAAAGATAAATAATTATTTTTTAATTATTTTTTATTAGAGATGAATAAAGGATTAACAAATCTCATTAGAAAGAAAGAAATTGTTAAATTACCTTATCCCTTGGAAGAAAAAGAAAGAAATTGTTAAATTCCCTTATCTCCTAGAAAGAAAAAGAAAGAAATTGTTAAATTCCCTTATCCCCTAGAAAGAAAAAGGATCATCTATGATACTTGACTATGTATATTGAAGGCATGATTAATAATTTTTTAAGTGAAGTGATTAGGGCATGCTTAATAATTTTTCAAGTGAAGTGATTAAGGAATTGTTTGATAGGGCTTAATTATTATCTTTTTTAAAGATAAATAATTAATTTTAATTAAAAATGGTTAGAGGATTAACAAATCTAATTAGAAAGAGAAAGAAAAAAAATTGTTAGAGAATTAACAAATCTTATTTTTTAAAGATTTACAGCTTACTTATAAATCTATTAATTTAATATAGATTTATTTTAAGTATGAATCTATCCCATTCTAAAAGATATCAAATCTTTTTATGCAAAATATCTATATATATATATATATATATATATATATATATATATATATATATATATATATATATATATATATATATATATATAATTAATTTATATAATTAAACTTATTAATTTTCTTTTTTTGGATATTTAGATTGTGTAAACTATATAGAATAATTTTTTAATTTAAATCAATTTTTTTTTTAATTTTTTTTACCAAACTAATAGAAAAATATATACTTAATAAAAGTCAAAATGTAGAATAGTAACTATACCACCAATTTTTTTTCATATATATCTATATATATATATATATATATATATATATATATATATATAATAAATCATATTTTCCATGCTAAATGCATTTTATTATTATTAATATTTTTTTAATATAATCAAAATTACTTAATATATTTTATTTATAACCCTCTCTTTTGATATATATACGAATATGATAGTGAAATAAATTAGTTTACATGAATATTTAAATAATTTACTCTTAATTTATTTAAGTTTAATTTTGAAATATTTTTAAAAATTAAAAAAATGGTATATATTTTTCACAATTAAAAATTGAAATGCCATAATCTTTTTTATTTTTAATTTTCTTTTTTCATGATTAAGACTGAAATATTTTCATGATTGCACTAAGTCAACCTAACTATTATGGTTATTGATGATTTATTATGATTTTAACTAAATATAATTATAAATCATATTTTCCGTATTTTTTTGTTATTAATATATATATTTTTAATATACATCAAAATTATCTGATATATTTTAATCATAATTCTTTGTTTCGTGGGCATTAAAATATTTAGTCTTTGTTTGTGTGTATATATATAAACTCTCTTTAACCATACATATGAAGTGGACATTCAAATAAATTGGTTTACATGAACATTCAAATAATTTATATAAGTTTTGTATTGAAATATTTTTAAAAATGAAAAAAATGGTATATATTTTTTACAATAAAAAATTAAAATGTGAGTTTTTTATACTTTTAATTATTTTATATCTTTTCATTTACTTCATATAAAATTATGTTAATTCACATGTATTTTGCAATATTTTATTTATGACTGAGAGTAGGATTGAAATATTTTCACAATTCCACTAAGTCAACATAATTAGAATGGTTAGTGATGTTTTATTATTCTTTTAACTACAAATAATTATAAATCATATTTTCGATGTTAAAATGTATTTATTATTATTATTAATATATATATTTTTAATATAAATCAAAATACCTCATATATTTTAATTATAATCCTTTGTTTTGTGGGCAATAAAATATTTAGTCATTTGTGTATATATATAAACTCTTTCTTTAATCATACATATGAAGTGGATAGTGAAATAAATTGGTTTACATGAATATTAAAATAATTTATTTAAGTTTTGTATTGAAATATTTCTAAAAATTAAAAGAACGTATGTATTTTTCACAATAAAAAATTAAAAACTCTCTCTTTATGCATACATATGAAGTGGATAGTGAAATAAATTGGTTTACATGAATATTCAAATAATTTATTTAAGTTTTGTATTGAAATATTTCTAAAAATTAAAAGAATGTATATACTTTTCACAATAAAAAAATTAAAATGTGAGATTTTTTTTATTGTTAATTATTTTATATCTTTTTATTTACTTCATATAAGATTATGTTAATTCACATGTACTTTGAAATAATTTATTTATGTGTGATAATGAGAGTGAAATATTATAGTGAGACTCATTATTGATGCTTGATTAGGTTTTTAACTAAAACTAACTACAAAAATAGAATCATTTTCCTTTTTATTATAGAAAATGTTATTTTTATATTATGAAATATTTTATTTTATTTGAAAGAAATACCTATCAACTTCATATTGAACATGACCAAAATCACACATAGACATAACAATATTGAACATTTTGTATATGTATGCGCATCTTCACATGTTAACAACATATTATACATTAACACATTATACATTGGTATATGTAATATTTTCTTGACATGTTTACTTAGCTGCTTTAATAAGGGCTATTAATTTGATTCATGTAGTGATGCAATTGGACCAATGTTTTTGAATTTCTACATGCTGGAGTAGTCCATATTTCTCTCTCATACATGGAATTGATCGGATTAAACCAACTTAGATCCATCTAACACTGGATCTATCATGCGTTGAGAGGGATCAAATTCCTCGAGGTGCATACCTTATTTTTGGAGTGTAGAAATTGAGAAAAGGTTTGCACCTTGAGGGATTTGATTCCTCTTGGGGCATGATAAATCTTGTGTTAGATGGATCTAATATGGTTCTAGTTAAGTGAAACAATGCCACATTTTTATATTATCATTATTATGTATATGTTCGAGATTAACTTCAGAATTCACATTATGTTTTCTTTTCTTGGCATGACCATATCATTCTCTTCTTTAATTTAGTCTGTGTTGCTTGCCTTGAATGGTTTTAGTGGTTTTTGTGTTTACGTGTTTCGATTTGGATGGTAGTGTTTGTGAATGTTACAATTGTTGTGTTATATTTTTATATGTGTATGTAATTGTCTATTAGTAATTAGTTAGTGATGAAATAGAGAGACAATCTTTTCAATAGTTTGCAGGAGGATTGATGCTACACATCTATTTCATTTAATTTTAGGTGTCACAACTTCTGAATAATAATGTCCCTCTAGGTATTACTAAATATATCTTGATGAGTAGTTTTAATAATTTATTGCATCAAGATTACTCTTGAAATATTTTTTTCCTTGCTAAAATAATTTATTTCCTTCAAGAATATTTCAATGATTTTTTTATTTTATTTTTTATCTATAGTTTATTTACAAATTCAAGAAATAATGTATTTTTGATTTTTTTAAATGAGTGGCTAGATTAATAAAATTTTTACATCCAAACAATTATCGCATTTCTCTCAAGAATATTTTGATTTGTTTTGAATGTTTATAAATATATCTTTTCCTCTTATAAATATTTTGAATACATTGTTGTAGTCAATTATCTATTAGTAATTTTGAATATATTTTGAATATACATAATTATATATCAATAATTAGTTGGTGATGAAGAAAGGAGGCGATATTTTTTTTTATCTACAGTTTATTTACAAAGTCAAGAAATAATGTTTTTTTGATTTTTTTTTTATGAGTGGCTAGATTAATAAAACAATTATTGCATTTCTCTCAAGAATATTTTGATTTGTTTTGAATGTTTATAAATATATCTTTTCCTCTTATAAATATTTTGAATACATTGTTGTATGCAATTATCTATTATTAATTTTGAATATATGTAATTATCTATTAGTAATTAGTTGATGATGAAGAAAGTAGACGATCTTTTCAAGGATTAATTTACACTTTGGAGGAGGATTTATTTGGCGCATCTATTTCATTTTAATTCTATGTATCACAAATTTTTACAGCTAATTAATTCTTAATAGTGTCGCTCTAGGTATTACTAAATATATCTTAAAAATATATATTTTTAATAATCTATATCCTCAATATTAGCATCTAATGAAACTAATGCAAGAAATCAAATAGGGTTAGAAAACAACATCTACATTGAAATCAATGTATATTATGCAAGAAACAAATATCAACATCTGTACCGAAATCAATGCATCTAGTGCAGGCAATCCAATAGGATTAGAAATCCACATCTACATGGAAATCAATGCATCTAGTGCAAGAAATCAACTAATATTAGAAAGCAACATCAACATTGAAATAAATACATCGAGTGCAAGAAATCAAATATGATTAGAAAAAAACATCTACACTGAAATCATTACATCTAGCGTACAAAATCAAATAGGATTAGGAATCACCATCCACACTAAAATAAATGTATCTAGTGCAAGAAATATTCTTGCCCTCCCACCCCTTCCCCCCCCACCAATCTAATATTGGAAAATATTTTTAATAATTTACCTCAATATTAACAACATGTAATCCATTTAATGCAAGAAATCAAATAGGATTAGGAATCTCCATCTACACTAAAATAAATGCATCTAGTGCAGAAAAAAATTCCCTCTCTTCCCCCTCCATCTAATCTTGAAAAATATTTTTAATAATTTATAGCCTCAATATTAATAATATCAAATCCATGAAGAAACAAAACAGGCGGGAGTGAAGGAGCGGAACTGGTAAGAACTAGGGTTTCAATAATATTCAGAAGTTTAACGCCATGGAGGGGCATAAAGGGGGGAGCTCCACTCCCTCCTACAACTAAGTAGTAGCCAGTCGAGGTAAGAAACCATTGGAGACTGCTAAAAGTCTTTTGAGAGAAGGGAAAAGGAACATTGATGAGGGGCAGGACTTGACCAATTCAAGGGAGGACAACAGTTTAAAAGGCAATAAGGAAGAGGACAAAAAACAAGAAGCAGAAATAAAAACGCAAAAGGGTCCATGTAAGCCTAAGGCTGATGTCACACCCATAGTAGTTTTAAATGATCATGCACTGCAGGTGCACAGGGATTACATGCGGACCTATGCTATTATTTGTAAATTCATGGGATTATGGCCCACTGAGAAGGCGTTGCAGGCGTGGATTAAATACCACTGGAAACCTAAAGGAGGCATAGACCTACATCTTGGATCAAAAGGTTTCTTCATGATAGTCTTGACAAATATGGAGGACAAAGACAGGGTGTTTGAAGGAGGGCCATACTTCTATGCAGCTATAGGCCTTTATATGTGGCCTTGGATGATGAATTTCGTACCGGAATGTGAGACTTTCACTTTGGTCCCAGTCTAGGTAAGACTCTATTCCCTACCTCTAGATTACTGGCAAACTGAATCTTTATCTGCAATAGGAAATAAATTAGGGCGTTTGATCAAAGCTTTTGAGGCTACTAGAAGGGGAAAATACACTTCCTTCGCCGAAATATGTGCGGAGATGGATCTCTTTGGAGCTCTACTGGATGAGGTCATCCTGGAAGTTTTTGATGAAGAATGGGTGCAAACCATGGATTATGAACATATTCCTTTTAGATGTTAAAGGTGCCATGAACATGGACACCTATTTAGAGATTTCCCTCTTATTAAAATAGAGACCAAGAGTAAAGCTACCATAGTGAAAGATACTGAAAGCTTTCACAAAATTGGGTATAGAGGAAAGCAAGGTGAAAGGGGGCCTAAGAAAAATCAAACAGAGGGGCAACAGGCCAGTTAGAACAGGTTCCAAGTATTAGAAGAAGAGGAAGAGGCAACAAATGTAGATCAGGAAATGGAGGAAAGCCAAGGAGAGAAAGATAAGGAGGAAAATAGTGTGAAAACACAGGATACTTATACACAGACAGGGACTATGCTGAATAATGAGGAACTAGAAAGGGACCAAGAAATGACCCCGAGTGAGATGGAAATGGAGTATCATGAACTGCAGGATATCCTTGATAGAGAACACCTAGATCTGGAAGGCTTCTTGAAACAGGGGACCACGGGAGGGGTGGACTCATTACCTCGAGAAGAGCTTAACAGAGTGCAACAGTTGTTCCTATGGAGAACCCAAACTAATGAACTGGAAGGAAAAAGACACACAGAAAGGCAGGGCAACGAAGGGGTGAAAATTATGAAGACCACACCAGGACTAGCTCCCAGGAATCCAGGAAGGGAAAAGGGGTAGGAAAAAACTAAATGAGTTATTGATGAAATGTTGAAAACTAATGATAGATTTAGGTAAGATGAAAGATCTAACCATCTACTCCTTTACAAATCTTTCATAATGAAGCTAACATCTTGGAATATTAGAGGTCTAGGAAGTAAAAGGAAACAAAGGTTACTCAACAATAGAATGAAACAAGAAGCTCCAGACATGATCTTTATCCAGGAAACTAAATGTTCCATTCAAAAAATAAAGGAGATACATAGTAGATGGCTCAATAAATATGAGTTTCTAGAAGTCAAAGCAAACAAAACAGTAGGAGGTATCCTTACTCTTTGGAGCCCCCAAAAGATTGGCATAATAGATGCTGAGGCATCTAGGAATTATTTATCAGTGGTTATTCAGCCTGTTGGAGACAGGGAGATGTATTTAATTACAAATGTTTATGGGCCTCAAAGACCTGATGATAAAGTTAGGATTTTAGATTCTCTTGGAGAACTAAGAGATAGACATGCAGAAATACCATGTATAATGGGAGGGGACTTAACATGGTCAAATCCCTTACGGAGAAAAAAGGTGGGACCAGAACTTTAGGCAAAGACTCTATAGAATTTCAGAATTTTCTTGACAACATGAAGCTAGTGGACACAGATACGAGTAATGGCCTCTTTACATGGAACAATAAGAGAGGAGGAGAGTCTCGAGTAGCCTCAAAGCTAGACAGATTCCTTATCTCAAAGGACCTCATGCTCATAGGCATGGATATGACAGTAAGAATTCTCCCCTTTGGTGGCTCGGACCATTGGCCTCTCCAACTTGAAGTTCAGGGCATTGGCACCCCCAAGAACAAACCTTTTAGATTTGAGAATATCTGGCACACCCACCCATATTTTATTAGCAACATTGCTAAATGGTGGATAGAGGATCTGCAGATTCAGGGTATGAGAATTTTTCTTCTACACAAATGACTGAAACATATCAAGCTCAGACTCAAAGATTGGAATAATAATGAGTTTAGTAATATTTTTGAAGTGAAAAAAGCTGTCGAAGGTAAAATGCAGGAACTCAATCAAGCCCTTATCAAGGATGGCTTTGATAGGGCAAGGAACGATCAAGCCACCAAGCTTCATCAGGACTAGGAGAATCTATATAAACAAGAGGATATATTTTGGAGAAAAAAATCAAGGGTTCAATGGCTAAAATAAGAGGAGAGAAACACAAGGTTTTTCCACAGATCCACTATGGAGAATAGGTCGCATAATAGGATCTCAACGATCAAGGACTTTGAAGGTCAATTACTCAATACCCATAAAGACATAGAAGCTGTGTTGGTTTAGCACTTTTGAAGTATCGCAGAGGAGAACATCTTAGATAGAGATCATTTTATCAGGGACTTCACGAAGCACATTCCTAAGTTAGTAACAAGGGAAGATAATTACAATCTCAATAGGCCAATGAATGAAGATGAGGTTAGTGAGGTTATCAAAGAAATTTAGAATGGAAAGGCACCTGGCCCTGACGGTTTCAATGTCAATTTTTTAAAGCTTGCTGTAACATTGTCAAGCAAGATATTATGGATGTCGTGGAGGACTCCAAAATGAGTAGAACCATTCTAAAGGTGCTTAATACATGTTTCATCTATTTGATCCCCAAACAAGACAATGCTCTGACTCCAGACAGATTCAGAACCATAGCCTTGTGCAATGTGGTGTACAAGATAATATCCAAAGCAATTGCTAATACACTCAAACACCTTCTCCCCACTCTAG
This sequence comes from Pinus tabuliformis, assembly GCA_031772625.1. Classification (NCBI taxonomy): domain Eukaryota; kingdom Viridiplantae; phylum Streptophyta; class Pinopsida; order Pinales; family Pinaceae; genus Pinus; species Pinus tabuliformis. The sequence goes on from CM062818.1 coordinate 1,464,651,773, forward strand.
TTTCTATGGAGCAAACAGGTTATGTGGAGGGCAGACAAATTCTAAATAACATCATCCAAGCACATGAGGTGGTGCATTCATTGTTAAGTAATAAGAAGGCGGGAATGATTATGCAACTGGACATAGCCAAGGCTTATGATAAGTTGAATTGGAACTACATCAGGAAGGTATTTCTAGCCTTTGAATTTGACCACAACTAGGTTAGGTGGGTCATGGCCCTGGTGACTTCTTCTAGTTTTTCAATTCTAGTTAAGGGTTCTCTGTCTAAAACTTTTAAACCTTCAAGAGGCCTCAGGCAGGGAGATCCTCTCTCCCCCTTTCTCTTTATCCTCATGATGGAAGGACTTGGTTGATCTATCAAGCATGCTAAAGAAGTGGGCACTATCCAGGGGCTTAGACTCTCTGAGACTGGACAGGCTTTGACCCATCAGCAATTTGTAGATGACACTATGGTTCAGGGTATCCCGATGGTCAAAGAGGCGCCACTGTATAAACAAATCCTAAGTGAATTTTCCATGGTAGCTGGTATAGAGGTAAGCCTCTCCAAATCTAATATTTTCTTCTTTAATACTAATATTGCTATTCAGCGGAATATCTCTAGAATTCTGGGCTTTCAAAGAGATGTGCTACCTTCCAAATACTTGGGAGTTCCACTAACTGACAAACCTCTGCACAAGAGTATCTGGGAGCCAGTGATTAACAAGATGTAGGACAAGACCAGGAAATGGACCATTAGATCTTTGAACTTGGCAGGCCGACTGGTGCTTACAAAAGTTGTTCTTCAATCAATCCCCACCTTCATGCTTTCAGCCCTTCTAGCTCCAAAAGGAGTCCTGTATCAATTTAGAATCATTCAAAGAAACTTTCTTTGGGGTAAGGGGGAGGAGAAAAAGAAATGGGCCTTGGTAGCCTAGGATACTATTTATAGACCTAAGAACCATGGAGGTCTTGGTCTTGATGACCCGAAAGTACTAAACAAAGTTTTAGGGGCTAAACTATGGTGGAGATGGGTAAACGATCCAGAGGCACAATGGGCTCGTATTTGGAAGGATAAATATGCTAGTAATTGGCAAAACATTAACGTTATAAGGATGTTTGGCGTCATAAAAGTCTCCTACATCTAAAATAAAGCATGGGAGAATAGAAGCATAGTTCAAAAGAATAGTTTTTGGGAAATTAGAGTGGGATATATAGCTTTTTTTTGGGAGGATAAATGGCAACAAGAACCTATACTGCTAAGAGAGGACTTTGTGGAACTCAAGAATGATACTGACACCAAAGGACTACTTAGGGTAAAAGATTTTTGGGATCAGACTAGTAGTGAAGGAAAATGGTGTACCTGGAAGAATATGGAGTTCAGGGATGACAACCCCTTGAAAGTAAAAGCTGATGCACTTCTAGCAATGTTGGACCAAAGGAAAATACTGGTATTAGAGGATCATGACCAACTTAGATGGGGAAATAATAATGAAGGCACCTTTAATCTTAAGGAGGCAAAGCACTTAGTCCTGGAGCTTGATTCTAATGAACCGGATAGGGTTTGGAAAAACCTATGGAGACATCAAGGATGGATGAAAACAAAACTTTTCATGTGGTTGGTACATCATTAGAAATTTCTTACTTGGAAGAACATTAGGAAGAGGTGTGTTTTGGGACCTTCTAGATGCCAGCTTTGTGAGTCTCAAGAGGAAACGATGGAGCACCTACTCAACACCTGCATATTCACCTCCAACTTGTGGGATGCTTTTGCCTTCATTTTCAGAACGACAGACAGGGACAGAGGGAGCATCACCAATACCCTTAATAACTGGAGAGGAAACTTTTCTGATTATGAAATAATCAACAAAGCTTGGGCTTTAACTCCAAGCTTCATAATATGGAATGTTTGGAAGGAAAGGAACAACAGAATCTTCAAACATAAAATAAGTTCCTACCAGAGCATCATGACTCAGATCTTAAGTCAGATCAAGGAGACGGTGGGAACTTTATTGCAGACTCACCCAAATAATCCCCCTTCAGATGCTGATTTGCAGATACTTCTTCAGTTGGGTATGCAGGGGCTTATTCCACAGGGCATGGATGGGAAGGTAAAGAAACTGGCCACTGAAAAAGACTTCTGGCATCCTCCCCCTCAGGGTTTTATGAAATTCAACATAGATGGAGCCTCAAAAGGCAATCCAGGTACTGCTGGTTATGGTGGGGTGTTAAGAGATGAAAATGGATGCATCCATTTTATTTTTCATTGCCATCTAGGAAGGGCCACAAATAATATGGTGGATCTAATAGCACTAGAACAAAGTTTAGATATCCTTAAGCAGGACAATATTTAGAACATCATCATTGAAGCTGAATCTAAGCTAATCATCAACTTGGTCAAGAGAATCTGTTGTGGTTCGGCACCGGAAAAGGTCTCCAAACACTAGAGGCTGCTTTAGGTCTTCCAAAGGATACAATTCCACCTTCTGCACTTGAGAACAACAAGCTTTGCTCATGTGCGAAGGACGACCAATAAATTGGTGGACATTCTGGCTAATAAAGGGGCTCTCTGCAATGAAAGCAGTGTCAAGTTCAGATGGCAAGAGATGCCACAAGGTAGTTTGAGGGAGAATTGTCTCAATCAGGTGGAGGAGGACCAATCGCTCTATCGAAACAAAGTAGGTCATCAGCCGCAGAGACTGGGTCTAGGTGATATGGATCCTATATGAAGTGGTGTTTTAGTGGTGGTTTAGCAATAGGGATGCAGGTCTCTGATAGCTTTCTCAGCCCAGGAAAGTGCGATCACAGGGGTCTTAGATGGAAGTTGCTTGGCAGCCAGCGATTCTCGGATGCTCGGATGACGAATATCAAGGGTGGTGAGATGAGTTCCTTCTTCCTGGGGATCAAGCAAATGAGGTGCAGAGGTGAAGTGAAGGACCACAGTCTCGGCTTTCTCAGCCAACATGAAACCCTCCGAATTACTACCTGTGGTGTCAATACTGGCCGAGGGGTGGTTTATGGTATATCGCACACCCTTAAGCTGGGAGCGATTTTTCTATGGTGAGAGCGATTCCACTCACCACTCTACACGTGGCCAAGGCAGGAGAGAGAATACCGCTGGATGCTTTTTAATCATGCGATATGATCTTCCACCATTGGATCGGGCAAGGATAATCGACGTCTATGTTTCGGCGTGCTTGTTGGTGGGTCCAGGTAAGGCATTACTATCAGTGGTGTCAATACTAGCTGTGGGGTGGTTTACAATATTTCGTGTGCCCATAAAGTTGGGAGCGATTTTTTTAAGTTATGAGTGATTCCACTCACCACTCTACACGTGGCTAAGGTTGGAGAGAGAATACCGCCCTCATCGGGCAGTAATTCTCTGAGCTTTTTGTCCTAGAGATATGATCCTCCACCGTTGTATCGGGCGAGGATATTCAACGACTATGATTCAGCATGCATGTTGGTGGGTCTGGGCAGGCTACCATATTTTTCTTTTATTTTCTCTGTTGTATGGGTCTCTTATTACTTCAACCTTTGGGTTTGGGACTAAAAGCTTTGGCTAAATGGTTCAGCCTCTGGTTGTTTGTATTATATATATTTTCCTCGTTTTGGTTAATTGAAATAGAAGGCACGACTTTTGCATTAGCAAAAAAAAAACAACATCGAATCCATCTAATGCAAGAAATCAAATAGGATTAGAAAACAAAATCTATAATGAAATCAATGCATATAATGCAAACAATCAAATAAACCTACAAACCAACATCTACATTGGAATCCATGCATCTAGTGAAAGCAATCCAATATAATTAGAAATAAATGTCTACGTTGAAATCAATGCATATAGTGAAAGCAATAAAATAGGATTAAAAAATATCATCTACATGAAAATCAATGCATCTAGGGAAAGCAATCAAATAGGATTATAAATCAAAATCTACACCAAAAATCAATGCATCTGTTGCAAGCAATCATATAGGATTTGAAATCATCATCTACACTAAAATAAATGCATCGAGAAGAAGCAATCAAATAGGATTAGATATCATCATCTACACTAAAATCAATGCATCTAGTGCAATAAATATTCTTCCCTCTCTCCCCCCTCCATCTATATCTATATATCCCTCCATCTCTCCTTCTTTGTCTCTCTATCTCACCCACCCAAACACACACACACTCTCTCAGTATCCTTCTATCTCTCCATCCCTCTCTCCCTCTCTATATCACTCTATTCTTCCCTTTCTTCAACTCCCATATATATATATATCTATCTCCTTCTGCCTATCCTTTGTCTCTATATATCACCCCCAAAACATATACACTCTTTCTACATATCTTTCTATCTCTCCATCCCTCTTCATCTCACTCTCCCCCATTCTTCCCCTTCTCTCCCCATTTTATCTCCCTCCCCTCCTGCTCTCCTCTCTCCCTCTCTCTCTCACCACCTTTATCTCTCTATGTCTTTATTCTTACCTCCCTCTCTTCCCCCCTCCCTCTCTCCTTTCTCTCACATCCTCTCTCTCTTCCTTCCTCTCTCTCTATTTCTCTCCCACCTCCCTCTCCCTCTCCCTCTCTCTCTCTCTCTCTCTCTCTCTCTCTCTCTCTCTCCCCCTCACCCCCACCTTCCTCCCTCTCTCTCTCTCTCTCTCTCTCTCTCTCTCTTCGACATCCAACTCAATCACTACCTCTCTCTCTCTCTCTCTCTCTCTTCTTCTTGCATTCCTGCCTTCCATCTATATGTATTTATCTTTCTATCTCACCCCAAAACATAACCACTCTCCCTCCATCCCCCCTTGTCACTCTCTCTCTCTCTCTCTCTCTCTCTCTCTCTCTCTCTATGTATTTATTCTTCACTCCCTCTCTCCCCCTCCAACTCCATCTCTTTGTCCCTCCCTCTCAAGTCCTCTCTCTAGTCCTTCCCCTCTCTCCCTTTCTCTCCTACCTCTTTCTCTCTCCCCCATCTCTTTCTCTCTTCCCTCCAACCTTGTCACTATCTCCCTCCCTCTCTCCTCTTCCTCCCCTCCATCTTTGTGCCTCCCTCCTTACTCCTTTATTTCTCTCTCTCTTCATTCCTCCTCTCCCCTCTCCTTCATTTTATATCCATCTCTCCCTTGTCACTCCCTCTATCTCTCCACCTCTATCACTCTATGCCTTTGTTCTTCCCTCCATATATATCTAGAATTAATTATATATCATGATATATTAATATATATTATAATATAATAAATTGAATATTATATTTATTTTAATATTGTATTAATCCAAAATTATTAAATTTAATAATATTAATATTACTATTACTATTACTACTAATATTTTAATATTAGATTTAATTATGTTTTTTACATGGCATGATAGCAAAATTTATAATAAAACTACGTCAAATTAATATATATGTTTTTTACCTTTAAAGATTCATTTTACGAATATTTAATTAAAATAAATATTAAAATATTTTGGAGCAGAATTTTCGATTCTTCGTGTTGAATTAGCAATTTTCCTTAGATTTAGGAAACGGTATTGGATTTATTAAAGAATAAAGATGTTTAAAATTTTACCTAATTTAGAAATTAAATGTGGTAATATTTTTGTTAAAGGTAAATTTACCATTGATTTAGATTCAAATTTAGGTATATGATAAAATAGCTATTAAACACATGAGATAGTTTAGTATCCATTCAAATTATATATAATAATACATTTTTAATTTAATAATTAATATTAGTCCATTAATAAGATTAAAAAGTTATATATAATCTAAAAAATCAAGCTATATTTAATTTAAGATTCAAACAAATGTTTTCGCTGACATTAGCCAAATATATATATATATATATATATAGATTTTGAGGACGTAACATACTTACACATCGGGGTCATACTTGACTGCAGAATGTGCCTCTCAATGCAATCATGGATACAATTATTTTTTAGAATAACTTTGTTTGGACTATGGTGGTTTTTCTTTTTTAATAAATTTGATATATCAATATATAACATTATTCAATGTTAATATAGTGTTCAAAGTTGTTTTTGTAATTTTTTTTAGATATTTAGAAATATATATATATATATATATATATATATATTTATCATGATCATGGTATTAAAATAGGTTAGACTTACCATCTAGAGAAATGAAAACTTATAAGAGTTGTAGGTGTAAAATAGTGTAGGAGTAAAGAATATATAGTTTTTGAAAGTGGTGATATCTCATAGTTTCTCATTTCTAATCACTTTAAATTTATGTTCTATTTAGTGAGAAATGCTTTAATTTAGAGGTTATACTCAATAGTGTTAGTAGTAATATTTTAAATATTGTAAAACTTCAGCCTTGAGGTTTAGCTCAATTGGTAAAGTCTTTGTTGTTAAAAAACCTTTGTTATTGAGAGGTCACATGTTCAATTTTCTCTACACGCTCAGGGTCAGACTACATGGTTAGTGATCCCTTTTAGTGGATCTTCCTAGTACAAATATTCCATGGTTGTAGTGCTCACTAATCTCTGGGGTCCACGATGGTGACATCATTGTGAAATTGACTAACTATTGATGGCCAAACATGTCCTCATCAACATTTAGGAGACCACCCAGTCATAGCCCCAAGTTAGACTCTTTTCTTTTTGGATTAGTGGTTCCGACTGGTTTTGAATTAGGTCCAATTACATGTACAAAGGTTGCTCCAGGAGATTGAAACTTGGAAAGGGTGAAATGTATAGAGAAGGGATGGGAATATGTTGGTGATATTTAATGAAACTAGTAAAGGAATGTATAAATTAGACTATAATATATACTAATATCTACTTAATAACTCGGGTGCAAATACTTTATATGTGAACAAAAATATGTATATCTTCAAGCTCTTTCACTAATTAAAGAAACAAAAAGATAAATTAATTCAATTAAATAGTTAATTGAATTAATTCCATAACCATTCACATATAATTCTCCCTTTTATTATACTTATAATCAATAAATAACACTATATCAAAATTGACAATATTTTGATCAACTAATCATAAGCTTAAGCAACGAAGAATAAGATAACATTCCAATTATAAATCGAAACAAAGCTGATAAAAGTACCAATTCTACTTTACTCTTCATAGATCTAGAACCAATAAGTGGTTCAACTTATATTAAAGAAAAGGAAAAGTACAATAGTGTAACAAACAAATTCTTGAAAAATTTCAAAACTCCTAAGCTTGAGCTTGAGAGACTCTTAAATAGTTTTTCATAACAATAGAGATAATGATTAGCAGTCCATTATTCTCTCAACTAAAATGCAAAATCCTAGAATAAAATAGATATTAGTTATAATTTAAAATTAAATAATCAATTTGGATGAACCACTATATATATGGGGTGAGTGGGCATTTTCCATTGTTGATGAACTTCTAGAAGCGATCCTAACTCAGGAGGAGAGTGAGGCCTAATGTTCATTTGACAAATGAAGACATGAGCTTGCATAGGTGGAAATAGTTGAGATTCCTGTTCAGTAATAACCCTAGTTACTTGAATGTAACCATTTGGTTTGATTAAAGACTCTCAGGTTAATTCTAAATCTACCTTTGACAATTGCTCACTCCTTTTACTGCATTTTTCCTTGTTACTTAGCCACTTATGTTCTAATACACATTCCTTTGGGAAATCCTCCTCTTAGTCACTTGGAATCAAATTAGCTTCCTTAAGTGATACGGTAATATATTGAACAATTGAATTTGAAATTCTCTCAACATCATTTACCAACCTCTTAAACAAGTGTATCTTGTCCTTCAACATGTGGAGAGTTGTAGACTTTTGCATTTCAATAATCTTTGGAAAGTTTGGATTGAATCTTTTAGAGTCTTATTTCCATTTCTAAAGTTCACTGAGCTTACATTTGGTACCATCACACTATCTTTCAATATTTATAACTTTATCAACTAACTTGTTTAAGCTTGTATCAAATTTAGCTTGTTGTAGAGGAGTTGCTTTTGGAGTTGAAGCTATTGATTTAACTTAATAGATTCTTGCTTGAATTGACAAGATTTAAAGAAATTTCCTATGTTTGCTTAATTTTATGCTTCAACACATTAATCTTGTCATCACTATGCTTAATTTCATACTCAAACAGATTAGTAACCATGGTGATATGTTCCTATAACTAGGCTTGAAACTATGAAGATAAATACTCTAATTGTTGTATTCTTTCATCCTTCTCCTTAATAAATTCTTTAAATGGGGTTGATTTATCTACATTAGCAGTGGCATAAGCTCTCACATACTGAATTAATTCCTCAAGTTCCTCATGAGGAGTTGTTGATGCTTCTTTTAAAACTATTTCCAATGAGGAACATTGTAAAGAACCGCTTGTTGTTGAGGCTTGTGTGCACACAACTTTTATTTTCTTCCTACTCTTTTTTAGAATAACTTTATGTTGAGGACTATAAAATACTTCTATTGGTGGAATCTCCTCAAAATCAAACTGAACTACAATGGTTAGAGATACTATAATTCTTTCTACACTAGGCCGAGTGTTGATATGTGTTTTGGTGATGACACTTGACTTTGCAAGAGAAGATTTCAAAGAATCAAGAGAAGCATTCATTGATTAATGTTTGATATTGTTAGAAGTATTTTCTTCAAGAATTTTTGTTTCTTTTCATGATTAAACGGGTGTTGAAGTGATCTCCATAAATGTTTCTCACTCATTAGCAATATCATTAACCAATGGATTCACTGAAGAAGTTTATTCTAGAGAATCTGCGGAAGAAATTTGAACCAATGTTTTAGTCTAAGGAGTGACTTGTGTCGAAGAAATGATATATTTTTCTGCTATACCATGACCTTCAAGTAAGTTGAGTAAATTCAAAGGAAAGGTAGACCTTCGGGTGTATTTGAAAATACAAAAATGTTGATATTTATTTGTGGACAACTACTTTGCTTTATTGCATATATATATATATATATGAAGAAGCTCCCAAAAACATACTATCATATTAGTTGGCTTCATGAACATAGCTTTTGATATGTGCATCATTAGCTATATTCTCAACCACTTTAGAAGGATCATGTGGCCTAGCAAGAATATTAGCAAGTTTCAACTCATACAAAGGAGGGAGTTCCTTTCTAGCATGTGTATAATTTTGAAGAGTAAATAAACTAGTTTTCAAAAGGAATTATGGCCAAATCTTCTTGGAAGATTTCTTTAGCTCTAGGGTTATACAAATTCCGATAGTTTGATAGGTAACTTATTTTCATTAAATCTTGTCGGGAACATAAAGGGGCAAGACATGTGGATTATCGTTTCTTCCCTAAACCCTAATGTAAGTAAAAATCTCTTCTATGAACTAGTCCCCAATTCTCAAAAAACAATCCATGGCAGCATAAGATATTATAGGAAGTTTAGAATTGAAAATAATTTGTTAAAGGGGAACCATTGTGAGGTTACAAATGGAGTAAAAATGATTGAAATAGTTTTCTTCCCATAGTATTCTATGGCAAATGTGGATGGGAAGAAGGTGAACAAGTTTCCATTTCCGACCCATACATGGAAAGTCTCACAAGAAAAAAATTGTTTCCATTACATAAGCATGCATGTAAAAAGGTGGGTTGTGAGTAGCCACTTGTTTAGGGCAGAAAAGAAGAATGTGCTTGGCTAAATTATGAGACAAGATATGGGCCCAACAAAAAATAAACCTATCAGAATCGCTATGAATGAGAGGGACCCAGTTTGTGAGGAATTGTGAGATGTTTTGATAGGTGAACAATCTATAGAGCATGGAGGTGACATCACAAAAAGGAGCTAAGGATTCAATGGAATACATGGTAGAAGATTCTTCCTTATGCTTATTTGGGTCACTTCTCCATTCTATACTAAAGCTAGGAAGTCCTTGTTGTTTACCCTAGAATTCTTCTTTTAAGAAACTTTTAATGAACTAATAATTACATACTAGATGTGGCTCATGCACATGATACATACCCTGAATATGTTGTGACTTAAAGGAATCAATGATTGTTCCTCATGAGGTGAAAAATTTCCTCTCTATGATATCGATATTCTCGATCATCCAACGAATCATTCAATTCTGTGTAAGTAGGATTTAGAAACGTCTTTATTCGTTGTTTTGAAAGTTTTTCTTCCACCCTGGTCTAAAGTCACCACTTTTGGAAGTTCAAAATTCTATGCTAACAATTCTTCCTCAAGTTGCTCATATATGGCATTCTAAGATGAAACCTTAGAATCTCTTGTACATACAATATCAAAGAGAAGAAAGATATCAAATAATTTTTCATTAATCGTTTCATTGAATGGTCGAGTTGGTTGCTACGAACATGTTTTCTTCTTTGGCTTCATAATTCTAACAGTTGGTACAGGTCTTTTTGTAGAGATGGACCATATCAAAAAAAACTATGATTATAAGGGTTTTATCGAGTAAATGCAATATAACCAAAAAATTAATATAAGTTTGATCAATCAAAAGGGCATTAAAAAAAAAAATGCAACCATTAATGAGATTAAAAGGTGGTAAGTACATACATTTTAGAGGCATGATTTTCAATTATTCGTATTAGGGTGACAGTTGTTAAAGGACTATAGGTGGCTCACTTTAATTCAGTGAAAACGTGAGTTGACAGGGAACATGGAGGCTTACGTCATCCTGTGAGGTTAGAAACTGTAAGGGGTAAAGGAGGAATGATTAAGGAATGGCTAGGAGGACTAGGCTATAGGATGGCTTGTATTGGGGATATGTGTTCCAATAAAAGATAGTATGAGCGTTGAGTACATGAGTCAAGTCATCTAGTGAGGAAAATCCCAGAAGAAATAAGAGGTTTGATCATTCCAAAGGGGCGAGATGACATGGAGTGGGAATACGTGGAAAGGAAAGATTTCTAACCTAATAATAAAGCAAAGGAAGAAGTGTGAGTGGGGTCAAAAACTAGGGTGAAATGATGAGTTGTCCCGATGTTGCAAATGGATGGATCATATCTAACTCCCAAGGAATAAAGGTTGGGATGATGCGTAAAGGGGAAGGTGCAAGGGACAAATAAAAGAGTTTCAAGCCACATGATACGACAAAGGAGTATCCCACATAAAGTGTTGAGTTGTCTTGGGAGGTGGATCCTGAATGAATTTAAAAATAGAGACTTGTGAATAGGCGAGGGAAAAAGCTTAGGAAATGTGTCAAGTAAATAAATAAGGGGTGCGGAAACATTAAAATAAATATTTATTTAAAAAAAATCCAAAAACTTGTGTTTATTTTGAATTATGCTCAGTTGTGGTGGTTATAACCAAAAAACCTTATTATATATTTTATGGAATAATACATAAACTCAACACTACTCTCTCTCTCTATATATATATATATTCAACCCTCGAAGTATGGGATCCTTTCCAAGTATTCATAGATTTCGCCACCTAGAACCATTGGGGCAACTTGTAAGGGAATATTTTTTTGTACCAATAATCAGATTGACTGGAAGGAAACACGAGAGACACATATTTTCAAATTTGATATTTTAGGTTTGAAGAGAGAAGAAATTAAAATAAAACTAGAAGAGGGCCAAATAATTCTACAAATAAGCAATGAGCATAGCAAAGAAGAAGACCTCAAGAAAGATAAATGTAAATACATTGAGCAACCACATGGAAAATTCCTTCGATGTTTCTAGCTGCTAGAGATGCAAAGGTGGAAGAGATAAATGTGTGTGTGGAAAATGGGGTGTTGATAATGTCACTTTCAAAGTAGCTAGAACCCCAACTTCCTCAACCCAAATCCATAGGTATATTTGGTTGACGTCTCATTGGGTATGAGGATGTAAATATGGGCATGTTATTGCAGTATAGTGTTGTTACAAAATAAGTAGATGTGTATCATAAGTTGTTTTCCATTATTCAATTCAGTCAATAAACACCTCCATTCCCATCCCAATTATTACATCACTTACATTGTGTTCGTATATGTTGTGTGTTTTTCAATAATATAATAAAATGAGATGCGAGTTCAGGGCTTCTACTGTGATGTCTAAAAAAATTTCATTAATTATTTGATCACCATTTTTTATTATGTTGTTTTTAAACCAGCATGTTACAGTGCTATAAAAAAATATGGATGATAAAACACCCCTAATTTGATTAGATATAATAGAGTTCATAAATTTTCATGTTTCGACGAGATTCTAAATCTCAAGTGATAACTAACGAGAAGAACATTATGTTTCATAAGCCATAACGTTATGTTTCATAAATTTGTAACCTTTTTCTATTGTAAGCTAGTGGAAGGATATTATACTAATCATAAAAAAAAATTACATTGATAAATGAGAGTCATTTAAGAGCTCAAAAAGACTAATCTGGGAGTTGAAAGCTTCTATTATATAATACCACTAAACTTAGAGACATGATATATACATATGAGTTTAAACTATAACACCATAACTAGAATACTATGATTACAAAAGCCATTGTCCATAGTGGGAAACATTTCCACCTTAGTAAAAACAACCATACTTTAAGACCAACAATTAAAACTAGAAGAAACTTTAGAAAAATGCCCGCAACTCTATAGAAATACCAGGGGAAATGTGCTTTCCATGGAGACACCAGAGTCTCTCTAGATACCATTTCCAAACTTTAAGATAAAAAACAACGAGATCAACAAAAAATGCCAATAGTTTTGTATGAAGCCTAGAGTCATGATTCTTTGATAGGAAGAGCAACACCAAAACACTTTGCATAAACCAAACATTGTCATTCCAAGATATGCCATAAGTGTATCAAAAACCATAAGTGTATGATCAAATTATTTAATGACCAAAGACATATCACTGATCTGTTGATTATAATCAATCCGAGATAATGAATGGTGATAAAGGCAAAGTACGAGAAGGAGGGGAGTTTGGAATTGGTGGGTCATTAATAACAACATATATTTTTATTGTTTCATCTGAATCTAAGAACGAGAGGACATATTTTTCCACCCTTCACATATGAGAAACAATATCATCTAGGAAAAAACGCACATTGCGAAGAAGCCTCTTGATATCTTCTTGCCCTGCAAAACGTTTGTAGTTTTCCACCTGTTTTTCATGAAGGAGCAAACGAAAAAGGGTGTTCATCTATTGATGTGTAGCTATAGAATGAAGAAGGTGTAGCCTCCACTTCTTGGCTCCGGAACCTAGCTAAGATTCTTAACACCCACCTCAAAATCCGAGAAGTAGGGTCAATCCCCAAACTCAAATTCTAATTGCATAATCTCTCGATGAACTTTCACTGGAAAAAAATCAAAATAAGTAGTCTTAGTATTCCACCCAAACAAACTTTGATGATGAGATGATGAAGTAATAGCACCACCTTGACGATTTTTCATCCTCTCTCAAGGGGCATAGTGACCAAGAAATAGAAGATTTGCATAGAGAATAAGACAAAATTGGCAGATCCCTAACCTAGAGTACGAGAAGACTAACACCCCCGATATGAATTTAATAAGTATGTAGACTTTACCCAACCAAACAACAAATCATCCCCATAAATCCTGCAAGGTATCAATGGAACACCAACTAACAACCTCAATTCATACAACTTATACACTATATGGACTAATTGAAGATAGAATTGATGAAAATGACATAAAAAAATTATGTAGATGGAAACAAGAAAGGAACCCTGACATAACCACAATAGACATGAAGTAGACAGAGAAACCCTTTTTCCAGTAACTAATTAACTATTTTGACCTTCCACTAGACAAAAAATAAAGCTAGAGATAAAAAAACTTATAATTGATTATTCCAAAAATACGTAATGACTAAGAAACCGTGAATGAGAGGATATACCCTAAAGCCAAATTGAGAAGTTACTTGGGTACCAAACACCATAGACCAAGACTAGACAATTAAAAGAGATCCCTGTAGTGTCAGTTCCTTGAAGTGTTAATGTGGGTAAGACCACAACCAACTCGAACACCAACCCTGATGCAGCGTTGTGGAGGAATAGGATAGGAAACATTGATCCTGTGGAGAAATATGAAAAAATATAGGATTGAGTATAATTAATTGTGCATCACCCTATGAACTCCAAGAATAGGCTGAATTACTAGCACAAATATGCTAAACACCCTTAATTTTACCAACGTATGAGGGAGTATAGAGAGCAAAGTGAAGGGTCTTTCTCCCCACCAACCCCCAACTATAACGTACCACCAACATCATGAGATTAGGTCCATCCATTTATAACTAGAGTATTGAAGAGAATGGCGCAAGAGATCCGAATGGTTTCCATACCACAATTAGACTTGGACAAGGTAGATGTATATCCTGGCACACATTCTGAGACCAACATTCTTCCTTTAGTACACCCTTCCATCAATGAGATCCCTGCAAAGACAACCACCATAACTTGACGCCTCTATAGAAATAACCAGTCCCTACACTTCACCAATTTCCATCTTCACAGAGGAATGAACCCTCTTTATAATAGTAATAACTCCAAAAATCCAATTTGTAACCACTTAGCATATTTGATTTAAAGTTTACTCAATTTAAAATGTGTTTTTCTTAACGTACTTGATTTGGAATTTAATTTAGAATTTATTTCCATTCTTTACCTTAACGTATTTGATTTAAAGTGTTTTGACACTTTTTAGGTGTGTGAATGTTTAAGAGGCATACATGAACATCCATATGTTCTTTGTACAATGAGAGAGTTTGTTTTCATTTTGTTTTCTTTTATGCATTCCCTTATTCGGTATAAATAAAGAGAATCATATATGATACTTGACTATGGATGTTGAGAAAATGGTTGAGAAACCTTGAGCACCCATATGTTTAATAATTTTTTAAGTGTTTTAAGGAATTGTTAGAGGGGATCAATGATTCTCTTCTATTGAAGATATAAAAATTAATTGTTTAATTTAGGAATAGCTAGAGGGATCAACAAATCTCTTCTTTTAAAGATTTACAAGTTACAGGAATTTTGTTTGACTTAGTGGTTTTACTTTTATATGAGGGTTGCTTTTTTTCTTTTTTCTTTTTTTTTTCTAATATATTTTTTTCCTTTCATTTATTTTAATAAATTAGATATATTAATATATATTAGTATAAGCATATTAAAAATATTAATGTGATTAATATAGTAAAAAACTTCATTTGTATTTATCACACAAATAATAATAATAATAACAATAATAATAATTTCATTTTTTTTCCCTTGGAAAAAATCGTAATTTTATTCATGAGACAAAATTACATTTGTAGATGTTGAAACACATATGCATATGAGCTGTTCCAATTTTCACAGGACACACAAAAAAATAAAAAATTACAGCTAACCTATTCTTTTTTGCCTTTCTTCTTTTCCACTTTTCGCCAACCACCATTGTTGGGAGTGGATGTTACAATGGCCAACTGATTTTCGTTTGTGTTTATTCAGTATTCTTTTTCAGAGTCAGATCCTTCTGATCCATGAGCTCATTTGTTGCCACTTACTTCTATTTGTGTCTCTTGTTGTTGTAGTAGGTTGTAGGGCCCCGGGTTGTAGGGATTGGTGTGGTTTTTCTCTTCCATTTGAGTGTTGTTTTGGTCCTTTTGAGTATCTGATTCTGCCTTGTTTCTTGTTGTTTCTGCTTCTTCTTCCAGAGGTTCTGTATACTGCCACCCTTTTGGATTTTTCTGTTGCTTTTTATTCCATTTGGGGTCCTTTTTGGCCTATGGACATGCATTATGTAGGTGTCCTATTTGTAAACATCCACGACATTGGAAAGCTTTATTTTTGCAGTCTAATGGTTGTATCTATTGTGTGCTCTTGAAGTTCAATGCAATACTTTCTGGTAGTCCCTGACTCAGATCTACTCATATGCATATCCTCGCAAAAGTAAATATTCCCCTTGTAAGTTTTTCATCATCAAGCTTTAGGAAATTTCCCAGGGAGTTCCCAATGGCAATTAAAACATTATGATGCCAGAAGTGTAGTGGAAGGTTGTGCAACCTAACCTAGACTGGCACTTTTGATACCACCATAGTGTTGACATCGAACTCTGGGAACCAAGGGGTCATGAAGAGACCAACATTGCCCTAGAACCATGGACCCTTGTTAAGGATGTGTTCCCATTCTTATGATGTGTTAAATCTGACTATGAAAAAGCCTTTGGGGCATAGGTATATTTCACATTTAGGTGACCATGTAGCAAATATCCATTGGTGCAAAACATCATACTTTGGCCAAAAACCATTAAACCTACATGTTACTGCATGGTTATAGAGATCTGTGTATAAATGAGTTACCTCCGGCATTGAGACTGTGAGGACAGGAGTCTCAGATTTTTGTTCCACGATGTAGGGCCCTGGTAATTCGGGCATTGTTGCTGGTTTGGTTTGGGCTTTTTCCTTTCCTTTCACTACATCTTTAAAAGATCTTGAACTCTTTGCACTGGTGCCAGAGCATCTGCCCCTCAGGTAGAGATTGATCATGATGGTTGAATCTTTGACGATGCCATAATCCTGGAGTGTATGGTTGTCCTGCAGACTGTGTCCTGAATAAATCAGATGTTGATTGTTTGCTGGGATTCTGAGGTGGAGCTGTATTTCATGCCTTAGGTCTTGGATCCTCATCTCCTTGTGTAGCCGCCAACAGATATGTCTACCCTCCACACTTTTGATGAAGATTTGTATCAGGTCCGCCCTTGGATTGTGTGGATCTATCTTTGTAGGAGCTCGATATACTATCAAGGTGTCTGAATATGTTAGATCTGGGCACAAAGCCCAGAGGTTCTTGGCCTTCTTTGGCATCACTTCTGCACAGAGCTTCAACATGATCCAGCCAGTAGGTGAACCAATGATCTACGTGTTAAAGCGGCCCTTTTGGTACCTATGTTCAATGTTTACCAGATTTGAGGCATGTTCCAATATTGCCAAGATAAAATGTAGCTCCATTCCTGCATGATCTGGTAAAACCTGGAGAAAACCCAGATCTGTGCTTGTGAGGAGCTGATCTCTCAATATAGGGTAGCGATAATTTATTAAATGCCTAGAAACGTGAAGTAAAAGATCGAAAAGTAAGCTACCAGGCTTTTCGTGCATCCATCTGTCTCCATTTAACTTAGCGTCAATGGAACAATATTGGGCATTGCTGTTTTGAGTAGATCCTTTTGGATCTCACCAAATCGAGGATAGATCTATCTTCTGGTTGATTAGATCTGATAGGATGTGTTCCCATCCGTGGATAAAATTATGATCTGGCTCAAGAGTGATCAATCCTTGCCCATGAATGGGTTTTTCCGCTTTTGTAAGATGGTTTTTTTGGATCAGTATTTGTATGGCGTATTCTGCATGGCCGCCCTTGGTTATATTGCCTGGGGAGTGAGCTCCTTGTCTGGGATTGCGATAGGTTCCCAGTTCGTTGAGTGGGGAAGCTACTTCAGTGGGAGAAGGTGTTCCGACAGCCCATGCCCTTCGGTCTCTCATTCTTGGATTAATAGGAGGAGAATGCTTAGGGTGCAATGATGGTGTCCGACCTCTCTTTGTTGATGGTGTTGGGCTTCCCTTGAACACCGTAGTGCTACGTCTCCTGAGACTGTGCCTGCGGGAAGCGAAAGATGAGCTTAAGGGCCTTGACCGAGAACGTGGGCATGAGCATGAACCTGAATCAGAAGAAACTCCTGGATGTGGTGAGAGGCCTGACTATGACCTTGCTGGGCTTGTCCGCCGCGGCCTGCCAGATCTCGCCATGCCTCTGCCGCTAGTGAAAAACTAAAAACCCTGAGAGAGCATGTTTCCTTCGGTCGGCCAACAGATCATCATAATAATTTCATTTTATTATAATAAAAAATAAATTAAAAATAAATTTGTTATTATTATTATTTTTATTAAATAATAATAATAATTAATTCATTCTTTTTTTTTAGTTTAAAAAAACTAAAAAAATAATTTATAACTAAAAACTAATTAATTTTTATTATATCTATATATATATATATATATATATATATATATATATATATATATATATATATATATATATATATATATATATATATAATTAACAATATTGTTAATAATAATGGTGTAGTCTAACTTATAGATGAAATGACCTATTTCATGACTTTTTTTTTGTTTGTTAATTTTAATCAAAATATGACATAGATTTTTAAAAACTTGAGTTTAAATTGTTTAATATGCATAATTTGAGTGCCCTAGGGGTTTTTCAGGGTGTTGAATCCATTTATGCATTCAAAAATGCATTTAAAAAAAAAAACTTGAAATTGTATTAGCAGATTTTGGTGAATTCTAGTGAAAAACATTAATCTGTTTATAAGTTAAACTACGCCAATAATAATTTACTAATAATACTAAATAATTAATAAGTTATAAATTAATTACTACTAAATAATAATAATAATAATTCATTTATTTTTATTTGAAATTAATTAAAAATAAATTAAATATTATTATAATTGATTGAATATATATATATATAAACAACTACATTAGTAAATGTGGTTGTCCATGTTTGATTTTCATATTGAGAGAATCTGTGTTATAATGTGAGATTGGATCATGGTTAACCATGGTTGATTTCCATATTGAGACAAGCTTTATGTTAATAAAAATATTATTATGTTAATATAAATATTATTATGTTAATAAAAATATCGTTAAATATTATAAACCCAAGGGATTGATATTATAATCCCAAAGGAATAAAAAACCCAAGGAATTAATTTTAAACTCAATGGATTAATATTATAAACCCAAGATATATAAACTGCAAGATAGTTATTATAAACCATACTATAAACATGGTTGGCCAAGGTTGATTTTCATATTGAGACAATCCATGTCACAATACAATGTTGGACCATGGTTAGCCATGCTTGACCATGATTGATTTTCATATACACAACCTTTGTCACAATGCAACGTTGGAGCATGGTTTCCATGGTTGATTTTCATATTGAGACAACCATTGTCACAATGCAACGTTGTAACAAGGTTGATAATGAATGATTTTATAAAACATGGTTGACCATGGTTAACCATGGTTGATTTCCATATTGAGACAATCCTTGTCACAATGCGAAGTTGGACCATGGTTGACCATGCTTAACCATGACTTATTTTCATATCCTGACAATCTTTGTCACAATGCGACATTGGACCATGGTCTTTTTCATATTGAGACAATCTTTGTCACAATGCGACATTGGACCATGGTTGATCGTGCATTACCATGGTTGTCACAGTGTGATGTTGGACCATGATACAATCTTTTTCATAATGTGACAATGGTTATTGACCATGATTGACCATGGTTTAACCTAGTTGATTTTCATATAGAGACAATGTTTGTCACAATCAGACGTTGGACCATGATTGATTTTTGTATTAAGACAATCTTTGTCACAATGCAATGTTGGACCATTGTTGAACATGATTGACCATGCTTATCCATGGTTGATTTTCATATCAAGACAAAATTTGTGACAATGCAACATTCGACCATGGTTTACCATGATTATCATATTTAGACAATCTTTTCCATAATGTGGCATTGGACCATGGTTGATTTCATATTAATACAAACTTTGTCATAATGCAGCGTTGGACCATGGTAGACCATGATTGAATTTATAAAACATGGTTGACCATGATTGGCCATAGTTGAGCATGGTTGATATTATAAACCCAAGGGATTAATAAACCCTATGGATCAATACCAAAACCCCAAGTGATTATAAACCTAAGGGAATAATATTAAACCCTAGGAATACAAATCCTTAGATTAATAATCCTGAGGGATTGATATTATAAACCCAAGAGAATAATAAACCTAAGGGATACAAATTATAGACCCAAAGTATAAAAACCCTAAGATAAATATTATAAACCCTAAAATAAACATGGTTGACCATCGATGACCATGGCTGATTTTTATATTGACACAATATCTCTCAAAATGCAATGTTGGACCATGGTTGACCATGATTGATTTTCATATTGAGACAATATTTGTCACAATTCGACATTGGACCATGTTTGATTTTCATATTGAGACAATATTTGTCACAATGTGACATTGGACCATGCTATTAAACCCTTGGGTTGTCACAATAATAAACCCAGGGATTAATATTAAAACCTCAAGGGATTATAAAACCAAGGGAATAATTAAATACTATAAACCCTAAAATAAACATGGTTGACCATAGTTAACCGTGGTTGATTTTCATATTGAGAGAATCCTCGTCAAAATGTGACATTGGACCATGGTTGATTATGATTTATTTTCATATTGAGAAAATATTTATCACAATGCAATTAATAACCCCAAGGGATTAATAAACCCAAGGAATAAATATATTATAGACCCAATGAATGGTGATTGACAAACAAGAGATTGGAATGACATAGCATAGCATGAGTGAAACACCAAAAGTTGTTATGTTGGAAATTGTTTAACTTCGATATCATGTCAAATTGAGGAATAACTCAATACTTTGATGATTATGTTATTTGCTAAAAGGTGTCAAATTGAGGAATAACTCAATATGTTGATGATTATATTATTTCCAAGATTATGTATATATCATAGGGCTCTCATACATGTACTTGGTGTGTGACTTGGCTATAACATTACAATTATATTATTATTATTATTATTTTATTAAATTAAGAATTAAACTACAATAACAATATTATACTAGCACAAACACATTAGTAAATATGGTTGATATATGCCGAAGGAATATAATTATGATTAATATGATGATTATTATTATTAATTACTAATACTATTATTATACTATGATTGATATGATTATTAATTAATAATATGATTATTATGGTTTGCTGGATTTGATGCCAACACAATGGTGGTAACAAAAATGTCGGTGTGGGTAAGGTTACATAATCTTCCGCTCCCCTTTTAGCATCACCAATTCCTAGAAGGCCTTGGGAATTCTTTGGGGAGATTCCTCAAGAAAGATCGAGAAAGAAGGGACAATGGTATCTTCATTTTAGCATGATTATGTCTGGAGATGGACTTAAGTAAACGCCTATCAGATCGTATTCCTCTGACACATCAAGAATTCAAGTGGACAAAATGGTTAGAGTTTGAAAACACACCTTTCAGGTGTTGGATCTGCCATCAAACTGGGCACTTACAGAATACATGCCCAGAAGGAAATAAGAAAACAAAGAAACTGCGACAAAAGAAAAAAAGGTGGAAATTCCTAGATCTAGATTCTTATGAGGAAGAAGATGAAGAATTGGATGAGGGACAACCAACTCCAGGGGCATAGGATCAACAAGAATCCCAAAACAAGGGAAAAAAAAAGACAATGAATATGACAAAACAAATAGAGAATACAAACGACTTAAGGGAGATATAGGTTCATGGAAATCAACATGAGGAAAAGAGCAACATTCAAGGTCTAGGTGGAACAAAATGTTATCATATTTCTGAGAGCTTGGATTCAGATAAAGAAATGCTAGCAATATCAAAAAGTGATAAGCTGACAATTTCTATGACTACTCCATCTCCCGGGGTATGGCAAAAAGTTCAAAAGAAAAAAATTAAAAAAGAAAAAGCTAGTATATCTCGTTAATTTTTTATTGTAGCCTAGCTACTATGAGTTCTTAAAGCACATACTCTTGGTCCTCTGGGACAATATCTGAATGCAATTATGCATCTGCTTATGTACCTTTTTATTTTACTAATAGAAAGTTGCAGTTTTTCTCGGGGAAAAGAATGATTATTATTATTATTATTATTAATTAATAATATTAATTATATTGTTAATTAAGTTTAATAGCACTATTAATTTATTAATTAAGTCATTTTTATTTAATTAATTAATTAATTAATTATTATGATTATTATTATTAATACAACTATTATTATTTAGATAATCTTCGGCGAAATCACATAATTAATCTTTTGTCGACGCGTTTCGAACCAACAAGTGTGGTTCATCGTCAGGACAAGTGTGGTTAAACTTGTCCTGACGATGAACCACACTTGTTGGTTCGAAACGCGTCGACAAAAGATTAATTATGTGATTTCGCCGAAGATTATCTAAACAATGTTATGGATCACAGAAGTCTAAATTCCTTAACAACTATTATTAATTAATATTACTATTACTAATTATTATGATTATAATATTACTATTATTAAATATTATTATTATAAATTAAATTTAATAACATTATTAATTAATAAATATTAATAATAATTTATTCATTATTATTATTATTATTATTATTTCATTCATTATTAATTAATTAATTAATTAATTTTTATTTCATATTTATTAAATAAATAAATATTTTTATTTTTAATTAAATAAATTATTTTAATTAAATATTTATTAATATAAATATAAATATTTTTTATATAAAAAGTGTTAATAAATAATAATAATTAAATATTATTTTTATTTATTTATTAATATAAATATTATTTTTATATAATTTATATTAATTATTATTATTATTATTATTATTTTTGTTATGTTAGGGAGGACCCTTCATTTTCTATTTATAATCGGAAAATTTACATGACATAGGTTGGCTAGTTGGCCTCAACTTGCGCAGTAGGAAACCAAGGCTATTGGCCACCTGTCCTCATTGTAAGCCATAAAAAAACAATAAAGTTTCAATCTTTCTAACCAAGATAAGTATGTCTCTATTTCATGACAAGACTCTATATGTCTATCTATCCATAAGCATGCATAACGTAAAGTAAATGCTAACCGCATATAAAAACAAAAAGAAACCAGGTAAACTGACTATCCCTTCTACTCTTCTGATGTCGATTCCACTAGTGCTGGATCCTTGATAGTTTCTCCAGGAATCTCAGTCAATTCTATGATGCATGGGATGTGCCTTTGAATTCTGTCCAATCGGATGTCCTACTTGTGGAGTTGGAATTGGATTCACTGCAAATCCTGTTTGTAGTTTGGCATGTCTTGGAGAGAGAGAGCCATCCCCACCGAGATCTGTTCCATGGCCTTCCCCAACAGGATTTTCATAAGCCAGTAGAGGTATAAAGTCTGCTTGAATTGGGTTATCCTTCCTCTGGTATTCATAGGGTCTAGGACTAATGTCCTCTAATTCTAAATCTCCTCCTCTATCTCACTACTTTGTTTGATTTCTTCCTCCCATTCTTCTAGCAAATTTCGAATGCCTTCGTCCATTCCTTCTTGGTATGCCGTGATAGCTTCACTAATAAGATGCTCGACTAATTTCCTTCCTCTACGGGGTTCCGACATGCTCGGGTCCTTAGCCTTTCTAGGCTCCCAGCCTCATCTTCCATGACCCCTTCCTCTTGCTAGTCGAGCCATCTCCGCACGATTTGATACCTGTTCACAAGAAAGAGGTGTTATCCTCAAGCTTTGAAGCATTTTACTGTCTTTCTTGGAATTTTCAATGCCGACATTCTCCCCATTCTTTATCTTATCCCAATTATGTGCAGAACAAGGGGCAGGGTGGCCGATGGGTCAGTCATGAGATGTGGCCGATCTCCATATCCCTTCAAGCTTTTCACTCCTCCCTCTTTGTTGCCTCACATACCCTGTAAGGTTGACAAGCCCCTGCCGAGGCCATGCAAATATCCCTAGCATCAGCTCGACCAATCTTCTTCTGTGGTATGCCACCCTGTTCCCCTCTACCCAGTAAACCAGAGCCATTCCTCTGCCCTTGTCATACCCGTCCTCCCCCACAGGGATCCTAGCAAGTTTCTCTGTGCAGTTACTACTCCCAGTTCCCCATATCTTTCCGTGGTTGCATCCGTTGGTCCCCCCGCCAACCCAACATGTTAGCTGCTCTTTTCTACCCTTAGCCTCCACTTCCAAGCTGCTATCTACCCATTCCCAGCACCCAGCCTCTCTCAATCCACACCATGCGAAGCCCAAGGTCACAATGCTACCCACAGTAAGGGCCTCACAACCACTAGCCAAATCAATTCCCGACGGGCTCAAAACAAAGACGCAAAGCCAGACTAATACAACGTGATGCCTCCACTAATTTCCCTTGTGTTTCCCTCAGTTTCTGTTCCCATGTATCTCCCATTTCCCCCAACAATAATCAAACCAGGTCGACATTGCAAGGGAGGTGAAGAGCCACGATACATACCTGTTTCCACTCCAAGGTTGTTGTCACTATTTCTGTCGCCTTCCTTCTTTGTTGCTCCAGCTCCTTACTCCACAGACCATATTACAATTCTTGCTCACCTGTCTTACCTTAATTTCTATGCCTCTCACCTCGTCTCTGCCATCCCTGCCACCTTTCCCACCACCCTCACATGTACTCATGCGAAGGGCCACCGCACCGATCACCTTGAGTGTTTGGGGGGCAGTGGGAAGTACCTCTCCTTTACTCTTTGTTATTGCTTGTAGGCACTGCCATCCTTCGACACGCACCTCGATCGAGGTTATATTAATTATTATTAATTAAATAAACTCAAGGATTTATATTTAAGTCAAGGACTAATATTATAACCCATATGAATAACATTATAACTTACTAATAAGAATCCTTAGATTAATAAATCTAAGGGATTTATACTAAAAACCCAAGGGATTAATAATATTATACCCTAGGAATATGAACCTTTAGATTGATAAACACAAGGGATTTATTCTAAAACCACAAGGTATTATAAACCCAAGGGAATAATAGTAAACCCAAGGTTTATAAAGTCTAAGATAAATATTATTAACCCAACGGATTATAAAACCAAGGGAATAATATTAAACCCAAGGGACCAATATTATAAACCCTAAAATAAACATGGATGACCATGGTTGACCACGGTTGATTATCTTATTGACATAATCTTTGTCACAATGTGACGTTGGAAAATGGTTGGGCATGGTTGACCATAGTTCATTTTCATATTGAGACAATCTATCTCACAATGAGACGTTGGACTATGGTTGACCATGTATGACCATGGTTGTCACAATGCGACATTGAACCAAGGGATTGGTAACCCAGGAGTTATAAACTCTTAGATTTATAAACCCAAGGGATTGATATTATGAACCCAATGGATTAATTCTAAAACCCCAAGGTATTACAAACCCAAGGGATAAATATTATAAATCCAAGGTATATAAACCATAAAATAAACATATTTGACCATGGTTGACCACAATTGATTTTCATATTGATGCAATCTTGTTACAATGCGACATTAGACTATGGTTGACCATGATTGATTTTCATATTGAGACAACCTTTGTCACAATGTAACATTGGAAAATAGTTTGCCATGGTTAACCATGGTTTGTTTTCATATTGATACCATCTTTGTCACAACGCGATGTTGGACCATGGTTGACCATGGATGACCATGGTTGTCACAATGTGACATTGGACCAAGAGACAAATTTTGTCACAATGTGACCATGGTTACTAACAATGGTTGACCATGATTGATCATGGTTGACCATGATTTACCATGGTTGACCATGGTTGATTTATATATTGAGATATTCTTTGACATAATGCGACATTGGAACATGGTTGATTTTCATATTGAGACAATCCTTGTCACAATGTGACATTGGTTAGTTTTTATATTGAGAGAA
This sequence comes from Pinus tabuliformis, assembly GCA_031772625.1. Lineage (NCBI taxonomy): Eukaryota > Viridiplantae > Streptophyta > Pinopsida > Pinales > Pinaceae > Pinus > Pinus tabuliformis. Next base: position 1,464,677,326 of record CM062818.1, read on the forward strand.
TCTTTGTCACAATGTGATGTTGGACCATGGTTGACCATGATTATAAACCTAATGGATTTATATTAAACCCAAATATTAATATTATAAACTTTATGAATAATATTATACCCTAGAAATATAAACCCTTAGATTACTAAACCGAAGGGAATAATAAACCTAAGGGATTAATGCTAAAAACCGAAGGGATTATAAACCCAAGGGATAAATATTATAAACCAAAGGTATAAAACCCTAATATAGATATTATAAACTCTAAAATAAACATGGTTGACTATGGTTTACCATTATTGGTTTTCACGCTGAGACAATGTTTGTCACAATGGTTAACCATGGTCAATCAACTATGCTCAACCATGGTCAATCATGGTCGACCATGGTCAATAACCATTGTCGCATTGTGACAAAGATTGTCTCTTGGTCCAACATCACATTGTGACAACCATGATTGACCAAGTTTGATTTTCTAATTAATACAATATTTCTAGCAATGTGACAATTGACCTTGTTTGACAATGGTTAACCATGATTGATTATCATATTGAGACAATATTTGTCACAATGCAACATTGGACCATGGTTGACTAAGGTTGATTTTCATATTGAGACAATCTTTCTCACAATATGACAATTGACCTTGGTTGACCATGGTTGGATAAGAATGACCATGATTGATATTATAAACCTAAGGGAATAATGAACCCAAGGGATTGATATCATAAACCCAAGGGTATAATAAACCTAAGGGTATAATAAACCTAAGGGATTATGAACCCAAGGGAATAATATTAAGCCCAAGGCATATAAACCCTAAGATAAATATTATAAACACTGAAATAAACATGGTGGACCATGGTTGACCATGGTTGATTTTCATATTAAGACAATCCTTGTCACAATGCAACGTCAGACCATGGATGACCATGCTTAGCCATGGTTGATTTTCATATCAAGCATAGAAAATTTTAGGGGCGAATGTTCGCCCTTTGGCGAAATTAAGGGTTTTTAAATTTTTAGTGGGCGAATATTTTGTATCATAGCACATTTTTACAAATCACCTCAAACAACCCACCTTATTTTAAGGGAGAGGGTAAAAAAGGTAAATTTAGCCCTTGAAACTAGGAGTTAAAATCTTCCATTCACCCATTTTCAAGAATAGGTTTTATTTAAGTGAATCCTATGGGCCAAATACCATATTTATAAAAGAGGTATGGTAAATTAATAAAAATATAAATAAATGAGAGGTATGGTAAATAAATAAAACATTTTTTATATTTACTCCATAAGTCACCTTATATACATGCAAGGGTGTAAACAAATAAAAATATAAGTAAAGTGGAGGTATGGTAAATAAATAAAATGTCTTTTTATACTTACTCAAAAGGTATGGTAAATAAATAAAAATATAAATAAACTAGACGTATGGTAAATAAATAAAACCTCTTTTATATTTAGTCCATAACCCTCGTTCTATTTACGAAGGCTCAAGAAAGAGGTTTTATTTAAGTGAATCCTATGGGCCAAATACCATATTTGTAAAAGAGGTATGGTAAATTAATAAAAATATAAATAAATGAGAGGTATGGTAAACAAATAAAACATTTTTTTATATTTACTCCATAAGTCACCTTATATTTACGAACTCAAAAAATGCGTTATATTTAGGTGAAACCTATGGGCAAAATACTATGGGACAAATACCATGGACTAGATTGTTATTAATACCATGAAAAAAAACATTATTAACCCTAATATTAGTATTAATAAAAATAAAAATGGAACATGGTATTGACCCATGGTATTCACCTGGAATGTGGCCTATTTAAATGGGGGAATTAAACCAGCATAGATCCATCTTTACTCTGGATCTACTAACCCCCGAGAGGTATCAAATATCGTGATATGCAAAATAGCATAGAGTGAAAAAATATTTGATCCCTCTCGGGGCTTGGTGGATCAAGAGTAAAAATGGATGTTGTAATTTAATGTATGTTAAACATTTTAGCTTGGTTAAAATAAAAAATAAAATAAAATTCAACTATTAATTTTATTAATTTTTATAAATTACTAATAGTAATTTTTAAGCTCTAGGTTTATGATAACCCATGGTATTGACCCATGGTAATACCATGGTATTCATGTGAGCATAGACTATTTAAAGGGGAAATTCTATCCTCTTAGATCCATCTTAATTCTGGGTCTACCAAGTTCTTAGAGGGATAAATAGATTTCATCCCCCTAAGAGTGGTAGATGTGGAGTTAAGATGGATATAGGTTGGTTTTTATGATAATGAAGATATTAAATAGACTTAGGAAATTATATTGTAAAAACATCTTAAGGTGAATGGTTAAAGCATAGACATTGGACAAGTATATTTGTATACATCTGTTTTAAACTGAAACAAATCCAGGGCTAAAAGGAATGGATTGATTGCACTAGTCATCATTCTATAACTTTCCAACATATGCTGGAGTAAACAGATTGTAATTTGGGTAATTTTTCTAACTGCAAACAGGAACATACTTGTGTTTTGGCAGGGTGGTTACGAGGTCCCTAGAAGTGATGAATTTGAATTTTTCTTGGTTTTATATATAGTATTAGGTTTTTTCTCATGCTTTCATTGAATGACACAGGTGAATTTTATCCTACACCCACTAGGTTATCGATATGTAATTTCAGTAATTTTGATTTCAAAAGATATTTTAAAGAAATGAAATTATTTCATTTGTGTATTCAATAAACACAATATTCTAATGGAATTCTGCATTTGTGGATTACTTATATAGATTCCATGGAGAAGTGTTAGTGGTGTGACATCAATTGTCCTCAAGCAGAGGCTTTAGTTTTACTCTTTTTGGAAGCAAATACTTTCTTCCAACATTTTTGAGTTCCATGAAAAATTTGAAAGTCCTAATAGTATTCAATTATGGGTTAAGAGAGACATAGTATTCAATTATGGGTTAAAGAGATCCACACTGGATGATCTATCGGCCTTAGCTTCACTTAGTTTAAGACTATTCACTTGGAGAGCCTGCATGTGCCCCCACTTCAAGAGCATAGTAAAGTCATGCAGAACTTAGAGAAGCTATCTTTAAGCTTTTAGTGAAGAATGGAAAAATGTATGGGTTCAATAACAACTAGTCGAGCATTAAGCTTCCAATAATGCTAGATTTTAACCTGGAGCACTTTTGTGATTTGGAGGAGATGCCCCATCGTATTTGTGACACATCTTTAGTTGTGAATTGGACTATTACTAACTGTCATTTCCTTCGAAAGTTACTTGATGACTTGGGGAACCTCAACTCTTTAAGAATGTTAAGGAAGGAAAGAAAGTACATTATGCTAAGTTCTCTTATGCTTTTCAAGTTTTTCTTGGATATCTACAACATTTCAGGTAGGACAATACATTCTGTTAATGAAAAATTGTCTTGATAGAAAGGCCCAATTTCAAAATCTAATGCTTTCAAAAAACATTGTATAACTGTAATGTTTCTAAAAGGAAAGCATATTTTTTCAATTTAAGTATCACGATCCCATATTCCAACTTATTTTTCAGTAACCCATTAGGATTTGTAGCTTTGAATAAATCCATGTCTTTTGATAAGATCCTCTTCCAAATTAGAACGCAGTTTCCTTTTGGAAATAACCACATATAATGTCTTGATTTTGTTATTGAGAAAATAGAGGTTGTGAAACAAGCTTGTGCCATACAAGGACTTGATTCATTGATTATGTATCAATTATGGCTCTTGATGTAACAATGTCTTGATTTTGTTGCTTGAAAATAGAGGTTACGCTTTACTATTTCACAAAATTTCTTACAATCTTTCCATAAGTATTGATTTGTAATCTCAGTCACTGAGGGATGACAGTAATGAAAAAGGTAATATTCCATGGTTTGAAGTTACCCTCTTACTAAATATTTAAATATATCACCACACTTTAACTGTTAGTTAAAGGAATTGTATTTGATTTGTAAACAATTCATTGCTTGATTTATAGATTTTGATTTTTTCCCTTTTTTATTTTTTTCTCAGATTTGGTATGAGATATCTTTCAATATTTGGGTTCCCTAGTTTGCCCACCATAGCTATGAGGTTCAGATGCTATCATTAGATATTCTCAGAATGTTACAACTTTTCTAGTAAGTGTACTTTGAAACATTGTTGTTGCTTTTCCATGGTGTTAATGAAAATAAGCACTACAACTAGTGCCATTATTTAGATTAAGTACCGAAAGTACCGAAATCTAGGTGGTCTTGTGATGATGGAGTGATTGTTTTCTAGCTACTAAGGCCATATGCATTTTTATCTCTTATGTTGTCTTGAGATATTCAAATTCAGAATAAGAATTGAGGTCTCGTTTCCAATGTAGATTGCAGTCAGTTTCTTGAACATAATATATAGTAGATTATATTTTACTAATCAACTGTGGATGTGATCCCTCGCATGAAAGGAAATTCAAAGTGACTTTGATTTCACATTGATTTGTCAAAACATCCACACAGGAAAGGAGAATCAAAGTGACACTGATTTCACACTGATTTGTCAAAATGGAGGCAAGAGAAAAGGAAACTTTGTATTCAACAATGCTCTTAATTTCATATGTACATCCACAGACATATTAGTAGAAAATATTGATGGGTTTCCTAAGTAATATTTTCCATTCCACTACATTCTTTACAACTTGTAAATAAATAACTTGGAACAATTCATTACACTACTTGTTATTCTTTATTAATCAGTGGTTAAGATTTTGATATTGAACTGGATAAGATTTTTCTTCCTTCTGTGAAATTGTGTGTTCTATAATGCTTCTTTTCCATTCACTATGTATAGCATATAAAGTGTGTCTAATGGAGTAGTAAGATTGGAAAGTCTTGTGATCCTTGAACTATGTTACAAGGCAGAAACCCAACGGGGCAGGGTAGGTGCATCCCGACAAAGGGGTCACAAATACCAAAGTTGGTATTGGCTAGTGCCTTGAGCTAGAAAATTTCCTTTACCCATGTATTAACAGTGAATCCAGAGAGGATTCTAATATTATCTTTATAAGATTTATATTAGTTAATATTGATGAATAAAATTCATGAGACATGAGCTAGGATGTCCTTGCAAGGTGGTTGTTGATTATTGGAAGCTATGATGGCCATTATGTCAGGCTAGGTGGTCGCACTCCCTTGATCGTGAGCATGATTGTGATCAAGATGGAAGACTTCATAGTCTGGATTGATTGTTTAGCAGTGATAATTAGTGGGCTCATTCAAAAGAGCTTATATTTCACTAATCCTTTTTATATAGTTGTCAGATTCAATTTCCAAAGGTTTTAATTACACTATAGAGTTGAGTTCTAAGAGAGTTGTGATTCACAGTGTTAAGTATAGCAACTATGACACTTGAATGAAGACAAGCATAGTAGATGTATCAGACTCTGTTATAAGCTTACCTGCATATTATAAGGGACTTGGTTGGATTTTTTATAATTTTATAAACAAGTTCCATTTCGTGGAAATGTGAAAAAAACAGTGATATTGCCACCATGTGGCTCTTGTCATATATGGTTTTATACTTTTTCAAAAAATTCTCTAAGAGTTCACAATGCTAAGATTCACTAGGACCTTACAAAGTTTTATATTTAGTGAAAGACTCACCAAGATCTTACAAGATTTTATAATTGAGTAAAATATTCGCCATGCCTGGTGAGAGATTTGCCAAAAAATTATATATACATATTATATTATTGATAAAATCGCCTTCCATTTTTCCTATATACCATGGAGATTCACCCATTTATTATACATATAAATTTGGGGGGGTTCTTAAAATTTTCCGTGATATCAAGACAATCTTTGTCACAATAATACGTTCGACCATGGTTGACCATGGATTACCATGTTTGATTTTATCAAACATGGTGGACCATGGTTGGCCATGATTGACCATGGTTGACTTTGCTTATCATATTATGACAATATTTGTCATAATGTGATGTTGGACCATGGTTTAGACAATAATTGATTTTCATATTCAGATAATTTTTATCATAATGTGACTTTGGACCATAGTTGACCATGATTAACCATGGTAGACCACAAATGATTTTATAAAACACGGTTGACCATAGTTGACCATTGCTAAACAATATTAAATCCAAGGGACTAATATTATAATCCTAAGTTATATAAACCCTAATATAATATTATAAACACTAAAATAAATATGGTTCAGCATGATAGATTTTCATATTGAGACAATCGTTTTGAGAATGCAATGTTGGAACATGCTTTACTGTGCTTGACCATGATTAATTTTTAAATCGAGAGAATATTTGTCACAGTACGACATTGGACCATGGTTGACCATGGTTTATTCTCATATTGAGACAATATTTGTCACAATGTGACGTTGGACCATGGTTGACCATGATTGATATTATAAACCCAAGGGAATAATAAACCCTATGGTTTAATACTAAAAACCGAAGGGACTATAAACCTAAGGGAATACCATTAAACCCTAGGAATATGAACACTTATATTAATAAACCCAAGGGATTGATATAATAAACCCAAAGGATTATGAACCCAAGGGAATAATATTAAACCCAATGGACTAATATTATAAAACCAAGGTATATAAACCCCAAGGTAAATATTATAAACACTAAAATAAACATCGTTAACCACGGTTGATTTTCATATTAAGAAAATCCTTGTCACAATTCGATGTTGGACCATGGTTGACGATGCTTAGCCATGGTTGATTTTAATATCAAGAGAATCATTGTTGCAATGCGATGTTCAACCTTGGTTGACCATGATTGACCATGGATGACCATATTTGATTTTATAAAATGTGGTGACCATGGTTGACCCCGAATATCATATTAAGACAATCTTTGTCATAATGTGATGTTGGACGATTATTGAGACAATCATTGATTTTCATATTGAGACAATCTTTGTCATAATGTAACGTTGGACCATGGTTGACCATTGTTAAAAATATTAAACCCAAGGGACTAATATTATAATCCCAAGGTATATAAACCTTAAGATACATATTACAGACACTAAAATAAACATGGTTGACCATGTTGAATTTCATATTGAGACAATTTTTTTCATAATGTGATGTTGGACAATCGTTGACCATGATTTATTTTCAAATTGAGAGAACCTTTGTCACAATGCGAGATTGGACCATGGTTGATTCTCATATTGAGATAATATTTGTCACAATGCGATGTTGACGATGGTTGACCATGATTGAATTTATAAAACATGGTAGACAATAGTTAACCATGGTTGAGCATGATTGATATTATAAACCCAAGAAAATAATAAACCAAAGGGATAAAAATTATAAACCCAAGGTATACAAATCTTAAGATAAATATTATAAACCCTAAAATAAACATGGTTGACCATAGTTTACCATGTTTGATTTCTATATTGAGGCAATCCTTGTCACAATGCGATGTTGACCCATGGTTGAGCCTGCTTGACCATGATTCATTTTCATGTCGAGACAATCTTTGTAACAATGTGATGTTGAAACGTGGTTGACCATGGTTGATTTTCATATTGAGCCAATCTTTGTCACAATGCGACATTTGACCATGGTTGACCATGGTTGGCTATGATTGACCATGGTTGAAAATGATTGATATTATAAACCGAAGGGAATAATAAACCCAAAAAGTTGATATTATAATCCAAAGGGAATAATAAACCTAGGGGATTGATATCATAAACCCAATGGTATAATAAACCCAAAGGAATAATATTAAACCAAATTGACTAATATTATAAACCCAAGGTATATAAACCCTAAGATAAATATTATAAACACTAAAATAAACATGGTTGATTTTCATATTGAGACAGTTCTTGTCACAATGCGATGTTGGATCATGGTTGGCTATGGTTAATTTTCATATCGAAACAATCTATGTCATAATACGACGTTGGACCATGGTTGAATTTCATATTGAGACAATCTTGGTTACAATGCGGCATTCGACCATGGCTAACCATGGCTTACCATGTTTAATTTTATAAAACATGGTTGACCATGATTATCCATGATTGTCCATGATTTTCATATTGAGACAATCTTTGTCAGAATGCGACGTTCGACCATGGTTGCCCATGGTTGGATGCGATTGACCATGATTGACCATTATTGATATTATAAAACGAGGGGAATAATAAACCCAAGGGATTAATACTAGAACAACAAGGGGTTTTGAACCCAAAGGAAAACTATTAAAAAAGAGACTAATATTATAAACCCAAAGTATATAAACCCTAAGATAAATATTATAAACACTAAAATAAACATGTTTGACCATGGTTGATTTTCATATTGAGACAGTCCTTGTCACAATGTGACATTCATACATGGTTGACCATGGTTGGCTATGATTGATCATGGTTGATCATGATTGATTTTCAAATCGAGAGAATCTTTGTCACAACGTGACATTGGACTATGGTTGATTCTCATATTAAGACAATATTTGTTACAATATCCAACTTTCCCAGCGATTGAAGACCAAAACTGAATAAAATTAATTATCCCATTAACAAAATATATATTACCTATAATTATAATAAAAGTATTATTTTCACTTTAATTATCATTATCAAAATGCTTTAAAAATTAACATTATGATTATAAGAGAAATTATCGCTGATAATGTCCATAACCTTTTCTAAGCTATACAACTATCTTGTTAGTGATAATATATAAAATAAATGGGAATATTAATTAAAAAAAACAATGTTAAAATAAATAATATTTCCTTAAATGCAACGGTACACTGATTAAATTTAATATATTAATATTTATATAGTTTTAAAGAGATTTCTCTAAACATTCTGAAAAGGAACTAATACTACTTGATAAAGATAAATTACAACATGGTTTTACATATTAAGAAAGAAAGGAAAAAATGTAAATAGGACTTATCAAAATTCCAGATTCATTATTATTATTTCAGATCCATTTTTTCCCAGAAAACATCTGATCAAATTATCAAATATTCTCCGAATTTTGGTTTTGCACCGTCACAATCACCCATATATTTAATTGAATTAACGAGTCTCTCTAATCTTAATACTGATGCCATCTGAATTTTTCAATTTTCGGATGCATATGTACATAATATTTCCAAAAATTAAGAACAGGTCCAAAAAGTAAGCAGTAGTGCAGAAAGACAACCCATCTAGCCACACCCAAAATCAAGAAATTAAATAAGTTGTCTGAACAGGTTGTTCTTACAAATCAAAGAGGCGTGAACAATCTAAATTTAATCACTAGTTTTAGTCGCAGAAAGGCTTTCAGCAAGTTTGGGCAATCTAGGCCACATTTCCGAGCTCATGTGGGCAACGACAGGCGTGAACGACCTAAATTTATTCGCTAGCTTTAGTGGCAGAAAGGCTTTCAGCAGGTTCTGGCGATCTGGGCAACATTTCTGACCCCATGTGGGCAATGACACCACCATCAGCAATAACAGTAGCAAGACCCAGAAGCCTGAACGAGGTGTCGCGTTTCTATTTGAGATTTCTGGCTTTCCGCAGCATATCCTCCAGCAAACTTCAATAACTAAACAATACATAGCATTTGCATTAAAAATCCATATAAAATATCTGAAGCATATAAATTATCTAGCCATAATTTTTAAGAAACTTTGCATAGAAATTATTTATTATTATATAATTTCTTTCAAGTTATTAGTGAATAACAAAACACAATTTTTTTTTTTTCCCGAAGAAGAAAATTCATAATTTTTATTGATAAGAAATTACAGGCTGTTGATGCCCATAGGCATATGCTGTAATGTGGTTTGTCGCCACTGTTCAAAAAGCAAAATTAAATACATAAGGTTCCCATTGGGATACTGAGATAGGTACTGTGTCCATCATAAAAGGTGCATAGATGCTGTACATGAGATCATACTGAAATATACTGAGGTATATACAAGAGTATAAGCAAAATAAAGTTCATCAAAATTTTCAGATTGAGGCCATTGCCTCACTGTAGTGGTCCATCTATATATGGTCTGTGATAAAAACTGTGCGTCCCTATGGGAGTGAATTCCTTGATCAACCAATCTCCTAGAGGATGATCCGCCGCTTCTTTCAAAAGCCGGTCAACAATTGCATTTCTTTCCCTGTAGATATGAGAAACAGTTATCTGGTCAAAATATGTTTTGAAAAAAACAATTTCTTCCAAGATATGTTTCAAAGAATATGCATGACAAATGGACTTGTTGTTAAACCAATCAACCACAGTCTTTGAGTCTCCAAATATTTGTATTTGTTCGCAGTTTTTGGTCATGGCAAAATATATTAGATGACGCAGGGTCATAAGTTCAGCATGGTTGTTTGTTCTGGGTCCCAGTCCCAAGCATATCTGGAAGTAATGTGAGTCTGTTAAATGAAGGAGGATGCCACCACCACATCCTTGCCGCTGGGTTGCCCTGTCAAAGTATGCCCAGGGCACATCTTTGTTTATGTGTTCTGGGGTGATGTTCTTGGACTGTATCTGTTTGGTCACATTTGGTAATTCTGCATATGCCGCACAAATGATGGGGGGGAGGAGGTTCCAATTTACTGTACAGTTCTCAAATATGATCGCATTCCTCCTGTTCCAAATATGCCAGGCCACCAAGAGGGGGAGATTCTGGGGTTTTTCTGACGCCACTGATGTCCACCACTGATCCCACGCCGATTGAATGTCCACCCCCTGCCAGTCCGTGTTGATGTTTAGAGTCTGAATGACCTGTGCCCAAATATCTCTGGTGGTCGAACAGGTAAGGAATAAATGGAGGGTTGTTTCTTCCTCTTTCCTACATAATACACACCAGGATGGGCCTGCGAAGGCCCTTTTCATAAGATTGGATCCCGTGGGGATTTTGTTCGCTAGTATATTCCACATAAGTAGTCTGGTTCTTGGCTGGGCCTGCAGTTGCCAGATAGCGGACCACCAGCTTTTGTGACTGTCCGGATTTTTTGCTTCGATCAATTTGTTGTATCCTAGCTTCGGCGAGTATTGTCCAGTTTTAGATATGGCCCAGATGAGCTCATCCTCCTCCTCCCTTAATCTAATATGGGACTCGATTAAGGCCTGTATGTATGATTTCCAGTCTTCGTTCCACTCATATGGTAGATTCCATTGCCGATCAGTTAACCATGCTTGTGAGTATATAGTGGAGTGCTATTGGTCGCCAATCTGAGAGAGATATTTTATGCCTCTGTTGTTTAGATGGAGAACCAGCCCTTCTGGTAAGTTGTGGGCATTCCCTGAACCTGGCCATGGGTCAATACCAATGCGGACAGATGAGCCATTTCCAATGCGCCATAAGAGGCTATCTCTGATTAGAGGCATGGCATTCAGAGTGGCCTTCCAAATCGCCGATATACCCTGTCTATTCCAATTTGGCCGCCGGACCCAGTCTGTGATGGTCAAAGGCCAGATATACTTGTGGTGGATGACTTCCGCCCAGAGACTATTCTGTTTTAGTAATAACCATCCCTGTTTGGCTGCCAATGCTTGCGCAAATTCCGGGAGTGATTTTAGGCCCCCCCCCCCCCCCCCCCCACTTTTTTGGAGTAGTAATCTTGGACCATCTTGCCCAGGCAAAGATCTTTCCTTTTTTGTTGCCATTCCATAGAAATCTGTTACATGTTTGTTGTATTCTGTTAAGGATTCCTCTGGGAATCCAGGATAGAGACATCCAGTATACTGGAGTGGCTTCAAGGACTATTTTTATAAGCATAAGCCTGCCTGCTTTAGATAAGAGCCGATGGTGCCAGCAGTTGATCCTCTTTTCAATTTTAGTGATGAGCCAAGTCCAGTTCTCAATCTTGTATCCATCTCGTTTTAGTCTAAAACCCAGATATTTGATGCCTTCCAACAGGTTTGTTTCCTGGAAGGGGAATTTCTGGTTTGCAAGCTGAGTTTCCTGATTTGTACACCCCGAGAGGGATATAGTTGATTTCCCTCTGTTACTCTCCATGCCTGTAGCACTACAGAAAAGCTGTAGAATTTCATTGAGTGCAGTGGAATCCCGGACACTCCCATTAATGAATATAAGGATATCATCTACAAAAAGAAGATGAGTGAGGAAATAGTGCTCCATGATTTTGAGTCCACTGATATCCCCACTCCTTTTGGCAGATGCAATGAGCCTGCTCAACCCTTCCATAACAATTAGGAAGAGGAGTGGGGATAAAGGACATCCTTGTCTGATTCCTCTGTTGATGTTGAACGGTGATGAGGCCGAGCCATTGATGAGTATGGCGAAGGAGACGGAAGAGATACATCCCATAATCCAGTCGATAAGTTCAAGGGGGAAGCCCAAGTGAGTGAGGATCATCTTCAAGTAGAGCCAATTTACTTTATCAAAAGCCTTTGCTAAATCAATCTTGAGGGATATACCTTTGAGGTTCTTATACTTTATGGAGTGTAGAGCTTCCTGGGCGGTGCCAATGGCCTCTTGAATGTGGCGGTGATGGAGGAAAGCAAATTGTTCTGCAGATATGTGAGTAGATAGGATAGGTTTGATACTGTTAACTATAATCTTGGAAATGATTTTGTAGAGGCAGTTGCATAAGGAAATAGGGTGGAAGTCATTAAAGGACGATGGGGCATCTGATTTAGGGATCAGGGCTATGAAGGTGTATTTCATAGGGGGTTGAATGTGCCCGGTGATCCTGCTTTCTTCAATGACTTCCAACAGATCCTCCCCCAGCAGTTCATAAAAGGCCAAATAGAACTCCACTGGCCACCCGTCCGGACCCGGGCTCTTATCTTTTTTGAACCATTCGAGAGTACTTTCCAATTCCTGCATTGTGACTGGTTGTGTAAGATCCTCAAGATCCTCCTATTCAACAAATCTAGGAAAGTGACCAGCAAGGTTGATGATATCTGGTAGATTTATTGCAGTCGGGGCAGTGAATTGCCTTTTGAAATGTGATACACCCAATCTGGCAAGTTGCTGGTGTGTTGTAGCCCATCCATCCGGTTCACAAGGCAGCTGCCAGATAGTGTTTGAGGCCTTTCTGCCATTTGCGAGGTTGTGGAAATATTTGGTATTGCAATCCCCCGCTTTAAGCCAAATGGCTCTACTTTTTAACCTCCACAGTTCCTCCTTTTCTTGCAGGATCTTGATTTTTTGCACTTCCAAATTGTTCAATAGGGATTTTGATTCCTCAGATAAGTAACCAGTCCCCCTTTCATCCGTCAATTGTGAAATCTGTGTCTCTGTATCCAAAAGAAGTTTTTCATCTCTCAGTCGTTTCCTCTTTGCCCAGGTCTCAGTCAATTTCTTAAGTTCATTGAGTCTGTCAAAAAAATTCGTTGCCTTTCTCTGTGCTCTCAGAGGTGGTTGTGATCTCCAGTATTCCGTGACCATATTAATAAAATCCAGGTCTTGTAAGTATCCAGCAAAAAATTTGAATGGGGATCGGGGTTTTTTTATTGCACCACTGACTTGTAGGAGGATGGGAAGATGATCAGATAGGCCACTCGAGCTTACCCATTGTCTGTACAGGGGAAGTTTTTGTATCAGGTCTTCATGCACCAAGAATCTGTCTAATCGCCTTCCCGAAGCTGCCTCCCCTATTCTCCTGTTGTGCCAGGTGGGGACTTTCTTGTTCATTGGAAAATCAACAAGCCTGTGAGAGTCTAATAACATGCTCATCTGTTCAGAGATGGGATCAAGATGAGCATGGTGTCCCAAGGATTCCCTGACTCCCAGGGAGAAATTAAAGTCACTGCCCAATATGGTGGCTCTAGTGATGAGGTTTCTTCCCAAAAAATTTTGCCAGAAGGCCAGGCGATTCTGATTCAGGCCATATATGTTGATAATGGGAATAGGGAAACCAATCTCTCCCATGAAGATGTCCATACCCATAAATCCTCTTCCACCCCAAGAGTATAAGAGCTTGACCTTTCTAGGGTTTATGCCAATGGCGAGACCGCGAGAGCGACCATATGTGTCCATACCCTGAAATATCCATCCTGGTAGAAGGGCTTGTAGGGTTCTCACAGTCGAATCCAAGGTGCAAAGGGTCTCCTGAAGAAAGAAGATGTCACATCTGGATTCATGGATCAGTCTCTTGAGAGCCAATCGCTTTTTGGTGTTGGCTAATCCCCTACAGTTGAAAGAGAGCCAAATCATGGGGAACCAGTGGCCAAGGGCTCAATTGCTCTAAGTGCCCGTTCGATTGTGCATTGTCGCCCCCGGGCGACATCTGCCACTGCATTTTGTATGGCTGAGTTGATCTTAGATGGACGGCCTCTTTTGGGTTTATGGTTAGAGTATCGGCCAGGGGAAGAACCAAGGCCCAGGAGTTTGGTTCGGACCCGAGGTCTGAGGTGGTAGGGGTGCGATCCAGAGCCGGTGGGGGAGGAAGAGGGGTTGGGGAGGGCAGTGTCCATCCTATGAGAGGAGGGAGTGGTGGAGAAGGTAGGGGGAGGGGGGGCAATGGTGTAGTGAATAGAGGGAAATGGGCCCGGTTCAATAGGTGACGACTGCAATGTGGAGTGCAAAACAGAAAACATAACTTCTGATAAAATAACAGAGGTCATGGGGAGAGATTCATTACCCGGGGTAGATGATGCAGCCTCCGCTGTCTTGAATCTGGTGCGAGGTGGTGCAGGAGTCGATGAAGCCTTCCTTCTGTTGTTCGTCTTCTTGTTGCCTTCAGGTTCCACATTCGCAGGGGCTTCATTATGTGTCAGATCACCTTCTCCCTGATTGATATCACCTCTGTTTTGTTCCACAGATGGCTGTTGTCTAGTACCTTTAGTATTTTCCGAGGTCACTCCAGAAAGAAGAGGGCAGTCCTTGTACAGATGGCTGACTTTGTGACATCTACGACATCGAAACGGAACACCTTCATAATCCAGCAGCTGCTTGCGCGAAAAGTGTCTGCGATGCAGGGTGATTTTCTCCTCCAGCCCAGCCCTGGTGTCGAGATGAACAAGGATTCTAGCCATGGTCATAATTCCAGTTTGCTCATAGGATTTATCATGCTCAAGATAGGTGCCCAGCGCATCTCCTATGCGCTTGAAAACTTGAGGCATCCAGAATTGCATGGGCAAGCCCGGTAGTCGAACCCAAATAGGCCCGGTGCCCAATTGTTCTCGCTCCGGGTCAAACAGTGGATCCCAGCGCTTCAGCAGAACAGGAGCCAATTCTATATGCCAGAATTGGGATAGAATCCATTGGGTGTATTCAGGTCTGTGAAAATGTAATGCAAACCATCCCCTTGCTAGGACTCTGATAGCTGGTAATTCCTTTAGCAGAGATCCCCAAATCTCCTCCGTCCATTGCTTTAATCTTTCCACAGAATATGTTCGACCACGAACCCGGCCGACTAGAACCTTACGGGCAGTGTCAATTGCATCCGCCATCTGAACGTCTGCTCCAAATGTTATGTTGATATCTAAGTCAATGGCTCGAAGGCACCTCCCTTTTTTCTGTTTTCCTGAGCGCTTGCCGATGGGGAAATCCTTGAGGAGCTTACAGCACGGGTCAGAAGTACTATGCTGTGCAGACCCAACCGAATGAGCAGGTAGCAGCGGGGAGCTGAAACATCCCGAGCGGATAGGGGAGCGGGGGTTCAAACTGCTAGAGCCGGGGTGAAAAGTGGGATGGGAGGGGCGCTGAGGGCCATGAGGGTTAGCCGACGTCAGTGAAATGGATGTTGGGTTCGAGGGTTGTATGGGAGGCGAAGGCGACGACAGGGTAAGCTGAGCAGCGGTTTGGAGAGGTGAATCGAAGGATGGAGAAGTCTGTAGGCAGGAACCCAGAAGATGGAGCGTGGCTGGCGAGAGAGGCGGGCACTCAAGAACCGTAAGGTCCGCCAAGTTGACATCCGTATGATTCTTCTTCCCTGAGCACGGCGGGTGGGGTTGTAGGTTAGAGGCAACTGTCGCTGATGCTTGTTCTCTGCCCCAGGGTTCCATGGCTGGTCGGTTATTATATGCCCAAATATCCTGATCTGGCATGGGGTCCTCCTCGTAGTCCACGAGGTCCTCCTCTACCATAGCAACCTGACAATATAGTGAAGCCCAAAACTGCCGACCAGGGAACCGACAGCAAGTAGGAAGGGTAAACCAGCTCGTGAATGTTCGCCGAGAAGGTAGAAAACACTAGGGTAAACCAGGAGCCAGGAATCCGGGGATAGTTGTACACACGAAGGGCCCGCGCAGGTCAGAGACCCGTGATCCATGAACTCGACCTGAAAACCGCCATGGGGAATAGGGAATGAACCAGGGTCGAAACTAGGGTTAGGTTATCGCCATTGCCGCTGATCGCCAAAGCTCCATTTTTTCATCGTAAAACCAAACAAAATCAGCCACTTCTGTTAAAAAATTATATATAATACTCCGACGAGGAGAAGGATTAATACTGCAGCTGGGTTGACACAAAAGTCTAACCAGGAAATAATTTGATAGCCGGTATCTTCATTCCGATTAGCTCGTCTACGTTGACGGTGATTTCTTCGAGCCCAGTTATTATTATTTCTATCTCTATTATTTCCCCTCCAAACTGGGTTGTCATCAGGGATGGACCTCTCTGATTCGCGATTCTCCTCTCCCAACACTGAACGGCGACAAATTGGACAAGAATTATGGCGAGCCAGCCAAGGAAGGATACAATGGCGATGATAAATGTGATTGCACGGCAATTCTTTAACCTTGCGGCCTATTTCGAAGGGGTCGTGGCATATGGTGCAGAGAGAATTATCAGCCAAATGCTCTGAATTGATCTTGATCGTGGGAATTCTTCGTCTAAGATTCGCAGAATGAGAGTTATGACGGCGGACTCCAGGAATTGATATTCTCTCCACCTCCACCATAAACCCTTGGAAACAGATGGGACATTGAGTGGGGTCTCCTGGCGATCGTCTTACGAAAGTATGACATACGTTGCAACAAAACACAATTTCATACGCATGATAATTTAAGATTATTTTTTTCCCATGTTTTTAATGTAGGGAATGTTTATATTTTTTATTATTGTAATATAATTTTTTCTGATTATTTCTTAGTTAATTTTAATCAAAATTTTATAGAGATTTTTAAAAAACTTGAGTTTAAATTGTTTAATTTTTATAGTTTGAAGGACTTTGAATTTATTTATATATTCAAAAATATACTTTAAACAACACAATTTTAAAATTGTATTACGAGATTTTGGTGAGTTTGAGAGAAAAGAATTATTTCGGCTACAAATTAAACTACACAATAATTATATTATGATTATATTATTGATATTTACGATAATGAATTAAGCAAAGTCTTTCGATAGAAATCACATAGGAAAATTTTTGGCTGACATATTCAAACCAATAAATATGATTCATCATACACATGTATTACTAAAAATTATATAATCATGAAAATTACAAATAACATTCCTGACGGGTAAAGATCATTATTTAAATTTGTATTGTACTTATCAAATTTGTATATCTCATCGCATCTTTTATTACAAGTATTTAACTCTATAAGAGTTTTCACCTATTTCAATAACATGTCAGAAAAATATAAAGCTTTGATCCATTAATAAACAAAATTATACTTACACTGTTTAAAATAATGATTTCTAGCTATCCATTGTTCTGAGTATTATAGGCTAACATAATTAAATATTTGTTGCTCAACAATGATGGGAAAATCTGAATGAAGACTGATGGTTACAAATAATGATTGCAATGTTACCCTTATATATTACCACCATTGGATTGAGGATTTGGTCGAATATGTTGTTCTTTTCTCTACGATTTTAGAGTTATATTATCCATGTGGAATTAAAAAAATTACTCATTTTCAATTTTGTAATAATATATTTCATTGAAGAATGAGATTAACTCAACCAATAATAAAATTTTATGATATCGATATTCAATTCATGAATATCAATCATGTAAGTGCCATCTGTTTCAAATAGTAGTGAACATCTTATATCATCCTTAACCTAATATCCAAACATCAATGCGTTGATTTGTGTACAAATCCGAAAATTTCAGAGATGGTGTGTATAAATTCTAAAATTTCATAAATGGTCTGGACTGACCAGTCTGTGAGATTTGGAGGAGAATATTTATGGATTAAAAAATTATCTCAGATAAAACCCTTAGACTTCAAAATCTGCACTTTTCTCAAAATGATTTGTTCCATAAGTTAAATACTCTGAACCTAAGATTGGTACGAGACTTTGGATAATGCGCACTTACCATTATCTAGTGGATTTACATTGAGTTGCTCTTCGGTAATTTCTTCTTCGTGATCCCACGATCTCTGGCCACAAACAAGCTTGACAATACCTTCGTCAGTTTTGTTCTTTGGTTATTGAAATCACAAACGCAACATCAACTTTCCACTTCTTTGGTTATTCCTCACAACATATACATTCAATTATTAAGCTTTTCCAATTGGATACACATCAGGTGTGGGTATTAATATGTGAATAAACACCAATAAAATATTTGAGATCATACATCAAGATGTCGATTTCTTTCTTGCTAATTCTCACTCTCAAAAGCCGATTTGTGGCACTAGTGCGCACGCATGGATTTATCATCACAATAACAGTTTCCTACTAAATAAATAATTTTAAGAGACTTAACACCTTAATAATTTTATACTAATATTTTCAAACCTATGTAACTAATAAAATTCCAATATACCCAACAAAAATTAAAATTCCAATATACCTAGCAAGAAAATATAACAGAGCAAATCTTATTAGAGAATGATGATTTTATCTAACCTGATCAGAAAACAATTAAACACAATTAAACAATGCTAATAATGATTTTATAATTATCAATCCTTATCATATCATTATGAAATTCAAACTTCATGAAAAATTTCACCCAAAACAAATGAAATTTTCTAAACATGTGAGTGTTCAAGTTGGATGCACATCGAGTGTGAATATTAATATAGGATAAAAATTTATCAAGGATATGATAATACACATCATGGATTCTTATGTTAATATTGAATATGTTAAAAATTGAATATGATAATAATCCTCAATGCAAAGCTATCTCGTATAGAACAAATCCTCAAACGACATTTGTACCCTCAATGTCCCTCTTCAATAGCGTTTTAAAGAAAACACAGTGAATCGATTTAGTAAACATGTCATTAATTCACAACTCAATTCTCTCAAGAGCTTCTAATGCTATCATTTTGATATAAAATTGGTTGACACGTTCCAAAGTGAATTCATCTCTTGGCATATTATAACTGTGCCAAGACTCAAACTGGGTTTTTTGTCCAAAGAATACTATTCTAAATACCATCAATGTGAACCTATCTAACCCCTATTGAAGGAGTTTTTCCCTACTTGACTAATTCTCTTTCAAACACTATTTGCAAGCAAAAGACGAGACAAGATAACGCTTGGTTACAGTGTTCACTTTCAATCCAAAACTATCAAACACTGACTTCCTTCCAACATGCAACTCAATACATAGAGGCCATTTTGGTAATAACACTTCCTCTAAATGTTTTCCCCAAATAAAATTTAGATTTGATTCTCTCAGCTTCATGTAGCTAATAATGACCATAAATTCCTGCTCCAGTAATAAAATTCATGTAATCAAAACTTCATGAAATAGAGATCACTCATATATTTTCCAGATTTGTACAAAATGGTATAATCATGTGGATTAGAATTCTCATCATAGAACAAAGGCATTTATCAAAACACCAATAAAAGAACAATCAAATATAAAAGGTCCAAACATAAAATATCGTTAGACAATTGGCTTAGTTTTGCATGAATTTGCTAAAATGTAGGTTTTAATTACAATTTCAGGACCAATTATTTTATAGATACATGACTATCTGAATTAGGGCAAGGGCAAAGAGCAAACTTTGGGAAAGAATTGATCAAGACTGTAGATATTGATCAAGAAAACACGAATGCAAGATAAAGATTAATAATGCTCAAAATGGGATTGAAGTACCTAAAAGACCCGAGGGCTTATCATTTCCCGACAAAGGCCACCAAATTTATTTTCCAAATGATTCGCAGTCGACATTGAAATCTTATGTTACTCCCCTTTATTCGCTTACAATGATGTTCATCCGAGACACACATAGGAGTCAGGTCCTCCCAACATATCATCTTAGTGAATGAGATGTTCAAAATAATGGTCTGGCCTAGAGCCAACCAATTTAATTCCAATGTGGACAATCGAGCCATTAGCGTGGTGAGATATTGATCAAAGTTGATGAAGTGTTGGGAGACAGAGTTGATGAAGCATCATGGAATACATATCACACCTCACCACTTCACACAAACCCTAGCCATAGATAACATCTAAGACAAAGGATATTCATAGCACATTAAATCTTTGTTGTTGTTGTAAAAAATCAACTAGCCTCCATCCACATGAGGTTGAAATAAGAAGCATTTGACTAATAACATTATTTTACTGATAATGTTCAAAATTGTTCTTAATATTTTGTTTGACTATGATGGTTTTGTTTATACATGAGGGGAAGTGCTCGATCTTTCAACATTCAAAGGGTCTCTCTAATATGTGGTTCCAGTTAGACCTCACACTATTTGGGATAGAAGCCTCGTTTGGAATATGGTTTGGTTACCGTTTTCTTAAAGATTTTCCTTGGCTCTAATTGCCAGCAAAAGAGAGGGATGCATATGTGCCTTCGAAAAGTGAGTGTGGATGGTGAGTGTTTGGTTGTAGGTGTATCAAGGTTCTTCTACTGCAGAGAGGAAAAGAAAGTGAGCCTTTGAGAGAGAGGCAATAATATCACTCTAGCAGAGACACAAAAACATGAGAGATCTTTCTAACATCACGCATAACAGTCCACAAGAATGTGATGGTAATTTGAAACATTACAACATATCCTCAATACGATAAGTACTAAAACAACTGAAATAGTTCAACTACTTTAGTACAGGTGAAAGAAACCATGAATTACAAACATTCATAAAACAATCTTACAAATATTCATAATCCATGCATGAAGAACATGTTGGCCATCAGGCTTCATATATTAAGTAAAAGTCCCAAGACACATGTATACAACGAACACCACTAGCTCCAATAATGGAGCGTTGGAGCCACTACTTGCTCCCCAAAAGAACTAGCTTGTCTCTCTGCTTACTTGTGGGAGGAGCCATGATGAAAAGTCTTTTGCTTGCACAACGAGGGTGTATATATAACCAATGGGGTGATCCTTCACCTCCCTTTTGACTCTTCGATTACCTTGATGACTGTTTGGCTTCCCTATGAATTTTTTATTTTCACATGACTCTTCATATTCATTACATGTCCTTTGGAATTTCACTTTACAACACATTTTTGAATAAGAATTTAAATAATCCACAAAAATGACGTGGCATATTATGACTCATGACACGACATGGAAATAAATTGATGACATGGACTGCATGATGACATGGCCATGTCAAGTTATTCTTGTTGCTTCTTGCTATGTGTCTTCATGAGAATGATCTTCTATCTACCTCCAAATGGCTTAGAGATGAGGAGACCTCAGTGTTATCAGGTATTGAGTTGTGGTAGCAAACTGATGTCCCTTTCCGTTCTCTCGATTGATCAACTTGCATCTCGAGCTACATAGGTGTCTTCTAGCATGTTCTCCTTCTCCATCTCTTTTTTCATAATCCTGTTATAGCATGACAGAGTTCCTGCATCTAAAATTCACTCATGACAAGATGAAATTAGTCTGATAAACCCCTACTCTAAGAAGTTGCATGATGATCCACCCACTAAGCCAGAACTAGGTGGCGGGCTGAGGGAGAGGCTTAGTGACTACGGAATTGCGTAGCTCAGAAAGTCAGTGGTTAGGCTTGAGCCTTGAGACTATGCAATGCATAGTTTATGCTAGGCTGAGCATGATGATTGCATAGTTGGGGAGCTCAAGGAGCCAGGTTGAGGGCTTGATGACTGAAATTTCCCACTGCGCAGCGCTGGAAAGAAAAATAGGCTAGGTGATTGTGAAATTGTGCATTTCAGGTGCTCAACGGTTAGGCTTGAAGACTAAGACTGCACAATGTGCATTTCAGGCCTGGAGGGAGGGGAGGGTTGCATAATTTTGGAGATTAGTGGCCGGGCTTGAGCACTGGGACTACGTAATGCGTAGTCCTAGGAGGTGGGAACTGTGCATTTCCCAGTGCTAAGAGGTAGGGTTGCTACTAGAGACTTCACAATGCACAGTTCAAGAGAGTCGGATGAGGCTAAGTTGCTTGGTGGGGAAGTTTTTTGAATTTGACTAAGTGTGGGAGCCATGAAGTTGATATGAACAGTGATAAGAATTGATAGTGAGCACACACTTAGTATTCTTGAAGACACAACATAGATCATCCACAATGCATAAACAAAAAACTTCCCTCAATGGAACAACTTTGCGACGATAAGTGTGACACCAAAGATACACTTTGTGATGATCGTGATGACGCTTGTGCTACGATGCTTAAAACTTTGGAAATGAGTGCGACACATGTTTACGTGGTAAGACCAACTCATTCACACAAATATTTCGCCTTGAAACCACCAAAATAATCCTTTTTACATCGTGCCAGACCTAACATACGAAAAGAAGACACTTTGATTTTCTTGCAAATGAAACCAAAACACTTAGAGAAACACATGGAATGAGTCTGTGATGACAGTATGCAAGTTCATGGTAACCTCTAAATTTTGGGTGTAGGCCAAAATTTTAGAGGGTGTTGTAGCAACGACAACACTTAGTGACACACTGGTAGAATTCCAAATTCTCTGTCTAAGTTGATACGTTTGTGTAGGGTATTGATTCATCATGCAGATCACATTGGTTTCCCAACTTACCTTGTCAATGAACATATTCCCCTCTGTCCTTTCTTGGTTGAACATAAACATAAGATAAAAAATATCACAATTTTTTGAATTAGGAAAGGGTTGTATCATTTGCAAGATTTAAATATTTAGAGTATAGTTTTTCATCTCTAGTGTTGATCTGTTACCAACAGGCTTTGACAATATCTCGATGGAGTCACTACAGGAACACAAATATTACTCTGCTGCCAGTGAGCCTGAATAATACCCCGACAGATTTGATTGCTTCACCTCTCTGCGTAGGAAGCCTCTCTATTCTTTTGCCTTTATTTATTTATTTATACAGGGTTTTGCATAGGCACTTATTCATTTTGTGGGCAGAAGAGGGATCCCCACTTATTGAAAGTAGGAGAGGTTGTTCCTTCAGAGAAGCATATAAACACCTATGACGTAGATTTTCTTGTTTAGGTTTTTCCCCTTTTCCTCTTCTACTTGATTGGATAAGTGTGGAAACACCGAAACATAAAGAATCGAGTATGGATGTAAGGTTTCCATAATAGACACAGGTATCATGGTTCAACACAAAACTCTACTTACGGAAGGATCATATTTCCCGTTAGAACATCATCGACCAAAATATGTAACCAAAACAAAGGAGGACCAAATATTAGCCAAATGATGTAGTGCCACAAGACTGTTGTCAACTCAACCACACATATAGAAGCCAGAAAAAAATTTCACACATGACACTTATTTACATGAACAAAAAAAAAATGCAAGACCAAATAAATAAAGAAACAAGAAAAAAACTATGTACATAGGGCAGGGCACAACCCGATACCATCATTGAAAATATTGTTTTAAGTCTTGGCCATCAACAGGAAGAGAGTCAAACTTCCCGTCTAAATATTTATTACGATATGTGTGTTGGCCAAGCTTCTTGTGCACAATGAACAGTCCAATCCACAAGGATTGGAACTTAGTATGTTTGAATTTGTCCATGTGGGATTTATCCCACTTCAAGGCTGGGTCACCCAAACTGAATTCATTTTTCCCTACAAACTTCTTGTCGAGCTACCTCTTGATACAGCTGTGGTGAAGAGAAAAATTCTCTTTTGTTTTTTTTTCTTTCTTCCTATAGCTTGCGAAGGGTGCCTATCCTACACTAAACCAATAAACATGGCTTTCCTTGGGACTCTTGTGAAATCTGAAGGGAAGGAAAATAAATGTTCGAGGGTCGGATGGATTCTTTTCCATACACCAGGAAGTAGGGAGACGTATTTAGAGAAGATTTTTACATGAATCAGTCAGCTCACAAGGCATTCATGAAAGTGGAGTGTTAGTTCCTTTGTTCACAGAAAACAATATTCTTAATGATGCAAATGAGGTTCTTATTGTTAGAATCAGCAAGACCATTTCCTTGTGGATAGTAATTAGCAAAATGTTTCAATAAAATACCATTTTCTAATGTTAAATCATATAATATTAATGATGAAAACTATGTTGCATTTTCGAAAACAAGTGAAGTCGGAATGCTAAACCTAGAAATGATATTATGCTTGAGGAAGCTAATGAATTTGTGATCATTCACTTGTTTGAGTGGAACCACTTATGTACACCGCGTGAAGTAATATGTGGCAGTGAGAATATAGTGGTGTTGCTTCGATGAGTGTGGAAAAATCTCACTGATGACATCTAGACCCCATTATTGAAATGGTTCTTCCACAACAATAGGCTGAAACGGGACGACTAACTTCTTTCCTCGACTAGCAGACTTCTGACAGACTAGGCACTTATGGGCATATGCATGAGAATATTCGAATAATGTGGGCCAATAAAAACCAACCCACATAATTTTTTTCACTATAGTATCGCCCGCAAAGTGTCCTCTGGCTGGTCTGTCATGGAGGTCATGCAACACTTTCTATGAATCATGTGCCTCCAAGCACCTGAGCAATACTCTGTTATGATGCTTTCTAAAAAGCACCCCATGCACTAACTGGTAAGATAATGATTTTAGTTTGACCACCCTCTTCTGTTGTGCAAACAAGTGAGAAGGAAAATTGCCATCCTTAAGATACTAGTGCACGTCTACATACCAAGAGTTTGAGATAGTAGTGGGGGTGGATCATTGAATGTTGTACATTTGAGTTTCCTCCTCCCACCTAAATGGATCATCTTCTGTTCCATCCGCCACTTCTGCTTCTTATTGACATATACCATGGAACTTAATAATGTGAATTATCTTGAATTCTAGATCATACTCCTACAAACCGGTCATCCAATTCACTCTTCTCTTGCACAACTCTTGTTTGACAAACAACGATCTTACTCTTGGGTGCAGAACAAGGACAATGCAATTATTTTTTAGAAGATAGGGCTAGAAGTGATTTACCACCTTATAGAATTCATACACATTTTTATCAATGGCAAGATAGTTAATTTTAGGTACTTGTAGGTTATCACTCATAAAAGATATGGGCCACTTATTATTCTGATCATCTTTCTATGTAAGTACGATGGTAAGAGAAGTGTCTGAAGCAAAGGTTTAGAGAAGAAAATATTTATTGAAATTTGGGATGGATAAGGTTGGTGCTTCTGTGATAGCTTGCTTGATATGGGAAAATACATCCTTTTCCCTTTTTTCTCACTTGTAAAATGCATCCTTTCGCACAATCTCTTTCACAGGTTTCACAAGTTGAGTGTAATAGTGTTAGGTCCCTATAATACTAGTGATTCCCCCATTACTATTGTCATTGTATCCATTATTGTTATTATTGTGACCCATAGAATCCCACTATTGTTATTTTTGTGCCTTTATATTATTATTGTTAGGTCAGCTTGGTTATATTGTGACCCCATAGACTCTTATATATAGAAAGGAGGTTTTGTCATTTATATCATCCAAGAATTGTTCATTTGTGTAATGTAAAGGAGGTTTCTCCTTCGAGGAGGATGAATTCTAAGGCACTGATCTATCTTTTATATCTTTTTGTGAGCTGGTTTCATACCATTTGGTATCAGATATTTGGATTCTAGGGTTTCGCTGGTCCAAACAGGTCATCATGGAATTTTTGCTATAACTTTTTTTTTGCGACGTTTTAGAATCTAAAAAAAAACCATTTGAGACAAAATCTTGCTAAACCTCGGGTCCGAATTTCATATCTTGTCTCACTATATTTTTAGAGATATGATCTGAGGAAGTTAGGGTTCTTGCAAGCTTCGTAATTTCATGTAAAACAGGTCATCGTGGAATGTTTGCTATAATGATTTCTCTACGAAGTTTCAGAAGCTTAAAAATAAAACCCATTTGAGAAGAAATCGGTCTGAACCTCGGCTTCGAATTTCAGATCCCGTCTCGCTATATTTTCGGACATATAATCTGAGGAAGTTAGGGTTTTTGCAGACCCCCGAATTATATTCCAAATAGGTCACCTTGGGAAAATCGTCATAACTTTCTCTTTGAGCATCAGATTGAATTTTCATAAGAAGTTACAGAAAGAGGACAGATTGTAGTGTTTTGGGTACCATTTTCAGAACCTAAGGTTGAAACAGTGACCTGTGGAATGTCGTACAAGTTCACTCTATTGAACAAGTCTATACTCAGGTCATCATGGGAGATTTGGCATAACTCATGATTGGAGAATCTAATCTTGATCAGACTTGCGGAGTTATACATATTACTCAAAGAGTTACTGCAAGACGAAATTTCAGACCTTGGAGATCTAAAATTATAGAAATACATCAGATTCAATATCAAGCTCCTACAAAGTGAAAAAAAAGGTGTGTATTTTTTTTAAAATTTTGCATATTCTTGGTTTGAAAAATTAATTTGAAGGAATTCAAAGGGCATAGTGAAGCATTATTATCGATAATTGATGCCTCGAAGAAAGAAAATGGAAACACCTAGTAAGCAACTTGAAATCTCTAGCATGACTCATGAAGAAGAGGAATAAAAGCAACATGATATATCAAAATTACGAGACCAAGTGCAACAAATGTCACTCGCACAAAAAGTAACAGAATCAAAGATGGATGGTTTAGAGAAAGACGTATAAGCTAAGATGTATGACATGGAAGCTCGGATGGATGGTTTAAAGAAAGGCGTGGAAGCTAAGATGGATGGTTTAAAGAAAGGCGTAGAACCTAAGATGAATGACATGGAAGCTAAGATGGATGACATGGAAGCTAAGATGGACGATTTGAAGACATATTTGAAGACAAGAATGGAAGATTTGAAGATAGATTTGATAAAGTTTCTAAAAGAAATGCTTACTAATGGCGAAAGGGTAGTAAAGGAAACTTGTGATGAGAATAAAATAAATTTTAATCATGATTTCAAAGACTCTAACGTTGGATTGAAGAACCACCATGTTCCAAAGATTTATATGAGGAAGTTTGATGGCAAGGATCCTGAAACTTGGATACTATAGATGGAGCAATTTTCGATCTCCATAATGTGCAAAAGGTATGCATTGCAACTTTATATTTGGAACGAAATAAATTTGTATGGTATCAATGGCTTTTCTCTCGTAGACAAATTGTCACTTGGGCTATTTTTAGGGATGAAATGATAGCACATTATGAGGATACAAAAATCAACACTTTTTTTAGCCAATTGATAAATCTAAAACAAAAGGGTTCAATGATGGAGCACATTGAGGACTTCCAAAAATTGAATATAAGGGTAAAAGATATTCCAGAGGAGCATAGGATTGATGTGTTCATAGGGACTTTAAAATATTACATCCAACATGAGGTTTGTCTTTGGGAACAAGATTCATTGGAGAAGGCATTCAGGTTGGCAAGAAAAATGGAAAGAAAAATTATGGCAACAAAGAAACCTACCACTCACAATCATAAAGATGGAAGTGTTGTTGCCCCTATCCATCCACAACCTACAAGGTTGACACCACAACAGTTGGAAGAAAAAATAACAAAAGGGCTTTGTTTTGTTTTGTTTTTGGTTTTTTTTTTTTTTTTTTACAAAATCGGCTGCTAGATGTATTCAAAAAAGGAAGGGGAGACTAAGCTCCGGTGTTACAATGGAAGAGCTCATAGTATGAGCTTGCAGCTGAATTACATTGAAACATTCCGCTGGAATGCTTTTATATTCCGTTTGAAAGATTCTAGCACAAGTGTAGATTCTGATAAATTGAGACAAAAGCAAACTGACTTTACAATACATCTAGTCTATACTTATGTGACTGATCTGTCGAGCAGTGGAATCCTCTGGGTGGCTGTCAGCTTCTGCAACCTTTATACTAGAGGAACTGGTACTTGGGGCGTTGAGCTTGTCCATCATATACTTGAGAATATCAACAGACTCCTGAATGTGCGCACAGGTATTTGTTAGAGCGTTGAATTGCTCCTGCAGAGAAGAGATGCGATGAAGGAAGAGGTTGAGATCGGCCTCATATTTGGCTGTGATAATCCTTGTAGCAGCATCGATTTTTTCGTCCAGGAGACGCTGATGCGTTTTGACTTGTTCAAGTTCAGCTTGTAAATCACGACAATGAAGGCAATCTTCACTGCGATCCATCCAAAGAGCTTCAAAACTGGCCTGGAGCGACACTGGAAGAGGGCTCTCACAAGCTGTTGTGGCGACAATGGGAACCCAAAGGAGGGTCAAAATAGCAAGGGAGAGAGTTGAAAGAAATCTCTGTGACTCTGGAATAGAACTGAAGGAAATATCAGACTTTAAATCAGGGGCTAAAACTGGGTGAAAGGAAGCATGAATATGCAAAACAGAAATGCGGTGAGGCGAAAAGGCAATCCTTATCAAAGAGGGGAGGAAGGATCGGGCGTTAGGGAGCCTGAGAAAAGAAGCGTAACCATTAATAGAAATCATAATCTGACTGTTAACCACTAAAGCGAGAGCAAAGGGGTCAACGAACATGAAGATGGGGGCTTGCGGAGGAAGGGGGGGCTTGCGGAGGAAGGGGAGGCTTCTTGTAATAAATAATCGACGGGAAGAGACCTATGAAGTACTGGATCACGTGAAAGAGGCATGGGTGATCACGGATTTCACAGGAATAGCTTAGATTCAGAGGAACAACAAAATCTGCAATGAGATACGGAGGGATTTTCGGCAGCTTGCGACAGAATGCATCGGGTTTACTGTGGATTTGATCAGGGTACTTTTTTGCAGAAACGCGGATCATTTGAGATAAACAACTTAAAACAATCATGGAAATCAAGGGATGAAATGGTGTAGGTCCTCATTGTTGTAGAGAATGCTTCCTTTGGGCCGAGAGCAAGCTTGACTGGCCCGTTTGTCAGCTTCTCGATTGATAGATCGAAGGATGTGATAGAATTGGAACTCCTGATCATGAGATATCAAGACTTTGCATGTACTGATGGTTTGCTGTAGGAAAATGTTGGAAGCTTTCCGCCTGCTATTCATTAAATTAATAATGATGGCAGAGTCGCCAAAGATGAGGGCTTTTTTGATTCCCTGGGCCTGTAACTGAAGAATGCCTTGATAGAGGGCCAGAGCTTCGGCCCTGTTATTTGAGAGGATTCCCAATCCCCATTCAAAGGAGACTAAGGGTTCACCAGAAGGGTTGTAGATAGTGCCCCCTGCTCCCGCAACTCCCGGGTTTGATTTAGAAGCTCCGTCAAAAAACAAGGAGTGGGAGTTACTTGAGCGAAGCCAATTGCTGAATTCGTCCTGCATTAAGCGAATTTTCCAACTGTGACTGTTAGCTTTGCCCAGATTGCTGCAAACTTTCATTGTTGGTGGGATATTGATCTTGTCAATTAAATTTCTTATAAAGTCTCTTTCCTCAACCCATAGACTAGTGATGTCAATTTTTTTGGTGATCTTAGAAGCAATAGCTTCGATCGCCAGACTTTTTGCCTTGATATAAAGATGCCTGATCGAAGTCTCTTTGTCTCGAAATATCATGCTGTTCCGAGCAATGCATATCCTCCATCAAATAGCAAATGGGAGGGTGTCCCACACTCTCTTAGCTGGATTATGTTTCATGGATTGCCAGGGGTAATTTATTTTCCAATTATTTAGAGCTTCGCCAATGGAATGTTGAGGATTCTAGATGGGAGGCATGGAAGGGTTGATGCTGTGAAAGGACATGAGATAAAAATATGTTGTATAGATTCCTATGCTTCTTTGCAATTAGGGCATCTGGAGGGTCCAGCAATACCTATTTTTTTTTAGGTTCTCTGCAGTGAGAGTTTTTTCTTTCAAAAGAATCCACATGAAGAATTTAACCTTAGGAATTGCTTCTGCTTTCCTTAAAGTTTTCCAGTGTATCCATGCTGGCGTTGGGTGTTCCTTGCTGTTTAAGTAATCATAGCCTGCTTTAATTGAGTAACTGGTTCCTGTAGGGTCCCATCTAAATTCATCCTTGTCATTTTTAAAGGTGGGAGCAATGTTGTGCAGATGTTTGCAAAAGTTGTCAAAGCTGCCTTTGAGGCGTTGAGGGATGGGAGGAAATTTCCATTGCATCCAAGCATGGGTTATTGCATCCCATTGAGAAATTTGGTCTAAATTACATATACCTTTACTTTGGAGAAAGAGAATTATTGAATCCATACCTGGGAGGCTGTTGATTGGTGGGTTTCCCATGATTTTATCAGTGCCGATGTTGACTTTCATACCTCCTTTAGGCACCTTGGAAACGTTTTGCGCCATGAATGTGATGGCTTTTTTACAAAGCTTCCAAATCTTTGTGCAGTTTTTGTTGGGAATCTCAGCCGTAAGCAGATGCTGCCTTGGTTGGTTGAGGTATTTTGCCTCCAAGACTTTTTTCCACCAGGCTGTTTGGTTTTCCATGAGTCTCCATATCAACTTTCCACCAAAGGCTAAATTCATGAGAGTTGGAGATCTAATGCCAAGGCCTCCTTTCTCTTGGTTTTGGGTGACTTGTTTCTATCCCACTAGGTTTAATTTTTTCTTCTCATTCTTCCCTCACTACCAGAGAAAGAATTTGAGAACATTGTCCATTTTGCGAAGAAAGGAGGCTGGAGCTTGAGCCAGGGAAAATTGATAAAGGGGAAGAGAGGAAAGGCCCGATTTGAGGAGCACCAGCTGCCCAGCTGGATTGAGCCAAGAAGTTCCCCACTTCTGAACTTTTCTTTTCATTTTGTCTAAAGTTGATTCCCAAACATCTGCCCTTGCATTCACTATACTCACCGGCATTCCCAGGTAGCTGAAATAGTCCCAATTTAACTTGCAAGGGACACCAAAAATGTTAGCAATACTTTGAATCGTTTGAGCTGAAGCATTCCATCCGTAAATACAGCTTTTGAGATGGTTAATCTGGCCCCTTGAGTATCTCATGAATTTATCTAGCAAGGATTTGAATCTTCGAGCTATGATTGTGGTCGCCCCACGCAGCAGCAAAGTATCATCAGCGAATTGGGAATGGTTGATGTTTTTTATGCCATCTTCAAATTTAATACCAGTGATGAGGCCTGCCTGCCTCTTGTGGTAAAACGCACAATAGAATGACTCTGCCATTAAGAGAAAGAGGTAAGGATATAAGGGGCAGCTTTGTCTTAATCCTCTTGAGGATCAAAAGGAGGGTCCAGGTCTACCGTTGATAAGGGGAGCAATCCAAGGGCCAGAGATATAGGCTCTTATGATATCAAGAAAGAAGGGAGAGAAGCCCATTTTCTGGAGAATCACAAAGAGGAAAGAATGCCTTACCCTGTCAAAGGCATTGGTCAAGTCTAATTTTAGAACAAAGCCCTTTTCATTCCTTGAATGGCTAGAATGAATGGCTTCCTGGACGAAGAGAATAGAGTCTGATATTTGTCTGTTAGCCATAAAACCTCCTTGGTTTTCAGAAATTAACATTGGTAAGAGAGTTTTGAGACGGGAAGCAAGGATTTTTGTGAAGATTTTGTAGGAAGAGTTGCATAATGATATTGGCCTAAAGCAGGAGAAGTTGGAAGGACAGTTCTCCTTTGGAATGAGGTCCAGGTGTGTAGAGTTTGTATAACCTCCTATTTTTCCTTTCCTCTGAATTCATTTGAAGTATTTAATGAGATCCTTTTTTATAAGATCCCAATATTCTCTATAAAAGCATATTGGGAAACCGTCCGGCCTAGGTGCCTTGTTGGGCTGAAGGCTCCAAATTGCTTCCTTAATTTCTTCCTCTTTTATCTCTTCTGTCAAATTTTTATTTAAATCTGCTGTGATTTTGGTTGGCAAATGCTGCAGGAGGTCATCAAAGAGTTCTTCCTCCCCTGTTTCAATTAAGAGCTCCTTGAAATGGTCTGAGGCAGCCCCTTTGATATCTGTTTGGTCAGTGTGTTGGGTCCCTGCATTGTCTATGATGACTGTTATGTTGTTTTTGATTTGCCGAGCAGTGGCTTGCTTATGAAAGAAGGAGGTATTCTTATCTCCGCTTTTCAACCAAGTTTGCCTAGATTTTATACGCCATTTTTCTTCCTCCTCTCTTTTGATGCTGCATAATTGATTGTATAGATTTTCTTCTTGAGTCTTTTCATCTTGATGGTACTCTTGATTTTCTATTGCACATTGAAGGTCTTCAATTTTGGATTTCACCTCTCGTTTTTTTCCTCTGGTTCATTATACTACGTTTTGGCCCAATTTTTGAGTGCTTTTTTCACATTTTTTAATTTGTTCTCCCATATAAATCCTGGAGATCCTTCAACATGTTGATCCCAGGTTTGCTGGATAAGATTTTTGGCTGCTTGATAATCGCTCTAGATATGATTGTATTTGAATGGAAGAGGCCCAAGAGGGTAGTGCATATCCATGGCTAAAGTAATTGGATAGTGATCTGAGACCGCAAAGGGAAAAATGGAGGCGTTGACAACTGAGTAAGTGGAGAGAAAGGAGATATTAACCAGAAACCGATCCAGTCTCTCCATTATATTGCTGCTACCCAATCTGCGATTAGTCCAGGTGTATTTTCGGTTTTTTGGAATGATGTCGATCAGATCACCATTTTGCATTATGTTTTCCAGCTGATTTCTAAATGGGTCTAGCATAAAGCTTCCCCCACGCTTTTCATGGGCATGTAAAATTAAATTAAAATTGCCTCGTAAGATGATGTTGTTGTTGTCTTCTTCCATTATGTTCTTGCTGAGAGCATCCCAGCAAACTTCTTTGTCCCTGTAATGATTAGGGGCGTAAACATTAAAAATCACAATTTGCTGTTTGCTCATGTTGTTCCTCAACACTGTCTTTATCCAATGTTGCTCTATTATTTTAGCTTCACTGTTCCACTCTTCCTGGCTCCAAATGGTAGTAATCCCGCCAGAGGCCCCTCTGGCTTCACATGTACATCCTTTATAACACTTATGACGGTCAATGATCTTGTTGATTTCTGACTCTCTCTGTTTTGTTTCCTGTAATAAGATAATGAATGGTTGCTCTTGATTTATAAGATCCTTTAGGGTGTCGGTTTTGGAGGGGTGCCCAAGTCCCCTGCTTTTCCATGAAAGAATTTTAATCATTTCAAAACTGCGATTTGAGGAGGTGCTCTCCCTCCCTTATCTTTGTTTGCTGTTTCTTTATCTTTTTTTCCCTGTATGTAAGATTCTATAGGATTCTAGAGTCCTAGAGCTATGTCCTTTTGTGTGTTCTCATCCCTGTGCTATTTGGAAGTCTTTCTTCTCGGCTTCTTTTGACCATCTAGAGAGGACCCCTGATCCTTGGAGTTGCTGCGAGTGATTCTAGGAGGGAGTGGATCTGATGATAGGTAGGAGGGAATGATCATGGAATGGGGGGAAGAGGGGGGCTCAGATTGATTCAAAGGAGCAGGGTCATCTTCAGGAAGGGAAAGGACGTGGAAGGGGTTGGAGGAGGGAGAAGAAGGAAGAGGGTTCAACTGGGGGTCAGAAGATTGAGGCGGATGAGGGGAAGAAGGAAGAGGGGATGAGGGCGAGGGGGAAGGATTATGAGAGGTGGGAGGGAGATGATTGGAAGGTCCAGCTTCATTGGGTAGTTTGTGGCCAGGGGCTGTTTTTTTCTTTTTGACCACTTCCCATTGCTCTTCTTGCGTATTATTATCAACATTAGAAAGCTTAGTGCAATGGTTAGCAAAATGACCGTACTCGTGACATACCTTACACTTGAAAGGGATTTGCTCATAGTCGAGTTGCTGAATGTGCGACCAGTCGTCAACTTTGAGCTTGATGGCTTCTGGAAGACCTTTACCCAGATCAACCTCGACACATATACGGGCACATGCCTGCATATTATCTCTTGGCTCGCTCCGATCAATGTATTTTCCGACCGCATTTCCAATGGCACGCACTGACTCATCTCCCCAGCAATGCAATGGGAGGTGAGGGAGACGAACCCAAACAGGAACCGTATTAGGGATATATAGCTCCAGGTCAAAGTTTGGTGTCCATTTGTTTAAGTACAAATCTCTGGAATCCATGAAGTAAGGGCCATTGCGGAATATCAAATCCTTGTCTTCATTTGTCTCAAAATGAAAAGTGAAGTAACCCTTCTTGCAAAATATGATAGAAATTTTCCCTTGAATTTTATCTATCCAATTCCTTTCCACCCACCTCTGAACAGTTTTTGGTGAGGGCCAGAGACCTATAAATTTCCCTATCAGTCCTTTTTCCGCCAGAGCAAGAGCAACCATTCTGGGCAAAGTAGGAGGGAGAGAGACTTCCTGTAACCCCTCGATTTTTTTGACAAACTTGGAAATCGAAGGGCGAGCACGTTGGGGCGGTAAGGAGTTTATCACTGCATAAAATACTTACTGTTGAGCTACCTCCTCCGGTGGAGCCTCCGGAGGGGCCATCTGAGCAGTTGAGGGTCGATTCGAAGAAGTTTGCAGGTGGTCACACGTGCTAGGATCTTCAAACAGGGTTTAGGCCGC
Source organism: Pinus tabuliformis (assembly GCA_031772625.1). Lineage (NCBI taxonomy): Eukaryota > Viridiplantae > Streptophyta > Pinopsida > Pinales > Pinaceae > Pinus > Pinus tabuliformis. The sequence continues at coordinate 1,464,712,010 of CM062818.1, forward strand.
GGCTGTAGCAGGAGTGCACGCGCTAGGTAATTTAACAAAAGTGCTTTGTTACAGTTGTGATAGCGAGTACACTAAAGGTCATAAGTGTGCCGAGAAGAAATTATTTTACAAAGGTTGTGAAGAGGAGGAAGAAAAGGAACAAGAAATGTCAAAAGAAGAGGATATACACCAGGAACAAACCCTAGAAAAAGAATAAATGAATTCAACATATCTTGTAATGAATTGGCTGGAATTACCACTCCTCAACTATTAAGATAGAAGGGCATATCAAGAAGAAAAATTTAATAGTGTTGATTGATTAGGGAAGTACCCATAATTTTATTCATTGTAAGATAGCCAAGGAATTGAATTGCTTCCTATATCCGGCATCAGAGTGTCAAGTGATGGTTGCAAGTGGAGGAACCATAAATTGCGTAGGAAAGTGCCATAATATCAAGCTATCCATGGGAGAATGTGTATTGAATAGCCCAATGCTTTCCATTCCAATGGGTGGTGCTGATGTTGTAGTAGGAGTCCAATGGCTACAATCCTTGGGTACAATAACTTTTAATTTTCAAGAACTTTTCATGAAATTCTCTGCAGAAGGAAAGGAATTTGAATTAAGGTCAAACTGGAAAAGATAATCAGCTCTAACAGAATGAAAAAGCTTCTAAAGAAAGAACAACGGGGCATAATTGCACAATTATGTTCACTAGAGGTTCCCACATCGAAATCATCCATTTCTCGAGATCTCCAAAAAGTCTTGGAAAATCATTCCAAAGTATTTGAGACTCCCAAAGGCCTCCGACCTATTCGGGATCATGATCATGCTATTAATTTGATTCCAGGAAGCGTTTCTCCAAACATTAGGCCTTACAGATATCCCTACGTCCAAAAGAGTGAAATTGAACGTATGGTTGCAGAAATGCTAGAGGTTGGTATAATTCAACCTAGTCAAAGTTTTTTCTCTGCTCCAGTAGTATTGGTTCACAAGAAGGATGGATCATGGCACATGTGTCTAGATTATAGGGAGCTCAACAAGCTCACTATTAAAGATAAATTTCCAATTTCTGTCATTGATGAATAATTGGATGAATTGCATGGATCAATTTACTTCACCAAGTTGGATATTCATTTAGGATATCATCAAATCAGAATGAAGACTGAAGACATTCCAAAAACAAAATTTAGAACTCATGAGGGTCATTATGTATTTTTGGTCATGCCTTTTGGCCTTACTAATGCAACTTATACATTTCAAGGTTTGATGAATTCCATTTTCAAACCCTTCCTTAGAAAATTTGTGTTAGTATTTTTTGATGATATACTAATCTACAACAAGTCTTGGAAGGATCATGTCCAACATGTTGACATGGTGCTCAAACTATTTGAGGAGAAACAATTATATGCAAAAATCTCAAAATGTTTCTTTGGAGTATAAAAGGTGGAATATCTGGGTCATATTGTATCTCATGAAGGTGTTAAGGTAGACCCTAGCAAAATTAAAACCATTAAGGAATGGAAAATTGCCACATCCATAAAGAATCTACGAGGATTTCTCGGGTTGACAGGGTATTATCACAAATTTGTTAAGAATTATTGGAGAATAGAAGCACCCCTAACAACATTATTGAAGAAATATGCATTCTCACGGACTGCAGAAGCAACAAAGGCCTTTGCACATCTTAAAGAGGCAATGTGCCAAGCACCAGTCTTAGCTACACAGACTTCACAAAAACATTTATTGTGGAATGTGATGCCTTAGGAAATTGAATTGGTGATGTTTTAATGCAAGAAGAAAGACCCATTGCTTTCGAAAGTCGTCCAATCAAAGGAAATTATTTACACAAAGCTATTTATGAGAAGGAAATGCTGGAAATACTACATGCACTTAAGAAATGGCGACCCTACCTAATGGGAATACACTTCAAGGTAAAAACAAATCATGATAGTCTTAAATACTTTTTAGAACAAAGATTATCCTCAGAAGAGCAGCAAAAATGGGTCACAAAGATGTTGGGCTATGACTTTGAAATCATCTACAAAAAAGGGAAGCAAAATGTTGTGGCAGATGCACTCTCAAGAAAGGATGAGGATGTGGAAGCATTTCTTTGCGCCATTTCTTATATCCTACTAGATTGGATAAACAAAACAAGGGATGAATGGAAGAATGATGAGGAAGTGTGGGCACTCATTCAAAAGATACAACAAGATCCCAGTACATCCGAAACATTTAGCTGGAAAAATGATTCGTTATGGTACAAGGATTAGTTATACCTATGTAAGAATTCCCAACTCAAACAAAAGATTCTTAGGGAATTGCACACCTCTCCCTTAGGAGTGCACTAAGGATTTATAAAAACCTACCATAGGGTTAAGAAGGATTTTTTTTGGGATGGCCTTAAATCGGATATTCAAAAGTTTGTGGCGAAATGTTTGGTTTTCCAACAAAATAAAGTTGAAATAATTAAGACCCCAGGACTATTACAACCTTTATCGATTCCAAGCCAATGTTGGGAGGAGGTTTCAATGGATTTTATCACAGGTTTACCCAAGTCCAAAGGAAAGAGTGTTATCATGGTGGTAGTTGAAAAAATCACCAAGTATGCACACTTTTGTGCATTATCTCATCCATTTAAAGTGAGTACAATTTCTACTGCATTTATGGAAACAATTCAAAAGCTACATGGAAACCCAAAGATTATTGTAAGCGACAGAGATACCATTTTCACTGGAAATTTTTAGACAAAATTATTTTCTTGTCTTGGTACTTAGTTAGCTCATAGCTCATCTTATCATCCTCAATTTGATGGGAAAACTGAGATAGTAAACAAATTTTTGGAAGGATATCTTTGTTGCTTTGTATCTGATAAACAGACACAATGGGTCAAATGGTTGCCTTTGGATGAATGGTGTCGTAACACTTCCTTCCATACTGCAATAAAAATGACCCCATTTATGGCACTTTATGGATATCATCCACCATCCAAAACTATCAAACACTGACCTCCTTCCAGCATGAAACTCAATACACAGAGGCCATTTTGGTAATAACACTTCCCCTAAATAGTTTTCACAAATAAAATTTAGATTTGATTCTGTCAGCATCGTGTAGCTAATAATGACCATAAATTCCCACTCCAGTAATAAAATTCATGTAATCAAAACTTCATCAAATAGAGATCACTCATATATTTTCCAGATTTGTACAAAATGGTATAATCATGTTGATTAGAATTATCATCATAGAACAAAGGAATTTATCAAAACACCAATAAAGAAACAATCAAATATAAAAGATCCAAACATAAAATATCGTTAGACAATTGGCTTATTTTTGCATGAATTTGATAAAATGTAGCTTTTAATTACAATTTCAGGACCAATTATTTTAGATATACATGACTATTTGAATTAGGGCAAGGGCAGATAAAGATAAAGATTAATAATGCTCAAAATGTCATTGAAGTACCTAAAAGACCCGAGGGCTTATCATTTCCCAGCAAAGGCCACCAAATTTATTTTCCAAATGATTCACGGTCGACATTGAAATATTCTGTTGATCCCCTTTGTTCGCTTACAGTGATGTTCATCCGAGACACACATAGGAGTCAGGTCCTCCCAACATATCATCTTAGTGAATGAGAAGTTCAAAATAATGGTCCGGCCTAGAGCCAACCAATTTAATTCCAATGTAGACAATCGAGCCATTGGCATGGTGAGATATTGATCAAAGTTGATGAAGTGTTGGGAGATAGAGTTGATGAAGCATCATGGAATACATATCACGCTTGACCACTTCACATAAACCCTAGCCATAGATAACATCTAGGACGAAGCATATTCGTAGGACATTAAATCTTTGTTTTTTTTGTAAAAAATCAACTAGCCTCCATCCACATGAGGTTGAAATAAGAATCATTTGACTAATAACATTATTTTACTTATAATGTTCAAAATTGTTTTTAATATTTTACTTATAATGTTCAAACTTGTTTTTAATATTTTGTTTGACTGTGATGGTTTTTTTTATACATGAGGGTAAGTGCTCGATCTTTCAACATTCAAGGGGTCTCTCTAATATGTGGTTCCAATTAGACCTCACAATATTTGGGATAGGAGCCCTGTTTGGAATACGGTTTGGTTACCGTTTTCTTAGATATTTTCCTTGGCTCTAGGTATCAGCAAGAGAGAGGGATGCATATGTGCCTTCGAAAAGCAAGTGAGTGTGGATGGTGAGTGTTCGGTTTTAGGTGTATCGAGGTTCTTCTACTGCAGAGAGGAAAAGAAAGTGAGCCTTTGAGAGAGAGGTAATAGTATCACTCTAGCAGAGACACAAAAACATGAGAGATCTATCTAACATCATGCAGAATAGTCCACAAGGATATGATGGTAATTTGCAACATTACAATATCCTCAATACGATAAGTACTAAAACAAATGAAATAGTTCAACTACTTTAGTACAGGTGAAAGAAACCATGAATTACAAACATTCATAAAACAATCTTACAAATATTCATAATCCATGCATGAAGAACATGTTGGCCATCAGGCTTCATATATTAAGTAAAAGTCCCAAGACACATGTATACAACGAACACGACCAGGTCCAATAATGGAGCGTTGGAGCCATTACTTGCTCCCCAAAATAACTAGCTTGTCTCTCCGATGCCTTGTGGGAGGAGCCATGATGAAAAGTCTTTTGCTTGCACAATGAGGGTGTATAGATAACCAATGGGGTGATCCTTCGCCTCCCTTTTGACTCTTCAATTACCCTAATGACTATTTGGCTTCCCTATGAATTTTTTACTTTTACATGACTCTTCATATTCATTACATGTCCTTTGGACTTTAACTTTACAATACATTTTTGAATAAGAATTTAAATAATCCACAAAAATGATGTAGCATATGATGACTCATGACATAACATGGAAATAAATTGATGATGTGGACTTCATGATGACATGGCCATGTCAAGTTATTCTCGTTGCTTCTTGCTATGTGTCTTCATCGGAATGATCTTTTATCTAACTCCAAATGGCTCAGAGATGAGGAGACCTCAGTGTTATCAGGTATTAAGTTGTGGTCGCAAACTGATGTCCCTTTCCATTCTCCCGATTGATCAAATTGCATCTTGTTGGAAATAATACTGAGAGGGGGGGTGAATCAGTATTATCAGATCAATCAAACTTTTTCTATTTCATACTCAGAAACATATACGCGACTTCTGTTAAGTGAACCAGCGTGTACACGCGACTGTGTCTAAAGCAACTAGCGTATATGCAGATATCTTATGATTCAGTTAATCTTATCTTCAGTAAATGCATCAGAACATTATTAAGCAATTTAGCAGTAAACAGGTGCAGTATAACAGAACAGAACATCACACAAGAGCCACACACATGAACACCATGATATAAGGTGGAAACCCAATGTGGGTGAAAACCACCTGCTGCAATTCGTCTCTTTCTTCTTTAATAAGAAACTTCTTTTACAATGCACTGGTGCAGTCATTTACCAGCACGCAGGCTGCAACCTGCAGAGGGCTACAACCCTCATAGCTTTTGTACTAGCCGATCCATTTACTAGTACGTAGGTGCCAACCCTACAGAAGGCTACAACCTTCACTCGTTTTCCAGCTGCTCCTGGAAGGGAGCTACAACCCCCTTGGCTCTTGTACTGGCTGATATGTTTACCAGTACGTAGGTGCCGGCCTACGATCTTCCCGGGACCACGTTTCATACATTTTCATACTGGATCCATAAGACAATCATCATTGTAGTACAACCTGCATCATCAATCACTGAAACACCCAATTCTGAATCATTGTAACCCTGTCAACAATAACCAGACAATCATAGCAACAACCAGATCCAGCTCCATATTCAAATATCATACTTCACATTGTATACGCTACTTGGATGACCCCAACCTGCGTGTATACGCTCTTTTACCAAAACCAACTCGCGTACAGATCTATAAATTCAACCTTAAAACTCTGCAGCTATATCAGACATCAAAGCATACCCAGATCATAATAATAAACATGCGTCAGTAGATCTAGTCTATCCAGAGTCAAACCATATGAAGATAATCATTCCAAGCCTTGAGATCTCGTTCCATCATTCATCATCCTCCACATGAGTGAAACCTTGGTTCAGATCACCAACCCATAACCAGCACTTGGATCACACACTTTCTCAGATCTTCATCACTCACACTTACACACTTTGGCCTAGTGATCTTCTCCTTATATAGCCTTAGGCCTTGCTCAATACCAAGAGCCAAAACCATAGTAACACAATACCATCAACCTCAAAACTAGGGATCAACACATCCGTCGAGACGCCATGGTCCAAAACCATAGGCACAACTTCCAAGGACTAACTGCCACTGACCAAAGGTACGTTTTCACATGTACGCGCTTTTACTGAAGCCAACCTGCGTGTACACGCTGATTCTCCTTGCTGAACCTGCGTATATCTCTTTCTTGTCCTGCTGTACTGAGATCTGTCCACTAGATAAGTTGCCATCACCTGTACCAGTCTCTGAGCACCTGTACCAACCTCTGAGTGAGTTGCCATCAAGGACAACACTTGAATCATAATGCCAACAATCTCCCCCTTTGGACTTGATGGCAACCACCACACCAAGTCACTCTCCCCCTTTGACATCAAGGGCAAAGGGTGGACCAAGATATTCTCTTCCTTGGTATACCTTCTGCTGTCCATACTGCTGTCCATACTCCCCCTGAGTACATGCTGAAATCTCCAAATGTGCTCCCCCTATCCATCCTGCTCTTGCTGAATTGTGCTGTTCATGCTCCCCTTGACTGTAGGCAAGATCTGCAAAAGATGTTCTTCAAGAAGAACAAAGACTTATACATCATAGAAGACCTTCCTATCACCAAAAGACTCAACATACATTCATCACCCAACCTAGTGGGGATATCCCAATATTGACTCATCCACCTAACCATGTGAAGATACATGATAATGAACATTTCATCATTCATCCCAGGCATAGTGGGGAAACCAACATAGGCCGTTACATGACCTTGACATCATAAAAGAGATACATGACATAGTGATGAAATATCTAGACCAAGACTTATGAAAGCCACCAACAGCATCATGATCTGTACCATAAGCATCAGCCTGCAATACCATTCCTAAACAGTAAGATGTATCATTTAGCTTCATAGACTTTATCAACAACTTCTAACCATAATGCCAACAATGCATTATTTGAAGAATATTCTCCCCCTGAGTGTGAGCCAACCATGTCTGAACCATTTCCTGAGTCTGTTCTGCTCCCCCTGAGCCTGAGCCAACCATGACTGAACCTGGGTCTGTTCTGCTGCCCTTTCTTCATATACGCGACTTTGCAGCCTGTAACTCGCGTATATACGCGACTTGTCTTCATGAAACTTGCGTATGAGAATCAGAACACTGAAGTTCTATACCTTCAGCTCCCCCTGAGTCTGTTATGTCTGTGCTGTGCTGAGTACCCTGTGCTGTGCCACATCTTTCTGACTGAACTTCCTTCTTCTTCCATATCTTCACGCATGTTGATGATTTCTTCTTATCATGAGCTTTGTTCCTGCAATCTCTTGCTTTATGTCCAAACTTGTTACATGCATAGCATCTTACTTGTTTCATATTCCTCTTGTAGCAATCAGCAGCTTTGTGGCCAAACATATTGCAAGAAAAGCAATATCCATTAAAGTATCTTGAATGTGATGATCTTTCTGCATGATGGTCTTGAAACCTTCTTCTTCTTCTACATATGGCTGCAACATGTCCAAGATTATGACATACGTAACATTCAACATTATTCAGTGGAGGAAATAATCGTCTATCACGTCCATAGTTAGGAGTAGAGAATCTTCCTTGAGGAATTTCTTTCCTTGGTTGTTCCTTTTTGGGCATTTCAGATTTCTCATTAGAGTTTCTTGCCTCACCTTGTGAACTAGATTCACCTTCAACATATTCATGAAAACCAAGACCAGTCTTGATAGCAGGAGATCTTTGACTACTAAGAATATCATCCAAGACTTTAGAGCTATCTTGAAATCGTAAAAGCTTATCCTTTTCTTCTAATTTGCTTTTCAAGATATTTACCTCAACTTGATGTTGTTCTTCTTTTTCAAGACATTGCTTCTTCAAGGTCTCTTCAACTTTCCTTTCTTCATCCAACTGATGCCTTAGTTTGAGGATCTCGTTTTCTTGCTCTTTATTCAGTGCTAGCAGCATTTCTCGAACTTTGAAGGCACATTCCAACTGTTCTTCTAATCTGATGATTTCTTCTTTGAGGGCATTCTCCCTTTTGCTAGGTAGATCTTGTTGATCTATGATTTGATCTGACGCTTCATTTGCTTGTCCATCTTCAATCTGAGGTGCTTCTGGATCTGAATACTTGCTTCCACACAACGACAGGTTGTCATTGTTCTTTTGAGCTGTCTTCTTCTTCTGACGTGCTTTCTTCCCCATTGTTCTACGAATCTCCTTCAAGCGATCAAGCTTCTCTGAAGGACCTGCTCTGATACCAATTGTTGGAAATAATACTGAGAGGGGGGGTGAATCAGTATTATCAGATCAATCAAACTTTTTCTATTTCATACTCAGAAACATATACGCGACTTCTGTTAAGTGAACCAGCGTGTACACGCGACTGTGTCTAAAGCAACTAGCGTATATGCAGATATCTTATGATTCAGTTAATCTTATCTTCAGTAAATGCATCAGAACATTATTAAGCAATTTAGCAGTAAACAGGTGCAGTATAACAGAACAGAACATCACACAAGAGCCACACACATGAACACCATGATATAAGGTGGAAACCCAATGTGGGTGAAAACCACCTGCTGCAATTCGTCTCTTTCTTCTTTAATAAGAAACTTCTTTTACAATGCACTGGTGCAGTCATTTACCAGCACGCAGGCTGCAACCTGCAGAGGGCTACAACCCTCATAGCTTTTGTACTAGCCGATCCATTTACTAGTACGTAGGTGCCAACCCTACAGAAGGCTACAACCTTCACTCGTTTTCCAGCTGCTCCTGGAAGGGAGCTACAACCCCCTTGGCTCTTGTACTGGCTGATATGTTTACCAGTACGTAGGTGCCGGCCTACGATCTTCCCGGGACCACGTTTCATACATTTTCATACTGGATCCATAAGACAATCATCATTGTAGTACAACCTGCATCATCAATCACTGAAACACCCAATTCTGAATCATTGTAACCCTGTCAACAATAACCAGACAATCATAGCAACAACCAGATCCAGCTCCATATTCAAATATCATACTTCACATTGTATACGCTACTTGGATGACCCCAACCTGCGTGTATACGCTCTTTTACCAAAACCAACTCGCGTACAGATCTATAAATTCAACCTTAAAACTCTGCAGCTATATCAGACATCAAAGCATACCCAGATCATAATAATAAACATGCGTCAGTAGATCTAGTCTATCCAGAGTCAAACCATATGAAGATAATCATTCCAAGCCTTGAGATCTCGTTCCATCATTCATCATCCTCCACATGAGTGAAACCTTGGTTCAGATCACCAACCCATAACCAGCACTTGGATCACACACTTTCTCAGATCTTCATCACTCACACTTACACACTTTGGCCTAGTGATCTTCTCCTTATATAGCCTTAGGCCTTGCTCAATACCAAGAGCCAAAACCATAGTAACACAATACCATCAACCTCAAAACTAGGGATCAACACATCCGTCGAGACGCCATGGTCCAAAACCATAGGCACAACTTCCAAGGACTAACTGCCACTGACCAAAGGTACGTTTTCACATGTACGCGCTTTTACTGAAGCCAACCTGCGTGTACACGCTGATTCTCCTTGCTGAACCTGCGTATATCTCTTTCTTGTCCTGCTGTACTGAGATCTGTCCACTAGATAAGTTGCCATCACCTGTACCAGTCTCTGAGCACCTGTACCAACCTCTGAGTGAGTTGCCATCAAGGACAACACTTGAATCATAATGCCAACACATCTCAAGCTACATAGGTGTCTTCTAGCATGTTCTCGTTCTCCATATCCTTTTTCATAATCCTTTTATAGCATGACAGAGTTCCTACATCTAAAATTCACTCATGACAAGACAACATCAGTCCAATAAACCCTTACTCTAAGAATTTGCATGATGATCCACCCACTGAGCCGGAACCGGGTGGCAGCCTAAGGGAGAGGCTTAGTGACTACACAATTGTGCAACTCAAAAATTCAGGGGTCAGGCTTGAGCCTTGAGACTGTGCAACACATAGTTCATGCTGGGCTAAGCATGATGATTGCATAGTTGGGGAGCTCAAGGATCCAGGTTGAGGGCTTGATGATTGAAATTTCCCACTGCGCAATGCTGGAAGGAAAACGAGGTCAGGTGATTGTGAAATTGTGCATTTTAGGTGCTCAATGGTTAGGCTTGAAGACTAAAACTGCACAATGTGCATTTCAGGCCTGGAGGGAGAGAAGGGTTGCATAGTTTTGGAGCTCAGGGGCTGGGCTTGAGCACTGAGACTGCATAATGCATAGTCCTAGGAGGTAGGAACTGTGCATTTCCCAGTGCCAAGAGGTAGGGTTGCTGCTAGAGACTTCACAATGCACAGTTCAAGAGGGTTGGATGAGGCTAAGTTGCTTGGTGGGGAAGTTTTTTGAAATTGACTAAGTGTGGGAGCGATGAAGCTGATATGAACAGTCATAAGAATTGATTGTGATCACACAATGAGGATTATTGAAGACACAACATAGATCATCCAGAATGTATAAAAAAAAAAACTTCCCTCAGTGGGACAACTTTGCGATGACAAGTGTGATACCAAAGATACACTTTGCGATGATCATGATGACACTTGTGCTACAATGCTTAAAACTTTGGAAATGTGTGCGACACATGTTTACATGGTAAGACCAACTCATTCACACAAATATTTCCCCTTGAAACCACCAAAATAATACTTTGTACATCGTGCCACACTTAACATACGAAAAGAAGACACTTTAATTTTCTTGCAAATGAGACCAAAATGCTTAGAGAAACACATGGAATGAGTCTGCAACAATAGTATGCAAGATTACGGTAACCTCTGAAATTTGGGTGTAGGCCAAAATTTTAGAGGGTGTTGTAGCAACGACAACACTTATTGATACACTGGTAGAACTCTAGGTTCTCTGTCTAAGTTGATACTTTTCTGTAGGGTCTAGTTCCTCGGGAAGTATTGATTCATCATGCGGATCACATTGGTTTCCCAACTTACCTTGTGAATGAACATATTCCCCTCTGTCCTTTCTTGGTTGAACATAAACATAAGATCAAAAATATCGCAATTTTTTAAATTAGGAAAGGGTTGTATCATTTGCGAGATTTAAATATTTAGAGTATAGTTTTTCATCTCTAGTGTTGATCCATTACCAACAGGCTTTGACAATACCTCGATGGAGTCACTACAAGAACACAAACATTACTCTGCTACCAGCGAGCTTGGATAATACCTTGACAGAGCCTTTATTTATTTATTTATATAGGGTTTTTCATAGGCACTTATTCATTTTGTGGGCAAAAGAGGGATCCCCAGTTATTGAGAGTAGGAGAGGTTGTTCCTTCAGAGACGCATATAAACACCTTTCATTTAGATTTTCTTGTTTAGGTTTTTCCCTTTTTCCTCTTCTACTTGATTAGATAAGTTTGGAAACAGCGAGACATAAAGAATCAAGTATGGATGTAATGTTTCCCTAATAGACACAGGTATCATGGTTCAACACAAAACTCTCCTTATGGAAGGATCATATTTCCCATCAGAACATCATCGACCAAAAGATGTAACCAAAACAAAGGAGGACCAAAGGTTAGCCAAATGTTGTAGTGCCACAAGACTCTTGTCAACTCAACCACACATATAGAAGCCAAAAAAAACTTTCACACGACACTTATTTACATGAACAGAAACAAAATGCAAGACCAAATAAATAAAGAAGCAAGAAAAAAAATTGTACATAGGGCAGGGCACAACCTGATACCATTGTTGAAAATATTGTTTTAAGTCTTGGTCATTAACAGGAAGAGAGTCAATCTTCCCATCTAAATATTGATTATGATATGTGTGTTGGCCAAGCTTCTTGTGCACAATGAATGGTCCAATCCACAAGGATTGGAACTTAGTATGTTTGACTTTTTCCATGTGGGATTTATCCCACTTCAAGACTAGGTCACCCAAACTGAATTCATTTTTCCCTACAAATTTCTTGTTGAGCTACCTCTTGATACAACTCTAGTGAAGAGAAAAATTTTCTTTTGTTTTTTTTCTTTCTTCCTATAGCTTGCGAAGGGTGCCTATCCTACACTAAACCAATAAGCATGGCTTTCCTTGGGACTATTGTGAAATCTGAAGGGCAGGAAAATAAATGTTCGAGGGTAGGATGGCTTCTTTTCCATACACCAAGAAGTAGGGAGACATATTCAAAGAATATTTTTGCGTGAATCAGTCAGCCCACAAGGCATTCACGAAAGCGGAGTGTTATTTCCTTTGTTCATAGAAAACAATATTCTTAATGATGCAGATGAGGTTCTTATTGTTAGACTCAGCAAGATCATTTCCTTGTGGATAGTAATTAGCAAAATGTTTCAATACAATACCATTTTCCAATGTAAAATCATATAATATTAACGATGAAAACTATGTTTCATTGTCAAAAACAAGTGAAGTCGGAATGCCAAACCTAGAAATGATATTATGCTTGAGGAAGCTAAAGAAGTTATGATCCAACTTATGTACACCGCGTGAAGTAATCTATGGCAGTGAGAATATAGCGGTGCTGCTTCGATGAGTGTGGAAAAATCTCACCGATGACATCTAGACCCCATTATTGAAATGGTTCTTCCACAATGATATGCTGAAACGAGATGACTAACTTCTTTCCTTGAATAGCAGACTTCTGACAGACTGGGCACTTATGGGCATATGCATGAGAATATTTTAATATTATGGGCCAATAAAAACAAACCCACATAAATTTTTGCACTATAGTATCGCCTGCAAAGTGTCCTCTGGCTGGTCTATCATGGAGGTCATGCAACACTTTCTATGAATCATGTGCTTCCAAGCACCCGAGCAATACTCTGTTATGATGCTTTCTAAAATGCACCCCATGCACTAACTAGTAAGATAATGATTTTAGTTTGACTACCCCCTTCTGTTGTGCAAATAAGTGAGAAGGAAAATTTCCATCCTTAAGATACTAGTGCACGTCTGCATACCAAGAGTTTGAGATAGTAGTGGGGGTGGATCACTGAATGTTGTACATCTGAATTTCCCTCTCCCACCTAGATGGATCATCTTCTGTTGCATCCACCACTTCTTCTTATTGACATAAACCATGGACCTTAATAATGTGAACTTTCTTGAATTCTAGATCATATTCCTACAAACCGGTCATCCAATTCACTCTTCTCTCATACAACTCTTGTTTGACAAACAACAATCTTATTCTTGGGTGCAGAACAAAGACAACGCAATTATTTTTTAGAAGATAGGGCTAGAAGTGATTTACTACCTTATAGAATTCATACACATGTTTATCAATGGCGAGATAGTTAATTTTAGGTCCTTGTAGGCTGTCACTCATAAAAGATATGGGTCGCTTATTGTTCTGATCATCTTTCTATGTAAGTACTATGGTAAGAGAAGTGTCTAAAGCAAAGGTTTAGAGAAGAAAATATTTGTTGAAATTTGGTATGGATAAGGTTGGTGCTTCTACAATAGCTTGCTTGATATGGGAAAATGCATCCTTTTCACTTTTGTCTCACTTGTAAAATGCATCCTTCTGCACAATCTCTTTCATAGGTTTCACAATTTGAGTGTAATCATGTTAGGTCCATATAATACTAGTGATTCCCCCATTACTATTGTCATTGTATCCCTTATTTTTATTATTGTGCCCCATATAATCCCACTATTGTTATTTTTGTGCCTTTATATTATTATTGTTAGGTTGGCTTGGTTATATTGTGACCCCTTAGACTCTTATATATAGAAAGGAGGTTTTGTCATTTATATCATCCAAGAATTGTTCATTTGTGTAATGTAAAGGAGGTTTCCCCTTCGAAGAAGATGAATTATAAGGCATTGATCTATCTTTTCTATATTTTTGTGAGCTAGTTCCATACCATTTGGTATCAGAGCTTTGGATTCTAGGGTTTCGCTGCTCCAAACAGGTCATTGTGGAATTTTCGCTATAACCTTTTTTTTTGCCATGTTTTAGAAGCAAAAAAAACCATTTGAGAAGAAATGTTACTGAACCTTAGGTCTGAAATTCATATTTTGTCTCGCTATATTTTCAGAGATATGATCCGAGTAAGTTAGGGTTTTTACAAGCTCCAGAATTTCATCTAAAATAGGTCAACGTGGAATGTTCGCTATAACACTTTCTCTACGAAGTTTCAGAAGCTAAAAAATAAAACCCATTTGAGAAGAAATCGGTCTGAACCTCGGCTCCAAATTTTATCCCGTCTTGCTATAATTTCGGAGATATAATTTGAGGAAGTTAGGATTTTTGCAGACCCCTGAATTACATTCCAAATAGGTCACCTTGGGAAAATCATCATAACTTTCTATTTGAGTGTCAGATTGAATTTTCGTAAGAAGTGGTAGAAAGAGGACGGACTGTAGTGTTTTGGGTACCATTTTCAGAACCTAAGGTTGAAACAGTGACCCGCGGCACGTCATACAATTTCGCTCTACTGAACAAGTCTATACTTAAGCCATCATGGGAGATTTGGCATAACTCTTGATTGGAGAATCCAATCTTGATCAGACTTGTGGAGTTAGAGATACTACTCAAAGTTTTACCACAGGAAGAAATTTAAGACCTTGGAGATCCAAAATTACAAAAATACATCAGATTCAATATCAAGCTCCTACGAAGTGAAAAAAGGTGTGTGTTTTTTTTAAATTTTTGCATATGCTTGTTTTGAAAAATTAGTTTGAAGGAGATCAAACGGCATAGTGAAGCATTATTATTGGTAATTTATGCTACGAAGAAAGAAAATGGAAACACCTAGTAAGCAACCTGAAATCTCTAGCATGACTCATGAAGAAGAGGAAGAAATGCAACATGATATATCAAAATTACAAGACCAAGTGCAACAAATGTCACTCGCAGAAAAAGTAACAAAATCTAAGATAGATGGTTTAGAGAAATATGTATAAGCTAAGATGTATGGCATGGAAGCTAAGACGGATGGTTTAAAGAAAGGTGTAGAAGCTAAGATGAATGGTTTAAAGAAAAGTGTAGAAGCTAGGATGAATGATATGGAAGTTAAGATGGATGGTGTGGAAGCTAAGAAGGACGACGTGGAAGCTAAGATGGACAATTTGAAGATAGATTTGAAGACAAGCATGGAATATTTGAAGACAAATTTGAAGATAGATTTGATAAAGTTTCTAAAATAAATGCTTACTAATGGCGAAAGGGTAGTAAAGGAAACTCATGATGAGAACAAAATAAATGTTAATCATGATTTCATAGATTCTAACGTTGGATCGAATAACCACCATGTTCCAAAGATCGATATGAGGAAGTTTGATGGCAAGGATCCCAAAACTTGGATACTACAAATGGAGCAATTTTTCGGTCTCCATAATGTGCAAAACACACAAAAGGTATGCATCGCAACTTTATATTTGGAACGAAAACAATTTCTATGGTATCGATGGCTTTGCTCTCATAAACAAATTGTCACTTGGGCTATTTTTAGGGATGAAATGATAGCACATTATGAGGATACAAAAATCAACACTTTTTTTAGCCAATTGATAAATATCAAACAAAAGGGTTCAATGATGGAGCACATTGAGGACTTCCAAAAATTTGGGTAAGAGATAGTCCAGAGGAGCATATGATTGATGTGTTCATAGGGACTTTAAAAGATAACATCCAACATGAGGTTCGTCTTTGGGAACTAGATTCATTGGAGAAGGCATTTAGGTTGGAAAGCAAAATGGAAAGAAAAATTATGGAAACAAGGAAGCCTGCCACTCACAATCATAAAGATGGAAGTGTTGTTGCCCCTAGCCATCCACAAACTACAAAGTTGACACCACAACAATTGGAAGAAAAAATAACAAAAGGGCTTTGTTACAGTTGTGATAGCGAATACACTAAAGGTCATAAGTGTGGCAAGAAGAAATTATTTTACATAGATTGTGAAGAGGAGGAAGAAAAGGAACAAAAAATGTCAAAAGAAGAGGATATACACCAGGAACAAACCCTAGAAAAATAATAAATGAATATTACATATCTTGTAATGCATTGGATGGAATGTCCACTCCTCAAACTATTAAGATAGAAGGGCATATCAAGAAGAAAAAGGTAATAGTGTTGATTGCTTCGGGAAGTACGCATAATTTTATTCATTGAAAGATAACCAAGGAATTGAATTGCTTCCTATATCCAACATCAGAGTGTCAAGTGATGGTTGCAAGTGGAGGAACCATAAATTGCTTAGGAAAGTGCCATAATATCAAGCTATCCATGGGAGAATATGTATTGAATAGCCCAATGATTTCCATTCCAATGGGTGGTGCTGATGTTGTAGTAGGAGTCCAATGGCTACAATCCTTGGGTACAATAGATTTTAATTTTCAAGAACTTTTCATGAAATTCTCTACAGAAGGAAAGGAATTTGAATTAAGGGGTATCACAAGGAAACTGCTAAATATAATCAACTCTAACAGAATGACAAATCTTCTAAAGAAATAACAATGAGGCATAATTGTACAATTATGTTCACTAGAGGTTCCCACATCGAAATCATCCATTTCTCGAGATCTCCAAAAAGTCTTGGACAACCATTCCAAGGTATTTGAGACTCCCAAAGGCCTCCCACCTATTTGTGATCATGATCATGCTATAAATTTGATTCCATGAAGTGTTCATCTAAACATCAGGCCTTACAGATATCCATATGTCCAAAAGAGTGAAATTGAACGCATGGTTGTAGAAATGCTAGAGGCTGGTATAATTTAACCTAGTCAAAGTTCTTTCTATGCTCCAGTAGTATTGGTTCACAAGAGGGATGGATCATGGCACGTGTCCAGATTATAGGGAGTTCAACAAGCTCACTATTAAAGATAAATTTCCCATTTCTGTCATTTATGAATTATTGGATGAATTGCATGGATCAATTTACTTCACCAAGTTGGATCTTCGTTCAGGATATCATCAAATCAGAATGAAGACTGAAGACATTCCAAAAACAACATTTAGAACTCATGAGGGTCATTATGAATTTTTGGTCATGCCTTTTGGCCTTACTAATGCACCTTCTACATTTCAAGGTTTGATGAATTCCATTTTCAAACCCTTAGAAAATTTGTGTTAGTATTTTTTGATGATATACTAATCTACAACAAGTCTTGGAAGGATCATGTCCAACATGTTGACATGGTGCTCAAACTATTGGAGGACAAACAATTATATGCAAAAGTCTCAAAAATGTTTCTTTTGAGTATAGGAGGTGGAATATCTGGGTCATATTGTATCTCATGAAGGTGTTAAGGTAGACCCTAGCAAAATTAAAACCATTACGGAATGGAAAATTCCCACATCCATAAAGCATCTACAAGGATTTCTCGGGTTGACAGGGTATTATCGCAAGTTTGTTAAGAATTATGGGTGAATAATAGCACCTCTAACAACATTATTGAAGAAATATGCATTCTCACGGACTCCAGAAGCAAAAAAGGCCTTTGAGCATCTTAAAGAGGCAATGTGCCAAGCACCAGTCTTAGCTACACTGGACTTCACAAAAACCTTTATTGTGGAATGTGATGCCTTAGGAAATGGAATTGGTGATGTTTTAATGCAAGAAGAAAGACCCATTGCTTTAGAAAGTCGTCCAATCAAACGAAAGTATTTACATAAAGCTATTTATGAGAAGGAAATGTTGGAAATACTACATGCACTTAAGAAATGGCGACCCTACCTAATGGGAAGACACTTCAAGGTAAAAACAAATACTTTTTAGAACAGAGATTATCTTCAGAAGAGCAGCAAAAATACTTTTTAGAACAAAGATTATCTTCAGAAGAGCAGCAAAAATGGGTCACAAAGATGTTGGGCTATGACTTTGAAATCATCTACAAAAAATGGAAGAAAAATGTTGTGGCAGATGCACGATCAAGAAAGGATGAGGATGTGGAAGCATTTCTTCGCGCCATTTCTATTATCTAACTAGATTGGATAAACCAAACAACGGATGAATGGAAGAATGACGAGGAAGTGTGGGCACTCATTCAAAAGATTCAACAAGATCCTCGTACATCTGATACATTTAGCTGCAAAATGATTCATTATGGTACAAGGATCGGTTATACCTATGTAAGAATTCCCAACTCAAACAAAATATTCTTAGGGAATTTCACACCTCTCCCTTAGGAGGGCACTAAGGATTTCTAAAAACCTATCACAGGGTTAAGAAGGATTTTTGTTGGGATGGCCTTAAATTGGATATTCAAAAGTTTGTGGCGGAATGTTTGGTTTTCAAACAAAATAAAGTTGAAACAATTAGGACCTTAGGACTATTACAACCTTTATCGATTCCAAGCCAACATTGGGAGGAGGTTTCAATGGATTTTATCAGAGGTTTACCCAAGTCTGAAGGAAAGAGTGTTATCGTGGTGGTAGTTGAAAAACTTACCAAGTATGCACACTTTTGTGCATTATCTCATCCATTTAAAGAAAGTACAATTTCTACTGCATTTATGGAAACAATTCAAAAGCTACATGGAAACCCAAAGATTATTGTAAACGACAGAGATCCCATTTTCATTGGAAATTTTTGGAGAAAATTATTTTCTTGTCTTGGTATTTAGTTAGCTCATAGCTCATCTTATCATCCTCAATATGATGGGCAAATTGAGATAGTAAACAAATTTTTGGAAGGATATCTTCGTTTCTTTGTATCTGATAAACAAAGACAATGGGTCAAATGGTTGCCTCTGGATGAATGGTGTCGTAACACTTCCTTCCATACTGCAATAAAAATTACCCCATTTATGGCACTTTATGGATATCATCCACTATCCATCACATCAAATTTAAGAGAAAATTCTAAGGTTCAAGCAGTGGAAGATGAGATCGAGTATCAATAACAAGTTCTCCAACTCTTAAAGGATAACCTCACCTTGGCGCAGAATGGAATGAAACAACAGGTAGATCAACATCGTAGTGAAATAAGTTTTGATTTAGGTGATTGGGTATTCCTATGGCTACAAACATATAAAAAAATGTCCCTTAACCAAGCTAAGGAGGATAATAAATTATCACCAAAGTATTATGGTCCATACAAGGTCTTACAAAAGATAGGTACTATGGAATACAAATTGGAGCTTCCTGCAGCTTCTTGAGTGCACCCAGTTTTCCATGTTTCATGCTTAAAGAAGGTTATATGTGACAAGATTCCAGTTCAAACAATATTTCTAGAACTTTATGAGGAAGGAAAAATCATATTGGAACCTGAAGTAGTCAAAGAAACAAGAAATCGACAACTACGAAATTGATCAATTCAGAGTATCTCATCAACTGGAAGAACTTACTCGTTGAAGATTCCACATGGGAGGATGAGAATTTTATATAGAAGCATCTAAAACTACTCAAGCGTTGAGAAAAACACTTTTTTGAAGGAGAGGGGCATGTTAGGTCCCTATAATACTAGTGATTCCCCCATTACTATTGTCATTGGATCCATTATTATTATTGTTGTGCCCCATAGAATCCCACTATTGTTATTTTTGTGCCTTTATATTATTATTGTTAGGTCGGCTTGGTTATATTGTGACCCCTTAGACTCCTATATATAGAAATGAGGTTTTTTCATTTGTATCATCCAAGAACTGTTCATTTGTGTAATTTAAAGGAGGTTTCCCCCTCAAAGAGGCTGAATTCTAAGGCGTTGACCTATCTTTTCTATCTTTTTGTGAGCTGGTTTCATAACAAATCAGAGATGAATTTGTGGAGAAAGTTTATCTTCCCCATGAAGGACTGCACAAATTTCTTGTTCACTGGTGTAGGTTTTAACCCCGTACAGAAATTACCTGCATATGAATTCTAAAAACACAGAAAATAAAAAATGCGAGAGCATAACACATAAAACACATATACATAGAGATTTCCCCTGGATCCCAAAACCGGGACTACTAGCTTGATTTTTCATTATATTCCTTTCAAAGTTATAATACACATTTATACATGCTGAAGCATCCAATAGCATGGACCAAAAAACATCGCGTCCAAAACCATGGATCGAAAACCATCACGTCCAAAAAAATGGGTGAAAATCATGCACAAAACCATAGGTAGGTCCACCCAACCTAATATAGGGTCCAATTTTTTTTTCCCACGGTGCTGCCCTAGACCCCATAAAGGGGGGCTACCCGCCCGTCTCAAACCCCCCGGACAGGGGGGACTGCCACCCACCATATGACCCCCCCGCTGCACAACCGGTGCAACAAAGGGGGGGCTCCGCCCCCCCTCTAACCTCCCGGTTCACTACGTGGGCTAGTTGTGGAAAGAATAACACAACCCAACATTCTCCCACTTGTTGTTTTCTTTCCATAGGGGGCCACATGAGAGCTTAGTCATTTATCCAGCCCTGCAAGGCCAATTGTTTCTCTACACCAAGAGAACTTCTCAGAGCTCATAGATTTTGTCAATGCATTTGCAGTATTCTTCAAAATGTCCACCTTTACAAGCAACACCTTTTTGTCTTCTATCATATCCCTCAAAAAGTGATATTGAACATCAATGTTCTTTGTATTTGAATGGTAAGCAGGGTTGTTTGCCAAGAAAATTTCACTTTGGCTGTCACAGTCTATCCTTATAGCTCCTTGTACTAACCCCATACTTGAACACAATCTCTACAACCAAATTGCTTCCTTGCTTGCATGAGTGGCTACCATGTCTTCTTCCTCTGTAGTTGATAGTTACACTACAGATTGTTTCTTACTCATCCAACTGAATGCCCTTCCAAATAGGTTAAACACATACCCACTTGTAGATCTTCTCTGATCCAGATCTCCAGCCCAGTTTGCATAAAAAAGACCATGGATATCCAAAACTTTTTCCAATCCTAGTCTTCCTTGGTAGCACAAACCATAATCACTAGTGCCATGCAAATACTTGAAAACCCGCTTCAGTGTTGTCCAATGCTCCTTCCCTGGTTTTGACATAAAGCTGCTCAATACTCCCACTGCATGTGCAATGTCTGGTCTAGTACAGACCATCACATACATCAGGCTACCGACTGCACTTGCATATGGAACACGGGACATGTCCTCTTCCTCTTCTTGTGTCTTGGGACACTGTTCAGCAGATAAATTTACACCTACAAGAATTGGAATCTTCATCGGTTTACTATCCTACATATTAAACCTCTGTCTCAACATACTTCCTCTGGTTTAACTATAGTTTCCTCTTTTCCTGATCTCTTTTAATTTCCATGCCCAAAATATAGTTTGCAGCACAAAGATATTTCATGTTGAATTTGGAGGACAATTGGGTCTTCAAATCCTAGATAATTTCTTTGTCATTTCCAACCAACAACATATCATCCACATACAACACCAGATAAATAACACGGTCACCAATTAATTTAAAATACGCACAGTGATCTGCTTTGCTTCTGGTGAAGCCAAGTCCCTGTATAAATGTATCAAATTTCTAATAGCACATCCTTGGTGATTGTTTTAACCCATACAGAGACTTCTTTAACTTGCATACCAGTTCTTTCTTACCCTTCACCACAAAGCCTTCAGGTTGCTTCATGTAGATCTCCTCTTCCAGATCCCCGTGAAGAAATTTTTTCTTCACATCCATCTGTTTTACCTCAAAATAAAAATCACCAACAACAGATAAAAGTAATCTAATAGAAGTTATCTTGGCAACAGGAGAAAAAATATCACCAAAATCAATTCCCGACACCTAGGAATAACCTTTTGCTACCAACCGAGCTTTGTATTTCTCCACCTTTCCTTCTGCATTTGTCTTCTTCTTGAACACCCATTTGCTACCAATGGGTTTCCTTCCAGGCGACAACTCCACCAGATCCCAAGACTCATTTTTGTGCAAAGATGCCATTTCATCAACCATGGCCTCTTTCTAGAGTTTTCCATCCTCTAAATCTACTACTTCCTTCATAGTTCTAGGATCATCATCAGTAATAGATAAAGAAAAATTTGAATAGAAAGCAGATGGACTATACCTTTTTTGTTGCCTTCTTTCTTGAACTAATCTTATTACACCTGGAGTTTGTGGCTCTTCATCTTCCGATTCCTCCTATGTTGTAGAGTCTGATTCTTCCTCCTTAAGCTCAAACTCTATCTTCTCAGGTTCCTTTGGTTGGACTTGATGTTTAATAACATCTTTTACCTCTCTGAACACCACATCTAGGCTATACACAACCTTCCTTGTTACTAGGTTCCAAAGCTTATAACCCTTTAAACCATCCTTATACCAAATAAGATGCACTTTTCAGATTTACTATCTAACTTGGTCTGTTTCTCCTTTGGAACATGTACATATGCATCACATCCAAATACCCTCAGATGTGAAAGAGAGGGTTTCTTACCAGTGCATACCTCTTGTGGAGTGTTATCCTCCAAAGCTGATGAAGGTGATCTATTGACCAGGTTAGATGTTGTCTCCACTGCCTCGGCCCAGAATTCATGTCCTAACCCAGCACCACTGACCATGATTCTTGCACTTTCCATCAACGTCTTGTTCATTCTTTCTGCAACTCCATTTTGCTGAGGTGTATATGGAGTATTCTTCTGCTGTGCTATACCACACTTCTTACAGAATTCTTCAAATTCCTTACTGCAAAACTCTACACCGTTATCTGCCCTTAGCACCTTTATCTTCTTCTCTATCTGGTTTTCCACCAGAGCCTTAAATTCTTATAACCTATCAAAGACTTAAGATTTCTTCTTAAGGAAATATATCCATGTACTCCTTGAGAAGTCATCTATAAATGAGCCATAGTACACAAACTTACCCAGTGATCAAACCTTCACAGGTCCAAACACATCACTGTGCACAAGCTCTAATATCTGTTTCGCCCTCTTACCACCAGAGGGGAAACTCACCCAGTTATGCTTCCCATATACACAATTTTCACAGAAATCAAAATCTAGAGAACTATTACTCATACCTTCTACCATACCTTTACCATGAAGTATTCAAAGGCCCTTCTCTCCAATATGTCAAAGCCTTTGAAGCCATAGAATGGTCTTCTCTCCAGAGACCACTAGATTTTCTGCTCCACTTTTAGGAACCACAGAACTGTTGCACCCATCAACAACAATGCTACCTTGCAGCTTGTACAGAGTTCCAATCCGAACTTCCCACATCAATACCAGTTCTCCCTGAACCATCTTGCAGGTATCCTTATCAAACACTATTTTTCCACCTGCATCATCTAGCTTGCTTATAAAAATCAGATTTCTGGCCAATGCAGGAATATATAGAACACTTGGAAGTGTTCTAACCCTTCCACCTTGAAACTTCAACTTTAATTTTCCATGAGCAACGATTCTAGCCTTCCTATCATCCCTTAAGAAGACATCACCACCATGTTATTTCTCATACTCGTAGAACCACTCTCTATGGGGAGTGAAGTGAAAGGATGCACCTGAGTCAATCAACCATGCCTCATGATCTACATGTGTACTTGAAGACGCCAAGTACACATCACCACCTTCATCTGAGGTGGTTTGCACCTCTGTAGAAGGAGCATCATTAGATCCCTTTCCTTTGTTATGAGCTTCAGATTTACAGTCCCTTTTGTAGTGCCCTTCCTTTCCGCATTTCCAGCACACCACCTTTATAGGTTTTCCTGGAGATTTAGATATCCCACTCGATGACTTATTTTTGTTTCTATTCTGGGACCGTCCTCATACATAAAAGGCATCACCATTATGGCTCTCCATATTTTTCCATCTCATCTCCTCCGTCAGCGAGGATGAGACTATTTCATCAAACTGTAAGGCAATTGCATTGCTCCCTATTATAATAACCAGACTACCCCATGAATCTGGTAGAGGAAACAACAAACTGATGCACTTATCCTCATCTGAAATTTTAATCTCAACATATAATAACTGACTTACCATAGTGTTAAATGTGTTCAGATGTTCTATCATCGAGTCTCCATCCTTCATTCTCAGGTTACACAGCTTTTTTCGTAAGAACAATTTATTCACCAGAGACTTAGATTGGTACAAAGTCCCTAACTTGTCCCACAAAGCATTAACTGTAGCTTCCCCTGATACATTCAACAATACTAAATCCGAGACACATAATCGTATTGTGCTCTTTTCCTTCCGATCAAACTTCCCCTTGAACAAGGGGGGCTGCGGCCCCCCCTGTGACCCCCCCGCTGCAGAATTGACACGACAAAAAGGGGGCTCCACCCCCCCTCTAAGCCCCCGGTTCACTACGTGGGCTAGTCGTGGAAAGAATAACAAAACCCAAAAATTGGGAAGGGAATATGCATAGTAGCTCTGGAACTTTAATGGTCCACTTTAATCCCACTCTTTTCTATGATATGGCACAAGAGGTTTCCCTCGCACACTACATAAATTCTCTTCTTGGGATTAAGAGATATCCCATATTTTCGACATTGCAATTTGCTTCAAGTGGCATAGGTGGTCAGATATCTTCTTTGAAAAAACCGTGACACCATGAACATACAACACTACACTCTGACTGATCAACAAATGTGATGTCCATTGCACATTGAAAGGTTACACCAACATTAACTAGCCCAAATGACATTCTTCTGAATCCAAATGTGCCCCACTTCGTTCAGAAGGTAGTCTTAAGTCTGTTAGGCTCTGAAACCATAACCTAGTTGTATCCAAAACATCCATCAAGAAAAGAAAACATTTATGACCTCGATACTATTTGTAATATCTGCTCCATTGATGAAAATGGGTAGTTTTCCTTGTCTGAGGCGTGGTTAAGATTTCAGAAATCTACGCGAGTGTATTTCCCATACTTCTTCCTTACTGGGACAAGATGAAAATATATCACAATTAATATGACTAACATGGTAGGAAACATCAAACTTATATTTTAATACTTTATAGATCACGATCGAACTAGTCAAGTCACATTAATGACCAAAGGGCCACTGTAAAGAGAATGTGTCGCATCTCACATTGATGACCAAATTTGGGAAGGATATGTAAGGGATCTAGGTTGTATAGGAATGGCAAAGGAAATATCAATTATTAGCATGATGCATGCTCCAAGTAGCGTCAATCCTAGTGCTGGGCCATGGAATTGCTACCTTTTGGCACTCATTTTCCTATTCCTTTTTCTCCCTTTTTGACCAACAAGACTACATTTTATCATTGTAACAAACATTATTCATCTAAGTATGTCCTTTTCTATATATCACTTTTTTAGTCTAATTATGCTTATAATTTGGCCTAATAACTTTTTCCTTAGGTGATTTTTATTATAAAACATATATATGGGTTGTTTTAGGTTTAAGTGGTCTATTGAAGTTGTTGTTATAGGATTTCATTTGCAGCTTCCTTTATTAATTTGGAAAAAGTCTATGAGAAATGTTTGTTGATACACGAAAATTTTTCCTTGCACATGTTGTTCTTCTCTAATTAGTCATATGAACCAAATCTAGGAGCGTATCAATTCAAAGCCAACTTAACCACCGAGAGGTATTCATGGAGAATACAACTCGAGTAGTTGATATTTTCTACAAAGATCATTATAATTAAAGGAAGTTACTACAACTTTTCCCTTACCATGGAAACTATTGTATGAATTACCAAAATGTATTTTTATCTTAAGTTCACATGATAATTAAAATATTCTCATGATGATCTTATTTTTGTATTAAAAAATTATAAAGAAGTGAGTTCTTTGCTTGTAGGAGCAGTGAAGGGAATTAGAAAGATCACATTGGAGAGGAGGGGAAAGCACCAAGCTTTGTAATCCTAATATTTTATTAATGAAAATATCAACCTTGTGGCATATATCTTTCTTTGAGTATTTTGCATGCTATTTAGTGCACCAATCCCTATTGAGGAGGAAGGCCCCTCCTTCCTAGCAAGGATCATTAGTTAAGTAGAATATGGTATTTATTTGTATTAATTATTCTTAATTTTGTGATTGTTGTTACTGGAAATTTTATTTATGAGTTAATGATTGCAAAGAGATTTTGAATGGTGTGATAGCATAGTCCTGGATCAATCCCTTTTATTAATGTAGCAACTAGTTATTTACTTTCATGTTACATATTGGATTGTACTTTCTTTGAATGTGTGCGTTAAATATTGATTGAGCGATCAAAAGGTTGTAGGAGTGTTGTTTGTGAATGAGAGTAGTTTTTTAATGAACTGATTTATTCTGCAATTGTGTGACTCTTTTCTGGTTGTGTTGAAGAGTGTAACAACTTGAGTGTTTGCAGAGAGTGAGTTTGCAACAACCTTGGTTTGAGATTTTTTATGCTAGTTATCCTGTCCCTTGCATGGAATTTTCATGATGGCCTTAAATCAAGCCTACTCAAATTGATAATTAATGTGAGGGTGGATTTGTTGCTCTGATTTAAAGGAACAATTGTTTCACCCGACATTTTGGAGCCATTGCCATGGAGGCTATGAAAGGTGCATAGGTGTGATTAGATTATTTGCTTTCATTGATTGGAAGTATGATAGATGTGTTCCTGATTCTGAGGTCTCCATGTGGTAAGACAAGAGGTAAGAACCTGTGAATCATTTCAACATATGGATGCGAGCTTAACCTTATTTGGATTAGGGAACATAAGATTTCCTTGCATGAATAGTGAAGAAGAAAAACACAATGCACCCAACAAAACTAACCATGCAAGTGGAAGAGGACGTCGAAGGAGAAAAACATTTGAGATTTTGGAAGGGCAACTTACATACAAAAAATTGTTTTGAAAGTTGAAGAAGAATCCTCCACTCAAAGGAAGGTGATAAAAAGGAAAAAAACCTTTTAAAATTTCTCCAAAGAATCCAATATCTCTTGATACATCTGTAATAGGTAAGGAGATAGAGTTTGAGGAAGCTTTAGAAACAAGTCCTAGAATTTATTTTCCTTGTGTAACAACAGGAGGAGAGGATTGAATTGTGAAAGAAGGTTATAAGGATATAGACTTAATTGATCAGGGATTGATGCAAGAAGAAAAAATGTTTGGTCATCATACTTTGGACTTTGGCAGTGTAGTCAAACAAATTGCTCATACAGAGAATAACAAGGATTTGTCAGGATCATGAAAGCCATATGAATAATCCTAGTAGGTTGAGAAAACTAAGCAACCTGAGTAACATGAGAAACATCCATCTATAATAACTATGAATTTTCAACAAAATCCCATGGCAGGAAGTTAAGCTACTACTTTTGATTTTCCCATTAGGAATCTCCAAGGGAAAGCTTTGATGAAAAACATACCTCTGTTTGCACTCGCTACTTTTGAGGGTATGGTCTAAGAGGACCTTGAAACATTCATTTTTGAGTTTGATATCCTTTGTAGAAGTTATGACTACACCACCGAGGAACAAAATTTGAAGTTGTTCCTAGCCACATTAAAGGGGGAAACATTGAGGTGGTTTATGGGACTCGGCGGGGGGTCTATTCTTACCTTGGATGTAATGAAGAATTTTTTCTATTAAAAAAATAGGATTAATATCATTATAGGGACTTGAAGAATGATATATTTGGAATTACTCAAACACTGGATGAGAACTTGGAGGAAAATGTTGAATGGATTTAGCATAATTTGCAAGGGTGTTAGCACAACAACTTGAATAAGGAGATAGTTAAAAGATGCTTGTTTAAGGGAATGAGGGATGAATTCCTTAAAATACTGAATCTTTTCGGGAAAGAAGATATATCTAAGGAGTCCTATGATGACATAGTTCAACTTTTTCAAAGGAGCTCTGGGGTATCTACGAGAAATCAGACCATGATACATGATGCCTCTACCAGGTTTTTGAAGTCAATAAATACTTGAGCAGCTCCTACAGAAATTAGGAATTTGTTGGCGAGCTTCAAAACTAACATCATGAGTTCAATTTCTTCTCAGCTTGATGTATTATAGGAAAAGAAAAAACATTGATAATTTGAGTAAGCATTGGCCATTTTCTACTCTGAGTGTCAGCACCCCTTAAAAGAGTGCCCACTTGATAGTTGCACCATATGTGAACAACCAATGTTCTTCAAGATGAATTTGAGTTCCCGAAAAAACTAAAGAATTTGCATGATTAAATTCCATTTCTTCAATAAACTTGGGTTGTTCTTATTTATGCTAAAATAGTTAAGGAATCGTGTGTGAAAAATCCAGGTAGAAAATCTTGGGACCCTCCTATTATGCATGTAATTGGAAAATTATCTAAGTTAGTATTAGGAAATGATGTGATTGCTAAATATGAGGAACCTTGGAATCCCAATGTGACTGTTAACATTTGTGGGGTATCCCTTTCTAATAATTTGATTAATTTATGGGTTGACATCAATATAATAACTAATGAAATAGTGGAACTTGGGCTTATCAATTTAATACCAACTCCTACTATTCTGGAGTTAGAAGATAGGTCTAAAATATGACCCGAGGGGATATTAGAAGATATCATCACCTTAGTTGATTATTGATAGTATACAGTAGACTTCATGGTTCTTCAACCCAAAACATGCTTAGGTGGAGATCCTTTTATTTTAGGAAGACAATGGTTAGTTATTGTTGATGCTTATATAGGATGCAGATTTGGGTCTATGACTATCTCAGATGGGCATACTATCAAGAACCTTCTCCTTTATCCTCATGACAAACCGAGTTATGAATCTGAAAACCCTCCAGAATCAAAATATGAGTTGGATGAAATTGATGGTCATGCACAAATCACTATAAGTAAAGCCTAAAAAAGACTAAAGATGATGTTGTTCGTAATTTTATTAGTGGCCTTTCTACTGTCACACCTTGTACATCCTAGTTGATTAATGTTGTAATAGACAAATATGGTGAGGAAAAACTTTATGATGAGTCTATCACACGTGATAAACCCAGCACCTCTAGTATTAAAAGTATACCTGTAGACATTGAGCCTGGAAAAACCCTTAATATTAATCCTAATTTATTTGTTGAACAAAGAGAAAGACTAGTGTTGTTACTCAGAAATAATAAGGAAACTATTGCATGGGATTATAACGACATGAAGGGTATCCATCTGTTGATGCCTCGAAAATCGTTGCAACAACATAGGGGAAACCACTCGGTCCGGACCTTGATACAGCTCCTTTTCCGTTTGGAATAGTGGCTCCGACTGGGGACAATGGGACCAGTTTCCCAAAAATTATAGGTAGACGGGATGGATGAATGGCTTATAGAATATGCTGGTGATAAACGAATAACTAAAACTATCAATAAAATATGATAACTATGATCTATCCCGGGGACTTTATCGATTTTCTAAAGCGTAGCGTTTGATGGTCTGTGCTTTTAAGACAGGCATATAGATGACTCCATCTCTAAAACATAGATATTAAATCATTCTAGACTGCTGTGCATAAATAGTTACGCAAAGCGATAACAACGAAATTACTACACTTCATCATTTATATCATTGTTACATGCATGATTAAAAAAAAAGGCATATCGCAAAACATCCAATAGTGGAATGAGATAGAGATTTGCTGTTACAACACATACATGTATTCAACAATAGCAAGAATAATTACACAACAATTCATATAAAAGGAATGAATACAGATACAGATAAAAGTACCATATAAGCTGATTAACACTCCCGTATATCAATGGCTATGTCACAGTTCTTCCTTCGACTCAGAAAACATCCCCAACAAAAGACAGTAGTGCGCAATTGTATAAAGAAACTTTCTTGTCAAATTGAGAACGATTGGTCGAGTTTCATAAAAGAATATAGGCTGAAGCACAATAGTGCAAACTTCAGTCTTTAAGTCTATTACAAAATTTTACGACCCTTTCCAAAACAATGAAAGGGTCTATAAATACTAAGCTAATCTAAATATCTAATAAACAGAAATCCTACATAGTTGGTATCAATAAATATTGATCCTTTTTTCTGGAGCGATCTGGCATTTGGCGGCAATGATTCATCAGGTAGGCTCTTTTCCTTTAAACCTGAGCTGACTTATCACCAGCATTGGCTCTACTTTAGGTGGTTTGTTAAGGCGCGAACTGAGCTGAGCAGCGTATGTGGCATCTTGAATATGGGGAATTATACACCCGAGTGCATCAGTTAAACACTTGAGGGCAGACCTTTGTGTGTGTGGCTTGATCAGAAAGAGCCAATATGCATCGAAATTCAAAGTATTAACCCCAGCGATTAATCTCCCCTTCTCCTCTAAGTTAGGATAACTTGTCTGCTCAATCACATTTGCTGTTGTTATTCTTCCAGGTGTACACTGGGAGATCATATTTGCCAGGTAGAGGGTGTTGTTGACTAGATCAATCATATTACTTGCAGTGGATTTGCATCTTGAAGCCGCCCTTTCTGCTTTCATCATTTGAGTGTGCCATTTTGTAAAGAGTATGTCCTTATAAGTTTCTTGGATTCTAGGCAACTTTGCTGCTTTTCCCACATCAGAATCTTGCCAGTAAAGATATCCACTTATGAGCTCATCGGCCTGGTCCAACTCATTCCTGGTCTTATCTACCTGCTGATTAATGGATGTGGTTAGCTCGCATAATGGTTCTGCCTCAGTGAGTTGAGTACGCAGGAGTCTGATCTGTGATATTAAAGCACTGTTTATTTGTGATGCCTCTGCTCTGAAATCCTTCACCTTTTGGGTGCCTTTTATGACTTCAAGCCGTGACGATAATTGAGCTATTTGCTCGTCCTTCATTTTTATCATCAGCTCATTTGCTGTCCTCAACTGTGCCAATGCCTCCGATAACTCCTTTTGTTTTTGGATCACGCTTTGGTCGATCCTCTGCCTTTCTTCTTGCAATTTCTGGGTTAATTGATCATTCATTTGTTGTTGTACCAGCAACTTCTCCTCTGCTTGCGCTGCCCTCTGTTTTTCCTCGGTCACCTCTGCCTGTAATGCAAAAATATCTTGGTCCTTAGTCTTCAATAGAAGACTTACCTCCGATGCCTTGTCGATAGTTGCTGCAGAATAGGCACCTGCATACTGTGACAGCTTTGTTAGGTCATCGGAGGGGTCTAATTCCTCCTTCCATACTACATTACCCGTGACTGTTTGTTCTGGAAAGGTAGAAGGTTGATCAATCCTTCGTCTTTTCCTTGATCGCTTCACAACTGCTCTATGCCATGGGCTGTAGAAAACGTCCAAGGGAGGAATATCTTCAACTTGGAGGACAATTTGATCGGAAGGGTCTTTAGGAATTACCTCAACATCTTGGGAAATGGGTGGGCTGCTGGTTCCACTTAGAACCTGAGGAGAAGTGATGTCCTGCGTATCATTTGTCTTAGAAGTGTCCCCATCTTTTGAACATTCTAATCCACTGATGATGGAATGAAATTGCTGCCATTCTTGAAATAGTTTGGGGTCTATGGTAGTGTCTACATTGACATCGGTGGTTTGCTTCTGCTGCTCTTTTTCTTGCTCTTTCTTCTGCTGCTCTTTTTCTTGTTCTTTCTTCTGCTATTCTTCTTGTTCTCTCTTCTGTTGTTCTTCTTGTTCCCTTTTCTTCCTACCTCCTAGTTCTTTTTTCTGTTTCTCTTCTTGTTCTCTCTTCTGCTATTCCTCTACCTCTTTCTTTTTCCTTTCTGCTTGTTCTTTTCTCTGCATTTCTGCCTGTTGCTTCTTCCGATTTTCCTCCTGTTGTTTCTTTTGATCTTTTGTTATAACAGGAGGTTGGCTTGACTGTTGCTGACCAGACTCGCTTGAAGACGTCGCTGGGGTTGTTGCCAGTAAATCTAGAGGCAGAGTTTGCAACCTATGCTCCCTAAGTTTATTGAACTCAGTTACCCCTTGATCATTATATTTTAATCGAGCAAGTTCTCTAGCTTGACCTATTGTTTCGTTTGAAACAAATAGGTCGTCAAACCAATCTTCTTGATGGTCAAATTTTGTTAATTTGGCCTGTTCTAATGCAACATAGGCGTGTTTGGTTGGATCATATAGCCTATTCGCGATAGTGGCCAGGGTTAAAGACTGCATCTTTGTGGCTTCCTTTTCTGCGTGTTTGAGATCATGCAGAGTATATACACCAATTCTCAAGGGAAAAGAGGGCCAGCCCCTCTTCTTTTCTTTCTTGAGAGTCTGTGTAGTACTCTCTGCCATAATTTGATAGGAGACTTCTCTTGCTAGCAGTTTATCTGGAATATACAAAGGGAGAACGTGCGGATTGGCTTGGCTGCCAAAAACTCTAATGTAGGTAAATCTCTCTTCTCCAAACCAACTTGCTACTGCCGGCAAATCAAAGGAAGCTAGGTAGGAGATCCTGGGAATGGGCTTATCAAAAATAGAATAATGAATGGGAACCATAAAGCCATTGCAGATTTGATACAAATGGTCCTTGTAAGAGGATTTCCACAATTTCTGGTGGTATATATGAATGGGTGAGGGGTCTTGGGCAGTCCACCTCCAACCAAGGACGGGAAAGTCAGAATTAAAACATAACGTATCTAAAATGTATGCACTGTAATAAAACGGGGGAATTTTCCTTTCAGTAACAATAGAACCTTTTCTAAAATCACGAACAACTACGGCTAACTTATCAGAGAGAATAGTAGCCCAATCCATAATTATGTTGTTTATTGCTGCTTCGATTAGAGGAACCATCTCTATGGTAAAATTAGCAGAGTCATGTAATCCCCATAGCCTACACATCATTATCCCTGCATAACAATAGGGAGAAGCCAAAGAATCGACTGAGTACTTACCGGAAGACTCGTGCTTGTGTTTGGCTGGATTCTGCCTCCAATCCCTGATGGGTTCGGATTCTACTTCATTATCGGCTGCAAATTTCTCCAGGAAGGTCTTGTTATAGACTTTCTCTGGCTCAGGCAAATGATACATTTGCCTTAGATGTTCTGGCTTGAACGATCCAAAAATCCTTCCATCTCTGGTGCAAAGGGTTCTATCGAGGATTGGAATTTCCTCAATTACCCATCGCACGACGTCTGTGTAGGGGAGAATCTGTTCTCTGGCCGCTATCCTGTGAAGGAAAGAGTCGACTAAGTCTTTGAGAGTGGACTCAGACTTGCGGGTAGGATCTGCAGTAGCTTCTGTCACTGCCTTCTCTGGTTGTTCGGCTTCAATCAAATTATACGTGCCTTGCCATGTAGCTATAGTAAGGCCCGTGCATGTAGTATCCGATATTAAGCCCTTCTTTTTATCTGTGGCAGCTTGTCCTGCAACTGATGAAGCAGCGGAACCCGCGGTCTTCTTAGATTTCTTTCCCATCATGCTCAGGCTTCTGTTAGAAGATGAATCCTCCACAAAGGCAAGAAAAACTGTAACATAGAAATATAATGATGAGGACTCATGGTGGGAAAGATATATCAATTGAAGCGTGCTGAGAGATTAATTCTCAGAAATGGCTGCGGATCCAATCAATGGGTAGATATTGCAGATATATTAAATGGCCGTTTAAGGCCTGCTACTCCTTAAATGCTTATTACACCATTATCCGGTTGAATGACTCCCTTAAGCGTGCAATGGATATTTTGGCGGTTGAGCGCAGGTGATCGTTAATCGAAGGGGCAAAACTTTAAATATGAATACATCACCTTATCCCTCCATTTAACAGCTTTTTCGAAATCCGTACTTTATTGATCGGAAATCAATAACACTTTAGATCTTCAAGCTATACCTTTTGGAATTCCGATCGCCGATAGCGATATCGCATCGCATGGGGAGAATGGGCATTATATAATCATAAGCATAGGATCCTCCGAACGCCGATTGCAACGTCGCATCGGATTAGCGCGAAGAAATATGACAAGGTGCATTTAGAGTGAATTGCCGATTTCTCGATTGCCGATATCGCATCGCATCGGGGGTAAGACCTAAGCGCCTTATTAATGTGCATGGGATGTTCCCGACTGCCGATTGCGCAATCGCATCGGATCGGAGTAAATGACTTAAACTGTCTTGACCGCATATGAAGTATCGCCGATATCCGATCGCTGATATTGCGTTGCGTCGGGGCTTATGTTATGTGTGTTTTTTAAGATGTGTATGAAATGTTGCCGATCGCCGATTGCGGTATCGCATCGGGGGTAATCAATGTGCCTTATTTCTTTTTAGGGTCTTTTCAAAAAGGGTTTTATGAAATGAATTCCTTTGATTATCGGACCTCTTTTGAAAAATAAAAATATTGATACCAATTAAATTTTCAAGGGACCCATTTCATACGTTAATATTTATAAGTAAAGATGATATGAAATGGGGGGTTGTTGTAGAGCACAACAATTGGTGATTCGCTGGAAGAACCAGTTATCTCTTTCAAAAAATAGAAACATTTAAGCTTTTTCAGAAAATAGAGTTTCAATCAATGGGGAAATTTCTAATATAATTAGATTTTATTATATTCTGAGAAAAACGAAACTATTTTGTTGACTTCCTCTTTTCTAAGAAAATAAAAACATTCTAAGCTTTGAAATAGGTCTTTATTGGTTTGTAATGATAAAATAGAATACCTTTCCAAATCAGCCTTTTATAGTAAACTCATCTGTCATAGGTAGAGCCTCTGCTGCCAGCAAACATCTATAGTTTTGACAGGGATACCTTTTAACCATGTGATTGTCCATTGTCCCATCCAATTAAGAGTGTGATTAACAGAATGAATTCAAAATATTTTTTCATATTTTGTATTTCATTTCCTTTTTTCTTATTTGTCATTGATAAGATAAAAAGCCATTGTCCTGGTTTGGTGGCCAGCTGTTGACAATGCCACTCACTGATAGTAGTCTAACTGAACAAGCTGGCTCGTGATGAGACCCCTTGTCTTGTAATTTCAAGCCATTACCCTGTTTTGGTTTGCAGTATTGGTAATGTCAGATAAACTATTTCTCTATGAACATGGTAAGCAGGCTTGTGATAAGACCTCTTATCTTTAATATCTTATATTTTAGAATTACACTCTGAGTAATCATAAACTTTAGTGAATGGGGTGAACAATCTTCTTCTTAAGAGTAATGGATGACAGAGTAAGAGTTGAAGATGCTGAGATTGGATTGATTCCTATCTTAGTATGGATAACCTTTAGAGACCAATTAAAAAACAGAAAATGATTTACAATATTTCCATGCTTTGAGAGGAGTTGACAAAATTTGAATTGTGATTTCAGAATACAAAGATATCTAATTTCCTAGAAATTATCCTTTTTTGGTTAAAAGTTCTATCATTTTAAAAGAAAATGTTCATTCTCGTTCTATGGGGACAACTTTTCAAACACAGCAAAAGGTCAATGGGAGACATCTCACAACCTTATTTCTTAAAATCCTACAAACTATAAAATCCTACTGAAATGAAAGGAGAAGGGGTTACCTCCTCAGTGAAAGAATTTCTTCAAGACAAGGCCATTAACAGGGAGAGAATCTCTCAAACCTGATAAATCTTGCAATATAAAGGTTGAATGGCCTATCTTCTCACAGATCTGAAATGGTCCAAGCCACAACTTCTGGAACTTGGAGTGTTTACCCTTGTCTTCATGGGCTTTGTCCCATTTCAGAACTAAATCACCGACTTGGAATTGTTTTGAACCGGATGAGACTGAATCAAAAGCTACTTTGATGACTTGCTGATGTTTGGCATGGATAACCTTGGCTTTTTCTCTTTCCTCTTCTAATTTTAGGATCTGGTCATGTCTAAACTGAATAGAAGAGGAAGGAGTTTCCTCAATAAACTGCACTAGGGCTAAAGAAGGAAGAACAAGATTTGTGGGTAAGATTGCTTCTTTTCCATAGACAAGATTAAATGGAGAAGTTCCAATAGAAGCTTTCTGTGTTATCCTATCAACCCATAATGCAAACACTAAGGATTTGTGCCAATTCCTCTGATTTTGTTCGATAGTTCGCTTAATGATTTTAATCAGATTCTTATTAGTAGATTCTGCTAAACCATTTCCTTGGGGATAGTAATTAGCAGAATATTTTAACTTAAATCCTCTTTTAATAGCGAAATCAAACATAGCATTGCCTGAAAAGTAAGATGCATTATCAAAAACAAGAGCATTTGGGACACCAAACCTGGTAATAATGAATTGGTCTATGAATTCAATGATTGCTTCAGAATTTGCTGTCTTTAAAGGGATTGCCTCAACCCACTTTGTAAAGTAATCAGTAGCAGTAAGGATATACTTATGTTGTTTGGAAGATGCTAGAGTAATCTCCCCAATGATATCCAATCCCCATTGCTCAAATGGCTGCTCAATGTTGATTGGTTGCAGAGGGAAGGCTGATTTACGTTGTCTTCCGCTAGCAGTTTGACAATTTAGACATTTCCTTACATACTCGTGAGCATCTTTAAACAAAGTAGGACAATAGTAACCATCATGAATAATTTTGTGAGCTGTTGTGTCAGCTCCGAAATGTCCTCCTGCTGGTCCGTCATGTAGCTCCTGCAAAACCTTTTGAGCTTCAGGTTTTTCAAGGCATCTTAACAAGATAGAATCATAATTTTGTCTAAAAAGCACGTTATCAATGACTGTAAAATTCTTCGCTTTAATCTAATGGCCCTTTTGTTTTTGTAAGACAAATTCGGAGGTGCATAACCATTCTTTAGATAAAAGATTAAATCTGCATATTGAGATCCAGAATCAGTAACACTTATCTGATTAATTTCTTGAGTTTGATCTGTATCGCTTGATTCTGGAATGTTGGATGCTCCTGCCAATATCCTGCAAAAACCTTGGCCCCTAACAATCTTTGCTGGCTTAATTTCTAGGTCATACTCTTGAAGCGCTGTGACCCAATTTGCCCTTTTTTCACCCAGCTCTTTTTGGATTAA
This sequence comes from Pinus tabuliformis, assembly GCA_031772625.1. Classification (NCBI taxonomy): domain Eukaryota; kingdom Viridiplantae; phylum Streptophyta; class Pinopsida; order Pinales; family Pinaceae; genus Pinus; species Pinus tabuliformis. The sequence goes on from CM062818.1 coordinate 1,464,749,034, forward strand.
TAGTTGTCTAACTGCCGGGAAAGGAACTATTATTTTTGTATGGGTTTTTAAAAGAAAGGGTCTATAATGTTTTACCGCTTTAAATACAGCAAAGGCTTGTTTTTCTACATCAGAGTAATTTAATTCGGCACCCCGAAGATTTGAGATGAAGAATGATGTGGGTGCTTCTACATTGTGAGCATTTGGCTGCGTGAGAACTGCAGCATAAGACACATCGGATGCAATGGTATACAATGTAAAATGATTAGAAAAATTTGGAGTATTCAAGGCTGGGGCATTGATTATTGATTGCTTGATTACATCAAAAGCTTGCTTTTCTTCCGATCCCCACTTGAAGACTGAATTCTTCTTAATCATTGTTTGAAGTGGTAATATAATTTGAGAAAAATCTAGAACAAATCGTTTAACGAAATTAATCTGGCCTAAAAATGACTGCATCGATTTTTTATTTTGTGGGAAAGGGATTTCAGAAATCTCCTTGACCCGATCAGGATCGATATAAATGCCATCTTTGGATACAATAAAGCCTAAGAGTTTTCCTTGATCAAGAGCAAAGAAAGACTTCTTTGGGTTCAGAGAAATACCATACCTCTTGCATCGCTGAAAGATTTGATTTAAGTCATGCAAATGATTATATCTCTTCTTAGAATATACAGTAATATCGTCTAGATAGACGACTACTGTTCGATTAATCAACCCTCTAAAGGCTATATCCATAGCTCTCTGAAATGTCGCTCCTGCATTTATAAGTCCAAAAGGCATTTTCTGATATGCATATGTTCCCCATTTTGTTCTGAATGTGGTTTTAAGTTGGTCATCAGGATGAACCAGAACTTGGTTATATCCTGAGAATCCATCAAGAAAGGACATCAATTCAGAGCCTGCTACTGATTGGAGTATCTGCTCCATAGTAGGTAATGGGAAGTTATCTTTCAAGCTCGCTTTGTTCAGGTTCCTGAAATCAATGCAAATTCGAATGTCGCCATTTTTCTTTCTGACTGGCACCATATTAGAGACCCAGTTTGAGTGTCGGACCGGAAAAATAATCTTGGCTTTCAAGAGCTTTTTAGTTCCGACTTTATCTGGCTCTCCAAATTTGGATGTATTTTTCTTAACTTTTGCTGAATCGGTTTCTGATCAGGAAGCATTGGAATGGTATGATGGATAATAGATGTATCATATGTCTTCAAATCATCATACTTCCAAGCAAAGACCTGTTTGTTTTTTCTTAATAGTTTAATAAATGCTTCCTTCTCTTCCAAAGAAAGTCCTAATCCTAAATTGATGTTTTGAGGAGCATGGTTAGTACCTAGATTTATCAATTCAAACCTAAGGGTAGAACTTTGAAGCTTTGCATTAATTACAGGTTTAAACCTGTCTTTGATATCATAAAGATCTTCGAGCTTAACCACTGGTTTAGGAATTGAATTTTCTTGAGGTGTTTCTTTCATCTGTAGATCATGGTCGTTTTCCTCAATAATTTGATTGTCATAGGACTTTTCGGAAGTTAGAAACTGCAAGATATCTTCATCATGGTTAAATACTCTCCAATTAGTGACATTGTCAGGAATTGAAGGCCTAAAAAGTAATTCTACGGAAAATCTATCAAGGCTATAGTCTTTAGAAGGTAAAAGCTTAGAAGCTACATTGGCTAGTAGGTCGGCTGCCGAGTTTTGCGACCTAGGAATGGAAGAAATGTTAAATGCTGAAATGTGTGAGGTAAGATCCTGTACTAGCGATTGATAATGCTTGAGGTGACTTGAAAGACAATGAATTGCATTCCTCACCTGTTTGACAATGATTTCCGAATCGCTGAATACTTTTAAATATTGCACTTTAAGGCCGATTGCTTTATATAATCCCTGGACTAAAACTTCATATTCGGCTGTGTTGTTAGTGCAGTCAAATTCTAATCTACAAGATAGCATTGTCTTTTCTCCTTGTGGACTAACCAAAATGCAACCTGCTCCTGAGCCCTCGCTGGACTTAGAGCCATCAAAATATAAAGAACAAAATAAAGGAGTATTAACAAAAATATTTACATTTTCCTCAGCATCATTAAAACATCTAGACTTATCAGTTTGTGAAAAAATTTCAATCTGAGATGTAAAATGATTAACTGAAAAAGGAGATGGTTGGGCAACAAAGTTGCCAAAGAATGACTCTGATGAATAGTTCCCCAAAATGTTGTTGTTGAACGCTACAGGTTGGTTTTCTTGCTCAAATTCAGTAACTGTGTGGGTCATATGCTTCTCTCGATCGATCCTTATTTGATTTGGCTTTCCCTTGTAGGGAAGACACATATGTGACCAATCTATGGAAATATACCCATGCAATTTTTTGGACCAATCTCTGCTCAAAATTAAACCGTAGAATTCAGGTATGTCAGCAATTAAGATATCAATCCTTTGTACAATCCTGGGATCGGCAGACAACCTGATAGTTACGGAATTAATTTCTCCCACAACCTACACTTTGGTCCTGTCCAACTGTACAATATGAATAGCAGACTTCTGGGGTTCAATGTTCAGTTTAGAGAAAACTGAAGCTGGCATTATATTAGATGATGCCCCTGAATCAATTAAACAGTTGTGTAGGTTTCTGTTATAAATCTCATAGGTCAGCAGGAAGGGTGGAGTATGAGAATTCGATCTATCTCCAATTAGAACTGAATCGGTAGCTTCAACCATACCTGAAGGAGGTTGGCCTGAATCATTGGCAGCTTTTGCACTGGGAAGGGGAGTAGAGGGAACAACATTTAATTGTTTAAGAAGTAATTTTTGCTGATGCTTTAATTTACTAAGCTCAAACATAGTTATGTTTGCCTTAGTTTTCTTCATGTCATCAACAATGTTATATTCCATTGAATCGGATACCACTAATGTTTTGGATGTTGAAGGAGAATTAGAAGTTGAAGGTTGGTTTTGGGGAACTACTACAGGTGACTTCTTTGGGGGAACTTTTTCCTTCGTTGTGGTAGCACCTGCACTCCTTTTCTTTGAAGTTGCCTGGGCAGGTTCAGGAGTACTTTTACTTCTTGTAGTAACCGGAAAGGCTTCTTCTTCATTCTCGGTAGCAGAGTTTGGGAGTATAAAATCCCACATTCCGTGGCATTCAGCTACTTCTTCTTCATCATCGGTTTGTGAGGTTGTTTCCTCTTCCTCTTCTTCTTGCTCTGAATCTGCGTTAGATATAACATTGGGTGGCTTTGTTTCAGTTTTCTTAAAAGTCCTAAATGGTATTTTGTTTGAGGTTTCGGCCACCTGCTTCTTTATTTCAACCATTTCGTTAGACAACGTTTTAAGGACTTTTTGTAAACCCTCCATGTCGTACGGGTCCTTTGGGGTTTTCTTCTTGGAATCCTCTTTAAATGAGACTTTTTTAGCTTTTCTATCTTCCAGAGCAGCTTTCTTCTCTAGAGCGTTGATGCGCTTTTCAACAACAAGTGCTTCTCTCATGTTTTCAGCTAAGGTAGGTTTGCCAGCCCTGTCCACAAAAATGGCTATGTTGGCAGGTAGGGCGGTAATATACCATTCGCTTCGAATTTGCTCACTTGGTTTAGAAGTTGTAGGGATTTTATTCAGGAGTTTATTAAATCTGGCATTAAACTCCTTTATTGGTTCCCTATGCTCTATTCTCAGATTGGAGAGGTCGTTTATTAAAGTAGCTAAGGACCTATCATCTCCATATTTGGTAAGAAACTGCTCTTGGCATGTGTTCCAACTGGTAAGTGAACCAGAGGGTAAGGAAAAATACCAGGATCCTGCTGATCCTTGTAAGGTGTAGGGGAAGAGTCTTACAACAACATCTTGCTCTATCACTCCTTTTAGGTTAACTGCTAACATAAAGTTATTAATGTGTTCTTCAGCCTGGGTCCCGTCATCTGGGTTAAATTTAGGCATCCATTTTTCAGGAGCATCTGGTAGATCATGCAATGGTGCAGGCATGTTGACTGCACCTGGCCTAGTCCATGGGTCTGCCATTATAATAGCGACAGTGGTTGATACTACCGTTGGAATTCCAGATGTATGGGAAGGGATTAATGATGAGGAGTGAACAGGTTGGGATGTTGAGGCTTCTAATCCCTGGTGAACAACAATTTGTAATGGGGGAGTGGATGGTTGACTTTGCAGAGATGAAGATGCAATGGAGGACGTGGATGAAAGCTCTTCACTATCAGATCCTTCAGTAATTTTCTTCGCCTTTTTCCTTTTGGGTAAAGTTAACTCAGTGGGTTCAATACTGAGTTTTTCGCTCTGAAGTCTGGTGAGAGGATGAGTTAGATTGAATTGCGAAGTCGCACTGCTTTCTGATACCTCAGATTTCTGTGGTGAAATCGAGAAGCTCTGAAGTTTATGGATTAGAGACTGGACTTCAGGTGATTCAAGACTTAATTGTTCTGGGGTATGATGGGTTTGAGCAGTGGTAGTTGATTCCCCTTCTCCTTGTTTGGATATCGGCGAACCAGTGTGCAAATGGGAAGGTCGAGGGGATTCGGAGGGAGAATTACTCTTAGAATGGCTTATAGGTTTGGAATTATGTGCCATTCACAGTTGATGGCCCTCCTTCTAGCGCCAATTATGTTGATACCTCGAAAATCGCTGCAACAACATAGGGGAAACCACCCGGTCCGGACCTTGATACAGCTCCTTTTCCGTTTGGAATAGTGGCTCTGACTGGGGATAATGGGACCAGTTTCCCAAAAATTATAGGTAGACGGGATGGATGAATGGATTATAGAATATGCTGGCGATAAACGAATAACTAAAACTATCAATAAAATATGATAACTATGATCTATCCCGGGGACTTTATCGATTTTCTAAAGCGTAGCGTGATGGTCTGTGCTTTTAAGACAAGCATATAGATGACTCCATCTCTAAAACATAGATATTAAATCATTCTAGACTGTTGTGCATAAATAGTTACGCAAAGCGATAACAACGAAATTACTACACTTCATCATTTATATCATTGTTACATGCATGATTAAAAAGAAAGGCATATCGCAAAACATCCAATAGTGGAATGAGATAGAGATTTGTTGTTACAACACATACATGTATTCAACAATAGCAAGAATAATTACACAACAATTCATATAAAAGGAATGAATACAGATACAGATAAAAGTACCATATAAGCTGATTAACACTCCCGTATATCAATGGCTATGTCACAGTTCTTCCTTCGACTCAGAAAACATCCCCAACAAAAGACATTAGTGCGCAATTGTATAAAGAAACTTTCTTGTCAAATTGAGAACGATTGGTCGAGTTTCATAAAAGAATATAGGCTGAAGCACAATAGTGCAAACTTCAGTCTTTAAGTCTATTACAAAATTTTACGACCCTTTCCAAAACAATGAAAGGGTCTATAAATACTAAGCTAATCTAAATATCTAATAAACAGAAATCCTACATAATTGGTATCAATAAATATTGATCCTTTTTTCTGGAGCGATCTAGCATTCGGCGGCAGTGATTCATCAGGTAGGCTCTTTGCCTTTAAACCTGAGCTGACTTATTGCCAGCATTGGCTCTACTTCAGGCGGTTTGTTAAGGCGCGAACTGAGCTGAGCAGCGTATGTGGCATCTTGAATATCGGGAATTATACACCCGAGTGCATCAGTTAAACACTTGAGGGCAGACCTTTGTGTGTGTGGCTTGATCAGAAAGAGCCAATATGCATCGAAAGTCAAAGTATTAACCCCAGCGATTGATCTCCCCTTCTCTTCTAAGTCAGGATAACTTGTCTGCTCAATCACATTTGTTGTTGTTATTCTTCCAGGTGTACATTGGGAGATCATATTTTCCAGGTAGAGGGTGTTGTTGACTAGATCAATCATATTGCTTGCAGTGGATTTGCATCTTGAAGCCGCCCTTTCTGCTTTCATCATTTGAGTGTGCCATTCTGTAAAGAGTATGTCCTTATAAGTTTCTTGGATTCTAGGCAACTTCGCTGCTTTTCCCACATCAGAATCTTGCCAGTCAAGATATCCACTTATGAGCTCATCGGCCTGGTCCAACTCATTCCTGGCCTTATCTACCTGCTGATTAATGGATGTGGTTAGCTCGCATAATGGTTCTGCCTCAGTGAGTTGATTACACAGGAGTCTGATCTGTGATATTAAAGCACTGTTTATTTGTGATGCCTCTGCTCTGAAATCCTCCACCTTTTGGGTGCCTTTTATGACTTCGAGCCGTGACGATAATTGAGCTATTTGCTCGTCCTTCGTTTTTATCATCAGCTCATTTGCTGTCCTCAACTGTGCCAATGCCTCCGATAACTCCTTTTGTTTCTGGATCGCGCTTTGGTCGATCCTCTGCCTTTCTTCTTGCAATTGCTGGGTTAATTGATCATTCATTTGTTGTTGTACCAGCAATTGCTCCTCTGCTTGCGCTGCCCTCTGTTTTTCCTCGGTCACCTCTGCCTGTAATGCAAAAATATCTTGGTCCTTAGTCTTCAATAGAAGACTTACCTCCGACGCCTTGTCGATAGTTGCTGCAGAATAGGCACCTGCATACTGTGACAGCTTTGTTAGGTCATCGGAGGGGTCCAATTCCTCCTTCCATACTACATTACCCGTGACTGTTTGTTCTGGAAAGGTAGAAGGTTGATCAATCCTTCGTCTTTTCCTTGATTGCTTCACAACTGCTCTATGCCGTGGGCTGTAGAAAATGTCCAAGGGAGGAATATCTTCCACTTGGAGGACAATTTGATCGAAAGGGTCTTTAGGAATTACCTCAACATCTTGGGAAATGGGTGGGCCGCTGGTTCCACTTAGAACCTGAGGAGAAGTGATGTCCTGCGTATCATTTGTCTTAGAAGTTTCCCCATCTTTTGAACATTCCAATCCACTGATGATGGAATGAAATTGCTGCCATTCTTGAAATAGTTTGGGGTCTATGGTAGTGTCTACATTGACATCGGTGGTTTGCTTCTGCTGCTCTTTTTCCTGCTCTTTCTTCTGCTGTTCTTCTTGTTCTCTCTTCTGCTGATCTTCTTGTTCCCTTTTCTGCCTATTTGCCAGTTCTTTTTTCTGTTTCTCTTCTTGTTCCCTCTTCTGCTGTTCCTCTACCTCTTTCTTTTGCCTTTCTGCTTGTTCTTTTCTCTGCATTTCTGCCTGTTGCTTCTTCTGATTTTCCTCCTGTTGTTTCTTTTGATCTTTTGTTATAACAGGAGGCTGGCTTGACTGTTGCTGACCAGACTCGCTTGAAGACGTCGCTGGGGTTGTTGCCAGTAAATCTAGAGGCAGAGTTTGCAACCTTTGCTCCCTAAGTTTATTGAACTCAATTACCCCTTGATCATTATATTTTAATCGAGCAAGTTCTCTAGCTTGACCTATTGTTTCGTTTGAAACAAATAGGTCGTCAAACCAATCTTCTTGATGGTCAAATTTTGTTAATTTGGCCTGTTCTAATGCAGCATAGGCGTGTTTGGTTGGATCATATAGCCTATTCGGGATAGTGGCCAGGGTTAAAGACTGCATCTTTGTGGCTTCCTTTTCTGCGTGTTTGAGATCATGCAGAGTATATACACCAATTCTCAAGGGAAAAGAGGGCCAGCCCCTCTTCTTTTCTTTCTTGAGAGTCTGTGTAGTACTCTCTACCATAATTTGATAGGAGACTTCTCTTGCTAGCAGTTTATCTGGAATATACAAAGGGAGAACGTGCGGATTGGCTTGGCTGCCAAAAACTCTAATGTAGGTAAATCTCTCTTCTCCAAACCAACTTGCTACCGCCGGAAAATCAAAGGAAGCTAGGTAGGAGATCCTGGGAATGGGCTTATCAAAAATAGAATAATGAATGGGAACCATAAAGCCATTGCAGATTTGATACAAATGGTCCTTGTAAGAGGATTTCCACAATTTCTGGTGGTATATATGAATGGGTGAGGGGTCTTGGGCAGTCCACCTCCAACCAAGGACGGGAAACTCAGAATTAAAACATAACGTATCTAAAATGTATGCACTGTAATAAAATGGGGGAATTTTCCTTTCAGTAACAACAGAACCTTTTCTAAAATCATGAACAGCTACGGCTAACTTATCAGAGAGAATAGTAGCCCAATCCATAATTATGTTGTTTACTGCTGCTTCCATTAGAGGAACCATCTCTATGGTAAAATTAGCAGAGTCATGTAATCCCCATAGCCTACACATCATTATCCCTGCATAACAATAGGGAGAAGCCAAAGAATCGAATGAGTACTTACCGGAAGACTCGTGCTTGTGTTTGGCTGGATTCTACCTCCAATCCCGGATGGGTTCGGATTCTACTTCATTATCGGCTGCAAATTTCCCCAGGAAGGTCTTATTATAGACTTTCTCTGGCTCAGGCAAATGATACATTTGCCTTAGATGTTCTGGCTTGAACGATCCAAAAATCCTTCCATCTATGGTGCAAAAGGTTCTGTCGAGGATTGGAATTTCCTCAATTGCCCATCGCACGACGTCTGTGTAGGGGAGAATCTGTTCTCTGGCCGCTATCCTGTGAAGGAAAGAGTCGGCTAAGTTTTTGAGAGTGGACTCAGACTTGCGGGTAGGATCTGCAGTAGCTTCTGTCACTGCCTTCTCTGGTTGTTCAGGTTCAATCAAATTATACGTGCCTTGCCATGTAGCTCTAGTAAGGCCCGTGCATGTAGTATCCAATATTAAGCCCTTCTTTTTATCTGTGGCAGCTTGTCCTGAAACTGATGAAGCAACGGAACCCACGGTCTTCTTAGATTTCTTTACCATCATGCTCAGGCTTCTGTTAGAAGATGAATCCTGCACAAAGGCAAGAAAAACCGTAACATAGAAATATAATGATGAGGACTCATGGTGGGAAAGATATATCAATTGAAGCGTGCTGAGAGATTAATTCTCAAAAATGGCTGCGGATCCAATCAATGGGCAGATATTGCAGATATATTAAATGGCCGTTTAAGGCCTGCTACTCCTTAAATGCTTATTACACCATTATCCGGTTGAATGACTCCCTTAAGCTTTCAATGGATATTTTGGCGGTTGAGCGCAGGTGATCGTTAATCGAAGGGGCAAAACTTTAAATATGAATACATCACCTTATCCCTCCATTTAACGGCTTTTTCGAAATCCGCACTTTATTGATCGGAAATCAATAACACTTTAGATCTTCAAGCTATACCTTTTGAAATTCTGATCGCCGATAGCGATATCGCATCGCATGGGGAGAATGGGCATTATATAATCGTAAGCATAGGATCCTCCGAACGCCGATTGCGACGTCGCATCGGATTAGCGCGAAGAAATATGACAAGGTGCATTTAGAGCGAATTGCCGATTTCCCGATTGCCGATATCGCATCGCATCGGGGGTAAGACCTAAGCGCCTTATTAATGTGCATGGGATGTTCCCGACTGCCGATTGCGCAATCGCATCGGATCGGAGTAAATGACTTAAACTGTCTTGACCGCATATGAAGTATCGCCGATATCCGATCGTCGATATCGCGTCACGTCGGGGCCTATGTTATGTGTGTTTTTTAAGATGTGTATGAAATGTTGCCGATCACCGATTGCGATATCGCATCGGGGGTAATCAATGTGCCGCTTATTTATATTTCTTATGTCATTGCGATATGCGATCTTGCGATTGCTTTATCGCAATGACAAAGATTTGCCTTATTTCTTTTTAGGGTCTTTTCAAAAAGGGTTTTATGAAATGAATTCCTTTGATTATCGGACCTCTTTTGAACAATAAAAATATTGATACCAATTAAATTTTCAAGGGACCCATTTCATACGTTAATATTTATAAGTAAAGATGATATGAAATGGGGGGTTGTTGTAGAGCACAACACCATCCTATCTTTTGTACTCATGATATTTATTTAAAGAAAGGATCTCGATATGTAAGGAAACCTCAACATAGAATGAATCTGACTTTAAAAGGCATTATAAAGGAAGAACTCCATAAAATTTTGGATGCAAATTTCATCTATCCGATTTCTAGAAGTCAGTGGGTATCTCCACTAGTTATTGTTCCTAAGAAAAATGTAAAGTGGAGAATAATTTGGATTAAAGGAAGCTAAATAAGGCCACTCAAAAGGACCATTTTCCATTACCTTTTATTGATCAGGTCCTAGACACTCTGTCCAATAAGAGATTCTTTTATTTTTCGGATGGATTTAGTGGTTATAATCAAATTCAGATTGCTACTAAAGATCAATATCAAACTACCTTTAATTTCCCCTCGGGTACTTATGCTTATAGGACCCTACCTTTTGGACTGTGTAATGCACCTACAACATTTGAACAGGTATTATTGGTGATTTTCGCTGATATGGTCAATGACTCTTTAGAAATTTTGATGGATGATTTTACACCTTACTAGAGTGGATTTGATGAATCCTTGAACAAACTTGAAAAATTACTCAAACATTTCATTTAAACCCACCTATATATCAGAGCTGGAAAATTTCATATGATGATGACTGAGAGTGATTCTCTAGGGCATTATCTTTCTATTTCATGTATTCAAGTGGATCCGATAAAGGTAGAGGTAATTTTAAAAGTTCCTACTCCTAAAAAACAAAATTATGTATGCATATTCTTAGGGAAAGCATGTTATTATAAATGATTTATAGAAAAAATTGCTAAGATTTCATTACCATTATTTTCCCTATTAACAAAATATAAAGAGTTTGAATGGACTGATAAGTGTAACAACAATTTTGTAGAACTAAAGAAACGTGTAACAACACCTCCTATTTTAAGAGGAATAGATTGGAATTTGTCATTCCACATCTCTACTCATTCTTTTAATATAGCCATTGGAACAATTCTTGGCCATCAAGATGGAAACAACCCATACACCATTTACTATATTAACAAGAATTTGGCTTCTAAGGAGGTAACCGATACCGTTATAGAGAATACGTTTCTTGTTGTCATCCATGCTATTAACAATTTTAGGCACTACAACAATATTTATCAAACTTTCATGCATACAAATAATTTTTCTATCATATTTTTAATGAACAAACATATTCCAATTGCTAGGGTTACTAGGTGGTTGTTGTTACTCCAAGAATTTGATATTACTATTATTGATAAATATGGAAAATACAATGTTATTGTGGATTTTCTTTCTAGGGTAACTCATTTTACTTATGATCTACCTGTTGAAAATTCTTTTTTAGATGAGTATCTATTTGTAGAATCTACTTATTCACCCTGGTATTCAGATATTGCTAATTACCTTGTTGTAGGAAAGTTTCCTCATCACCTTTCTCCTGAGAAAAGAGAAGGATTGGGTAGAAAAGTGCCAGATATTTATGGGTGGATGGAAACATTTTTCATGTTGGTTTTGATCAACAAATTAGAAGATGTGTGAGGGAGGATGAGATCCATGATATCCTCAAGGCTTGTCATGATGAACCTTGTGGGGGGGATTTTGCAGATAGGAGGACTAGTCAAAAGGTGTTGCAGATGGGCTACTTTTTGCCTATTATATTCTGAGATGCTAAGATAGTATGTTCAGGTTTGTGACTGTTGCTAGAGAATGGTTCAACTTACTCAATCAGATGATATTTTCTTATAGTCTTAGCTGGTGGTTGAACCTTTTGAGAGATGGGAATTATAATTTGTGGGACTGATTAATCCCTCATCTCAGTGAAAGGATTATATTGTAGTTTGCACAAACTATGTTACCAAATGGGCAAAGGCCAGAGAACTTACTAGAGCAACTGATCGTGGTGTTTCATACTTTTTGTTTGAAGAAATTTTTACTTAGTATGGAGTACCAAGGGAAATAGTAATAGATGGAGGAGCACAATTTACCTATCATCTGATACTAGATCTTTTCAAGAAATATGGAGTTCATCATAGAATTACCTCACCCTATCATCCTTAGGAAAATGGATTGGTGGAAAGTACTAATAAATTACTTGAAGCTATTCTTACAAATACTGTGGGAGGACATAGAAGAGATTGGGTGGAAATACTTCCCAAAGTATTGTGGGCCTATCAGACAACTTGGAGAAATACTACAGGTTTTTCCCCTTATGAACTAGTTTTTGGTAAGAATCCCATCTTTCCTATTGAATTTGAGATTAAAATATTAGGTACTTACTTGGAAGTGCATTTAAATATGACTACAACTCAAGAGGATAGGTTGAAACAATAAATCATCTAGAAGAAAAGTACCTCGTTGTTGTGCAATAAACATATATCATATAATAACAACATGCCAAATGGCATGATAAGTTTATTAAGAAGTTGTTTTAGAAGGGTAACTAGGCCTTACTTTATGATTCCACTTTTAAGGATTTTAATGGAAACCTGCACACTAGATGGTTAGGTCCTTATGAGGTAAAGTAGTCTTTGACAATGGGGTTGTAAAATTGAAAACTATTGATAATTCTCATATATCCTTTCTTATTAATGGACATCGTCTCAGGTTGTATCATAAACCTACCTCTAAGGATTCATTTGTGAACATTGTCAATTGCAAGTTTAGACCTTGAAGTTATTGGGGTATAGGAGGTTCCTCCTACGCTGCCAGTTATTTAATTATTGGTAAAACGATTTTAGAAATAATAAAAGAAAAAATATAAAAAAGGAAAAAATAAATAAAATAGAAAAAATAAATGTTCAATGGTGAAAACCCCTTGTGGGCACTATTGGATGACTGTGATGACTAAAAACCAACTTTCTGGTAGTCAATACCTTTTATTTCTCTGTAATAACAATGTGACAATTCTTTATAATAATTGATTTAAAGTTTTTTGTTACATATTTAGATTGGGACTCATCATAACTTGGTTCATATAGTTCAACTCTGATTAATATTTTGCTAACACAACTAAATATATGACTAGATCTTATCATTGTTTTTTGTCTATACCTTGATACTAGCGTTGTTTCTACATTTGAAAATTCCTTTGGAGATCTATTGTCCCTACTACAGTTGAAGACCCCTTTGGAGGCCTATTATTGCTGCTTCAGTTGAAGGTATTATTGACACCTTCATGGTTAACAATGTGGTTTCACGACTCATAGATTTAATCTATTGTCATAGGAGTGGATCGTTCATCTCATCATACTAATAGAATTTCACCTATGAACATAATGCCACAAAGAGATTTTCATGACATCATTTGACCTGTACAACCCTATGTCATCATAACAATAAGCCAAGGATAGGTTTGTTATTTTGTCATTTATTTGTAGGATTTAGACTTAAGAAGGGACATTATTACCCTAATGCACATATGTCGAGGACAATTGTACAAAAGTGGGGGGAGGAGTGTATTGTATCATTAAATGATACACTATGATTTCACCCAATCTATTATTAATCATTTGAATAATCACCTCACTTTATTATAATGCATGATTATACTTTGTAACCGTCATTACCTTTTACCATCATGCATGATTAAATTGTGGTAGCTATTGTTATATTTACCATAATTACGCTTACAATTATTATCATTATTTTCTTTTTTGGAAATTCTTGTGATTGTGTGAAGTCCTTTATCATAAGTACAAAAGACCCAATTTGGTAAAAGTGGAGTAACTGTTGTGTATCGACATTCTCTCCTTAGCAAGCATATGTGTTTACCAACGGAAATTTTGTAACAGATCTTTAGAGACATTGAGCAGATATAATCTTGGGAAGCCATGGGAGGAGTAGTGGAAAGGCATGAGCCAGACTATGTTAATATGCTGTTACAATACCCAAAAGCTTTGAATTTTTTTCGAAATGCAAGGTGGTTGAGTTCTTTTAAGAATTCGTAGGATTTATCAAGTTGGTTTCTCTCGAGTTTTCACAAGCCCTAAACAAACAATATTACAAAGTCATAGGTTTCAAAATTGTTGTTATAGAAGAGGTAATTACATGTGTAACATGGATGTCACAGATATCCACTCAATGATTTTCAAGGAAGACAGAGATTCCATCAGTTGAGGTTATGTTTTTGTAGGAAGGAGAGGAATTGGTTACTAAGGGTAGGTGATTTGATAGAACATCTCTTCCACACCCTTGGGATGATGTGACCCTCTTCATCCATAAATTTATCACTTGTGAAGGGTGCTTTCAGATAATATTTAATTACAATTTCGAAATTTTGGCGCATCTTATGACATGGAAGTTTATAAATCTTCCCTACTACTTGTTGAAATATTTACAACATATGGCATAGGTTGTGTGAGGGGAAAAACACCCATAAACTTTCTTGACCAATCATGCACTTATCAAATTGGTCATAATTCACTCATTGTAGGAGCAGGGGAGTTCATGGGTTGATCTATTAATGAGACCTCATGTGGATGCAAAGGATGATGAAAGTGAGGAGCATGAGGAGAGTGCTGAAACAACACTTAAAGTAGCCACACCCCTTAGAGGTATGGTTTTGAAACCCCCCAAGAGTAGAACAACTGCAACCCCTAGGCAAAGTAGGGTGGATTTAGTTCTCAGAACTGGACGTCAAAACCCTAAGAGATGGACCTACAGAAAAACTTCTCCTGGTACATCCTCAAAATGAAAAAGGGCACAAACAAAGGAGCCTGTGGAGGTGTCTAGTGTATCATTAGAAAAGAGCTATCACATGTGTCATATTAAAGAAGAAAAACTAGAAGAAGAAAATGATGAAATAGTAGCAACATCTAAAACAACAACAATACCAAAGCCAACAAATAAAGAAATAATAATTTCTAAGGAAATCAAGGATGCCTCAGGATAGGTGAAAGTAAAAAAGAGAATACTAGAGAAGTTGATTAGTGGAAGAAACCCTAAGAGAAGGGTGTGAGTGGTTGTTGCACAAAGGACTACTCCATCACCTAAAGAATGCACTGTCCCAACTAAACAAGGGGAGTTTGAGAAACAATAGGATAAGAGCAAGCATGAAGAGCCTGTAGAGGAAGGTGTTTCCATCTCTGAAGCCCCTATTGTTACACCAAAATTCAAGCATGGGGAAGAAGAACCAGTAGTAGAAGAATCTACAAAAGAGCAAGAGGATGCCCCTTTACCAGGTAAGATCGAAATTGACCCTCTTGTCCATCAAATTAAATAATTAAAAAAGGAAAATGAAGAGTTAAGGAAATAACTTTCCCTAGTTGAGAAATAGCTCTAGTTTGAGAAGAGAAATGGGTTCAATATGTTAGAAAAAGAAAAAAAAAATTACATCACCCACTGAAACAACCTCAAATTTGTGTGTGGGATGTAAACAAGTTCTTAAGGAAGTCGAGTTTATAGAATTAATTATTGTCTTAGTGGGGGTTTAGGTGGGAGAAAAATATGAAGTATTTTAGCTTGTTTCTCCACTAGAACCCACTGACAAAACTGCTGCCACACAAGAACTAGTAGTCGAAGCAAAGCTTCAAGAATAAAAATAGTTTGTTGCTCCACAACAACCTATTTTTGATGTTGCTGTTACACAATAACCAATAGATGAAATAGAGCAAACTTAAATTAATTTGACTTCTACCCCACAAGAAATTGTCGATGACATTGTTGTTACACAAGAACCAACAGTTGAGATAACGCAACAAGAGGAGAAAGGGGATGAGGAAAATATTGTTTATTATAAATCTATAACAACATCGAGAATAACCTATCTCAAACCTAAAGAACTATTAAGAAAAGCATCTTTGATTAGGGAATTATAAGAATGGAAGAAGTTAGCAGCCTTTCCCAAAGATGAATTTATTTTTATGAAACAACATGAGGAGATGGTCAACGGTATTAAGAAGGAAAGGGATGAAAAGTTAAGGGTTCAAGATTTTGTAAGAATTAAAAAGGAAAGGAAGCATGCAATGGTGCAAGTGGAGGAATTGCAAGAGGGGGTGTAGTTGTTACAGCAAGAGAAGGAATCTATGTATGCGTTTATTAATTGTTTACTAAGCTATAGACTCCCTTCCCAATCTTGTCTTTTATACATGCAAGAGAAATTCTTTCTATACTTTCAACTAACAACCATTAACTAAAAGTGGCCACATAATACAAATAAAATTCAAAATTTCTTGGAAACATTTTAGACTGATAAGTTCTCAGAGAAACATTTTGTCCACAAGTTGTACCTACATGATCTTGCTTGTTTTGGGGATAAATATTTTAATTTGATACCTTATGTGAGCGATGTACAAGTGAGAGGTTTTATGTATTTTTATCAAAACCATGTAAAGTGGAAAGATGCATATGGAACTGTAATAACCAATGAGGGATGAGTAAAGTTATGCATTAGACTAAACCTGACTCTACTCATGTTTTTGTTAGGGCATAAAATTGGATATGGCAATCTCCAGCCGCCACAACATTAGTAATGGGACATCGAAGATTGGTTTTGTAGATATGTGTCAGGAATATTCAAGGGATAGAAGCAAGTGCATTAGAAGGGAGTAGGTTGATATGGAATGTTTTTCGGCATGAGTTAAGGGAAGAGGACCCCTATTGTTATCAAAAGTTGATGAAATCTCTTTCTATGGTTCCTCGATATGTGGATTATATTGAGATAAGTGGTCTAGGATGGATTGGACTTAGGTTTAAATTTCCCCTTGTTTGGCTTTCGACTTATAATATCACACCCATATCCTTTTGCTGACAAACTCTAGGAAATGGAGTTGGTATTTTCATGAGGCTATAGGGGTAGAGAAGAGGATGTTGCGGGATCCCACAATCTCTTATAACTATAGTCTTAGCATGTTAGGAATTAGCCACAAGGGTCTGCATGAGGACAAATAGATTCTTAAGATGGGGGGATATGTTGGGCCTTCAAATAGATAACTTTTTGCACTCATTTTCCTATTCATTTTTCTTCCTTTCTGACCAACAGAAGCACATTTTATCACTTTAACAACCATTATTCATCTAAGTATGTCCTTTTATATATGTCTCTTTATCCATCTAGTTCTACTTATAATTTTGTATAAGAACTACTATCTTAGGCAATTTTTATTATAAAATTCACATGTGGGTTATTTTAGGTTTAAGTTGTATGTTGAAGTTGTTGTTATAGGATTGCACTTGTAGTTTCCTCTATCAATTTGGAAAATTTCAATGAGAAATGTTTGTTGATACATGAATGGCTTGCCTTATGCATGCTCTTCTTCTCTAATTAGTCACATGGATCAAATCTCAGAGTGGATCAAGTCAAAGCCAACTCAACCATTGAGAGGTATTCATGGAGCATACAACTTGAATAGTTGATATTCTCTACAAAGATCATTGTTTGTAATTAAAGGAAATTGTTATAACTTTTCCCTTAGCATGGAAACTGTTGTATGAATTACCAAAACGTATTTTTACATTAAGATCACATGAGAATTGATCACTATTTTAGTAGAATATGGTAATTATTTGTATTAATTCTTCTTAGTTATGTGATTGTTGTTACTGTGAATTTTATTTATGAGTTAATGATTACAGAGAGCTTTTGAATTGTGTGAAAAAATAGTCTTGATTTGGTCCCTTTTATTAGTGTAGCAGTGAGTTATAATTAACTTTATTTGAATTTGTGTGTTCAGTGGGTGATTGAAGGGTTGTAGGAGTGTTGTTTATGAATGATATTGGTTGTGTAATGAAGTTATTTATTCTGTAATTGTGTGACTCTTTTCTGTTTGTGTTGAAGAGTGTAACACTTGAGTTTTTGTTGATATTGAGTTTGCAATGACCTTTGTTTGATATTCATTATGACAGTTATCCTTTCCCTTGTATAGACTTTGTGTGATAGCCTTAAATCAATCCTTCTTGGATTGATAATTAATTTCAAAGTGGACCTGTTTCTTTGCTTTAAAGGAACAATTGTTTCACCCAACACCTAGTAACAAGAAGGCCTTTCTTGTTTTGGTTTGTGTAAATACCAATATCATTTTCACTCTATAATATTTTTCAAGAGGAACCTACATAATTTAGAAGCTAAACACCATAGAGACAATTATTTTGGACATGACAAGATTCAAACATCATATATAGGAGGCTATAAAGGTTTCATAGAAGGAGGAAGTGTTTGGCTTTGCCTTGCAGTGTAATAGGAAAGAATTCATCACAAGTGGCATTAATATCTCCTAGTATGGAAGCATTAGAAGGATTCTAATTTGGGTGGGTGCATCTAATAGTAAGGGCATGATGGTCCATGGAATAGTGAAGAAAATTACTAGGGGGAAGATGAAAGGTGGGGGGGAGATTAACTATAATTACTTAGAAAAGTGCACTTCTTTTATAACACATTGAATCATCTAACTTGGATAAACACTTTCATTCTTGACTCTTTGATAATGGAAATGATTTATTAAGTTAATATTTTAAATTTAAAGGAGATTGGTTGGGGTTTGGTTTATATTATTCCCTAAATTCACTAGGAATACGTCCAACTTACTCATATTATATAGGCTTGGGCATGAAAAGAAATATAGGCCTGTAAAATATTGTAAGGAAATATGCACACTCAAGCAGGAAGTGACTTTCCCTTAGAGGGAATTATCTCCTATCAAAGTGATGTTATTTCACATAGTACTATTGTGACTAAAATGATAATATGAGATGAATCCATCATCATATTTTAGAAATAGAATACATGAATAAATGACACATATATCATAGGAGGATTTATTCATATATCTCCAAGTCAATTTATAATCACTATCCCCTTGAAGCAATCATGTATACTTCATCTCTAAATATTTGACAGATGATATTTATTATTTAGAGATATTTTCACATTCCAGAAAGAGAAAAAGATATTCAATATTATTTGGAAATGAGCAAGTGAAGGAATATCATTGAGGGAATAAAATATGGTATGTTAGCACTATTCACACCATTGGTACAAAGGGACAATTAAAAGTGGAATGGGGTTCAATAGAATCAAGGATGGAAGTGTACACACCACTATTAGAATGATTATTGAATAAACTAAACTGCAATTGACCAGTGGAAATGGGAATGGGAAATGAAAGAATTTATGAGACTCAAGAGTTTAGCTTGATATGGAAAGAAATGGGAAAACTATCACTATCACTAGTCAAACAAAGGCGAAATGAGGGAGCCATGTAGAGATAACCAATCCACTAGTTATGTGTGAAGTAAAAAATGTATCTATTGGAATTGAGGGAGTAATATGAATCATAACTCAATAATAGCTTTAATCATAATACCTCTAGTGATCAATCAGATCTACACCTCTCAATATCACTCTAGTAACACCATAACCAATAGATTTTCTCTAGTTTCATTTGTCGCTATATCTAGGAGAAAAGTGTAACCAATCAGTGAAATTCCAAGGGAGATAAATGCTTGCACCTAAGAGTTATGAACACACTAGATACATAGTTTATTAGCATCTAATGAGTAGAATATCCCTTCATATTGATAGAGGTATGGGTAGGACATGTTTTAATAGAAAGAAAGGGGGTTATTCATTATATTATTTCTATTTTCTCAATTATGATTAATTCATTTCTTTATTTTTTATCCTTATCATTGTTCTCATCCCACTTGAATAGATAGTAATAACTATTACTATTAATACTAGGCTACGCAATTTCTATTGATTGTGATCATGAACACCTGGGCTTCCTTCTACCTATGGGTTGGAACTTTATTAAATAACAAGTTGAAACATAAAAATATACATCTCGACCTAGACAAGGTGGTGACTCTTGTTAGAAATTAATTAACATAGCACTGAAATAAAAAAATTATTTTGGAAATATAAATACAGAAATGCATAAAACAAGAGAGACATAGATATGCATGGTTAACCTAATTTGGGCTATGTCCATGGAGAAACAACTAGTCCTTCCTTTTATATTATCCAACATAATGAAGAGATACAAACTACAACATATCTGCTATAATTTCCTCTTCACTCTCACACAGTCTCCTCTCTCTTTCTAGCTCAGAATAATAATACAAAACCACAATACAATTACCTCATATAAACCAAGGGTTTCCTTCTATGGAAAAAAAAACCATAAATTAACATAACTTCTACTGTCAGATCATCCGCCTAATGAACGACCCATATTGGCTATGAAATTACAATATTTTACAAGGCAATTTTTCATATATTTTTAACTTTGGGGGTGCTACCTCCGAAACCCCACTAGTGGGGGCCTCTAAACAAGTAGCTTTCCCCCCTGGAACCCCCAAGAAATAATATTGGGGGGGAAATACCCCCCACCCCCCCTTCCAATCGAGGATTGGGATCTAAAAGCGGCTGAAACAAGACCTCTAAATCAAGAATATGATTAGGCTCCATATCCAATAATCTCCCACTTGGAGACTGATTATATAAAATCCATCATAACTTCACTTGCTGGAAAATGAATCCACTTGGAATCTTAACCATAATACTTGAAGACCAATTGAAAGTAAGAAGAACCTCAGTTTCTCCCTCATTACAACTTTTGTTAACATATGTGCAGGATTCTAGCTAGTGTCTATCTTTTCCAGCTTCCACTATCCATCTTCCAACATCGACTATATGAAATCGTACTTGAGCTATATATGTTTTGTCTTGGAATGAAATGATGAGTTATTTGCAAGATGAATGGCACTCTAGTTGTCACTATATAACCTTCCCATCTCCTTTTTATTTCCTAATTCATCCATAAACCTTTGTAACCAAATCATTTCTTTAGGAGCCTCTGTAGTAGCAACATACTCTGCTTCCATTGTTGAAAGTGAAATAATGTTTTCAATTCTGAAACCCAACTGACAGTTGTTCCACCTATAGTAAACACAGACCCTGTGGTGCTCCTCCTGTTATCTCTATCACCTACCATATCTGCATCAACATATCCCTGTAGAGAAATGTTTGAACCACCAAAGCATAATTCTTGATTTGTGGTACCTCTCAAATACGTGAAAATCAACTTTACAACCATCCATTGCTATTTTCCTAAATTCTTTCTTACAACTCCCACTACGTGTTCAATACCAGGCCTTGTGCATAACATTGCATACATTAAGCTTCCAAGTACTGATGCACATGGAAGTTTACACATATAATCAATCTCTTCCTGAGTCTTGGGACACATCTCCTTACTTAGTTTGAAATCGCTAGCCAAAGGTGTACTAACCGGTTTTTCATTCTACATGTTAAATCTTTCCAACACCTTTTCTATGTACTCACTCTGAGACAATGTTAATTTTCTACTTTTCATGTCTCTAGTTATTCTCATTTCAAGGATTTTTTTTGCAGCACATAAATCCTTCATTGCAAAGGAATTTTCCAATTTTCCTTTAAGCACATTTATTTCCTGCGTGTTATATCTTGCAACAAGCATGTCATCCACATACAATAACAATATAATATAACCGCCACCATTTTCATTTTTAAGATAAACACAATGGTCAGTGTGACATCTAGTATAACCTTGTTCAGACATAAACCTGTCAAATTTTAGATACCACTACCTTGGAGCCTATTTTAAGCCATACAAGCTCTTCAATTTTTAGACTAACTTATCCTTCCCTTTGACCTCATACCCTTGTGGTTGCTGCATATATATTTTCTTCTTCCAAATCCCCATGGAGAAAGGTTATCTTTACATCTAACTGCATAAGATGCAAATCTTCTACTGTCACTAGACTTAAAATAGTTATGATTGAAGTCATTTTAACAAGAGGAGAAATATTTTCATCAAAGTCTATACGCTTATTTTGTATAAATACATTCACTACCATTCTAGCCTTATACCTTTGTTTACCTCAATCTTCATCCTTCAACCTATGAACCCATTCATTATGCAATGTTGTTTGAATTGCAGGAAACTTGAATAAGTCCCAAGTCTGGTTATGCATCAATGAATCCATCTCTTCTTCCATGGTGTACTCCCACTTCATCCTAGTTTCTGCCTTCATTGCTTCTTCATATCTTTCTAGTTCACCAGACTCAGTCAACAATGCATAATATAATGAAGGGGAGTATCATTCAAGGGGTCTACTTATCCTGCTAGATCTTCTAACGCCACTTTCATGTGTTTGAGGTGCCTGTTGTTGTAGTGGTTGTTGTCATTGTTGTGGCTACTGATCATTTTGATTTTAAAGAACCTTTACTTTTTATGTGATCTCATCAAGCATTGCATATTATTTGTTTTATTTTTCTTGTTTCCTTCCTTGCATTTGATCCTTATACAAGACCTTTCCATTGAATATGATATCTTTTCTCCTAATGATTTTGTGATTTTCATAATCATATAAGTGATAACAAAAATCATTTACACCATATCCAATAAAGGTAAATTTATTTGATTTTGCCTCAAGCTTTTTTTTTTTTTTTTTTTTTTTTTTTTTTTGTGTTTTGTTTATTGATGTGGACAAAGGCTTCACAACCCAAAGTATATACAAATGAGTAGTTTACCTTTTTAACTATCCATGCCTCCTCTGGAATACCACCCTCCAAGGAACTTGAAGGCCCTTTGTTTATTAGATCAACAATAATATCTATAGCATCTGCCCAAAATTGTAAGGATCTCAACCACCTTGCACACTCCATGATTTTCCTATTCATCCTTTCTGAGACACCATTTTCCTATGGTGTTCCTGGAACTGTCTTCTCTTTGCAAATTCCATGATCTGAATAATAATTATCAAAATATTTTTTGCAGTATTCACCTCCATTGTCTAGTCTGAGACACTTCAACTTATTTCATGTCTCATTCTCAACCAAGGATTTCAATTTCTTGAAAATCAAATACATCATATTTATTTCGAGTACAATAAATCCAATTTTCCTAGTTGCATCATTAATAAAAGTAACATAATAGCGAGAGCCACCAAGATATGATACCTGAGTGAGTACCCATACACATGTATGCACAAGCTCTAATTTTTCACTCTTCTTTTCCTTCGCAAGTCTGATAAATCTGACTCTTTTGTTTTCCATAAACACAATTTTCACAGAAATCCAAATCAACATGCTTCAAACCTAGAAACAAATTTCTTAAGTGAATAATTTGAATCCCATTCTCATTCATGTGCCCAAGCCTATGATTCCAGAGTGTCATATCTGCTATTGTGGATGTTAAATAATTAACATAATTATAATACTATTGCATAAATACAATGTACCAACCTTTTATCCTTTTGCTATTACCAAGGATCCTTTAGTGACCTTCTAGGTTTTTTCTGTAAAAGTAGTTACAAAATTTTCAACTCCCAATTGCCCTATTGAAATTAGATTTTTATCTATATTTGGAACATTCCTTACCTCCTTCAATAAACATTGGGTTTCATTCCATTTCTTTATAAAAACCTTACCCATACCAATGATTTTAGAAGGTTTATTATCACTCACACAAACCTGTTCAAAATCTCCTTGAACATAGTCATGAAAATGTTTCCTATCAGGTGAGGCATGGAATGATGCCCTTGAATCTACCACCCAGAAGTCAACAATATTATATAATGAAAGAATCAAGTCATCTTGCAACACATCAACTGTCACATTTACTTCATGGTTATTCTCTTGCTTTCCATCTCCTCCTTTTCCCTTCCGATATTTGTAGTCTTTCTTCAAGTGTCCTTTCCTCCCACATTTCTAGCACACTATCCTTGATATGGATTTGGATATACTTTTTATTTAATTACTGTGATTTCCTCGGATCCTTCCTCTTGCCATTTTTCTTCCCCCTAGTCTCTACAGTCAAAGCATTACTTAATGTCTCATCAAAGCTTTTCCATCGCTTTTCCTCGCTAAGGATGACACCAACAATATAATAAAACTTTAAATTACTATATTTAGAGATAGAGTTACTAATGTCCATAACTAAACCATTCCATAATTATGGTAATGAGCACTTAATAATAGAGTCCAAACTTCATCATCAAAATTTAACCCTACAGAACTTAACTGATGGGTAACCATATTAAACTCATTTAAATGATCAACAACAGATCCATTTTCTAACATGTTCATATTAATATATGCTTCATAAGAAATCCCTTATTTGAGGTCGAGGGTTTTTTATATAGTTTGTCCAATGTCGTCATTAAACCTTTTGTTTTCTTTTCCTTTAAAATTTTCAATGCCACTGACACTACAAGGCAAAGTCGTATTGTTCCTAGTGCCTTCCTGTCAATAATCCCCCATTTTGCATCCATCATATTTGTCAACTTCTTTGATGTTCCACTCAATGGTAGGTACACATATTTCTAATATAGATAATATTCCATTTTCATCTTCCACAACTCGTAATTTTGGACGTTAAATTTCTCGAACGTAAACCTACCATTTTTCGCCATTGCTCCCACTAGAACCAAGAGCCCTTCTCTCCTACGAGCTTATTAGCTAGAAAAACCTTCGAATATAATGTTAATTGTTAGAAATTAATTAACAAAGCATTGAAATACACAAAATATCACGGAAACAAAAAAACAAAAATTCATAAAACAAGAGAGACACAGATATACATTGTTCACCTAATTTGGGCTACATCCACAGATCAACACCTAGTTCTTCCTTTTATATAATCCAGCAAAATGAAGAGATACAACCTACAATAGATTTGTTGTATTTCCTCTTCACTCTCACACAATCTCCTCTCTCTTTCTTGCTCAAAATAATAATACATAGTCGTAATACAATTCCCTCATATAGACTGAGGGTTGCCTTCTAGGGAAAAAAACCCTAAATTAACATAACTTCTACCATCAGATCATCCACCTAATAAATGGCTCATATTTACTATGAAATTACAATATTTTACAAGGAATGTTTTCATCTATTTTTAGCTTCAGGTGTGCTTCCCTCGAACCCCTACTGGGCCGGGGGGGGGGCTCTAAACATGCAACTGCCCCCCTGCCCCCCATACACCCCATTAGGGATTGGGATCCAAATACAGCTCAAAAAATACCTTTGAATCAAGATAATAATTAGGCTCCACACCTAACAATTCTTGAAATTAAATTAGTGGGGATGTTCCCATGATTTTTTTCTACATTTGAATTGATTTAAAAACTATATCAATGGGGCCAAAAAATTAGTGGTAAAATACCTATGCCAGCTATAGATGTTTCAATGTCTTTTACTTTTATGAGGAATGCCCAATTTCTATAGATATATCATCTACCCTTTCCATCACCATCTATGCTTGGAAATTCAACATATTGATAGCCATTTCCGTAATTAAGGGTTAATGGAATTCTATTTGTTTCCTTTATAGGTAAAATTTTTTGGCCTCCTTTCCAATCTAGCTAGTAGCATGCTCCTAGTAATATATATATTAGAAGCATGGAAGACTAAAAAGTGAAATCTATGAGGAGAGGACTTGTGAACTTGAGCACTAGGAAGAGCATGTCTAGGTGCCAAAGAATATAATTTCCTTCTCCCTTTTCCAATATTTCTTATTTTGTAGTTGTTATTATATAGTACTTGGACTGAGAGTATGTTCTATATGTACATATTAACTTTTTGTTAGTCACCAACTCTACTATTGGTGTTTTATTTATTCTTAGTAGTAGTTTTAGGTCTTAGTAATATGCATAATCACTTGCTTAAACAACTGAATCAAATATTGGGATGAGAAAATATGTTAGGAAAGGTGGTAGAACAACATAAATAATTGGTCATAATTCTAATATCCCTGGATTCTAGCATTGGATCTGTTGATGCTTGATCAAGCTATTGATATGGATGGTATGTTAGGCCTCACTCTGGAACACCCGGATCTACAACTAGGACTACAATTTGCTTTGTTGACAATGGATCTCAATTCCTATAGGATGGATTTCACTTAGATGAGTCTCATTTCCAATCATATTTTTCTTCATCTCAATCTATAACATTTGAATATACTACTACTCTTGGTGCTTATCTTTTCCTTGCTATTGATATTATTTCCTTTTTATTTCATTCCTCCTTAGTATCTTCCATTTTTTGTATTTGGGATTGCACTTCCTCATAGCTGAGTGCCCTTCTCTTAAATTTCTAAAATTCATTTCCTTCATGGGAATATGTGAATATATGCTTACATAGGTGCAATGACTATCAACTGGTTTCAAAAGGTTTTGCATTTGAAATATTTATTCACTGAATCTTAAGATTTCTAATTTTTGTCCTTTCATATTTCCTTAGACATAATTAATTAGCCTATTCATTCTAATGTACAGTGTACATGGAGGAGGTAGTTGGTAGGTTGGGAAAGATTGAATCAATGGAGGGCTACTTAGTAAATGATCTCTTTTACTACTAGCCTTCTAGGCACTGATGGACTAGTAAAGAGTGAGTATGTTTGGTTTCTTTGTAAATTATAATATATGTAGATTGTTCATTTGGGTACCAATCACCAATTTCTATAGCATCTCTTTATCCTTCTATAATAACCTTGGAAATTTCTTTCAAAATATGAGTTAATGCACGAGAGGAAATATATGACCACAAATATGTAGATATGAGCACATATACTTGTTCGCATTAAACTTAAGAGTAAACATGGGAAGTGTCTAGAATCGACCTCCAGTCCATCCTAGGAATAAATTAGAGGCACACAGATCATCTCAGATATAATAACTTGACATGTGAACATATGACTATACATTTTTTGGATGGTAATTAGCTATACCAATTTCATAAATCAATGTATGTTACAATATAGTAGCCAAATTGAATATTCTCCCATATTTGACAATGGTCTTCATAATAGACACCCATGCCTCTATGAGATGCGTATATCCCTCTTGCACATATAATATTTTTCCACATAAATTAAAGGTGATTTGAGGTTGGTAGTGGGATATATTCATGTAGCTCTGGAATTGAAATTTATTCCCTCCTCATACCACTCAATGATAGTCTTAACGTATTTCTTGTATAAGCAAACTCTCTCATCCACTCGTTATTCATATGCATATCTCTTTAGGGAAACTTGTAATACACCGCTAGTTCATGTGGCATGAAGCACACAATTCATCTACCTTAGTAATGCATGATATTATTTACATCAAAATAGGCATGCTCAATGATCGAATGATCCACTAGATCATTTTAGCACAAGGGAGTACGCCTAGCCTAGTAACATTAATGTGTAAACAATCCCTTTGAATGTTCCTTACCACATAAATCTCTTCTTGTTTTACTTTAGTGAAATCAAATGAAGTTGGGTGCTGTATCTAATTTTTAATCAACCAAAATAGTTCCTCACACGAATGAGAATTTTTAATGCAAGTATGGTTATGTGTATTAGCAAAAACATGTATATTTTACTCTTCAGGCTTAGGTCCCATCCCATAAGTTATTGGCTTATTCTTATTTTTCTTCATTAATTATTAGGAGTCATGTGGAAGAGTCTGCAACCTTCCTATTCTGAATAAAAAAATACATTAGTGCGTTTATGTAAATAACCTAAGAAAAACCTTACATGAAATTTACATACTTTTAGTTTCCACAAGTTGAGTTTGGATTAGGTATCATGATGGGAATTTCTAAACTAAGAGATGGGATCATCCTAGTTTAAGAAACATTTGTCTTGATGTATGTGCATGATCTAAAAAACCATGTGAAGGAACACTTAATGAGAGCAATTTTTTTTTATTTACAAGTTTAGTGTACAAAATATGGAGACACTTGGGTTGAATGTTCTAATTAATGAAAGGATTTATTGAATGTCTATTTCTATAGTTAGATATCAGGTTTTCACATTCAAGGTGAATAGGGAAGGCCTACAAGGAGGAAATATTATGTAATGTATAAGATTGCCTTCCTTCAATTTTATAATCAATAAAACGACATAGATAATAAAGGATTCCATTTTCGATCTATCTTTTGGGCATCATCCTGCTGCATGTATTCTTTGTTGTATTCCTTTTTTTTGTAGCTTATTGTCACTATTGGCTATTGTTAGGGGGGTTTCAGAGCCCACTTAATTCTATACTATTTTCATAAAGATAATATTATGAGATAAGATAATGCTCAACATAATATTTAGTTACCAATATAGAGCAAATATGTTCATTGCATATCTTAGACAAAACTATATTATTCTTAAATATAGAAATAGACGCTAGGCTATGTGAGAAACAGAGAGACAATAGGATATTTTTAGTTGTATTAATAAAAGGAATAAATGGGGATAGGCTCAATTTCCTTCATTCTAAAGGAAATAGTTAAGGAACTAGAATGGGTGGGATAAGCTACATAGGAGGCGTTGGATCCATATCCATAACTAGATTCACTTGATCCATATCTAGTAGCATTCCTTCCTTTTCGAAAGTAAGCATCCCCAAACCTAGGTGTTAACCTTTACCTTGAATTAGAAAATGTGAAAATTGATAATTTCAATGATTCATTAGTTGAAAATTTTTCTTATTTTGTTGATTGATAATGAATTCAAGATCCAAATCATATTGCAGTGAATCTCTCTTTTCAAGCTTTTGTATTTTCATTGAGACGAGGATAAAGACCCTCCATCTATGAATAATAAAGGAAATATCCTCACCTATTTAGGAGATTGTTAGCTTGGAAATGGTATTAATACCTATTAAGGTTGACCATGTACCATTTGGAAAATTATTAGATCAAGTTATGGAGCCCATTAGATAGCTAGTGCTTCATGGTAATTCATACTACACTTGCCTTATTTGTTTTATTGTTAAATACCATGGAAAATACCATGTTGAATGCCATGGGTGAATACTATGGTGAATTACCATGTGAATACCATGGTTTTTCAAAGCAAAAAGTAATGAATGGAAAAAATACAAGATTAACTCTACCGATTCAATGGAAAAGGTGGATAGACACCAAGTTCCACTTCGATCACCTATAGAAATATGTTTCCCCTTCATGCCATACAATTTAGGCCATTCCTTTTGGCCATTTGGAGAGAGTTTGAATTAATATGTAGTTTGAATTACTATGTAGTATGAATTACCATGAAGTTTGAATTACTCTTTAGTTTCAAAGACCATGCTTTATGACTGACCGTTTTATTTGAATTACCATTCTATCTAAATCATTGTTCTATTTGAATCACCATTATGTTTGGATTACTATTTTGTTTGAATTACCAACTAGCGGGGGAATTAAATCTATCAACTAGGAGAGTTAAAATTGCCATTTATTTGGGAAATATCAAATTACCATTATGTTGGGGACACTTACTAGGGTTGTCTATAAGCACAACTATCATATACTTACAGTGATCAAATTTGTGCTATGTTATTTTCACGAATTATGTAGGATTTCTAAATGCATATAAGAATAATTTTTGACATTGGGATGAATTGGAACTATAACCAAGAATCCATCAAATACTAGAAGTGATATTTCCTAAATAGGCTATGCTCAAGCCCTAGAAGGAGGTGAGATAACTTAACGGACCATTTAGTAGAGAAAGGGATCTCATTCCTAGAGTTGTGTAAGTTTATGTTGATATGGGTCTATGGATCAATATTCTTTTGGGTGAAAACTGGCTATGCGAGATGGAATTGGACAAAGAGAGAAACAGGCAGAGTTGATCATATGTAGTATCATAGTTTAAACTTGGGGATAGCCTCCATTGCAAAGAAATTGGCAACAATGGGGAGCCTATGGTTGCATGGAAGGCCTTTATTTTGTAGCTAGTTGTTGGATAATTTATAGAAAGATAAGTATTCATGACTAACTTGTGATTGTGATGAATTTATGTTTTTAAGTCATGGATTATCTTAGTTTTTATTTTTTTTAGTTCTATTTACATGCTTAAATTTGAATTTTAAATGTATGGTTCCATGGTGATTAAATGGTTTAATTATATTGTATAATAATATATACATTAATAATCAATAATATTGTAGATAGGAAAGTTATCAATGCAAGTAATTTAAAGATATGGTGTTGGAAAAGTGAATGGGAGTGACAATTTGTAGCCTCAAGAGTACCCCATATCCTCATTAGAGTACAAAAGGTATTGGGCATGAAAAAATGTGATATCAGAACAAGAAGTTGATGTTAATTTGGTAGTTTCAAAAGTACCCAATCCCATTGAAGCATAAAGAGTATTGGGTATGTTACATAGCAATATAATATATATAGGTCACATGAATGGGGCTATATGGTATGGAATTCCATTTTGTATGAAGAGATACAAATTTTCTCATCAAGTGTTTAAAAAAATGCCTCCATGCATAGAAGATGACGATCAACTCTAAGTCTAAAATGGAACAATATCCATGGTAAATTGAGTAAAAATCCATCTTATAGGATAATTGTTTAACAAAATGTTTTGGGGAAGACAAACCATATAGATCCTTTAATGGCTTCTAATTTAGTATGTTATATTTATTAATGATATGAATCCATGACTAAGAAAATGCATTCTCCATTCCCTTCTCCTCCTTCCTTCTTATTTTTTCATCTTATTTCTTTCGCTTATTTAAATTTTATTTTTCATTTATTTTTGTAGATTTATGGCTTCATGCATGGAAGATAGGGTTTAGCAAAGAAACATCGATGATTAAAGTAATGAATTCTCCCTTTCTTTATCTTAATTCCTTACTCTCTTACATTTGTTTTCCATTATTAATTTTTTTATATTTATTGTTGTTTTCTTGTTGTAGGTTTAATGGAGAAAAAATAAAAGATGGCACATTAGGGGATTTATTTAATGCATTGATCCTTTTCAAGGGTGTGGCCTAAGGAAGGTCTATGCATTTTCATAGGGGTATATGGGTTCAAATAGTGCCCCTCAACTATCTCTTGTTAATTACTTTTTATTTAGTATTAGGTGCTATATTTATCTCAAATATTCATTATTCACTTATCTAAATACATAGATTATACCAATTTTAGATTAGATATACACTTTTAATGGTACAATTTTGTGAAATGTAGGTCAAGTAGAGTTGTTAAATTTTAACAAGTGATCTAGGTTAAAGTCCCAACATTTCCTTACCATTTTTCCATTTATGTTTTCGTTCATTTACCACTTGTTTTCTTATTTATATAAATTTTAATTTGTGTTAGGTAAGTTTAGTTTTAGTTCAGATCTCCAATTTTAATGACATATTTTTATGAAATGTAAGCTATTTTTTGGAATATCAAGAATAACATCTTGGAATTCCTTATAATTTTTAACTTTCAATTTATATATAATTAGAAATAAACTCAATGTTAAATTATGTTAAACATGATACTAAACCTAGTGTTGAACTCAACTGTAAATTTTACACTAAACCTGGCACTAAACTTAGTATTTAATTTGAAATCTAGTTTAATATTTATTACTTAATTAAGGAAATGATCGAACAAGAAAAACTACACTATAATGTGATACTAGACTATATACCAATGTCTTGTTTTGTTGTAGTACACATACTTGTCTAGTTTTCTTCTTTTGTGCAAGTTGCTTTATTCCCGAATGGATATCAACTCTGAAAATGGGGGAATTGTAGCATGTGAGATCTAGATTTATGTTCTCATACATATCTAATAAGATATTTTTTGTGTAGTCCATGTCTATTTTGTGTTAATGTGTTATCCACCCAATGACGATATAATGCCTCTCATCCACTACTTTAAAATAATAAATCACCTTATTGGAGTTCCTCTCAGTTTAACCTAGATGTGGGACCTTATTAAGATGTCTAACACTTATGTGGGTTTCTTAAATTTGTATTACCAATTGGTGTTTATCCCTTTTTTACGTACTAAATTGAGTTGATTCCTTAGATAACCCATTTGTGGGAATTCCTCTACTTCATGGATCCAATTAAGGATGAAAACCATTTGTTTGGTTTCATTGACACATAGGATGCCTTTAATTAGGTCCATATATGCACCAACACATTTTTTACTTGTTATTTATGAAGTCAATTTGGGTTAGCTTCCTAAATCCTACATAATCTCTTAGTGCTAAGCATGCCATGGATTTCCTTCTACTACTATGTATGTGGACTCACAAGTCATGTAGCTGAGATTCCATTTGGGCCGCAACAATCATAATATTGTCATACCATATTCATACCATGAAGTCAATGCACATAATATGATAGTTTTATATGACTTCAGTTCCCTAATGGATATCCCAATTTTATTTTATGTCTTAAGGTCTTACTTATTCTTTTTACACCTTTTGATTCCTTTATGTAAATTATTTTTAATTCTCTTAGATTCAACTATCTTTAAAAACCATAATTTGTAGTTACACACTTGAATTAGTGATTAAACTTCTTCCACCTCTCTCAAGCCCTTAGGGATGTTAATTTTTTAATATCTAAAATATCTAAGTGGATTTCCTTTCAAAACTTTACCATCAATATTACAAATTTTATTTATTTGTCATATCACATATTTATTGATATTTTTCCACTCGTACCTCGGAATTTTCAATCCCACAACCTTATGGAAGGTTCCATATAACTAGGGAAAGGGAGATATCATCCATATTGATGGCATTGAGTCTCTCTTCTTTGCATATTTTGTTGAAATAGTTTTAAAATAATAGATATCTTGTTTATTGGTTATATTTGTCCATATATATCTAATTTGTATCAATGATCAAGGAAATCTTCTCTTGTAGGAGTTTTAATTAAATTTTGTTTTGAGTTGCGGATCACTCTAGGAGGAATATCATAAATCTTTGGTATCCCAAATAGATTCATCATAAATAACAATGAGTTCCTAGTGAGTGTTCTTCTTTAATCTATTTACAATTTTTGCATTATGGTTTCTATATTATTAGAGTTATTTATTTATTTGTAGGTTTTAACCCTATACAAAAATTCCTTGCAAATGAATTCTTAAAAACAAAAAAAAATATACAATGGTGAGAACTTAAAAATAAACATAGAGATTTTCTCCCGGAACTCAAAAACCAAGAAATCCATATCTATTTTTCATTATATTTCTTTCAATGTTACAATACATTATATACATGACGAAGCATTCATAAACCCCAATCCATTAACCCTGGATTAAAACATAACGATAGTTTCGTTGATCATATCTATAAAATACCTTGGGAAAATCCATTATTCCAAAACATCCATGTGTAAAATTCATGCACAAAACCATTGGTAGTTTCACCCACCATCCTTGGGTCTACCTACCACCCTTAGCTTCACCCAAATAGTATTGGTTCCACATAAAAAACTTATTGTTTTCTTTCCACACAGGGGGGCGCAAGAGTGCACATTCATTGGTCCCAGGCTACAATACCCATTGTTTCTCTACACCAATAAAACTTCTTAGTGCTCAAAATTTTTTCCAATGCATCTGCAACGTTATTCAAAGTCTCCACCTTCACCAACAACACCTTTTTCTCTTCAACCATATCCCTCACAAGGTGATACTAAACATTGGTATGCTTTGTCTTCAAATGACAAGCAAGGTTCTTTACCAAAAAAAGTGCACTTTGGTTGTCACAATCTATCCTTATAGCTCATTGTACCAACCCCATACTTTAATATAATCTTTGCAAACAAAATTATTCATTTCTTGCATGAGTCGATGCCATGTATTTAGGCTTTGTAGTTGAAAGTGTCACTACATATTGTCTCTTGGTCATCCAAATGACTTCTCCTCAAAATAGGTTAAACACATACCCACTTGTACATCTTCTCTGATCCATATCTCTAGCCCAATCTACATTAACAAAGCCATGTATGTCCAAAAATCTATCGAATATCGGACTTCCCTGGTAGCTCAAACCATAACCACTAGTGCCATGCAAATACCTTAAAACCCGCTTTATTGTTGTCCAATGCTCCTTCCCATGTTTTGACATAAATCTGCGTAATACTCCCATTACATGTGTAATGTCTGATCTGGTACAAACCATTGCATACATTAAGCTACCAACTACACTTTCATATGGAATGTGGTACATCTCCTCTTCTTGTTCCTATGTTTTGTGACACTATTCAACAGATGACTTACCTACATGAATAAGAACCTTCAATGGTTTACTATCCGGCATATTAAAATTTTGTAGTATTCTATCAACATACTTCCTCTGGTTTAATAAGAGCTTCCTCCTTTCCTCATCTCATTTAATTTCCATTCCCAAAATATAGTTTGAAGCACCAAGATCCTTCAAGTTAAATTTAGAGGACAATTGGGTCTTCAAATCCTGGATAATTTCTTTGTCATTTCCAATCAACAACATATCATCCACATACAAGACCAAATAAATAACATAGTCACCAATTAATTTAAAATACACACAGTGATCTACTTTTCTCCTTGTGAAGCCAAGTCCCCATATATATGTATCAAATTTTTCATACACCATCCTTGGTCACTGTTCTAACAGATACAAAGGCTTTTTAATCTACATACGAGTTCTTTCATACCCTTCACTACAAAGCCTTCTTGTTTCTTCATTTATATATCTTCTTCCAGATCCTTGTGAATAAATGTTATCTTCACATCGATTTGTTCTACCTCAAAATCAAAAGCTGCAACAACATATAAAAGTAATCTAATAGAAGCTAACTTGGAAAAAAGAGAAAAGATATCACCAAAATCAATTCTTGGCACCTTGGAATAACATTTTGCTATGAAATGAGCTTTGTACTTCTCCACCTTGCCTTTTGCAGTCATATTCTTCTTAAACACCCTTTTGCTCCTATTGGGTTTCTTTCCAACCGACAACTCTACTAGATCCCAACCCTCATTTTTTTCCAAGGCTTCCATTTCTTTAGCCATGGCCTTTTTCTAGAGTTTTTCAGTCCTACGAATCCACTTCCTCCTTGACAGTCTTGGGATCATCATCAGTAATATATAAATAAAATATAAAAATAAAATTTGATGGACTATACCTCTTTGGTTGCCTTCTCTCTTGAAATGATCTCCTCAAAACTGGAGTGTGTGGCTCTTCCTCTTCTGATTCATGTTCTTCTGTAGAGTTTAATTCTTACTCCTTCAACTCAAACTCTATCTTCTCTGGTTCCTTTTCCTTTGGGAGGACTTCATGTTTAATAACATCTTTCACTTCTCTAAACAACACATCTCGACTATACACAACCTTCCTTGTTTTGGGGTTCTAAAGTTTGTAACCTTTCAAACCATCCTTATACCCAATAAAGATGCACCTTTCATATTTACTATCCAACTTGGTTATTTTCTCATTTGGAACATGTACATATGCATCACATCCAAATATCTTGAGATGTGAAAGAGATGGTTTCTTACCAATCCATACCTCATTTGGAGTCTTATTCTCCAAAATTGATGAAGGTGGTATGTTAAACAAGTAACATGCAATAGCCACTACCTCTACCCAAAATTCCCACCCTAATCCAACACCAGTCAGAATGATTCTTTCCTTTTCCATGATATTGTGGTAAAAAAAAAACCCCATTCTGATTGGAATATCACAATAAAAATGGGTAACTCTTTAGATTTCAAGCTAAAATGTGATTTCTAATTCCTTTTGAATTTAATAAATTTCCTTACATTTTATATTTTTATGCGTATGTTTATTTCTTTGTTCTAATAAGGAATATAATCAAAGAACCACCATAAATCAAGATATAATTAAATAAACTAAATATTATAGCTTTTACTTTATTTAAGATTTAGTTAATGGTTCACGTTTTGTTTCCTAACACTTGACCTAGTAGATTTATCATGGCCCATTCCAAACTTGTTGCTTTTTGTTCCTTCTAGGATTTATCCTATGGGATGATGTGTCATAGCTCCACTATTGAAGTAGATAGAACTTTGATTAGTTCCTACACCATATTCATTAACAAGTCATCCTTGCTAAACCTACCCTAGAAGATTCATTTGAAACACTTTATGTGAATGCTAGGAAAACAATGTCGAGACAACTCATTGCTAATGGGTCCCATTATATCTTTATAGTTTCCCAAGGGACA
Source organism: Pinus tabuliformis (assembly GCA_031772625.1). Lineage (NCBI taxonomy): Eukaryota > Viridiplantae > Streptophyta > Pinopsida > Pinales > Pinaceae > Pinus > Pinus tabuliformis. Next base: position 1,464,784,804 of record CM062818.1, read on the forward strand.
ACACATTTACCTGAATCAAACCTCTCTTCTTCTTTTTGCAAATAAAATTATTGAATAGGGATTCTACTAATGAGCCAACTCATTTGGCTCACTCAGTGAGTAAACTATTCCACATTGGTACATGCTAGCATGAATTACACATAAGCACATATACTACTCATTCCAATCATCTATAAAAAACATTTCAGTCTACCTTTGGGGATCCAACCTTGTAGGATGACATATTTTACATATCGTCTGCTAGATAATCCCTTCATTCAATATCAATCTGTCATCTATGCCTTTAATTTCTGCTATTGCAACATTGATAATTGAAATACATGCTTTTATTTTAAATTTGGTACTTACCACATTGAATTTAAATTATTTCCCTATTTGCTAACCTTTATTATTCTCAACATGAATTTAAACTGTGTCTTACTCCATTTTATGCCCTATCTTGTGGTAATTTTCTCTAAACATTTGCATTTTCTGCTATAGGAGAATATTGCATAAAACACTCCTTAAGCTGCTATCATGGTGAAAGGAAAGAAGAAAGCTCCCTTGCAACATATGACTAGATGTTTTAGAGAAGAAGTTAATGAAAATTTGTGAGATACATTTCTCTTTTCCAATATTGTATGCATAGGATACATTGGTTATTTTTCATGGAATTCCATTTATGAGTAGTTTAAAGAAGAATTACTAGAAAATGATGAGGAAGCACCTATAGTCGCAACAAAAGGCTAGGTCAGCCACAAAAACTCAGAAGTGGAAATTAAGGATGCCTCAAAATATCACCTACACTAGGCTACTGCGTGATCGAGACTACTTCCCTACTCAGAGATGATACACTAGGTGCTCGAGACCATTGATATCTATGAAAGGAAGTCCATCACTCCTCAAGGAATCGACATTGGGAAAAAGGGAGAAACTACCTAAAATGCTAAAAGAATTGAGCGACCCAGATAAATTCAAGGAGGAATCCTCTCACAAGTACTCCATCGTTTCCTTAGCTTCCTCTTTTTGTTATATTGTTGATATGCTTTGTCGACTATTTTCCCAACAAAATGTCTCTCAGATTCCTATTGACTAAGTCTCGATTATTGAAACTAACTCTCATTGTTATATCCTTGATTGGCCTCAACTTATATTAGATAGTATGGTTAAGAAAATTTTACATTTTCGTTCAAATAATACATCCACTAATAATCGTTTATTCTACATGTCTACTTATGTGATGGATGCATCTTATTTTTACTAGAATTCCCATGCATGGGTTGGTAATGGACACTTTTTGACCCTCTTCCTATACACATATATCACAACATTCTCTGGGAATAAAATTACTTTTATCACTTCTACCAAATCTTTCATCTTGCAATGATTCCCTTATATCAAGCCACTTTCAGTTCCATGCTTCCAAGGATGTCTCCCAAGGCTATAGAATGTTTGAAAAGGATAATTGGGGATTATTTTTTGAGTATATTTTCACTTATGTTAGGGTTTGGGGAAGTAATGGTTTCCCCAATGTTCTCCCCATTTTTTTTGAAACAAATCGTTATCTAGGAAAATTTCTTATCAGACTGTCAGGACTGGAATTACCCTTGAACTCAAAAGAGCTTCCAAAAAACTTTGGCCCAAATTTCCTTTTCAAGTTGATTTATTCAATCTCCAAAATTATCAACATGATGAAAAGGAAATTTTGGCCTTGAATGAACTAAATCTTGCTGCCATTCCTGCTAGATCTTTTGATCCTTCTCAGGAAGTTCTCTTCTATAGAATCTCAAGATCAAAACTATTTTGTAAATCATTTGGTTACTAATATTACTAAAGAATGGCATTTGTCGATTTCATGTAAACATTGGTGAATAAATAAAATGGAAAGGAAACCCCTGAAGTAAACACTTCAGATGTTATTTCTCAACAAACTATGCTTTTTACTCCAGAATCTTCAAAATCTACCCTTGCAGACTCTAGTGGCATATCTAAAATTCTTATTGTTGGAAATAATACTGAGAGGGGGGGGGGGGGGGGTGAATCAATATTATCAAATCAATAAAAATTTTTCATTTTCATACTCAGATTCATATACGCTACTTCAGTTAAGTATACCTGCGTATATACGCGACTGTGTCTATTGAAACTAGCGTTCAACCATTAAACTCATGATTCAGTTATGTGATCTTTAGTGGATGCATCAGAACATTATTAGCCATATTAATAGTCAACAGTAGCAGTAAAACAGATAGATCAACACACATAAGCAACACACATGAACACCATGATATAAGGTGGAAAGCCAATGTGGGTGAAAACCACCTGCTGCAATTCCTTTCTATCTTCCTTTATTAAGAAACTTCTTTTACAATGTACTAGTGCAGCCCTTTACCAGCAAGTAGGCTACAACCTACAGAAGGCTACAACCTTCTCTCATTCTCCAGACTCTCCTGGAAGGGAGCTCCAACCCCCTTTGCTCTTGTACTAGCTAAGATACTAGTACGTAGGCGCATGCCTACAATCTTCTCTCCTCCGGGTACCACGTTTCATACATTTTCAGACTGGATACTCCTGAAGCACAATACTATAATCTGAAGGCCATGTTTCATCAAATTTTCATACTGGACCCATAACTATCGTTGAAGCTCAAAACAATCACTACTAGCATCATCAATTTCTGAATCACTGAAACACTGAAACCCTGTCAACAACACAGTCACCAAAACACAGAGCAGACACAGAACTCTGCAATAAGAACCAACTGTATCATCAAAATCATGCATCAGAGTGCATACGCTACTTGGAAGTGCTGAACCTGCGTGTATACGCAATTTCATCAAGGTGAACCAACGTATATGTCATTAATTACTTATTCATAACTCCACTGCACTTCTTAACTTCAGACATAACCAGATCATTACATATACAAGGATACTATATGTGTTAGCACCCAGATCTAGTCCATCAGATCACATAAATATGAGTCATTATGATCTTGATCCATATTAGTTCTCATCCATCAATACACAATCATCCAACCAAGATATGCAGAATACTGACACCAATAAACTGTCATCAGAACTCATCAACAGTCAGAACCACCGGTAACTTCAAACATCATAGCTCAAATGGTATACGCTACTACAATGAACCAAACCTGCGTACATACACGCTTACACCAAAGCCAACCCGCGTACAGATCTATAAATATTCAAACATGACTCGTAGAGATTTCAAACTTAAGATATACCCAGTTCAGATCATTACATGCGTCAGTATATAGATCTAGTATAAACATAATCAATCATAGAGAAAGTTTATTTCAAACCATTTGATCTCGATCTATCCTTAGATCTTGTTCTCCATCAACTGGTGAGATCCCTCCTTAGCTCAGATTAAGCAATGCATCGTCAACCCATAACCTGCATACTGGATCTCATACTTATTCAGATATTCAAGACTTTTTCGATACCCTTGCCTAATGATCTTCTTCTCCTTTTATAGTATTAGGCCTTGCTCAATACTATGGTCCAAAACCATAATAAATTAATACCATGGACCCAATACTTGGGATCAACACTTCTGATGAGACACCATGGTCCAAAACCATAGGTTCAAATACCGAGGACTAACTAGCATGGACCAAAAATAAGTTCTCCAACATATACATGCTTTTCCTTGCATGAAAGTGCGTGTATACGCATACGCGCCTTTGTAACATCTAACCTGCGTGTATACACGGCTTGGTCACAATGAACCTGCGCATATGTATTTTCTCTTCATACTTGTAGTCTGATCATCAATTCCTTGTTTCTAACCTTCTGCTCATCAGTTCCTTGTTGTTGACCTTCTACACTATGATTTGTCATCTGTGTGATTTGCCATCAAGGACAACACTTGTCTCATAATGCCAATAATCTCCCCCTTTGGACTTAATGGTAAAGCTAACTTGTCACACTTAGAACTTGATCTTCTTCTTCCTTTGAGCTGTTCTGCATCCCATGCATTTAGTCACATCTGTAGATTCATCTATTTATATGTAAGTGAGATGTTCTTCTATGAGTTGGTTGCCATCAAGTACAACACATGCATCATAATGCTAACAATCTCCCCCTTTGGACTTGATGGCAACAATACCAAATCACTCTCCCCCTTCGACATCAAGGGCAAAGGGCGGACCAAGATATTCTCTTCTTTTGCTGTCCATACTCCCCCTGAGTGCCTGCTGAAATTTCTAAATGATCTCCCCCTTTGTATATGCCAAGGTGTACCAATCTGTCCATGTTCCCCTTGAGTACATGCTGAAGTCTCTGCTCTGCTGAAGTGTGTTGTTCATGCTCCCCCTGACTATAAGCAAAGTCTGCAAAAAGATGTCTTACAAGAAGAACATGACTCTATCATAAATGACCTTCCTATCACCAAGGACTCATACATACATCCATTTCCCAACCAAGTGGGGACATACTAGAATTGACTCATCCACCCAACCAAGTGGGGATACATCAAAAGTTTACACATGATAAAACAAGAACATTACATCTTCATCCCAGGCATAGTGGGGAAACCAGTATAGGTCGTTACATGACCTTGACACCATAAAAGAGATACATGAACTTGACACCATAAAAGAGATACATGACATAGAGACGAAATATCTAGAGCAAGACTTATGAAAGTCACCAATAACTGATAGTAGCAGCATCTGTCAAACACTTTTCAGATCAGCAACCATGATCTCCTTCTATTCTCCTTCTGCACCTGTTCTAACAGCTTGTGTACATGAACCAAGAGCTTCTAAGGTAATTCCAACAATGCATTATTAGAAGCTAATCTGCTCCCCCTGAACCTGTGCAAGATGGTCTTTGTTAGACCCATACCAGACTCTTCTCACCTAGAGTCTGGCCCACTGATTTCCTCCATATTAACATATACGCGACTGTATCCACAGAAACAAGCGTATATACACGGATACTCCTTGTGAAACTCGCGTACAACCAATTCTAGATCAGCAACCTGTAAATATCCTATGACAGGGCATGTCAACTCATCATCATCACATTATCTCATATGTGTAAAACACCATAGCCATCTTATCAACAAGATCCTCCATGTATCATCACTTGGGAATATCTGCGTCAATCAACATATGTAAGTACCAACATATAGGTAAGAAATCATCATCATCATGTCTCCAACAACCAACACTCTGTATCTTGAGCTCAAGATCATTTGTCAAGGCTTATTTATATCATCAATATCATCAATCCTTATTCACATGAGTGCATGCATCATAACTGTATTATATGACCGTAGTAGCATATGAGTGGCCCATTACCAAGTACTTTGTACTTCTCCTTATCCTTATGAAGATCGCCATGTAAGCATCATATATGCACCATCAATCCACACATAAGATCTGAACATCAACTATGTAACCCCAAGAATCATATGAGATTTTATCATGGACAACTCATAACCACATCATAGCAAGATATATCATTTAGCCATATGAGCATCATCACCAAGGACTATTAACCATAATGCCAACAATGCATTATTAAAGGCCTATGCTCCCCCTCAACCTGTGCCATTTGTTAGATCTGATTCAGTAATAAGCATGAAGACATCATCATCATCAAGTTAGGATCAAAACATTTCTAAACATCTTACAAGTATCGAAACATTCCCACACATCCTCAGCAGACTGTAACTATTAACCAATAGAGCAAATAATGGACTGAATCATATCAGATCCCTTTTCTGAGCCTGTCCCCACTGCTTTTCCTCATACTGACATATACGCGACTTTGCAGTGTCTAACTCGCGTATATATGCGACTTCCCTTTATGAAACTTGCGTATGAGATTCAGGACACTGAAGTTTTATACTTTCAGCTCCCTCTGAGTCTGTTATGTCTATGCTGTGTTGTATCTGAGTACATTGTGTTGTGCCACATCTTTCTGACTGTACTTCCTTCTTCTTCCATATCTTCAAGTGTGATGATGTTTTCTCCTTTTGGTGTGATGTCCGTACTTTGTTCCTGCATTCCTTTGCTATATGTCCAAGCTTGTTACATGCATAACATCTCACATGTTTCATATTCCTCTTGTAACAATCAGCAGCTTTGTGACCAAACATATTGCAAGAAAAACAATATCCATTGAAGTACCTGGAATGTGATGATCTTTCTGTGTGATGATCTTGAACCATCCTTCTTCTGCATCTAGCTGCAACATGTCCAAGATTATGACATTCATAACATTCAATATTATTCATATGAGTAAATGGCCGACCATAGTTAGGAGTAAGATATTTTCTTTGAAGAATCTCTTTTCTTTATTGTTGATGAGGTTGACCTCTCATCTCCTTATTGATCATTTTGGATTTCTCTTTAGAGTTCCTTGCCTCACCTTGTGAACTAGATTCACCTTCAACAGATTCATGGAAACCAAGACCAGTCTTGATAGTAGGAGACCTTTGACTACTAAGAATATCATCCAAGGCTTTAGTACTATCTTGAAATCGTAATAGTTTATCCTTTTCTTCTAATTTACCTTTTAAGATATTTACCTCAATCTGAAGTTGTTCTTCCTTTTCCAGACATTGCTTCTTCAAAATTTCTTCAGACTTTATTCCTTCTTCCATTTGTTGCCTTAGTTTGAGAATCTCCTTTTCTTGTTCTTCATTCAGATCCTGCTGCATTTGACGAATTCTGAAGGCACATTCCAGCTGAGATTTTAAGCTGATAACTTCGTTTTCCTGTTTTTCAATAGCTTGGAGTAGATCTTTATTCTGCTTCTTTGATTCTTCAATATCTTCCTTTAGTGAGCGGATCATAGCTTCAAGCCTTTCATAATAACTGGATCTATCTCTGAGTTTCTTGATGATTGAGCTCCTTTCATTGACTTCATTACTTAATGATGCCACTTCACCCTGCAACTTTTGACATTGATTTTCCTTGTCCTTGAGTAACTTTCTTACCTTGTTTCCTTCCTCTAATTGAGCTTTTAGTTTGGTAACTTCTTCTTTGAAAGCACATTCCCTTTTGTTCAATAGATCTTGTTGATCTTTAATTTTGTCTGTAAGCCTTCTAAATACTGCCTCTATTTGATATTTTTCTTGCTCACCCATAAGAGCAAATTCAGTTGCTTCACTATCACTTTCATCATCTTCACATGGATGGAAACCAGAGGATACCCAATTCATACCTGATAAATCTTGTTCATCTTCATTCTGAAAAGATTCTGAACCTGAAGTGCTTCTTCCACATAATCCCCAATCGATTCTCCCACTGTCATAGTTCTTCTGAGATTTCTTCTGCTTAGGCGCTTTCTTCTTAAGCTTCTTTCCCATTGTTCCACGGATCTCCTTCAAGCGATCAAGCTTCTACCAAAGGACCTGCTCCGATACCAATTGTTGGAAATAATACTGAGAGGGGGGGGGGGGTGAATCAGTATTATCAAATCAATAAATTTTTTTCATTTTCATACTCAGATTCATATACGCTACTTCAGTTAAGTATACCCGTGTATATACTTGACTGTGTCTATTGAAACTAGCGTACAACCATTAAACTCATGATACAGTTATGTGATCTTCAATGGATGCATCAAAGCATTATTAGCCATATTAACAGTCAACAGTAGCAGTAAAACAGATAGATCAACACACATAAGCAACACACATGAACACCATGATATAAGGTGGAAACCCAATGTGGGTGAAAACCACCTGCTGCAATTCATTTCTATCTTCCTTTATTAAGAAACTTCTTTTACAATGTACTGGTGCAGTCCTTTACCAGCAAGTAGGCTACAACCTACAGAAGGCTACAACCTTCTCTCGTTCTCCAGACTCTCCTGGAAGGGAGCTCCAACCCCCTTTGCTCTTGTACTAGCTAAGATACTAGTACGTAGGCGCATGCCTACAATCTTCTCTCCTTCGAGTACCACGTTTCATGCATTTTCAGACTAGATACTCCTGAAGAACAATACTATAATCTGAAGGCCATGTTTCATCAAATTTTCATACTGGACCCATAACTATCGTTGAAGCTCAAAACAATCACTACTAGCATCATCAATTTCTGAATCACTGAAACACTGAAACCCTGTCAACAACACAGTCACGAGATCACAGAGCAGACACATAACTCTGCAATAAGAACCAACTGTGTCATCAAAATCATGCATCAAAGTGCATACCCTACTTGGAAGTGCTGAACCTGCGTGTATACGCAATTTCATCAAGGTGAACCACCATATATGTCATTAATTACTTATTCATAACTTCGCTTCACTTCCTGACTTTAGACATAACCAGATCATTACATATACAAGGATAATATATGTGTTAGCACCCAGATCTAGTCCATTGGATCACATAAATATGAGTCATTATGATCTTGATCCATATTAGTTCTCATCCATCAATACACAATCATCCAACCAAGATATGCAGAATACTGACACCAATAAATTGTCACCAGAACTCATCAATAGTCAGAACCACCTGTAACTTCAGACATCATAGCTCAAATGGTATATGCTACTACAATGAACCAAACCTGCGTACATACGCGCTTACACCAAAGCCAACCCACGTACAGATCTATAAATATTCAAACATGACTCGCAGCGATTTCAAACTTAAGATATACCCAGTTTAGATCATTACATGCGTCAGTATATAGATCTAATATAAACATAATCAATCATAGAGACAGTCTATTTCAAACCATTTGATCTCGATCTATCCTTAGATCTTGTTCTCCATCAACTGGTGAGATCCCTCCTTAGCTCAGATTAAGCAATGCATCATCAACCCATAACCTGCATACTGGATCTCATACTTATTCAGATATTCAAGACTTTTTCGATACCCTTGCCTAATGATCTTCTTCTCCTTTTATAGTCTTAGGCCTTTCTCAATACCACGGTCCAAAACCATAATAAATCAATACCATGGGCCCAATACTTGGGATCAACACTTCTGACGAGACACCATGGTCCAAAACCATAGGTTCAAATACCGAGGACTAACTACCACAGACCAAAAATAAGTTCTCCAACATATACGCGCTTTTCCTTGCATGAAAGTGCGTGTATACGCATACGTGCCTTTGTAACATCTAACCTGCGTGTATACATTGCTTGGTCATAATGAACCTGCATATATGTATTTTCTCTTCATACTTGTAGTCTGATCATCAATTCCTTGCTGCTAAACTTCTGCTCATCAATTCCTTGCTGCTGACCTTCTGCACTATGATTTGTCATCTGTGTGATTTGCCATCAAGAACAACACTTGTCTCATAATGCCAAAAATCTCCCCCTTTGGACTTGATGGTAAAGCTAACTTGTCACACTTAGAACTTGATCTTCTTCTTCCTTTGAGTTGTCCTGCATCGCATGCATTTAGTCACATCTGTAGATTCATCTAGTTATATGTAAGTGAGATGTTCTTCTACGAGTTGGTTGCCATCAAGTACAACACATGCATCATAATACCAACACTTATTAATACTCGACTTAATGTAGAAGTGATTCCTGCATATCCAACTTCAGAAATCATATTAAATGTTGAATAAAATCCACCAATTTAATTTTCTACAATCCTCAACGTAAGCTATAGTTGAGAAAAGCAGGAAGAAATAAGAGTTGAGAATGATCTTTCTTCTACAAACACTGCCTTTGAAACCACTTCATTAGAGTAGGTCTAGAAGGGTGCAGGAATTTATCCTCATAAATAATTTGAATAATTAGCTAGCTATTTGGGGGCTTATGCCTCAACCAACATAGATAAGGTAGCCCATATTAAAAAAATTATCGAAGGAAAGGATAACAAGATTCAACAGTTGGAATGATAGATTACACAATCTCAAACACAACTTCAATCATAGGTGACCTTAGTCAAGAGTGAACATTTTTCTAAAATCAAACAGACAGATAACATGTTGAAATAATTATAGTAGATCATTGACAGAGAAAGAGCAAGAGCTTTGGACCTTTCAAAATTCAAACATGAAGCTAGTGAACTTAATTCACACCTTCAGACACAACAACAACTTCACTCCAATAAATTAAGTTTAAATCAAGCTCAACGCAAACTTGTTGATTCATTGGTTAATAAAATGGTTGATATGGAACCTCAATATGATGAAGCCAAGTGTGATCTTAATTATCTCCTAGACTGGCAAGCAGAATCAAAAGGAATACATCCTAATATTCCAAAAATCGACAAGATTCATAAATATATTGTTCCCTACAGTTGGAAATACAAGATATGTTTGGCGAGAAAGTTGGTTATTGATGCTCAAAAAGTTTCAAGTTCCATTTTTCAGTCTATCACCCGATCGCTATTAGAGGACAATTTAATGTCAATTTTTGAATAGGATATACTCCCAAAAATAGATACTTCAAAAAAAAGATGGATGGATAACATGGTGGATTTCAAGTTAGACTAGGAACTCTTGATTAAACCACGTGGTTATTCACAAGTCCTCAAGACTCTTAGAGAATTATCAACTCAATTGTTTCCACCTCTATAGGCTTGTGCCTTCAGTTGTCAAATACGCATCAAGCCTCATTTTCCTCCCGAGTTGGAACCTCTTATAGAAGTCCATCAACAATGGCAACAAGCTACTGGATCCACATCAACAAAAAGTCACTATAATTGATCTTTTATTTTTAAAATGTAACTATCAGCTATTTTATGCAAGTTTATTTTAGTTTAGTTGAGGAAATATTATAGATTTATTTTCTCCTTTTGTGTTCTAAAGAAACTATTTATAGGGCTCTCGAACTCAAACTAAGAGTTCTAAATTCTGTAAAGAATTTATATGTTACACTTTTGTACGTAACTTTTTCTTTAATCTAAGTTGAACCACCCTTTTGGATTCCATATCTATGAAGGTTAAAACGGTATTGGTACTATTATCTAATGTTTTCTTTTGATTGGAATTTCGAATATATATATATATATATATATATATATATATATATATATATATATATATATATATATATATATATATATATATTGTTAGACGTTCTTTTAATTGATAAAGTGGAATGTAATCACTATTGATGTGTTTCATTGGTTGGTTATGAGTATAGTTAATATTGGAATTATATGTGAATGTGCTAAACAATTAATTCAGTCAATTATTTAACTGAATTAATTAATTTTAAACTTCCATTGTTAACATTATATTGGGAAGATTTAAATTTTCATGTTATGCATTCTCTTTCTTTTTTTAGTGCAATTACATTAGCACTTAGGTTAATATTATAGTTATTAGTTTATATTTGGTTTTTGTTTTTATCAAGTACTACCATGTAATCCATCCCCTTTTGATTCACCTTACCTAAGCCCTCTTATGTTGGAAGAACTTTTCTGTGGGTAACTAAACCCATTATAACTAGTCAAAAGCCCCAACTTCAAAGTAAAAGAGTCTGATTTGGGATTTTGACTAGGTGGTCTCCCTAACGTTGATTTTGGTCATTTTTTGTGCTAGAATGAGGGTCATAGGACTTTGAATGGAAATAAAAACACATGATAAAATTGTAATTCATTCCAAGATTCAATCTTTGCCCCTGATCTCACCTTCAACTTCAAGATCTCCATCTCATTCACCTTCTCCCAAATCTAAAGTTCCTAAGATTTGTCATGCATCTCCTAGCAATGACAAGATATCTTCAAGTGAACCTTCAGTAAATTCACACCTACCTCTAGAGTCACCTGTCTCTCCAAAGAGTCAAACTATAATCCAGAAGATCGAAGCGTTGTCGATATCAAGAGAACCCTCTTATAAACTAGAGACCTTTGAGGAAAGTGCCACCTCATCTTTGATTCCTTCTCTAATAATAACCAAATCCCAAAGTGAAAATCTAGGAGTCAAAACTTTTGAATTTCCCCTAGAAATTAATCATAAAAAGAAACATATTACAGGTCCTGATTGATTAAGTAGTGGGAAAATCACATCTATTTCACCTCTACCCACACCTACCATTCCTTCAATCACTACTCAACCATTACAAACTTCCTATTTTCCATATTCATCAATACCTTCTTTTTCCACTCCATTGAAAATTACATCTATTTTTACTAGGTCAACGAGCCTATCATCTTTCAATTTACCATCCTCATCCACTTTTACGTACTCTTCTACTACTAATAGTACTGCTACTTCTGGTGTTATTGCTTCTACCAAAATGGAAAACAAACTATGGAGAACTCTAGGATATCTTAACATTTAGGCAGTAAATGATCTTCCTAAATGCCCTGAGGTATGGTTACCAAAATTCGACCTTGATAATGGTCTTCTTGCAGAAGAGAATATATATATATATATATATATATATATATATATATATATATATATATATATATATATATATATCTTGCTATTGGCTATTAATCTGAATGGTTTTATAATGAAGATGATGATGTATTTTTTTCCTTATACTTTCAAAGGTAAAGTTGCATCATGGTCTTTCTTGTTACCATTATTCAATCACTCACTCAGGTTCTTTCAAAGAATTATTTTTGAAGAAATTTAGGGAGGATAAAACCCTTTTTTATTTAATTAATGAGTAGCCTAATCTCAATATTGGTCCTAATGAAATAATCAAAGATTTTAATTTCATTATTTAACAAAAAAATTAAACAAAATACCAGCTACGTCTATACAAGGAGATGATGTATGTGTCGCTTGGTATATAATCACCTTTCCTTTCTCAATGGCCATGTTTGTATACAGATATGGAAAGCATACACTTGTCAATAACATGAAAGAAGAGTTATCTATCGAAAAAATAATCCTTTCCCTTGAAGAGAAAGCTCTCGCTGAAGAAAATAATCTTGTAAATAAAGTTACATTTAAAGACGAAAAATAAAAATAAAAGAACCAAGGATACATTTGACATAGAAGGATTGCAAAAAGTCATTAAAAATTTGTTGAATGAAATAATTGACATTAAAAGAAAATTTGTTGAAGAATCTTCTTATAGAAAATATTATAGACCTTATAGAAAGACACATTAAGCTCCTCCTGCAGCTCAAATTTCTGTTGCGGAAGAAGATGATGATAAGGATGAGGAGCAGAAAGAAGTTGAATAGACCAAGTGGAAACTGAAGAAGAAGTGGTATCTGAAGTAAACGACTTATGGGACTATATTCCTCCTCTCTTTGAAGATGAAGAAGAAGATATTCTTGTCACCACTAGAAGTAAAGTCTCTACCAGTACATCTACAACTAATCAGTGTAGTGGAAAAACTCCTCCGATAAATAAATCTACACCAGGTACTTCTTCTACTTGAACTAAAAATAATCTAACACCAACTCCTAGTTCACCCGCTCTAGTTACTAAAAGAATTGTATCAAATAAGTATTCCTCTAAAAATCTCATAGTTTCTGATATCATTGAATATAATATTGTTGAAGATATGAAGAAAACGAAAGAACATTTTTCTCTCTATGAAGTTAATAAACTTAAATAACAACATAAACTATTATTAAACACACTAAATATCGTTCTAAGTTCTCCATTTCCAACTACTATTGTAACCTCTAAAACATAAAAGACTAAAAATAAATCACAACCTCCTTCTTCATCCTCCGACATGTTAAAGCAACCATATGCAATCCTCATAGGTGATACATATAATTCCCATACACCTCCTTTTCTTTTAACTTTTGAAATTTTCAAGAAAAATGTGCATAATTGTTTAGTTGATTCTAGTGTCTTATCCAATATTATGCCATATTTGGTTTGTCTAAAATTGAATATTAGACCTCAAGAATCAGGTATTCAAATAGTAAAATTGGTTAAAATGAAGGTTAAAGTATCAGGAGAGATCAGAGAAGTCCTAATTAGGTTATCTTCCAACCTAAAGTCTTTCAAACCATTGAAAACATAGTTTTTGACATTCCTTATTTTTATGGTATGATTCTAAGCATAGAATGGTCACAAAAATTAAATGGGTATTTTGCAACTAATTGGTCCCATATATGGTTACCATACAATGGTAAACCTAACCACATCAAAAATAACAGGGAGAAACATATAAAATATATAGTCACTGATTTGGAAAAGGATAACAAACTTGTACCATTCACTGATAACATTTTAAGGAATTATTTTGCAGAATCCCTTTTTTTCAGGAATATTTATGCTTAATCTTCTCCCTATTCTTATGCTTTTGTAAATTCAGAAATTGAGAATTTTTACCAAACTGATATATCACATTGTGTAAATATTGTAGATTCCTCTGTAGATAAAACTATAAATAATTTATTTTTGACCATGTACTTTGATGGATCAAAGTCCAATGATGGAGTAGGTGCAAGATGTACACTTATCAATCCCAACAATGAAAAACCCATGTTGACTTGCAAACTTGAATTCAAATACGCAAACAATGTTGCAGAATATGAAGCACTTGTACAAGGGTTGTGAAAGGAAATCAATTTCGATGTTGAGCATTTAGAGGTTTTCAATGATTCAGAAATTGTTATCAAACAGGTTAGAAACACCATCCATTGTTTTAATAATATTCAAAAGCAATATCAGTCCTTAGTTCAATATTTGGCATCTCACTTCCTTGCAATCAATATTATCCTTATACGAAGGATACAAAATACAAGTGCTAAGCTTTTGGCCAATGTTACTTCTAGATTAATACCACATTAGGATTTTAGTCCTAACCATTTTTCCTGACAATGTCATGAATTGGAAAGTCTTCAATGACGTTGCAAATATCATGATTTTTCTCACTTCTGAGGAGACTTATGATGATCATATTAGTGATGATGATTCTCAATGATAGGGAATTAAATAGATCCTATGATGAAAACAAAACTGAAAATACAATACCCAAATTGGTTGTCAACTTAGAATATTTCTACGATCTTAAACACAAGTTTAAAATAACAACCAATTGCAAAACTTCTTCACTATCTTTTAGATTTGAAATTATTAATATTGGCTTAGAAGAGAATCCTTAGAATGTTAACTTAGGTCTAGTTTTATCTCTTGATGGAAGACTAGGTTTCATACACCTACTCAAAAGTTATAAAGATAACAATGCAAACATTGAAATGGTGAACTGTAAGCTCAAAATGAGAACTGTAGCAAAAAAACCCCAAGAAACATGAAAAACAACCCAAAAATGAAAAGTGTGTATTATGGAACAATGTTTTATTATTTTAAGGGTCATTTTTCAACATTTTTTAATAATGACAGTAAAAACCAATTTTTTTGTGCAAAAGAAATGAAAAAAACACATTGAAAACGAAAAGTGTTGTTGGTAGAATAAAATTTTTCTCTTCTAGGTACAATTGGTGTTAAAGATAAAATAATGGGATCTGAAACACATTAAAATTCAAAAATTTGCATCCATTTCGTTAAACATATAATATCATGACACTAAAAATACCTAAAATTCTAATTGTTTGCAACCATAGCATTAAAGATAAAAACGAATTGATAAATTTTCAACCGTAGAATTAAAAAAGTTTAAGTTTTCAACATATTTCAACCATGACATTATGAAAAAAATATATGACTAAATTAATCAAAATATCATACTTGTAGATTGAATGAAACATAAATTATTTCTCTAAGTTATTGTTGCATTCTGGATATTCTGAACAAATGAGTTCATCATAATTAAAATATATAATCCAACAAACATAAAAATGACTCATAACTTCATGTATGATCATATGGAAGTTAAAATATTTATTTCAAGGTACCATGCAAACATCATTTATATAAATTGTCTTAGACAATTATTAAAAATCACTCATATGTTCTTGCATACCATTAGAATTCACATTTTCAGATGAATGACTAGATGCAGATGAAGATGTTCCATATTCTTGTTGTTCATCAACTAGTGCCCCATTTGATTCAACATGCATGCCCACCAGGGGAACGATTCTTTGAATCAGCCCCCTAGGGGGCCAATTCTTAGAATAGGCCCCATTGGCGTGCAAGCCCATGGCTGGGCATGCCTGTCGAAGGTAGAGGGCCAATTCTGAGAATCAACTTCGTGCCTTTGGTGGGTGTGCCCTTTTGCAGCATAGTAATCATACACCTGTCTGACCGACCCAATGTGTCATGGCCAGGCATGCCCACGGTCGAGTGCGCTTGCCCACGACATATGGCCGATCAACCCTGTGCCTTGGGCGGGCGTGCCCGACCATTAGCATCCCTAGCTATTGGCGTGCCCACCGACAACACAACAAGCATGCACCTTCTTCGGGGCCAATTCTCAGTATCGACCCCCTTAGAAAGCACACCCACCCACTCGTCTATGGGCATGCCCGTCTGAAGCACAACAGGCCTATGCTTGACTGGAAGGCCGATTGTGTCATGGGTGGGAATTCCCATAGCCGACTGCGCCTACCCAAGGCACATAGCTGATTCTAAGAATTGAATTTGTGCCTTGGGCATGCACGCCCACGACAATTGGCCCTTTGGCTTTGGCGAGCATGTGCGCCTATGGCACATCAGATCTGCGCCTGTTGACCAGGCCCACTATGTTGTGGATGTGAATCTACTAGGCCCCTTGGGGGGGCGATTCTTAGAGTCATCCACCAAGGGGGACAATTCTCAGAATCGGCCCCCTGGGGGTAAATTTTGAGAATCAGCCCGACCCTGTGCATTGGGTGGTCATGCTCACTCACAGGGCGGGTCAATTCTCAGAATCGGCCCCCTGGGAGGGCATGCCCATGGCTGGGCATCCTACGCAAGGCATAGGGTCGATTCTGAGAATCAATCCTATGCCTTGGGTTGAAACTCTTGGCCATGGGTGTGCCCACCCATGGCACAACGGGCTTGCCAAAGAGGGTGACTGCGCCATGGGTGGGCACGCCCATGGCCAGGCACACCCGCCCAAGGTACAAGTCAATCACCGTGGGCGTGCCTGCCTAGGGGGTTGTTTCTAAGAATCAGCCCACTCGAAGGGAACGTACATGGTTGGGTGCACCCTCCCAAGGCAAAGGGCCAATTCTTAGAATCGACCATATGCCTTGGATGGGTGCACCTAGATGTGGACATGTTTGCTTGCGGCACACCAAGATTATGCTGCCTCACTGACCCACTGTGTCATAGGCACACATGGCCATGGCCAAGCATGCCTGCCCAAGACACAAGGTCAATTCTTAGAATCAGACTTATGCCTTGGGCGAGAGTGCTTGCCCAACTTACAAGATTGATTATGAGAGTCTTCCCTATACCTTGGGTGGGAATTCTCATAGAAAAGCAGTCTTGCTCTAGCATAAGGGTGATTTTGAAAATCAATCCTATGCTTTGGGATGGCATGCCCTCCATGGACGTACCTACCAATGGCACAACATTCTTTTGCCTGCATGGCATGCTGGTTCTATCGCGGTTGGGCATTCCCATGGTCAGATGCACCCCACCAAAGAATAGGGCCGATTCTAAGAATCAACCCGAGGCCTTGGGTGGGCGTGCCTACCCATGACATAATGGGCATATGCCTTCCTAAAAGGCCCACTGTGCCATGTAAAAGCATTCCTATGGTCAGGCGTGACCGCCCAGGATACGCCATGTTCCATGTTAGTTCATGCCTAAGGAGCTGATTCTAGGAATTGGCCTGACCCTATGCCTTGGGCGAGCGTGCCCGCTCAGGGGGAAATTATTGGAATCGGTCGCTAGGGAGAATCACTAGATTGAGCAAGCATGCCCATGGCTGGGTGTGCTCACCCAAGGAAGGTCAGTTGTACCATGAGCAAGAACACCGACGACTGGGCGTGCCTACCCAAGGCACAAGGAAATTGGAGTGGGCATGCCCACGTAGGAGGCCGATTTTCAGAATTGGTCCCCAAGGGGCTGATTCACGGAATCATCCCCTTAGGGGGCCTATTCTGGGAATCGTTCCCTTGGGGGCGAGGGGGTCGATTCTGACAATCGGCCAAACCCTCTACCCACAACACTCTCCCATGGGACCAATGATTCTCAAAATCGGCCCCCTCGGGGCTAGGGGGTCGATTCTGAGAAGCCTGACCCTATGCCTTGGGTAGGCGTGCCCGACTAGGGGGGTCGACTCTGAGAAGCTTGACCCTATGCCTTAGGCAAGCATGCTCACCTAGGGGGTTGATTCTGAGTCCTTGGGTGGGTGCACCCAGCCGTGGGTATTCCCACATAGGGGTCAATTTTCAAAATCGATCCCCTAGGGGCCAATTCTGAGAATTGGCCCAACCTTGTGCCTTGGGCAAGTTAATTCTCTGAATCAGCCCTGGGGGAATCGACCCCCTAAGAGGCCAATTCTCAGAATCAGCCCCAAGGGGATTCGATTCTCGGAATCATCCCCCATGGGAGCCGATTATCAGAAAATTCCAGGGAGGGCATACCCACCAAAGCCATAGGGAAATCAACCTAGGCATGCCCACCCAGGGGGCTGATTCTTAGAATCGGAATTGGCCCTAGGGGGTCAATTATCGAAATTGTCCCCATGGGTTGATACACCCATGGAAGGGCATGCTTGCCCAACACACATGGTCGATTTTGAGAATCAACCCTGTGCCTTGGGCAAGTGTGCCCAGTTCATAGTGTGCCCTCTTACAACACAATAGACCTATGCTTGCCTAGCCTACCTATTGTGCCATGGGTGGGCACTCCCATAGTTGGGCTCAACCTTATTCCTTGGGCAGGTGCGCTCAGCTATGGGTGTTTTTCCCGTGTCACGATGGGCTTGTGACTACTTGGAAGGCCTGTTGTGATGCATGCGGGCACACCTACCTAAGGCACAATGTCGATTCTTAGAATCAACCATGTTCCTTAGGTGGGTGCGCTTTCCTATAGCACAACAAGCCTATGCCTGCACAAGGTCGATTCTAAGAATCGAACTTGTGCCTTGGGCGGGCACACCTGGTTGTGGGCGTGCTCACTTATAGTAGAATGAGCTCGTGCCTCCCTTGCAGATCTTGTGTCACGAGAGGGCATGCCACCCTGACCGCACCCACTACGAGCGCACTCGGTTGTGGACCAACCCGCCTGGGGGGCTGACTT
The DNA here is from genome assembly GCA_031772625.1 of Pinus tabuliformis. Lineage (NCBI taxonomy): Eukaryota > Viridiplantae > Streptophyta > Pinopsida > Pinales > Pinaceae > Pinus > Pinus tabuliformis. The sequence goes on from CM062818.1 coordinate 1,464,803,825, forward strand.
TCAGAATTGGCTCCCAAGAGAGCTTATTCTCAAAATCGATCCCCAGGGGGCAGATTCTCGGAATCAGCTCAACTTTGTTCCTTGGGTAGGCCTACCTGCTCATGGGGCCGACTCTCATGATCAACACCTGCAAGGGGAATCGATCCCTTGGGCGGGCACGCCCATGGATGAGCGTGCCCTCCTAAGGCACAGGACAATCGGTGTGGGAATGCCCACATAGGGTCCGATTCTCAAAATTTCCCCCCTTGTGGACCTTGGGGGACCGATTCTCAGATTTTTCCGATTTGAGAATCGGTCCCCTCAGCAGGAAAGCCCAAGGTTGGGCGAGTGCTTCCAAGGCACAAGGTCAATTTCCTTGTGCCTTGGGCGGGCTCGCTAATTCATGGGTGTGCCCACCTGCGACACAACAAACCTATCTAGTAGATCAGTTGTGCTGCAGATGGGCATGCCCACGGTTGGGCGCGCCCGCCCAAAAAACAATACTGATTATTGACCCTGTTCCTTTGGTAGGTGTGTCAAGCCATGGGCATGCCTTCCATTATGGCCGATTTTGAGAATCAGCCTGACCTTGAACCTTGGACATGCATGCCCGCTTAGCAAGCAAGCCCCCAAGGGGGTCTCATTCTTGGAATTGGCCCCGTAGGGGGTAATTCTCAAAATCTGCTCACGTGGGCACACCCATGGCTGTGTGTGCCTACCGAAGACATAGGGAAATTGGTCTGGGCATGCCCATCTAGGGGTTGATTCTCAGAATCGCCCCCCTAGCAGACATGCCCATGGTCGAGCGATCCCACCTAAGGTATAGGGCCAATTCTAAGAATCGACCCTATCCCATGGCTTATGCCACGACCTACCCATTGTGCTGTAGACACAACTACCCAAGACATATGGCCAATTTCCCTTGTGCTTAGGGTGGGCTCTCCTTTCCGTCTGCATGCCCACTCGTAGCACATCAAGCATACGCTTTCCTAGTAGGCCTGTTGTGTTGTGGGTAAGCACGCCCACCACTAGGCGTGCCTACCTAAGGCACACGGTTGATTCTCACAATCAACCTTGTTCCTTGGTTGGGTGCACATGGATGTGGGCATGCCTGCTCAGGGGGACGATTCTAAGAATCGGTCCCTAGGGGGCCGATTATGAGAATCACCCCCCTGGGGGCCGATTATGAGAATCACCCCCTTGGGGGCCGATTTTTGAAATCAGCTCTATGGGGGCCGATTCTTGGAATCAACCCCCTGGGCGGGCACGCCCACTACTAGGTGTGCCTGCTTGATGCACAAGGCCAATTCTTAGAATTGTCCCTCTACCTTGGGTGGGTGCATTCCATGGGGGTGCTCGCACGCGGCACAACCAGCCTGCAAGGCACAGGCCATCTGTGTCGTAGGCGGGCATGCTCATGGTCGGGCGCTCCTGACTGTAACCATGGTCGTTCATGGCACAACAAGCCTGTACCTACATGGCAGGACTGTTGTGTCATGGGCGAGCATGCCCATGGCTGTGATATCCCACCCAAGATATAGGGTCAATTATCAAAATCAACCCTTTGCCTTAGGCAGGCGTGCTCGCCCAAATGGTCGATTCTGAGGGGGGCCGATTCATGGAATCATCCCAACAGTATGCCTTGGATGGGCATGCCCACAGTCGGACGCACCCGCCCAAGGCATAGGGCCGATTCTTAGATTTAGCTATGTGCCTTGGGTTGGAGTGCCCACCCAAGGCATAAGGTTGATTCTCATATTCGGCCTTGTGCCTTGGGTGGGCACGCCCACCCGCGACACAATGGGCCTGTGAGCACACCCACCCATAGCACAATGGGTGTGTGGGCACGCCCGCCCAAGTCACAAGGTCAATTCTCAGATTCGACGCCTTAGGGACCGTTGTGTCTTGGGCATGCATAATTGACATTTAGAACTAGAGAGATATGGGAATTTATTAATGAGATTTTCCACATGTGGGATAACATTGGCATAGAAAACGAGTAGTTCAAAAAGTCTAAATCATTGATATGTACTAGTAATAATTCAAGTCCTAAAATGAAGCTCCTTCCAGAAGATATGACTATCATACCTTAGAGAGCAATGCAAGGAGGGAAGGATGAAAAACTTGTCAAAAAAATGTTGTTTTGTGTAAAGTCAGGTGAATTATCATTGGACGAAATGTGTGAGGAATTCAAAGTAATTTTGTTGTATTGTTTTTACTTATTTCTCGATTTTAAGTTTCTTTTGAATATAACATATTGTTGTTGGTAGTATTTGTTATACATATCATTATATTAAAATTTTTTACTTTATTTATTCAGTCAGAAGGTTTATGTGAGAATACAAGAACAAATGGTTAAATTGTTGAATGAAGATAGTTGGGATGATGTTGTACGCAACTACCTAGATTCAAGTTCTACATCAACACTAAAATATTTTTATCTTGCATTTAAAAATGTATGTTGATTTATACATTTGTTTTATTCATATGTATAATATTTTTATTTTATAACTTATACATATATTTTTTTATTTCATTAAAGATGTCGAAGAAAGATGCAAATGGACTACCAAATAGTTTCAAAAGCTTTATTGAAAAAATTAAGATCGAAAGGCTGATAAAATGATGTCTTAGTAATATTGAACTTGATCCTTATCTTACTCATTCCATTTGGAATGGGCTACAAACTATCCAATATCAAATAATATAAGGTGATTGTGAATACATTGTGAAACTCATACCTAAAATGGATTATCCCTAGTTATAACAGATATTCCTCATGGTTTCAATATCCCAAACATTGAATATGATAGTGACCCTTATACTTATCAAGATTTTAGTAAAGTGGTTGTAGGATTTCTAGAAGTCACAACATCACCATTTTGGATATTTGTGACATTTCATTTAGACACACAATTTGCAATGTTATTAACAAGCTTCAAAGGAAAAGCAAACTCAAGGATGTAACTTACATGGTAAGACGTTGAAATTGTATGTTTGATTAATGTTAAAAAAATAATTTATGTACAAGTTAATTGAACTTTTACTATTTCATGTTACAGGCAAAATTCAAATCTTATTGGTTGCAAAGATCAACCAATTATAAGTGATTGTGAGTTCATTCATGCTGAATGTTGGACAAAAATGACAGTTATAAGCGTATGCTTTTGAATAGGGTAGATGGAAAGAGTCATAGTGAGGCACTAGTTCATGATGTTGTTGTAAAAAAATTAACATATGAAGACAAATAAGAAAAAGGAGAGTTAGTTAACATTTATCAAAACCATAGTCATTGATTAACTATCTTATAGATTTATGTTAAAATAAAGGAGATTGGGTTTGGATTTATTCTCATGCTCAGGTAAGTTTTATTATATAAAATTTAATTTCAATATTTTCTTTTTTAATTTTTAAGTTTTTATATTAATTTACTTAATTATTTCCTTTGTACTTGATGATTAGGTACAACACTAGCATGCTACCTATAAAAAGGAATAAATTGCATTGTCATTGAAAAAGACCCAATACAATGCAAATTTATTCAGTGAAGAATTAATTCTCTTCAATTTCTTCCAAATGCAACGCAAGAAGTTGGTTTGAGGAAAGGGGATTTTAGTGAATCACGTGTGAAAAAAAGGAAAAGTAACCTCAATCACCATTGGATGGAATGATTGGAAAGGCATACTTTGGGAGATTCACAAACATTAAAGATCCATAAGAAGAGGAAAATGACCGAACTGAAGTAGAAAATATTATGGAAGAACACAATGATGAAACTCTAGAAGCTGAAGAGCATGGATTACTTCATGTTATTGATTAAATTTAAGTTATGCTTGCAAATGAAGGTCATTTTTTATAACTATTGATTAGTTATACTCGTAATGTTTTGACTTTGAGATTTTATGAAAAGAATAAGTATTAAGTTATTGTTATTATATGTTTAATATTTGTATAATGTGATTTTCACTTTAATATTTATGTGAATCATTAGTTTTTGAAAGAAACTGTGATTATTATTATTATTTGACATAAAATTCATAAAAAATTCTATTTTTTTAACCTTTTGTTTTGCTAATTTTTTCTTATAAAGATCATTTAGTTTACATGTCACTTTTACCAAGACAAATCTCAAATTGTGTATTTTTTTGTTATATATATATATATATATATATATATATATATATATATATATATATATATATATATATATATATATATATATATATATATATATATATATATATATATATATATTCAAAATCTGTATTTTTATGTCAACTGTTAAAAATTATTGCTTTTTTAGTGACAATTATTTGATGTGCATTGAAATATTAATTAACGATATATAAATATATAGAAGATCGAAACTTTAAAATATTGACATTTTTTTAACTATGCAAAAGAACAAAGATCTCACTACAGAAAAATAAAAAAATAAAAAGAAAAAAATACAAACCTGAAAAACACTTAAAGAAAAGATGTTAGGGAAGGAAAAGAAGGTGACTACTTAAAAAATTGTTAAATTTAGAAAATAATTATCCACACTTCACACATTAGAAAATTTAATGTAAAAATATAAGTCTTCTAAAAAAAGGGTTGATGCCGCATCAACACTTTTCAAAATCATCTTGAAAATTGATAACATTTTAAAAATGATGTTTATACTTGATACATAAGAAAATTTAAAGTGCCAAAAATATGCTTCAAAAAGAAAAAGGTGTATTTTGGATCACCATTTTTCAAAATTGGATTACTTTTTTGCTACCTCAAAAAAATGGGTACTCAGTATAGTTCTCGTTTGATAGTTTACATTGTTAGATGTATTTTCATGGAATTAGGATGATCTTAAGGCTTATGATACATCAATAATTCAACATACTATACCCATGTTTCCTAATGAGAAACCTGTCCAACAAAAAACTCAGAAAGATTCTTTCAAATATCGAGCCCCAAATAAAAGTTGAATTGAATAAATTATTAAAGGTTAAGATAATTTTTCCTATTAGGAATTCTAAATGGGTGTCTAATCTTGTTCATGTTCATAAGAAAAATGGAGATATTAGAATTTGTATTGACTTCAGAAACCTTAACAAGGCTTCTAAAAATGACAATTTTCCATTATTGCCTATGGAACAAATTTTACAATCTGTAGCCCGTTATGAGTTGATTTCATTCTTAGATGGATTCTCAGGGTATAACCAGATCCTAGTTCTCCCTATCAATAGACTAAAAACCACCTTTAGAACCAAATGGGGAACTTATGGATATAAAAAAACACCATTTGGACTTATAAACATTAGGGATACATTTCAAAGAGAAACGAATATTTATTTCTGAGGAATAATCAATAAGATTGTTGTTGTTTACCAGATGACATTAATATGTTTTCTAAATAGTGTAAGAACCATATACATGATTTAAAACAAATTTTCGACTGCTTTAGAAAATATGGTGTTTCCTTGAATCCTAAGAAGTTTTTTTTTGGCTGTTTAGAATGTAAAATTCTAAGATTCATCATTTCAAAAGATGGAATAATTATTGATCTAGATAGAAGTAAGACCATAATAGAAATTTCTCTCCCACATAATAAACATTCCATGAAATCCTTCTTATGGCATATCAACTTTGTTAGACGATTCATTCCCGATTTTTCCCAAAAAGTCCTAGCTTTACAAAACTTGATTAAGAAGAACACAATTTTTAAATAGGGGACAACATAAAAACAAGCATTTGATTCTATCAAACAAGCTATTTCACAAGCTCCTTTACTGTTTTCTCCAAATTATGATAAGGAATTTACTCTATATACTTTTTGTTCTAACCAATCGTATGTAGTTGTTTTGATGCAGAAGAATGAACAAGATGTAAAGGTACCTATTGCATTATTAAGTTCAGTATTTTTGGGAGTCGAACTAAAGTATTTTAATGTAAGACTCAATATAATGCTGTCTTTAAGTATATCAAACATTTTAGACCCTTTTTTGGATCAAATCACATACCAAGGTCATAGTTCCTTGTTATGTTGTCATAAATCTTTTAGTCAGAAAGACCCTAGGTGAGGAAAGAGCTCATTAGGTCTCGGGGTTACAAGAGTATGATATTGAAATTAAGGCTACTAAAATTGTACGAGGTCAATGCCTTTGCAACATGGTTACCTAAACTCTAGATTCAATGTCTGGTCATAATATAGAAAGTTAGGTTTCAGAAGAAATTCATGAGATAGACTCTACCTTTGACTCTTCAAATTCACAATATGCAGATTTGATTTATTTTCTTACTCATGGTATAACACCCCTTCATTTAGATTCAAATAAATACTGAGCTTTTAGACTTAAAGAAAATAATTATCAACTTATTAAAGGTGTTTTATTTAGGAAAAACTATGATTCAATGTTGTTGAGATGCTTGGAAAAAATTGAAGCTAAAAACGTTTTGTAGGAACTCTATGATGGTCTAGCTAGAGGTCACTATGGTGGAGACACAACAACTCATAAAAACCTCCATGTAAGTTATTATTGGCCAAATCTCCTTAAACATGTTCATGCATATACTCGTAAATGCATGAATTCTCAAGCTTTTGTGGGATGAGATGTTAAAGCAACATTTCCTCTTCAACCTGTAATCATGGAACAACCTTTTGATCAATGGGACCTTGATGTTATCAGTGAGATTGTTCCAAAATCTTCCAAGAAACATAAGTTTATTCTCACTACTACCGATTATTTTACAAAATGGGTGGAGGTCATTCCCCTTAAAACTGTTACTTTTGAATGTCATTTCTTTCATTGAACAAGTTATTATTACTAGGTTTGGCTTCCCAAGAACTTTGTTTTTTGATAATGCAAGTTATTTATCTTCTAATTCACTTATTGAGTTTACATTACAAAAGGGTTTAAAATTAAAATATTCATTTAAAGTAGTACCCTCAGAGCAATGGTTTGGCTGAATCCACTAACAAAAACCTTTTAAGAATCATTAAAAGAACAATTTATGATAATCAAAAAAACTGGCATAAAGCTCTAGTTTATGCATTATGGGTTGATAAAATAACCTATAAAGTGTCAATTGGCACTCCTCTCTACTTTCTACTTTATGGAAAGGAATTCATCTTCCATCCAAACATTTTTTGGCCATCATTAGCTCTAGTATAGTCTATGTAAGAAGAAACATGTTCTAGCTTACAACAATGTTTTGCAAATTTTTTTAAGCTAGATGAGTCAAGAGATAAGGTTGTACATACTTATAATAATCATCAAAAAATTGTTAAACAATGGTTCAATAATTCCTCAGTAGGTGACAAGAATTTTGATATTGGTGACTTTGTATTGAAGTGTGACAAAGTACATGAAGATAAAGGTAAGCATATTGAATTTCAAAAATTATGGCTTGGCCCATTTCAAATATCTAAGAAAATCAGTTTGTCTACCTTTATTCTTCAAACTCTTGAAGGAGTTGAAGAAACTCATCTAGTAAATGCATATATTTATAAAAATAATACTTGAAAATGCATGATGTTTGTAAATATGTAAACAATCATATGTAAATCAGACTTCTCTTTTGTTGTTAGTTTGTTAACTTGTGATATGTTATATTTCTCTATCATGTTTATAGTTTTTACTAAAGAGAAATGTCATTTAAATTTTGTTAAAGATAAAGGAACTTATACTTTATCCATTACATGATTGTAATTTTATGATTAATTTATATTTAATAAAAGAAGGATTCTTTGGAAAATGCTCTGAAGTCTGCCTTCTCTAGAAGTATTTAATCCCATCATGAGCTTAAATTATGAAAATTGGACAAATTAAATTATGAACAATTGATTTAATGCCATGATATGGATTTATTTATAAACACTTTTTGTATCACCCCGCTTCTATATATGTCATTTCTAAAATGTAATCTCAAATTATTAATCTAAAGGAAAATAAAAAAAGTGAAAATTAGAAGCCATGGGAAATATATTCAAATCCATTGGGGTACGGAATAGGTTCATTGGGAGCGGGTAAATGCATAAATGATACCAAGGTAACTTTGTTGGGTACTAAACATGCTTTTTGGCAGTGAAGAAATGTCGTGTTAAGAAAGTTTAAATTTCCTAAGCATTATATATGGTAATTCCAGCTTAGTAATCAAATCATAGGCCAATATTTTCATTCAAATAAATAAATATCCCCTTCCCTTCTGGACAAAGTCAGAATAAGAAGCATGAGTAAAAATCTCTCTTTCTTTTCTTTATAATGATCATAAAATTTTCTTCATCAATATTTATCAAAGTTATAAGTTCTTTCCTTAATGCAAAATTATTTTATATTCTCTTAATATAAAAAAAGATAATTGGTCTTCCCAGTAAGTCACTTATTGTTGTTGAAAACAACAACCCCCCACTCTGATTGGAATATCATAACAAAAATGGGGGACCCTTTAAATTTTTAATCTTAAATGTGCTTTATAATTCCTTTTATATTTAATAAATTTGCTTACATTTTATTACGCCGTAAGGCGTTCCCTCTGAGAGGAACTCCCCTCCATGCCGCGGTGTCTCGTTATGAGCCCTTAGATCGATTGTTAGACGATGGAATAAACTCCAGCCATTAGATCGTCGGTAAAAAATGTGAGACTTCGATCGGGTTGTCTATTTCTCAGGTTTTTTTTTCACCTACCATCTGTTTTTAGCGTGCCAACCAGCCATTAACATCTCTCCGGGGTAGCAATGATGTCGTAAGAACTAGCAATCTAGATACAGCACGTGTGCAGGGAAGCTTTGCTGTTGAATCCAAGCCTGTACAATACAGACAGTTCGCTTATGATAGCTTATTTCTTTTTAATTTTAATTTAATTCTAATAAAGATAATAAACGGATGCGTGCCAACCAGCCATTAACATCTCTCCGGGGTAGCAATGATGTCGTAAGAACTAGCAATCTAGATACAGCACGTGTGCAGGGAAGCTTTGCTGTTGAATCCAAGCCTGTACAATACAGACAGTTCGCTTATGATAGCTTATTTCTTTTTAATTTTAATTTAATTCTAATAAAGATAATAAACGGATATCAGAAGTTGTAAAAATTTGTTTTGGTGATTTGTTCAATTCACCTGACTCTTGGGCTCTTTCGTTGGTTCACATGATATTATATATGGAGACATGGCTACAGCTGAGAGGAGAAATTGATCCGAGTGGAAAGACCATCGGTTTTCCAAACTATTTCAATTATGGTTCTCACTATACGTGCTGCAAAGACAGAGAAAACCACTGAACTATACCGTTCCATAATTCATGTAGATTTTGAGCGTTGTATCAAAGAGGTCTATGCATTAACCTGACCAGCTTGAACTTGAGAGAAAAATCTACTCGTTAAATATCTAAAGGTTACAGAAGTAGTTAAATTGGATTATAATCAAGATATGGCTGAGCAGGACTTTTGGCAAAGTATTCTGGAGTATTGCACTGATGTGCAGGCTGCAATTCCTGGGCTGGAATCGGTGTCCAGGTTAGTTGTTGCGATTTGAACAAAAAAGTTACTAGCACTACTGAAATTTCATGAACTAGAACTTATAATTAAATTGATATCTTAAACCATACAGCTTCTATATTTCTAATTAATTATAAAAATGTCTTCCTGATCCATCACATTATCACATTAATATATTGTTAGTTGAGTACCTTACATCATCATTATTTATTTTTTTTGGCAGGAATTCCGAGCTGATTGATATTACCCAATTCTCAGAAGATCTAAACAATGTAGACGATATCTTCGAAGCAAAAGGTCTTCTGGATCCCGCTGACTCTATTCCAAGCCTTTGTGAGTCTTCAGACATAACAGATCCGGCTTCTTCGATCCAGGTTGGGCTGAAGCTTTTGTTGCCAGGTTCATGCTTTTTCCGTCCACGTTGATGCTTTTGTTGTGAGGTTCATGCTTTCTTCGTCCACCCAGATACTTTTGTTGCCAGGTTCATGATTTTTCCGTGCAGGCTGATGCTTTTGTTGCCATTTTCATGTTTTTCCCGTCCACGCTGGTGCTTTTGTTGCCATGTTCATGTTTTTTCTGTCCACGTTGCGCAGATGCTTTCGTTGGCAGGTTCATGCTTTTTGCCTTCACGCTGATGCTTTTTCCGTCCACGTTGGGCTGATCCTTTTGTTGCCACGTTCTTTTTTTGCGTCCACATTGGGCTGATGCTTTTGTTGTCTTTTTCTCTTTCAATTAAAGCTTTTTTCGAAGGGAAATATCCAACGCATAATAGGGCTTCAATTCATGTTTTTGTTTGTTTTGGTTACTCATTATTATATGGATGTGGAATTTATAATTCAGTTTCTATTTATTTTCCATTTTTCCATTTTATTTATTTTTTGGATGTTTGAAATAGGGTGGGGAAAGGCTTCAAGATTGGAGAGTTGGAGAGATATATTATGTTATTTATTTTTTATTTTATTTAATAGTTGTTATATGAAATTTAATGGATATTAATATAATATTTTATTTAAAATTGTAAAGCAATATGTATGTAGGGTAAGTATCTTGATAAATATGCAAAAATGTTTTTAATAAGTTTTAAAAAGGGCAAGTGGATTTGCGCGTGTGCGAATCTTTATAATGAATCATGCAATTTGGTCTTGATAGGGTCTTTGGTCTTGATAGGAATATAGGAATTAGTGTAGCCATATAAATGAAATGGCTAGCAAACTCAAATGAACATCAAAGCACACATGCCATGATATATTTCACATAGCCAACCCAAAAAAACATCATGAACATCTTAAAACTCCTAATTAAATTTGTATTTAAAACTCAGAAAAATTGTCTTCCATAAAAAAATTATATTTATTATTGGAATAGGATTCTTGTCCATTTTACTTATTTAAGAAAGAAACTTACGTAGTGCTTTTAGAAATGTAACTGAATATCATTTATCAACCCTAACGTAGATGGATTTGAGATTTTTGAGATTTAACTGCCTATGGGGCAGTTGGGTGAATGGGATTTTTTTAAACCAATTTGTGTAAATTGCAAGTCAGATATATATTTCTATGAATTATTATTTAGTATTTACATTTCTCAACTATCACTACTCTTCCATTTTTGTAGTTAGCCGAGTGAAAAACATTTTTTTGTGCTGTAGAAGACTTGAACATTTTTTTAGCAGGTGAGCTTTCCCTCTTTTGCATGGCTACTATTCTCAATGTCCCAACTTGATATGGCTTGGCTTTTTGAAATTTATGATTTTTTTTTCCTACCCACATTTTGGTTCCATCTTAGGTATGTGTTTAATAGTTTTCTCAGGTTATGCATTTCACCGTGAACATTACACGTGCTTAAATTAAAAGCCAATTGAATTAAAAGCCAATTGAATTAACTTGATTGTGTTTTCCTATTTAATATTCATGAAAACTATTGTGGTAGTCAATGCTCATTGTAGACCTTGATATTAAGGAAATGAGCTCAGTTGGTTATAGGAAGAATGTTGGTTTAGGTATATATTCTTGATGTGTTTTTGGTGATTGATGAAGTTGTCTTGTTTGTTAGTATTTTCCTCATTTTTTGGGGATTCATTTATTCAATTCTAGTTGTTTGAATTAAAATGAACAACTAAGCTACATTATCAGCTTGAAGCAACATTTTCAATAATTAACGATTTCCCTTATAATTTACAAAAAGTAATGGTAACAAATATCCTTCATACAATGCTATTAGGTTGATACCATGCAATATTGAGGCATGATAGATTACAAATAATTTCAAACCTTTTACTATGTAGATAAAGTACAATGTTTGGTAATTTCACACAATTTTCTACATAGTGTTATAAGTTAGTTCAACATTTATCTTTGATCATTGATTACCCGTAATAAAAGTTTCCATGTCATGACTACATATATTCCTTGCATGGCAAAACCTAGAATTTTGTTATGTTGTCATCTTCAATAGTTAATGTGTTGCATTGAAGCATTATGATTAAATGAGTTAATGTGTTGCATCGAAGCATTATGATAAAATGAGTAATGTGTTGCATTATGATAAAATGTTCTTCCTTGTTGTCTCAACAAGAGCATATATTTTTGTGGTGTTTTCACAATTAGTTGTTAGCATCCTTAGATGTATTCTTTCTTTTCTTCTTTTAGGTTCTTTTTTTGTGGTTTTCCTCACCAGATATGCTCTTTTTTCAAAACAAGAGCAAAATATTTTGTTCTTTGAAATAGAAGAAATTATATTTCGTGCTTAGCCCTTCATCTATGCTCAATGGGAAATTCAAAACAAGTGAAAACTAACAAATAAAATCCACCTTAGTATGTCTTACATTATGCTACTTATTTTAATTTTTAGTTGTTTGAAATTGCCACAAAAGTAATAAAAAAAATCACCTTAGCATGTCTTACATTATGGTACTTATTTTAATTTTTATTGGCCTGAAGAGTAGAAATTTTCACCACAAAATACTTAACTTAGTTTTCATGAAAATTTCGCAATACTAGAAATGGTTACATATTTAGCACTTTGGCTATGCATGATGGAAAATTCAAAACTAAGAAAAACAGATATCTAGGTATGCGTTACTTATGGTACCACTTTTAATTTTCATTGTGTTTCAAACAACCCAGAGGAGTACTAGATTTTAGTAAAATATATTTGAGTTAGTCTTCGCGAACTTAATATATTTTGGAACTTTTTTAGATTGTCACACCCTTTTTTTATTAACCTTCAAACTTGGTATTCGAAATGAAGTTTATTTACAGTTCTAGGGATTGAGAAGGAAAAAGGTATCTCTTACCTTTCTTAATTTCTTTACTGCGAATATTGTTTGACTATATCATACCAATTTTTATTTATTTTGTTGAGGTTAGGTTTTTTGTATCATTAGTTGCTAATGAGTAGATATTTGTGAAGCCATTTTCTAGAAAGTGTTAGGGAATTAATTAATTCACTAGAAATATTATAACTCTAAATATTGAGAGTGATAACATTATTTGAATTATTATATATATGTTTGTGATTTTACAAATGTTTTATGTATTTATGTTTGATATTTTGAATTCAAATTGTCTAAGCTTGTGTTTACTTGAATTGCATGTAACATTATTTGAATTTGTATATATATGTTTGTGATTTTGCAAATGTTTTATGTATTTATGTTTGATATTTTGAATTCAAATTTTGTAAGCTTGTGTTTACTTGAATTATATGTATATGTCACTTGTTTTGACGGTGTGTTTAGTTGAAGTGTGTGTTTGCTCGTTTGAAATTGCTTATATATGAGTGGTTTTGACAATGATTATTTTCTTTTGTATTTGGACACGAAATTGTATATTTTGTGTTTGCTTATTTAAACTTGTATTTTGTATGTTTATTTTATTGAAACTTCATATATACGTGAATCGTTGTATGAACGTTTATTTACAAATATCTGTATGTAATTTGAAATTGTAATCATGTGTTTGTTGTATTGAATTATGAATTTGAATGTGCATGTATAATGTAGATTTTAATTTGTATATTACGAAATTACTTTTATTTAAAGTTGCATAAGAATATTTTAGTGTTTTCTTTTATTGACATGAAATTGTATGTTGTGTGTTTAGTTGAATTTGTATATTGTATGTTTATTTATTTTAACTTGTACTTTGTATGTTTCTTGATTTGAAATTGGATATATGTGTGTGTGTGTTTATTTATTTTAACCAAATACAATTAAAAAATAAAAAGAAAAAATACAAATCTAATTATAATTAAAACTCATTATAATAAATAAACATTAAAATATTATACACTAAAAATATAAGACTTAATTAAATCTATATAAAATACACATGCTCAAGTTTATAATAAAATTCATGCCTAATACAAATCAACATAACAAACAAAAGCATTCATTAACAAAAAACTTGGTAAACAAACTTAATCAATTTGAAATAAACAAAGATAAAATATACAATTTCAAATGCAACGGAATATAAAATTTAAACATATACATTCACAAACATTGACAAAGCCACCTACACATACAAACATTTGACAAAACATATTCTCGCATGTTTATGCAATTTTAGAAAACACCTAGAATACAAATTTAAATAAGCAAATATACAATTTTAAAATTTTAAATATCAAACACAAAATACAATTTCAAATACAAAAACACATAATATACAATTCCAAATAAGGAAACACATATCATACAATTTCAAGTCAATACAAAGACAAACACTCAAACATGCCATTGCAACATTAAATAAGCAAACGCACAATATACAAAGTAAAAACCTACACACTATTTACAGCTACAAAATTAATTACAATCACAATTCAATACAACAAACAAACACAATATTACAATTGTATGTTGTGTGTTTATTTGAATTTGTATATTGTATTTTTGTTTATTTTGACTAGTACATTGTATGTTTCTTTATTTGAAATTTGATATCTATGTCTGTGTGTGCGCGCTTTTATTTATTTTAACCAAATACAATTAAAAAAGAAAAAGAAAAAATACAAATTTCATTATAATTGAAACTCAATATAATAAATAAACATTAAAGTATTATGAAATAAAAATATAAGACTTAATTAAATCTATATAAAATACACAGGTTCAAGTTTACAATAAAACTCATGTCTAATATAAATGAGCATAACAAACACAATCATTCATTGACAAAACACTTAGTCAACATACTTAATCAATTTCAAATAAACAAAAATACAATATACAATTTCAAATGAAATGGAATATAAAATTTAAAGACATACATTTACAAACATTCACATTTACATATCTTTACTATCTCGTAAAATGCAAGTTGAATGCTAATCATGCCAGAGTCCAGTGATTCTTTGGAAACTCATGTAGAAAATGGGTGATTGGTGTGCCCTGCATGACAATGCTACCCTGCGTTTATTAATAAGCTTTATCATTGTATTGAACTCTTATATTTTGGTGAGTGGTTTGACTCTATTTATCAAGTATCTTTATTCTTTGTTCCACCTTATTGTAGAGCATTTCTTAACGTAGTTGCTGTTCAGCTTTTTGAATGCATGTGAAACTAAAGTTGCCATCTTGTTCCCTTCTATCCATTGTATAAGACTTGTGTAACTGGTTCTGTTTCCTTGGTTGAGTGCAGGTTTCAGTTGATCAAATAAAATCTGCAAATAAGTACACTGATGACACCATCTATGCTGGAGAAAAACTTATAATTCCTTGAGAGGGATATGGGAGCTCAGATTATATTTGAAAGTTTGAGATTATATTTGAAAGTTTGTAGTATAGGTTGTCATGGAATGTGTATGCAGTAATTTGCACAACAGCCTCAAGTCCCCAGTCTTGTTTAGATATAAGAGATCGGCCAGTCCAGTTTGAGTTTTGGATTGTTTATGGTAGGTTATCTATCACAAATTTTAAGGAAATATGTGATAAGCCAGTTGGAAATGTATTTGTTTTGTTTATACAGATTTCGTTTAGATTTGTTACTCAGGGGCATGATGTCATGTTCTAGAGATACCCTGTCCATGTATCTTTACTATCTCGTAAAATGCAAGTTGAATGCTAATCATGCCAGAGTCCAGTGATGCTTTGGAAACTCATGTAGCAAATGGGTGATTGGTGTGCCCTGCATGACAATGCTACCCTGCGTTTATCAATAAGCTTTATCGTTGTATTGAACTCTTGTATTTGGTGCCTCCACAATTATTAATTTCCAACCCTTATTGCGATGTGAATGATTAGTATTTGTCATTTGGTATGCATAACAAGCTTTAACTTCTTTTGATAATAAAAAATGGTTATTTTCCACAAGTAAATAAACAGTGTTCATTTCAGATGGCATTTTCTCTTTGAAACTGTGCCTCTGGACAACAGCCTGCTAACTTAACTGAACATTCATAAAGCTCTGCCAAATCTTAGTAGTTCATGGCCTATTTTAAATTCTATCAAACTTATTCGAACTAACACAGTATTTACTTAAGCGGGGTCATTTCACACTGCTTAGTACAATAGAATGATCTTTCTTGAAATAGAATAAGTACTTCAAAAAAGTACCTATGAATTTTACTCATAGTTATTTGACTTTATCCTTAACAGAATCCTATGCCAAATCCCTATATGTCTTCTGGTACAATGTGTCCCTTGTTTTACCCAAAAAAAAAAAAAAAGCAGCAAAAAGGGCATTGGCCTTACACAGCCCGACATTAGAAGCTCTGCTGGATTGTTTGAGAAAGAAAAGCCCTCGTAGCCCTTGTACACGTACCCTGCAATTCTCGAATAATAAAACCCTGGGACAAACAGGATTGTTCCCAATAATGCAAACAACATACCTGAACAACAATAAATAGAAATCCCACAAAAATAAAATCAGATATAACCCTCAATCTTCAGCAGTAAGGCAACACCGATATAAGAGGCCAAAAAATCCAAAAACAGATTTGAGAAATAGAAGAAAAATGAAATGCTTTATTTCCGGATAAAAATCATAGACAAACCATGGGTTCTGTCACCACCGATTTGTTGAGAGAACATGAAGAGGCCAATGGCAATGACGATGGTGCCGAGGATTAACAGTGCAACTGCCAATAATATTTCCTTTCTGGGGGGCTTGCTGGGTACTATAAACGTACCGCTGAAATCATTGTTGTTTACATAAGCCATGGACATGGATGGAACAAATCAAACCTCTTCTATTCGGCCTTATTATGGCAAAAATGCCTCTCCAAATTGCTCTCCATCATATCTGTTCGTCCCAGAGATATTCAATATCTATATATAGCCACTATGATTGAACTTAGCTCCAAAAGTCGCTTTCTCTACAAACATCTGCTTGTGACAAGGAGAGTAACGTGCATTAAAGCTTCTCCCAAACGCCTTGTCGGAAGCCTTACCTTGGAAGTTGATCGTTCATGCTTCAAACCTCATTAACTTAAAGCTACTGATGAAAATATCAGCGTAATTTTGGCGGGGTAATAATGTTGTTTAATTATGCCGTAAGGCGTTTCTCCTCTTTGAAATGGGTAGGTTAAATTGACAGATCATTGAGTTGGAAGGTTTGTAATAGTCCTCGTAGAGAGATATTTCAAATAATTTTTCAGTATTGTGCTTGAATATAATGAAAATGGATAGAGAAACACCTAGAGAAATCTTGGCGTAGAGTTGCTGCCTTTGCTTGTGACCTTCTGAATCTCAAAAAAATAATTTGTGATGAGTCATATTATGATTTACACTCAATATTAAATATAAGATAAATATATAAGAGTAGCATGTGACTGTTAGATTTATAAAGAATATTCTTTTTATTATTAATAAAAATATAGATAGTTAGTTTCATTTTAAAGGGTTATAAATGAGTTATAAATACAAGACTTAATAGGTTGTAAATATTTAAAGTTTTGTAAATATGAGTTATTAATTGTTTTTACTCAAAATCTGATAAATAACAATTTAGTAATTTCTTTATAATGGAGTGACTTAAATTCATGTTTCTTTAGGTTGAAGGTAAAGCCACTAAAGTGCAAAAATTGTGATGCCAATAATTAGAGGGATTGTCATCATGGGGTGATAAGAAATTTAATATTCCAAGAAGAGGAGGTAGTAGTAGATTCTAAATAAATTAGCAATGCAACAACATAAATGTTTGCAACAAATTTAGAGAGATCCACCTTGTAGAATAATGCACACACTACATGGATAATGGATTTCCGCACTTTATGCCTTACGACGTTTTCTTTGCAACATCTGGTGCAAATGCTAGTTCATATTTTCATTTAAGACATGATCTATCGGTTTGTTCTAATAAGGATTATAAGGCAATAACAACCACAACCAAGATATAATTAAATAAACTAAACATCAGGTGTTTGATTTTAATTAAGCTTTAGTTAATGGTCTGTGCTTTGTTGACTAACACGTGGCCCGACAGATTTATCCGGGCCCATTCCAAAATTGTTTCTTTATGTTCCTTCCGGGATTCCTCCTGTGGGATGATGTTTCATAGCTCCACACATATCAAAGAGGATAAATATTTGATTGGTTCGTGCGCCATATTCATTAACACGTCATCCCTTCCGAACCTACCTTAGAAGATTCATTTGAAACACTTTATGTCAATGCCAGGAAATAAATGCAGGGACAGCTTATTGCTAATTGGTTCCATTGTCCGTTTATAATTGACCAAGGGAGAAAACATTAACACACATCAATCCCATTTTCTCCTTTCCATAAATAGATTTATTCAATCAGGATTCTGCTAATGGGCTAAATCATTTAGCTCACTCAGTGAGTGAACAATTCTACATTCGTACATGCTAGAATAAATTAGACATAATCGCGTATCCTACTCATCCCGATCATCTCTAGAAAACATTTCACTCTATCTTCCGGGATCCAACCTTGTGGAATGATGTATTTGAGACACCACTTTCCAGCTATTCCCTTCATACAATACAAATGAACCATCTATGCCTTTAATCGTCGCTATCACAACATTGATAATTGAAAGTTGTGCTTTTATTTTAAATTTTGTACTTATCACTTTTAATTTCAATTATTTTCGTGTTAGTTGGCCTTTAATATTTCTCGAGATTGATTTATCTAGTGCCTTACGCAATTCTATTCCTTATCTTGCAGTAAATTGATCTAACCCTCTGAATTTTCTATTATAGGTGAATATTGCACAAAACACTCCTCAAGCTGCTATCATGGCAAAAGGAAAGAAGAAATCCCCTTTGTAGCATGTGACTAACCCTTTAAGAGAAGAAGTTAATGAAAATTTGTTGGATACATTTCTCTTTGTTGACATTGTATGTACAAAGGACACTGGTTATTCATCATGGAACACGATTTATGAGTGGTTTGAAGAAGAATTATTAGAGGAAGAAAAAGAACCACCTACAGTCATAATCGAAAACTAGGGAAACCACAAAACTTGAAAAGTGATAGTTAAGGATGCTTCAAAATCTCGCCTACACAATGTTGTTGCACGATCAAGGCTACTTTGGTACACATATATGATATGCTATGTGGTTGAGACGATTGATATTAGTGAAAGGTAGTTCGTCACTCCTCGAGTCATCACCATTGGGTCTTTCAAGCTAGAGAGAATTCATGGTGCATATCATTTACCTAATCATTAGATAATGTATAGTGCTCAATTTCTAGACTAGTTTATTCAAAAGGAATGTGAGGAAAAAATGAAGGCATTACCTAAAATGATATAAGAATGGAGTAGGGACCCAAATAAATTCAAGGAATAATCCTCTAACAAGTATTCCATAATTCCCTAGATTCCCCTTTTTGTTATTTTGTTGCTATGCTTTGTTGACTATTTGAATGGAAAAATGTCTCTCAGTTTCTTATTGACTGGGGCCCGCTTATTGAAGCTACCTCTCATGGTTATATATTTGACTGGGGTCAAATTCTATCAGATAATATGGCTAACCACATTTTACATTTCTATTCAAAGAATACCCCTGCTAATGATTCGACATTCTACATGTCTACTTATGTGATGCATGCCATTCTTTTTTCACTAGACTTCTTATGCATGGGTTGGAAATAAAAAATTTCCATACCCTCTTCGTATGCAGATATATCACAACATTCTTTGGGAAGAAAATTTCTTTGATCACTTCTACTACATTTGTCATCTTGTAATGGTTCCCTTATATCGAGCCACTTTCAATTCCATGCTTCCAAGGATGTCTCCCAAGGCTATAAAATGTTTGAAAAGGATTAGGGATTATTATGTTTAGGATATTTTCGCTTATGTTTGGGTTTGGGGAAGTAATGGTTGCCCCCATGTTCTCCCCCTTTATGTACTAAACAAATGCCTATCCAGGGAAATTTCTTATCGAACTATTAGGACTAGAATTATCCTTGAACTCAAAAGAGCTTCCAAAAATATTTCGCCCAATTTTCCTTTGCAAGTTAGTTTATTCACTCTCCAAAAATATGAAAATGTTTGAAAGGAAATTTCAGCCTTAAATGAATTAAAGGTTGCCACCATTCCGGCTAGAGCTTTTGATCCTTCTCAGGTACCTCAAAATATAGATGTTGAAGCATATATCATAGGTTATGTTAATGAAAATAGCCAATATAATGATTTATTATGGCAAGCCTCTTCTTATGATTCAGTTTGCTATAAATCGATCAGTTGTCTCCAAAAAATCTTTAGCACTTTATAGTTTTCATATATTCTAGAAGGACTTCTCTACCAATGCATTTTCTTAAGTTACTCGAAGCAGATGGTTTTATGGAAAAGGATTTCGGTTATTCTTCTTAGGCTACACCTCATATTTCTACACCAAAGCATATCTCTTCTACATAATATTGAGATCAAATCCCTTTTGTAAATCATTTGGTTATTGATATCACTAAATAATGGTAAAATTTCACTGATATCATTTCAACAAAAATGGATAAGGAAATGGAAAGGGAAACCCTTGAAGTAAACACTTCATATGTTATTTCTCAACAAACGATGCTTGTTACTCTAGAATATTCAAAACCTACTCTTGCACACTCTAGTGTCATCTCTAAAATGCCTATTAATACTTAACTTAATCTAGAAGTGATTCTTGTACATCCAAATTCAGAAACTCAATTTAATGTTGAGGAAATTCCACTAATTGAGGTTTTCTACAATCCTCAACATAAAGTTGTAATCAAGAAAAGAAGAGTTGAGAATGAGCTTTCTTATACAAACACTTCCTTAGAATCCACTTCATTAGAGTTGGTTTGGAATGGTACATCAACTTCTCTTCATGAATAATTTGAATAATTAGCTCAATATGCAGGGGATTATGCTTCAATGAGCATAGATAACATAATCCATGTGCAAAAATTTATCAAAGAAAAGGATAATATGATTCAACAGTTGGAACAATACATTTCACAATCTCAAACAAAACTTTGTGCACAAATCACTTTAGTCAAGAGTGAACATTCTGTTGACATCGAACAAAAACATCATAAGTTAGAAGAATTATAGCAAAGCATTAAGCAAGCAAGAGCAGGAGCTTTGGATCTTAGCAAATTCAAACATGAAGTTAGTGAACTTAATTCACATCTTCAGACATAGCAACAAGTTCTCTGCAATAAGTTAAGTTTAATACAAGATCAATGCAAACATGTTGATACATTGGTTGATGAAATTGTTTATATGGAAACTCAATATGATGAAGCAAAAAGCAATCTTAATGATCTCCTAGAAAGCAAAACATACTCAAAGATAATACATCCTAATCCTCCAAAAATTGATGAGATGCATAAATCTACTATTCTTGTAAGTTGGAAAGACATGATATGTTTAGTGAGAAAGTTGGTTATTGATGGATAGGAACTTTTAAGTTCCATCGCTTAATCTATCACCTAGGCATTATTTAAGATGAGCTTAATATCAAGTTATGAAGAGGATATACTCCCGAAAGAAAATACTTTACAAAAAAGATGGATGGATAATAGGGTAGAATGTAGTAAGAATATAGAGCAGTTGCCAAAGGTGGATTTCAAGTTAAACTAGGAACTCTTCATTAAATCACATGGTTATTTGCAAGTGCTCAAGACTATTACAAAATTATCAACTCAAATACTACCAAATCTACAAGCTCATGTTTATAGTAGTCAAATAAGCATCAAGCCTTATTCTCGTCCTGAGTTGGCCCCTATTTTAGAATTCCATCAACAATGGCTCCACATCAACAAAAAGTCACTTGAATTGACCTTTTATTTTTAAAATGTAATTTTGGCTATTTTATGCAAGTTTATTTTAGTTTATTTGAGGAAATATCAGAGAAATAGTTTCTCACTTTTCTTTATAAATAAACTATTTAAAGGGCTCTCGAACTTAAACTAAGGTTTTTGAATTTTTGTAAAGAATTGCTTTGTTACACTTTTGTAAGTCACTTTTTCATTAATTTAAGTTGAACCTAGTTTTTGGATTCCATATCTATGAAGGTAAAAGCAGTTTTGGTACTATTTGTTGTTGGGAAAAGTATCTATTCAGAACGCCCCTATCCCACTCTAAGGTGTGACAGTGCCTTAGCAACAAACAAGGAAAACTACTTGCGTATTCTTCTTCATGAAATGTAAACAAAGAGGAAGGATGAACTAACTTGTGTCTTGCGCTAGTTTGTCGATCCAATCTCTCTCCTCTTTGTTAGCTTCCAGCTCCCTGCTCCCTTACTCGCCCAGCTTCACCAAGTTCCTGCAAGATCACAGAAGAGAGAAACTACACAAAGACATAGATTTACATTCATAAATAGCTTAGGATCAGATTTAAGCTAAACATGCAAATATAACAAAACATCATTGATACACAAGCATGTAGGAGAAACTCAAATAGTTTTATTGATGCAATAAGGAGATCCAGGAGGAGATACAACCAAGTGAGTCTCGATCCAGCATCTACCTCCCAGCAAATGAATCCCTTCCTCACCTCCAACAAAGCATAAATCACCCAATGCACTAATCTCTATCTCAAACCAACAACAATTCTCTGCAAAGTACAAAATTCAAGCCTCTGGATCTCTGGGATGAGGGATCCATATATAGATGTAAGCAGAGAGGATGAGTCAGCTTATGTTTTGACTTGTGGCTTCTCTCTGTCAGTTCTTGCTTCCACTTGGAGACTAAGAGCCTCTTACTCATCACTGGTCGAATTCAGTGAGGCAAGTGTCATTGGAGAAGATTCTGGAAGCTTCCATTGTCTCTCCACCTCGTTGAATGACTCTGCCACTTGTCATTTCCCGCTCAATGCACCTGGGTAGTGCATTCAAGTGCGTTGCAACGCACCTAGCCAGTGTATTTGGGTGCTTTGCAACGTAGCCAGCTAGTGGAGCATCTGAATTGATCCTGATTTGACTAGTTTTGAGCAGTTTCTGGTGGAGAACTTCTGGGAGAAGCTGTCATTGGTTGACCTTGTTCCTTTAGGGGCAGGAACAACACATTTAGGGACTTTGGATCCCTTGGATTATGGACATTTCATGCTTATAGCTGTAAGGCACAAAAATGTCTATAACAGTTGCCCCCTAAAGTATGAGGCCGTTTATCGGGTGAAATGCTTTATTAGGAGGATTCGAAGTTCTTTCAATGCTGGGAGGAGACCTGTAATAAGATACAATACAATACATTATTTTCATACTGTTTTCATGATCTAGATGAGGCAAGCATTCCCATGCTCAGCTTTATAAATTCATTTTTTTGTACACAGGACAGACAATCGTCTGATGGTAGATTGATGATTTTGATGAAGTCATCATCCTTTTGGTAGGATGATTATCTGTGCTGCAATGCTGTACATGTCAATGTCTTTATTTTTCCTGAATATATATCGCAGCCCGGATGGATAAAACTAGATCTGGGGTCTTCAATCTCGTCCGATCTTCATTCGAAGTACAAGTCGATCCATGTGAAAAATGTTTTGAAGTCGAACATGGAAAGACATTGTTTGATTACCAGTCAATGATGTAAACTGTTAACAAGCGCGAGAGGAATCACCGATAAGGATGATGACCCTCAAGGTACTGCAGTACAATTCACGTGGTGTGAATAAGGACTTGGCGTCGAACACCACGCAAAATCTTTCGGTCGAAGGTCATTGATGTATACCTGTCGCTGGAAGTGAGAAACTTGCCATTGAGGCATGCAAGCTTCAAAGTACTGAAAGGGGTGTTCCTAGATCAACTTCTTGGATAATGAGCTGATGTCGACAAGAAGTGATCCGTCAAAGGAGGGCCTTAATGAATCCCACATCAATGACACGGAACGGAGCAAATGATTTTGATGGAGGTGAAAACAATCTGATGATATATGGTTCAGGGTGGCGGTCATGAAAGAATGAAGTATAATGTATGGCAGTGGATGGGACACGGGTGACTTCTCTGGATGACTTCTCTTGAACATGTCGGCGACACTCATGTGATGGATCGGTAGCATTTACCCCAAATGTGGATGGTATGGCGAGACCATGGTGATGTGACCGGTGAATGAAACAACCCAACCCGACTCAGGCATGGAGTGGAAGTGTCATGTTCAAGAGCGACTTGCTACCAATAAAGATTCTTTGAGTTTCTTCCCAATTTTTCCCCAGTCATTGCTGACAAGTACCTCTTTATTTTTGTCAAGCTTGAGGAGGATAACATATGCTTGTTCTATAATTTGCCCTTCGGGCAAACCCATCGCTATGTTTTAACGAGCCTAGCGATAGTGAAACTCGTTCTCATCTAAAGACAAGTTTGTCGCTATTAATGTTTTTAACGAGTCTAATGATAAAGATAACTTGGTCCTTTTGATTTTTAGAGAGTCTGAAAAGGTACGTAAAGTTAACTCCGAAATTCCTTTTTCGTCATCTAATCCCTTAAGTCCGAAAAAGTATAAAACAATACAGAAGGGATGAATTTTCGATAGTTTTAACGAGCCGAACAAAACAAGCGCTCGATCTTTTTGTGCAATAATCCCTCAGGTCCAAAAAGATTAAAATCTAGAGGAGGGATAGCTCTTCCGGTCGCTTTAACAAGCTGGAAGGCCAAAACTCGGTAATATTTTCATATTTTACGAGTCAGATGAAAAGAGCTTAAAGAAGACTCGTCTTTTGAGGAACGAGTGATAAAATGGGTAGTAGCTGATTCCAGGTAATGGTTGGAATTTTCCAATCACGGCAGTGTCACAAGGATGGCTAGTGAAATCACTCTTCGTTGTTGTTCCTCAAAATGGGTAAACAATCAAATGGAGGTGAATGATCGGCCAATGGAAAAGTGGAGGTGACGGTGCAAACACGACCAAGGCTTTAATGGCTGATAATGTTACATTCACGGTGGTTATTTACCGGAGGATAGTTCATTTTTTAACGAGCTTAAACGCGGATTGAAACACTTGCTCGGTCTTATGTTTATTTTTTAACGAGCAAGAACTATGTGCTAAAACTGCTCGATAATCCAGTCATATGATAAGAATGTCTCATATAAGATGCCATTTTTTATGGAGCTTGCGTCTTACAAAGCTTTGCCCCGCATCCTTCCGTTATGCAAGTTCGGAAACGACTAATCCTACGAGTTTAAAGGGTTAGCCTACAGGTTTAAAGGGAGGACCTAAAAATTTAAAAAATAAATAGCCGCCCCTTTCTTGCACTCCAAAAGGTTTGCATGCCCCCAGGTATAAAACAGAGTTTCAAGGTTACCTCTACTTCTGTCCGCCAAAACAATTGTTTTACCGAGAGAGGCCTACCTCTTACAGGTCACCCAAAGATTGTTCTATTAATCTTTCAAACAAAACACTCCTTCAGCGATGTCTACCGAGATAAACAAAGGTGAGTGACAACGAGTGCCACACACATAACTTTGACAAGAGAATCTTATTCTAGAATAACCCCTATCTCAATCATGAACGGGGTACAGACTAGTCATATTCTCCCGTAGAAACCTACCCTATACTCGAAGTTTTCCTGCCGAAGCAGACCAGGACGCATGCCCCCTGGGTTCCAGTCATATCCCTCCGAATTACTCGCGCTCATTGGGAGGACGGATCGTAGGTTGAGACATTTCTTGCGTGAAGAGACCATTTAGGGATGGTATATGACTATTTGCGATGCGTGATCCGGGAAATGAAAGCTGGTCCATGAGCTTGACCACTCTTCCTTCGTGCGGAAAACACATTACTCTAAAGAGTGAAGGGACGATGGCTCCCATGCAATAAATATAGTCTCGTCCAAGGAGTAGGTTATAATCCAAGGGTCCTTGACCGAACATTACGTTCATTTGAACGGTCTTCCCTTTCAATGTTATGGGCACATTGGGGAGGATACCTAAAGGTCGACTGGTTCCCTTATCAAAGCCTATCAGATTTTTCATCTCAGGCAAAAGCGATGGCGAACCAAGCGCTTTCCAAGCAGTAGAGGAAAGGATACTCACAGAATCCCCCTCATCTATGATGGTACCAACCATGATCATTCTAAATATTTGGACGATAATTCTGAATGGTATGCTTGGTGGTAAACGGGGTCTGCCTAGTTGATTCCAGTCGAAGGAGACAACTAGGTTGCTTGGAGGTGGGACCGAGTAGACGGCTGGGTACGGCTCTGACGAACTTCCTTCCTGCGATAAAGGAATGGGTAGGTTGCCCCCGTGTTCGTCGGAGTTTGTGTTGATGAAGACAATTTGGACGGTGTCATCCTTGTTCTCTCCAGTGACTGTGTCATTCGAAGATAAAACCTCTGAAGGCAAGACCGGGTCAACTGCCGCCTTGACCTTTTGACTTTCGTCGGGTATGGATTCAGCTGGTTCATCTTCAATGACCGGCGCTTCAGCTGACCACTTGAGCGGGTTAGCTAGATTCTCAACTAACAAAGGACTTGGCAAGAGTTTTTTATATCCAGGAGGAAGTCACAACGGTGAAACCGGACGATCATCCAAAACTCTTTTAGCTTCATCTAAGAAGGGACAATAGTGGATGGCATGATCGCCTTCGCACAGTTTACAGGGAGATCTAGCTCTCCCTTTTTGTCCTGAGACTTCACTTCCGCTAGTTGACGGTGTGCTTTCTACATGGCTATCAGAGGTTGACGCCACCGAATTGTGCAAACGGGGAGACCAGTCGCTTAGTATCCGAGGGATGCAGGGACAATCTCTGTGAAAGTGGTCTCCCTTGCAAATGACACATGGCGATTTAGGCCTGGTCAGTGCAGTGTGTGGATTTTCGTTAGACGACACTCGTTTGCCCCCATTCACTTTTGGCTCCTTCTTCTTCTTCTCTTTCTTCTTCTTCTCTTTCTTCTCCTTAGGAACTTGACTTTTGGCTTTGCCAGCCCCATCAAGCGAAGAGGAAGGAGGAGAGGAAGAATTAGAGGAAGTAGAAGGTTGGTGGGAAACTCTGGACTGGTCTAACTGCTGATTCGATTGTTCAGGAATAGTGGTGTTCTGAACGACATTGGTTGAGAAGAGTCAGACTGGCAAGCCAATTGTCAGTCCTGGAAGCGACAATGTGGCCATATGGGGTGCACCAACATCTCCCCAAGAGGAGAAGGGACTAGGATTTCCACCAAGGGGAATTCCTTGGTTGGTAGACTCCATTTTCTCAACCTAAGATCAACATAGGGAAAGGGTATGAATATTCCATTTAAAATAAATTTTACGACGCTTGGAAACAACTTGTTTTTTCAATTTTAAAGAGTTGAGAAAAAAAAAAAAGATGACTCTAGTCTCCTTCGATTTTTAATGACCCTGAAGTGACAAGTGCTCAGATGGACCTTTTCCGTTAAGGAGTCTGAAAAGGAACGAAAGGGACTGCTCTGGAGATCTAGGTAGAGGGTGTGCCAAACCAATCACAAAACTTCAGAATACGTTTTACGGTATGGCAGTCAATCTTCCCGAATGCTGTGTTCGGTGCATTGCGATCAGTAGGGCGGTCGACACGGCTTCCTATGGATAAAAGGTTTTAAGCCTATAGGGGTCTCCAAATATATACTCGACGGTACTTGGGAGCACAATCCGTACTGGCACTTATCGTCTCACAGTGGAGGAATCACCCAACCATCAGTGAGGACAACAGTTACCAGGCTTTACGACGCCGGAACACGTCTCTAGCCTAGACCTCTATGTTGTGCGTTAAGTTCCAATGCGTTGTTAGATTCATTCAATTTATTTTAAGTTGATCTTTCTTAGAAGTTTACCTTTTTGGATCACCACAAGATGTAGATGTAATTCCTAAATGCAATCTAAATATGATAAGCAAGCTTTTATCTCTTTTCAACAATGAAAATCCTAGCTACAAGGGGAAAAGAAAGACACAATCTTTTCTCAAAGAGCAAAGAGCACACTGTAAATGCACTTTTCCTAAATCAAACCATACAAACTATCAATATGCAAATGCACAAATGCATGTATTTGTTTTCACTTTCTTAATATTGATGCCTAAAAGGAAAGTTGATGTACAAATTTGAATTTGCTTTCAAGTGAAAAATACAAACAAGCTTCTTTTTCGAAATCAAAAATGTAGAGAAGATTACGACACTTTATGATTTTGAAGTAAACACTCGTTTCGACACTAGAAAGAGACAAATTCAAACCAAAGCAAAAGTAAAAAGTATAATCAGCTGTCAATAGCAAGCAAACTTTCTCCTAAGATCAAAATCGACACTTACGATAGATCTAAATCTAAGGACGACAGTATGACTATTTTACTTTTCAATGGAAAACTGTAAATGATGTAACAAACACACAAAGAACATCTACAGTCTTTTTGTACAAAGGAGGCTCGAATTAAGGCAAAGAAAAGGGGTTTTCAGATAGGTACACACACTGATAACAGGCTGCAAAAAACAGAGATAAAACTGAACAAAATGAAGCAAAGAACCTCAGCTGCACAGGGCAAGGGCTGATCAGCGCACCTGTTGCATAGAGAAACTGAATTGCAGCGCAGGTAGCCCTCTCGGGACCTGCGTTGAAATGCAGAACCTCTTCACAGAGCCTGCGCTGGGGCAGAAACGAGACTTCTATCCGGGTTCTGGGTCACGGTTTGCAGTTTAATCTATGGATTTTGGCCGAGTAAAAGCAATCAGTAAGGTACAATTAGAGGGATGATTTAAAGGAGGACTAAGAGCTATCACAAAGGGCAATTAGAGCATTTGTGGATTAGCTGTTCAAATCATAAACAAATCCAGTGGGTGGATTGAAGTAGCAACTACTTTGCATTTGATAATGGCAAATGCAGTTCGATTGCTACTTCTGTGTTTATGAATCAAACAACAAAAGAAACACAAACAAACTAACTAGACACGCTCCCCAGCGGAGTCGCCATTTTGTTATTGGGAAAAGTATCTATTCAGAACGCCCCTATCCCACTCTAAGGTGTGACAGTGCCACAACAACAAACAAGGAAAACTACTTGTGTATTCTTCTTTATGAAATGTAAACAAAGAGGAAGGATGAACTAACCTGTGTCTTGCGCTAGTTTGTTGATCCAAACGCTCTCCTCTTTGTTAGCTTCCAACTCCCTACTCCCTTACTCGCCCAGCTTCACCAAGTTCCTGCAAGATCACAGAAGAGAGAAACTACACAAAGACATAGATTTACATTCATAAATAGCTTAGGATCAGATTTAAGCTAAACATGCAAATATAACAAAACATCATTGATACACAAGCATGTAGGAGAAACTCAAATAGTTTTATTGATGCAATAAGAAGATCCAGGAGGAGATACAACCAAGTGAGTCCCGATCCAGCATCTACCTCCCAGCAAAGGAATCCCTTCCCCACCTCCAACAAAGCATAAATCACCCAATGCACTAATCTCAATCTCAAACCAACAACAATTCTCTGCAAAGTACAAAATTCCAGCCTCTGGATCTCTGGGATGAGGGATCCATATATAGATGTAAGCAGAGAGGATGAATCAACTTATGTTTTGACTTGTGGCTTCTCCCTGTCAGTTCTTGCTTCCACTTGGAGACTGAGAGCCTCTTACTCATCACTGGTCGAATTCAGTGAGGCAAGTGTCATTGGAGAAGATTCTGGAAGCTTCCATTGTCTCTCCACCTCGTTGAATGACTCTGCCACTTGTCATTTCCCGCTCAACGCACCTGGGTAGTGCATTCAAGTGCGTTGCAACGCACCTAGCCAGTGTATTTGGGTGCTTTGCAACGCAGCCAGCTAGTGGAGCATCTGAATTGATCCTGATTTGACTAGTTTTGAGCAGTTTCTGGTGGAGAACTTCTGGGAGAAGCTGTCATTAGTTGACCTTGTTCCTTTAGGGGCACGAACAACACTTTTAGGGACTTTGGATCCCTTGGATTATGGGCATTTCATGCTTAGAGCTGTAAGGCACAAAAATGTCTATAACACTATTACCTGTTGTTTTTATTTGATTGGCATTTGGAATTTGAATATATATATATATATATATATATATATATATATATATATATATATATATATATATATATATATATATGTGTGTGTGTGTGTGTGTGTGTATATAGATATATATATATATACACTTTTGTCCATTTAATCGATAAAGTGGAATATAATTGCTATTGATGTGTTTCATTTTATGTTATGAGTATAAGGAATATTGGAATTGTATGTGAATGAGTTGAATAGTGAATTCAACTAACTATTTAATTGAATTAATTACTTTTATATCGTTACTATTAATGTTATAATTTGAAGATATAAATTTTCATGTTATGCATTTTGTTTCTTTTCACTGTAATTAAATTAACACCTGGGTTAATATTATAGTTATTAGTTTATATTTTGTTTTATAATTTTATCAAGATATCACCCTCCAGACTATTCCCTTTCGATTCACCTTAATTGAGTCTCCATATGCTGGAGAAACTTTTTTACGAGTGACTAGACCCATTATAACCAGTCGGAACCACCAACTTCAACAGAAAAAAGTCTAATTTGGGACTTTGACCGGGTGGTCTCCATAATGTTGATTTCAGTCATTTTTGGCCATCAACACATCAATGCCATATTCATTCTTTCTACAACTCCATTTTGTTGACATGTGTATGGAGTAGTCTTTTGTCTTGTTATACCACATTTCTTACAGAACTCTTTAAATTCCTTCATGCATAATTCTCCACCATTATATATCCTCAACACCTTAAAATTCTTCTTTGTCTGATTTTCCACCAAAGGTTTAAATTCCTTAAACATGTCAAAGAATTCATATTTCTTCCCAAGAAATATGTCCATGTATTTCTTGAGAAGTCATTTATAAATGAGACATAGTGCATAAAACTTACCCAGTGATAGAACTGAAACAAGTCCAAACACATCAATGTGCACAAGCTCTAATATCATTTTTTCCCTCTTAGCACCAGCGGGAAAACTCACCCAATTTTGCTTCCCATATACACATTATTCAAAACAATCGAGTTTCGAAGTGAAATTAGACATATCTTCTACCATACCATTACTATACATTATGTGAAGGTCCTTTCCTCAAATCTTTCCCATTCTTTGATGGCACAACATAGTCTTTTTACTAGAGACTACAAGATTGTATGCTCCACTTTTAGGAACGAAAAAATTGTTACACTCATCAATAACAATATTTCCTAGAAACTTGTAAAGAGTTTCGATCCAAACTCCCCTCATCAATACTAGTTGTCCTCGAACCATCTAGCAGGTATCATAATTGAACACTATTTTTACACCTGCATTATCCATTCTACTTACATAAATCAGATTTCTGGCCAATATAGGAATGTGCAAGACACCAGGAAGTGTCTAATCCTTCCATTTTGTAACTTCAACTTGACTTTTCTTCATCCTATGATTTTGGTCTTCCTTTCATCCCCTAGAAATACATCACCACCATCAAGCATGCCTCATGATTTTGGTCATATGAAAGGATGCATTTGAGTCAAACAAGCATGCCTCATGATCTATGTGTGTACTTGAATAATAATCCAAGTACACATCCCCACCTTCATCTAAGGTAGTTTTTTCCTCTCTAGAAGGAGAAACATACAATTTGTTTCCTTTCTTAGGAGTTTTAGATCTACAACCATTTTTGTAATTCCCTTCTTTTCCGCATTTTTAGCATACCTTTACATCTTTTCCTCGAGATTCAGATCTCCCACTTGAGGATTTATTTTTATTTTTGTTCTGGAATCGTCCTCTTACAAACAAGGCATCTCCATTCTGTCTCTCCATATTTTTCCATCTCATCTCCTCTGACAATAAGGATGAGACTATTTCATCAAACTTCAAGGTAATTTTATTTCTACATATAGCAAAAACCAGAATATCCCATGATTCTAGCAGAGAACACAACAGACTGATGCACTTATCTTCATACAAAATTTTGATATCAAAATATAAAAATTGACTTACGATAGTATTGAAGGCATTTAAATGCTCTGTCACCAAGTCTACGTCCTTCATCCTCAGGTTATACATATTTTTTCATAGGACTAATTTGTTCACCAGGGAATTAGATTGGTACAAAGTCCCTAACTTGTCCCACAAAGCCTTTTTCGTAGCTTCCCTTAATAAATTCAATAATACTTAATCTAAGATATATAATCATATTGTGCTCTTTTCCTTCCAATATAATTAACATAGTCTTTTGTCAACATTCGTGTTGGTGTCATACTTAGATCTATATCAATCCATTGATCTCGGTCAACCAATAGATCTTCCATATTGATATTAATAGTGCAAAAATCTGTCCATTGAATTTCTTGATATATATATTTCTAGTGTTCACCATTTCCTTTCAATGCAAGAATCGATGTTGCAAATATCACACTATAATTGAGTCTACCATAGGCCAGGGAAACAAACCCCTTAGCTGCAAAGGAATCCCTTGAAGCTGTAACAACTCTGATACTAGATGTAGGTATTAACCTTGTACAGAAATATCCTACAAATGAATTCTTAAAAATAGAAATATACAATGGCGAGAACATAAAAATAAACACAAAGATTTTCTCGTGGAACCCAAAAATAGGAAAACAACATTGATTTTTCATTATATACCTTTCAACGTTACAATATATTATGTACATGTTGAAGCATTCATAAAACCTAATCCATTGACCCTAAATTACAACAGAATTGTAGTTCCCTTGGTCGGATCTACAAAATACCATGGGAAAAACCATTATGCAAAAAAAATCATATGCAAAAACCATGCACAAAACCATGGGTAGGTTTGCCCACCATCCTTGGGTCCTCTCCCCATCCTTGTTTTTCCCAACCATTATTAATTCCATGTATTGCTAGTCGTGGAAAGAATATAACACATACCCAAGACGATTAACCATACTATTGGTTTGTTTCCTTTATTAATTTATTTTTTTAGTAAAAAATCATCCCAAGCCTATTTTATGTACTCGAATTAGCAAAAGAACAAGTTATCATTAACATGAATTTAAATATCAAATATGTATATCCTTTCCCTCCTATTATCACCTTCCTTTGTGCTAGCATAGGGATTCTTAGTTTATCCTTAAAATTAAGTGGAAAATCCACTCTCCTCTAAATTCCCCCTTTTAGTAGTGTTTGTATGCTTGGGTGGAATTCGATCAATACCTACATGATATATGTAATAACATGAATATACACTCTCTTAATTCACTATGACCTTGAAAAAACTAACCCATGAAGATATTATAATATATAACAAATATTCATGATATTATCGATATTTGTCTTATCGATCACATTGGTTGTGACTAACCATATTTACCTTTTGACCCAAAAACTCTCAAACATGTTAACTCTTACGACCTTCTAGCACATAACTTACTAAGTGTTGGGAACGGGTCCCCTAGAGTCAATTTTGGGATTAAAATCCAAAGTTTTGGGGCATAAAGCCCAATTTTTTGTATAAAAGGTGTAAAGTCTTTGCATTTTGTGGTTGCGGAGTGTGAAGATGTAAAGTGTCATAAAGGGTTTCCGCCCTTCGTTAATGTAAGTCATGTTGGCTTTAGGAGCTCTCCCCATGGTCTGTGGACCATCAGATTATATAAAAAGGGAAGTCTTAGAAGAGTCTAATGTAGTTTTAAGTTCATTTCAGATCTTGATGTTGATGTAATGGGTCAGTAAGAGCTAAGAGTGAAGAGTCTTAGTGTAGGAAAGAGGCTCTGCAGCTGTGTGCATAGAGGCCTAGGATAAAAGTCCGTAGCTAAGTGCACAGACCCCTGAAGCTGAGTGCGTAGGGTAGTTACAGTCTGTAAGAAGATCTGACACATTAATAAAGAATATTATGTTGGAATTATTTGTGTTTGATCTATTTACTTCCGTTATGCGATTATGTTATGTTGAAGACTCGGATTATGATTTAATGCTATATTGATGTGCGAATCTATATGTTTTACTTTGTTATATGAACGCAAGTAATAATATCTGTTTACGTGAAGAATATCTTAATACATGCTGAAGTTATCAGATACTTAAGCCGATCACGGTAAATACAAAGGTAAGAACATTTACAGAAGCTCGTAAGTAGATAAATCACTCGTTTAGGGTTCATGAAGGACAATCGCAGACCTTTGCAAAGGTCTAGAAGTCGAATAAGAGAAATATATCGATAATCCCTAAAGGGCTTATCGATGTGCGCGAAGGCAGGGTTAGGGTACAAAACAACATCACTACCATCTCTGGGTGCAAAAACTTTGTTCCTACTTCCCCCCATACTGCTTCGGGTGAGACTTTAGTGCACGCTCCATGGATTGAGGTTGAAAGGGCCAATAGTGTAGGGATTTTTTAGCTAATTAACGTTGAACCTGAGTCAGGGCCCACTAAGCCAACACTAAGCCCCTTAACCATTAACCCACTAACCCATTAATCATCTTAGCCACTAATACCTTAACACAACAACCCATTAAACATATATCTTGTTAATATATTGAGAAACATACCTCATAAGACACTAACCTTGTTGAATCATTAACTCGTAACTCAAATTGATCATATTCATAATTTGTAACCAAGGTTTACCAAGTAAGTTCCCTTAGTCCCTTAACCGACTGACTGCTTCATCCACTAACCCTTTTAATGCATTAATAATCACCAAGCATGGTTGGTCAATAAATCCTTGAACCTCCTAAAAAATTAACCTAAATAATCCCTAATTTATTGACCCACTAACCCCCAAGGAAATAACTTCTTCACCACCTAACCCATTAATTTACTAGCCCACATACCAACTAACTAATTAGCCGTAATAATCAATTAGCATTTGTACCCCTAATTAAATAAATTCCTTTTCTAGGAACAATATTATCCTATTGACCTCTTAAAATTCTAATTTGAAAACCATTGTTATTTCCCTTGACAGAGGGGATATATGGAAGGAAATTTGTTCCTCGGAGAGAACCAACCTCAAAATAAAAAATGAATTACTTATTTATATGCTCTCTTGATATTCTTTCCCTCACAGTTTTGTGTCCTCATAATGGATCCTCTTACATATATGAAATGTAGACAATCAAGCATAACTCAGGTGTTGCAAATCTAATATTCCAACCTACAAATTACAATGACATAAATTTGAAAATAGTTGTTATCTCCCTACATGGAGGGGATATATGGAAATAAATATGTTCATTAGAGAGAAACTGGATCAAAATACAAAAAAATAATGTATTTATATGGTTCTCATAACATTCCTTCCCTCGAGATTTCGTGTCTTGATGATGGATCCTCTTATGTATCCAAAATGTAGACAATCGAACATGACTACCCTAGTAAATACGAGCTTCCAACCTACAAATTTCTGCCCTACGAGAATCCTCTAATACTTATTCCATTGTTTCCCTAGATTCCCCCTTTTTTTTATATTGCTGCTATGCTTTGTCGATTATTTTCCTGGAAAATGTCTCTTAGTTTCCTATTGTCTGGGTCCTGCTTATTGAAACTACCTCTCATGGTTATATGAGGGTGGGGGTGGGGGGAGATATTGTGCATTTGCACAATATCTCCCCCCACCCCCACCCTCAATTCTATCAGATAATATGGCTAACCACATTTTACATTTTTGTTCAAAGAATACCCCTACTAATGATCTATCATTCTACATGTCTGCCTATGTGATGGATGCCATTTGCTTTTCACTAGACTTCCCTGCATGGGTTGGAAATAAAAACCTTTCGGACCCTCTTCATATGCAAATATATCACAACATTATTTGGGAAGAAAATTGCTTTGATCACTTCAAGTGCATCTTTCATCTTGTAATGATTCTCTTATATCGATCCACTTTCAATTCCATGCTTCCAAGGATGTCTCCCAAGGCTATAGAATGTTTGACAAGGATTAGGAATTATTTTGTTCAAGATATTTTCACTTATGTTAGGGTTTGGGGAATTAATGGTTGCCCCCATGTTCTCCCGCTTTATCTAGGGAAATTTCTCATTGAACTATTAGGACTGGAATTAACCTTGACCTAAAAAGAGCTTTCAAAAATATTTCACCCAAATTTCCTTTGCAAGTTAGTTTATTCACTCTCCAAAATTATGAAAATGTTGAAAGGAAATTTTGGCCTTAAATGAATTAAATATTTCCACCATTCCCAACAGAGATTTCGATCCTTCTTAGGTAGCTTAGAATATAGACACTTAAGCATATATCATAGGTTATGTTAATGAAATTAGCCAATATGATGATTTATTATAGCAGACCTCTTCTTATGATTCAGTTTTCTATAAAGTGAATCAACCGTCTCCAAATAACTTTTAACACTTTATAGTTTTCAGATATTCTTGGAGGACTTCTCTATCAATGCATTTTCTTAAATTACTCGAAGGAGATGGTTTTATGGAAAAGGATATTGCTTCTTCTTCTTAGGCTACACCTCAAATTTCTACACCAAAGCATATCTCTTCTACAAAATCTTGAGATCAAATCTCTTTTGTAAATAATTTGGTTATTGATATCGCTAAATAATGGTAGAGTTTCACTGATATCATTTCAACACCAGTGGATAAAGAAATGGAAAAGGAAACCCCTGAAGTAAACACTTCAGATTTTATTGCTCAACAAATAGTTCTTGTTACTCTAGAATCTTCAAAATCTACTCTTGCACACTGTAGTGTCATCTCTAAAATTCCTATTAATTCTCAATTTAATATAGAAGTGATTCTTGTACATCCAACTTCAGAAATTCAATTTAATGTTGAGGAAATTACACTAATTGAGGTTTTCTACAATCCTCAACACAAAGCTATAATCAAGAAAAGAAGAGTATAGAATGAGCTTCATTCTACAAACACTTCCTTGGAATCCCCTTCATTAGAGTTAGTTTGGAATGGTGCATCAACTGCTCATGAATAATTTGAAGAATTAGCTCAATATGCAAGGGCTTATGCTTCAACGAGCATAGATAAAATAACCCATTTCCAAAAATTATCAAAGAAAAGGATAACATGATTCAATAGTTGGAACAATACATTTCACAATCTTAAACACAACTTTAGGCGCAAGTCACCTTAGTCAAGAGTCAACATTCTACTGAAATCAAACAAAAAGATGATAATTTAGAAGAATTATAGCAAAGCATTGAGCAAGCAAGAGAAGGAGCTTTGGATCTTTCGAAATTCAAACATGAAGTTAATGAACTTAATTCACAACTTTAGACATAACAACAACCTCTCTGCAATAAGTTAAGTTTAATACAAGCATAATTCAAACATGTTGATTCATTGGTTGATGAAATTGTATATATGGAAAATCAATATGATGAAGCCAAAAATTATCTTAATAATCTCCTATAATGGAAAGAAGACTCAAAGAGAATATATCCTAATCTTCCAAAAATTGATGAGATGCATAAATCTACTATTCTTGTGAGTTGGAAAGATATTATATGTTTGGTGAGAAAGTTAGTTATTGATGGTCAGGAACTTTCAAGTTCAATTGTTTAATCCATCACCTGGTCATTATTGAAGACGAGTTTAATATCAAGTTGTGAAGAGGATATACTCCCGAAATCAAATACTTTACAAGAAAGATGGATAGATAATAGGGTAGAATGTATTAAAAAGATAAAGTAGTTGTCAAAGGTGGATTTCAAGTTAAACAACTCTTGATTAAAGCACGTGGTTATTTACAAGTACTCAAGACTTTTACAAAATTATCAACTTAACCACTACCAACTCTACAAGATCATGTTTCTAGTTATCAAATAAGCATAAAGTCTCATTATTGTCCTGAGTTGGCCCTTATTTTAGAATTCCATCAACAATGGAAGCAAGCTACTAGCTCCACATCAACAACAAGTCACACGAATTGACCTTTTATTTTTAAAATGAAACTATTAGCTATTTTGTGCAAGTTTGTTTTAGTTTATTTGAGGAAATATTAGAGACTTAGTTTCTCACTTTTCTTTGTAAATAAACTATTTATAAGGCTCTAGAACTCAAACTAAGGGTTTCAAATTTTTGTGAAGAATTGCTTTGTTACACTTTGTAAGTCACTTTTTCATTAATTTAAATTGAATCACACTTTTGGATTTGATATCTATGAAGGTAAAAGAAGTTTTGGTATTTGGAATATATATAT
This sequence comes from Pinus tabuliformis, assembly GCA_031772625.1. NCBI lineage: Eukaryota > Viridiplantae > Streptophyta > Pinopsida > Pinales > Pinaceae > Pinus > Pinus tabuliformis. The sequence continues at coordinate 1,464,841,805 of CM062818.1, forward strand.
ATATATATATATATATATATATATATATATATATATATATATATATATATATATATATATATATATATATATATATATATATATATATATATATATATATATATATATATATATATATATATATATATGCAGTGTTACTTTTCCTTTTAATCGATAAAGTGGAATATAATCGCTATTGATGTGTTTCATTTGTTGGTTATGAGTATAAGGAGTATTGGAATTGTATGTGAATGTGTTGAATATTGAATTCTACTAACTATTTAACTGAATTCATTACTTTTATACTGCTACTATTAATGTTATAATTTGAAGATATAAATTTTCATGTTATGCATTTTGTTTCTTTTTCAGTGTAATTACATTAGCACTTGGGTTATGAAATATTATAATTATTAGTTTATTTTTGTTTTATAATTTTATCAGATATCACCATCCAGATCATTCCCTTTCCATTCACCTTAATTGAGCCTCCATATGCTGGAGCAACTTTTCTATGGGTAACTAGACCCATTATAACTAGTTGGAACCACCAACTTCAATAGAAAAATGTCTAATTTGGGACTTTGACTGGGTGATCTCCATACTATTGATTTCAGTCATTTTTGGCCATCAACACATCAATGTACTATTCATTCTTTCTACAACTCCATTTTCTTGACTTGTGTATGGAGTAGTATTTTGTCGTGTTATACCACACTTATTACAGAAATCTTTGAATTCCTTCATCTGTAACTCTTCACCATTATCTATCCTCAACGCCTTAATATTATTCTCTATATGATTTTCCACCAAAGGTTTAAATTATTTAAACATGTCAAAGACTTCATATTTCTTTATGAGGAAATAAATCTATGTATTCCTCTAGAATTCATTTATAAATGAGACATAGTACATAAAACTTATCCAGTGATGGAAACGAAACAAGTCCAAACACATCACTATGCACAAGCTCTAATACCGTTTTTTCCCTCTTAGCACCAGAGGGAAAATCACACGATTCTGCTTCCCATATACACAATATTCATAAAAATGGAGGTCCAAAGTGAAATTAGACATACCTTCTACCATACCATTACCATGCAGTTTGTGAAGGTCCTCTTCTCTAATCTTTCCCATTTTTTGATGCCACAACATAGTCTTTTTACTAGAGACTACAAGATTTTATGCTCGACTTTCAAGAATGAAAAAAATTGTTACACTCATCAATAACAATATTTACTAGCAACTTGTAAATATTTTTGATCCGAACTCCCCTCATCAATAATAGTTCTCCTTGAACCATCTTGTAGGTATCATTCTTGAACACTATTTTTACATCTGCATTATCCATTCTACTTACATAAATCAGATTACTGGCCAAGATAGGAATGTGTAAGACACCAGGAAGTGTATAATCCTTCCATTTTGTAACTTCAACTTGAATTTTCTTCATCCTATGATTTTGGTCTTCCTTTCATCCCCTAGAAAGACATCACCACCATGAAAAATGCCTCATGATTTTGGTCATATGAAAGGATGTAGTTGAGTCATTCAAGCATGCCTCATGATATAGATGTGTACTTGAAGAATAATCCAAATACACATCCCCACCTTCATCTAAGGTAGTTTTTGCCTCTGTAGGAGGAGCATCATCCAATTTTTTTCCTTTCTCAAGAGTTTCAGATCTACAATCATTTTGTAGTTCCCTTCTTTTTTGCATTTTCAGCATACCTTTATAGGTTTTCCTTGAGGTTGAGATCTCCCACTAGAGGATTTTTTTGTTTTGTTTATTCTGGGATCATCCTCTTACAGACAAGGCATCTCCATTCTAGCTCTCCATATTTTTCCATCTCATCTCCTTTGACCATAAGGATGAGACTATTTCATCATACTTCAAGGTAGTTGTATTTCTACCTATAGCAAGAACCATACTATCCCACGATTCTGGCAGAGAACACAATAGTCTGATGCACTTATTTTCGTATAAAATTTTGATATCAATATATAACAACCAACTTATCATAGTATTGAAGGCATTTATATTCTTTGTCACCGAGTCTGCATCCTTCATCCTCAGGTTATACATATTTTTTCATAGGAATAATTTTTTCACCGAGGAATTAGATTGATACAAAGTCCCTAACTTGTCCCACAAAGCCTTTATCGTAGCTTCCCCTAATACATTCAATAATACTTAATTCGAGAGACATAATCATATTGTGATATTTTCCTTCTGATCTAACTTAGCACAGTCTCATGTCAACATTCTTGTTGGTGTCATACCTAGATCTATATAAATCCACTTATCTCGGTCCACCAATAGATCCTCCATATTGATATTAATAGCTCAAAACTATATCCATTGAATTTCTTGATATATTTCTTTCCACTCTTCACCATCTCCTTTCACTACAATTATCAATGTTGTAGATCTCACACTATAACTAAGTCTACCATAGGCCAAAGAAACAAACCCCTTAGGTGCAAAGGCATCCCCTTGAAGTTGAAACAACTCTGATACTAAACGTAGGTATTAACCCTGTATAGAAATCCCCTGCAAATGAATTCTTAAATATAGAAAAATACAATGGAGAGAACATACAAATAAACACAAATATTTTCTCGTGGAACCCAAAACTAGGAAAACCAGATTGATTTTTCATTATATCCCTTTCAATGTTACAACATATTATATACATGTTGAAGCATTCATAAACCCTAAAACATTAAGCCTTGATTAGAACATAATTGTAGTTCCCTTGTTCGAATCTACAAAATACCATGGGAAAGACCATTACGAAAAAAACCATGTGCAAATACCATGCAGAAAACCATGGGTAGGTCTGCCCACCATCCTTAGTCTGCCCAACCATTATTAGGTCCATGTATTTCTAGTCGTGGAAAGAATATAACACATACCAAGATGATGAACCATACTATTGGTTTCTTTCCTTTATTCATTTAATATTTAAGTAAAAAATGATCCTAATCCCATTTGAAGTACTTAAATCAACAAAAGGACAAGTTATCATTAACATGACGTTAAGGATCTAATATGTATATCCTTTCCATCCTATTATCACCTTCCTTTGTGCTAGCATATGGCTTCTCAATTTATCCTTAAAACTAAGTGGAAAGTCCACTCTCCTCTAAATTACCCCTTAGTAGTGTTTGTATTCTTGGGTGTAATTCGATCAATACTTACATGATATATGCAATAACATGAATATACACTCTCTTAACGCACTATGACCTTGAAAAAATAACCCATGAAGGTATTCTAATACACAACAAATATTCAGATATTATCAGTAGTTGTCCTATTGATCACATTGGTTGTGACTAACTGTTACACTAAAATTTGTCACCATGACTATTTGCAGTTAGTATGGCTCCATCAACTGTCATGCTATCCTCCTTGGCAAGTCTCATACCTCTGCTCTTCATGTCAAACTCCAAGAAAGAGAGAAAGTCTTTAAAAATTTATATAACTTTGGGTACGCAGTTTCTCTTAGCCTTACCTGCGTGTACGCACCTCAAGTTCACATTCCATGCGTACTTGTATGCTCTGTTTGTAAAGGGGTGGGTGCGTACCCCTGTAAGGGTCAAAAGGCGCGAGTTTTACTTCAAAAAAGTTAATTGTGGTCGATTCTAGAGCATTCTAGAAGTTTGTTTGACGTGTATTGAGCGCCTCCAGATGGTTCATGTATCCCTATGAAAGAGGAACTTATCCCATCAAGAGGGGAGCTATCCCATTCAAAGAGGGGCTTATCCCATTGATGGTGGACCTGATTAACTTCCTCTAGAGCACTATAAATACTGGCATTGGGCCAGAGGGAGGAGAGGTTGAAAGCTGAACATTCCTAAGGGTAGATGCTGTTGGAATTAGGACTCCCTTGTAAAGCTTGAGAGGAGAGATTCCCATCCTTTCCTAGCCTTATTTGAGAGTGGGTGAGCTGATCAAAGTAAAGGAAAACTCTTGCTGGACCCTAGGAGGGACTTGCACAACACCAAGGCTCAGGTTGTAATGGTTCCTTTTGTTACCTTTGAATGCAAATGAACTTATTTTTCTCAACAGATTGTTATTCATGGTTTGTTTCATATACTCCTTGGTCCATATGATAGATATGTATTGTTTTATGAGTTTATCAGGTGCTATTTAATCTTTTGGCTTGTTAGTGAATGCAGGTTTCGAAGAGAAGGAGGAGCTCATCCGGATCGGCGAGGCTGGACTACTACAAAGCGTTGGACTAGAGGTATGTTAAGGATCCCCTGATTACTTGTATTTGCAATGCATTTTTAGAGAAAAGTAGCTTTATTTGTCTTGTTTGTCACTAGAAAGCTTTTGCTTCTAGGGAGGTCGGTTGTGTCCGCACTAACGACTCTTTCCGCATGACACTAACCATATTGACCTATTGACCCCAAAACTCTCAAACATGTTAACTCTTAAGACCTTCTAACACATAACTTACTGACCTACTTAACCATTAACCCACTAATACCTTAACACACTAATCCATTAAACATATATCTTGTTAATATATTGATAAACATACCTCATAAGACACTAACCTCGTTGAATCATTAGCTCTTAACTTGAATTGACCATATTCATAATTTGTAACTATGGTTTACCAAGTAAATTCCCTTAGTCCCTTAACTAACTAACCTCTTGATCCACTAACCATTTTAATGCATTAAAAATCACCAAGCATGGTTGGTCAATAAATCGTTTAACCTCCTGAAAAATTAACCTAACTAATCCCTAATTTATTGACCCACTAACCCCCCAGGATATAAGTTTTTCACCACCTAACCCATTAGTTTACTAACCCACACACATAATTAATTAACCCTAATAATCAATTAACACTTATACCCATAATTAACTAACTTCATTTTTCAGGAACAATATTATCCTATTGAACTCTTTAAATGCTAATTTGAAAACCATTGTTATCTCCCTTGACAGAGGGGATATATGGAACAAAATTTGTTCCTCGGAGAGAACCAACCTCAAAATACAAAAGGAATTACTTATTTATATGGTTCTTTTGATATTCTTTCCCTCATAGTTTTGTTTCCTCATAATGGATCCTCTTACATATATGAAATGTAGACAATCAAGCATAACCCAGGTCTTGTACATCTAAGCTTCCAACCTACAAATTCCAACCACATAAATTTGAAAACCATTGTTATCTCCCTACATGGAGGGGATATATGGAAATAAATATGTTCATTAGAGAGAAATGGGATCAAAATACAAAAACATTACTTATTTATATGGTTCTCATAACATTATTTCCTTTGGGATTTTGTGTCTTGATGATGGATCCTCTTATGGATCCAAAATGTAGACAATCAAACATGAATAGCCTGGTAAATACGAGCTTCCAACCTACAATTTCCAACTACAAAAAATTGAAACCATTATTATCTCCCTCCACGGAGGGGATATATCGAAAGAAGTATATTTATAAGAGAACTAGGATCAAAATACAAAAATAATCACTTATTTATATGGTTCTCTTGACATTCTTTCCCTCGGGATTTTGTGTCTTGATGATGGATCCTCTTATGGACTTGAAACGTAGACAATAAAACATGAATAGCATGGTAAATAGGACCATCCAACCTAAAAATTCCAATCATAGAAATTTGAAAACCATTGTTATCTCCCTCCATGGAGGGGATACATGGAAAGAAATATTCATTCAAGAGAACCATGATCAAAATACAAAAAGGATTACATATTTATATGGTCCTCTTGACATTATTTCGCTCAGGATTTTGTGTCCTAGTGATGGATCCTTTTATGGATCTGGAATGTAGACAATCAATCATGACTACTATGGTAAATCTAAGTTTCCATCCTACCAATTCTAACCACATAATTTTGAAAACTATTCTTATCTCCTTTCATGGAGGGGATATATGGAAATAATTTTTTTCGTTAAAGAAAACCATGATCAAAATGCAAAAGGAATTACTCATTTATATGGTTCTCTTAACATTCCTTCCCTTAGGATTTTGTGTCTTGATGATAGATCTTCTTATGGATATAAAAGATAGATTATCAAAAATGACTACTGTGATAGATTATCAAACATGACTACTGTGGTAAATCCAAGCTTCCAGCCTATAAATTCCAAGCATATAATTTTGAAAACCATTGGGATATATGGAAATAAATTTGTTCATTAGAGAGAACCATGATAAAAATACAAAAGGAATTACTTACTTATATGATTCTCTTGACATTCTTTTCCTCATGCTTTTTTGTCTGGGCGATATATCCTCTTATGGACCTGAAAATTACAAAATAAAACATTAGTAATGTGGTAAACCTGAGCTTCCAGGCTACAAAATGCTGATTTCTAAACATACAAAGATCATAACTTGTAAACCCAAGGAACCTACTTACCTTTACTTCTAGTTGACCATCATGATGATCATAATTGACCATAATGAGACATTATTAACCATGGTTAATCCATATTGACCGTACTAATAATGTTAACCATATTTAACTTTAACTAACACACAAACCTATAAACATTGTACCCTTTAAACCCCTAACCTCATCATCCCACTGATCATTAACCTTGTTGATTTTATTTTCCATTTGCAAAGACTATGGAACCTACAATCAAGTTTATTTAGCTAATTTTTTAGACTTCTCATGAAAATCCCACTGAGAACAAACCATTATCACTAATGGGTGAAACATTGAAACAATATCTCTTAATTCTCTCATAAATTAACTTCCTTATCTACTAAACCTATTAATCACGAGTCTCCCAATTTACCTTTTATTATTATTTTCTTTTAATATTTTCTTATGGTAAAAATTCTATATATATATGAGGATTACTCTTTTTTTTTAATTATGCCGAGTGTTCCCTTTGAAAAAAACTCCCCCAAACTGCCCCATGTACCTGTCTGCACCATCGGATTACATGTTAGATGATTAAAACATTGTTTGTCGTCGGATATCTCTGCATTTGTATGGTTTGGCTAGCCATTGTTTAGCATTAACATTGCCATAAAAATCCACGATCGTGATTACCTTGGTGGTTAGGATAACCACCTACGTTGTTAAGTTTTCTCCGTTTTCATTGGCAAAACATGGTTTTATATTCAAAGCGTACATGGTCTAAATGTTTTTTTCTCCTGCATTTTTTGGTGAGATGTGAGGGACTCTATAACAAAAGTCATTTAGCTTGCTTGCCTATGAAATCGCCATTCGACTTACTTGGGTATGAAACCATTCAACTTACTTGGGTATGGATGATTCCCTCTCCGAATTTTTTTTTCTCCTGCGTTTTCTAGTCATATGTGAGGGATTCTGTAACAAAAAATATTAAGCTTGATTGGGTATGAAACCACCATTCGACTTGCTTGGGTATGAAACCTTTCAACTTTCTTGCATATGGATGATTCCCTCTCCAAATAATTTTATCGCCTTTTGCTCCAATGGGTGAGGGTACATACCTGACTGTGCTCGCTTGGTGTTTTTTCAATAATGCATTTAGCTCCTGAACATGAGGATGCATCCACTGTCATGCCATTTACTTGTAATGATTCCTTCTTGTGTCTTTTTTCTTACCTTTAGTTTTTTTTCTAGTGAATTTTAGTTCAAATCTTGTTCCAACTATTCTAATTCACAACCTCTTTGATTCATTCAAATTCGACCCTCTTTCTTAGTTAGTAAATTTTAGTTCAGCTAGACAAAACCCTAACCTTAGGGTTTTCTTTTGTATCCAGAAGAAAATGGATCTACAGCTTGGCTATGTTGAACCCTTAGGGTTTCTCCATTTTCTAGATACTCTATGGTGGCATGACGATGTCTGGTCCTAGGATTTGAAATGTGGTCTCTTGGAATTCCTTGATTGCTGGGTGTACTCGACATTATTTGATATATCAATTTCTCTCTGTTGTTGTAGTCCGTTCAGGCTTGCGGATGTTGCTAAGGAGGGAATGACAACAGATCCTTGTCTTTTCTTAATCACAGAGTGGTCATTGGATACCAAAGTCTACAGAAACAAAATCATGATGCATTAGTCGAGTACTAGCTTAGTTGCAAACAATTAGGTAGGAGATTTCAAAGAAGTTCTAGAAGCTTCCCATGCAGCTTAGTTTCAAAGGTACATGGTTCCCCTGTTTCGGCCAATTGAACATTGCCTCAATAGTTCCCATTGCCAGGTGGCTGAGAGGGATTATTTTTGTGGAACGACGATCACATTATATGTTTGATTTTATAATTTGATAGCTGTAAGTTTGCTTGGACAACACAAATATGTCATTTCGCCACTTATTTTTCCCTCTTTGGAAAGGAATACAAAGAATCATTGAAATCAGGTTGTTCGTAAGAAAAATGTTTTAGGGAAATGGATGGAATTTTTTTTTAGGATTGCCAGAGTGAGTTTCATGAAGAGGAAGAAAAGGAAAAAGGAGCACAATAAAGGAATGAAATGAAATGGAAGCCTCTTGAACCAGTTGTTACTTGAACAGATATAAGTAATAAAGTTGTGGTTGCAGCATATCTGACAAGTAGCAACCTACCTTCAGCCAAACAGTGTAAGGAATCAAATCATCATTGACCAATACTATTTCCTAGGTTGTACAACCCAGGTGATCATCATTCTCCTCCTATCTAAACATTTTCCCTTTATTTTATTTTATTTCTATTTTTTTTGTCCTATATGGCACTTGAAGATTGAAGTATCATATCATCATAGAAGTTCTGCAACTTATTTTCCAGTTTTGGTTTCACTGTTAAGACTGTATTTAGTTTATAACTTACTTTGTTGTAAATATTGGCTATGGTTGTGCAAGAATCTAATATGAATGTCAAGATCACTGATAGCTCATACAAAAACATAAGGGGAACCTAAATAACACCGGAGGCCATAAATTTAAGTTGCAGTAAACGTTTTCCCTATGAAGCTAACAAATTGGAGAATGTGAATTTGAGCAAGATGGAAATCACCATTGCTGCAATAATTGGCATTGGAGATACTATAGGTCATCTCTTTGAAGCACTGTTTTGATTTCATCTCAAACTAGGCTTAATTTTTTTTTCAACATTGCAACTTTTTGGGTGTATATCAAGTTGAATCTTGTTTTGATTTTAGTCTCCCCACACATAAAGCAGATTTAGTTTTAATTTTAGTTATAGAAGCTTTTGGATTCACATGATTTAACATTTTGAATAATTTAGATGGGTTTTTCTACTATAGTAATCCATGGTTTATATGTAGATAAATATGATTAGGCTTGAAGGCAAGATGGCAATATTCATTGCTACAACCATTGGCAGTGGAGAGACAACATGGCATCTCTTTGCAACACATGGTGCCCAACACCTGAGAGTAGATGTCAAAATCATAGAGATGGGAAATACATTTGAATTCATCCATTGAAATGTGAGGAATGAAGATCATGTGGTAACCACAATGGACAAGGGCATTGGATTTCCTCCACCACAACCCAGGCCATTCATATGCGTGGGTGTGAACCAATATCCTTGGATTTGGGAGAAACTTGCTGGAGTTTTCACCTCCCTCAAACTGTTCTTTAAACACTCTGGATGTGGCTTAGGCATCGTTTTTTACTACATAGAGGATTCTATCTTTATTAGTGGACATTATTTGATGGTGGATGTAGGAATATAGAGACAAACCTCTATGATAGTGCTCGTTTGTAGACCACTCATTCCCCTCTACTTTGTTTTCAATTTGGGCTCATTTTTTATTTAAGGTTAGCAACCTATGGGTGCATAGCTTTCATTTTAGCTTTCTAATTTTAATTTTGGTTTTTGGTTTCATTTGCACAGGTTGATATCTACTTGTCAAACTCTATGTACTGGCTTCAGTTCTGAACTTTTGATTTTAGTGATGATTCAGAAGAATTAGAAGAAGTTGGAATCTTTGCAGGGAGGTTATTTCACAGAAGAGGCTTTGATCATCAAGGGGAAATGCCTCAAGGAATTGGAGCTATGGTGTTTTTTTATACTATTTATACTTTTTGGAGAGTTGGCTATGCTTCTTGTGGTAGCAACCTTACAACATTCTCTTGTCCTTGGTGTTATTGCATACATTGTTATGAGTACACATGAAGAGAGTCTCCCTCAAATTGTCAGTAAGACCAGGCCTTAGAACTGGCATATTAATACTAATGTGTCTAGTCATTTTGCAGAAAACATTGCAGGCACTGCAATGATTGGTTTTAATGAAATCACTCGTTGGAAAAGTGTTGGAGTTAGAACAAATGGAGAGGTTGTTGTTGTGGTTTTCAATCATGCTGTTTGCGTTTAGGGTTGCTTGAAAACATGACTATGCCACAAATATGGGAATGTCATCAAGGATAGGAGCATTTGTTACCTATGATTACTAGGTCTCTTGGAATTCATTGATTACTGGGTATACCCGACATTATTTTATATATCAATTCCTCTTTGTTGTTGTAGTCCGTGCAAGCTTGCGGATGTTGATAAGGAGGGAACAACAAAATATCCTTTTCTTTTCTTAATCACAGAGTGGTCATTTGATTCCAAGGTCTTCAGAAACAAAATCATGATGCATTATTCAAGTACTAGCTTAGTCGTAAATAATTAGGTAGGAGAGTTCAAAGAAGTTCTGGAAGCTGCCCATGCAACTTAATTTCAAAGGTACATGGTTCCCCTGTTTCGGCCAATTTAACATTGCCTCAATAATTCCCACTGCAGGTGGTTGAGAAGGATTATTTTGTGGAACTTTGATCACATTATATGTTTGATTTCCTGATTTGATAGTTGTAAGTTTGCTTGGCCAACACAAATATGTCATTTCTCCACTTATTTTTCCCTCTTTGGAAAGGAATACAAAGAATTATTGAGATTAGGTTGTCCATAAGAAAAATGTATTAGGGAAATGGATGGAAATTTTCTTCAGGATTGTTAGAGTGAGTTTCATGAAGAGGAAGCAAAGGCAAAAGGAGCACAATAAAGACATGAAATGACATGGAAGCCTCTGGAAGAAGTTGCTACTTGAACATATATAAGTAATAAAGTAGTGGTTGTAGCATATCTGACAAGTAGCAACCTACCTTCAGCCAAACAATGTAAGGAATCCAATCATCATTGACCAATGCTATTGCCTAGGTTGTACTGCCTAGGTGATCATCATTCTCCTCCTATATAAACATTTTTCCTTTATTTTATTTTATTTTATTGCTAGATTTTTTTCTGTATGGCACTTGAAGATTGAAGTATCATATCACCATAGACGTTCTGCAACTTATTATCCTGTTTTGGTTTAATTGTTAACACTGGATTTAGTTTTATAACTTAATTTGTTGTAAATATTGGCTTTGGTTGTGCAGGAATCTAATATGAATGTCAATATCACTGATGTCTCATACAAAAACATAATGGGAACCTCAATAACACCGGAGGCCATTAATTTAAGTTGTAGTAAAATATTTCCCTATGAAGAGATCAAATTGGAGAATGTGAATTTGAGCAAGATGGAAATCATCATTGCTACAATAATTGGCATTGGAGATACTACATGTCATCTCTTTGAAGCATTTTTTTGATTTCATCTCAAACTAGGCTTAATTTTTTTTTCAACATTGCAACCTTTTTGGTGTATATCAAGTTGAATCTTGTTTTGATTTCAGTCTCCCCACAGATAAACCAGATTTAGATTTAATTTTAGTCATGGAAGCTTTTGGATTCACATGATTTGATATTTTAGATAATTTAGATGGGTTAGTAATCCATTGTTTATATGTAGCTAAATATGATCAGGCTTGAAGGAAAGATGGCAAGCATCATTGCTGCAACCATTGGCAATGGAGAGACAATCGGTCATGTCTTTGCAGCACATGATGCCCAACACCTGAGAGCAGATGTGAAAATCACAGAGCTGGGAAATACATTTGAGTTCATCCATTGAAATTTGAGGAATGAAGAGCATGTGGAAACCACAATGGACAAGGTTAGTGTATTTCTTCCACCACAACTCGGGCCATTCATATGCGTGGGTGTGAACCAATATCCTTGGATTTGGGAGAAAATTTCTGGACTTTTCACCTCCCTCAGATTGTTCTTTAAACAATCCGGATGTGGCTAAGGCATCGTTGTTTACTATTATAGAGGATTCTATATTTATTAGTTGACATTTTTTGATGGTGGATAGTAGGAATACAGAGACAAACCTCTATGATAGTGCTCGTTGTTGCACGACTCATTCCCCTCTGTTTTGTTTTCAATTTGGGCTCATTTTTCATTTAAGATTGGCAACCTATGGGTGCATAGTTTTGATTTTAGCTTTCTAATTTTAATTTTGGTTTTTGGTTTTATTTGCACAAGTTGATATCTACTCGTCAAACTCTATGTACTGGCTTTAGTTCTGAACTTTTTATTTTAGTGATGATTCTGAAAAATTAGAATAAGTTGGAATATTTGTAGGGAGGTTAAAACACAGAAGGGGCTTTGATATTCAAGGGGAAATGAGTCAAGGAACTAGAGCTACGGTGTTTTTTAATAATATTTCTACCTTTTGGAGAGTTGGTGATGCTTCTTGTGGTGGCATCCTTACAACATTCTGTTGTCTTTAGTGCTATTGGATACATTGTTATGAGTACACATGAAGAGAATCTCCTTCAAACTGTCAGTAAGATCAGGCCTTAGAACTGACATATTGAGACTAATATGGCTAGTCATTTTGCACAAAACTTTGCAGGCACTGCAATGATTGGTTTTAATGAAATCACTCTTTGGGAAAGTGTTGGAGTTAGAACAAATGGAGAGGTTGTTGTTGTTGTTTTCAATCATGTTGTTTTCATTTAGGGTTGCTTGAAAATATGACTATGCCACAAATATGGGAATGTCATCAAGGGTAGGAGCATTTTTTACCAAGGATTACTTATTTGATGGGATTTCTTACATAATCTATATAACTGCTTGTTGGATAGCCAAGTTTCCTTTCTTCTGATAATCATATAAAAGAAGCTTCTCTCTTATTCTTTCATAAAATTCTCTGAGAGGGACTATATTTTCATGCCAAAGGTGACCCAAATCCTTAATTACAGGTAGGAGTTCTTTTCAGTCCTTGCAAGTCCCTTTAACTCCTTTTCAGTCCTTTTGAGTCCCTTCCCTAAGAAGCCTCAGAAAAATAGTTCCTCCTTCGTTAAGACTGGCTTTGTAGACAATGCCAAAGCTAGTTGACCTGTTGTATTCAACACATCCTCCATCGTGAGATTCTCCCCACCTTCAAAACCACCAATCTTCCCTCCCCTATTTCTTCATCTTCAAATTCATTCATAGAAGGTCCCCTCCTCCCAGTACTTTCATATTGTGGGCACTTCAAGATTTACATATTTCTTTCTTTTGATCATTGAGATGTGTTTTGGTAGATACCTGGCGACCTCATTGCACCAGCCAACACAAAACAAATTCAAAATAAATACTGGTTGCAGTTCACTAAGGTTGATGGTCTCATAGTGAATGGTGGGGGATGTTTGGATGGACAAGGAAGCTCCTCGTGGAATTGTAAAAAAAATAAGCAAGTATGAATAAAGTTATCAGTTGTACCATCAGTCATCTGTTTCCTTTTTAGTGATTTGGGTAGCATCTACTTACACATCTTCATACTTATATTGACTAAAATGCATTGTTTGGTGTGTAGTGAAAACTCAGGCCCGAGGTATTGCTTCTATCTATTTAATTGGTTTTGAACTTAGCTAGATTATAGATTTTGGGAATATTTTGGGATGTTTATTTTGTTTAATTTTATTTGGATTGCAATTTTTGGAAATATTTTGAAATATTTGATTTTGTTTAATTTGATTTGACTTAGCTTTTATCTATCAAATTCTGAAGTATTTCCAAACTACAAAAAATTCATCTAATATAATTGTTGAACAATTAAGCATTTACCTTCGCGATCTTGACATTGTGAAATGATAATGGGCAGTCTTGACATTGTGAAATGATAATGGGTAGTCTTTATGATTCTTAGGCACTACCAATATAGTGCTGAAAGATATTACTTCCATCAACAACAAGAAGTTCCATATCTCCATTGATGCAAGTAAGAATTTCGTCGCTGAGCGATTGACTATCAAGGCCCTAGAGGATAGCCCCAATACTGATGGAATTCACATATCTTCTTCCAATGTCCAGCTTCTTCCAATATCTAGCTTCGAAATCTCAACATAGGAATAGGTGGATTATATTTTCCAACAACATTCTAAAATTGTTGGAGAAAGGAGAACTATTGTATTAAAGATAATAGTTTTAACTTTGTTTGTGCAGGAGATGATTGTATTGGTATTTTGGAAGGCACTTCCAATCTTAACATTGAACAGGTTACTTGTGGACAAGGCCATGGAATTAGGTGAAATAGTTTCATCAAAATTTTAAATAGACAAAGGATATGACCATTCAATGTAGTGCATTGACAATAGATTTTTGTTATTATTATATAGTGTGGGAAGCCTAGGCATATATCTTTCTCTTAATGGAGTCACCACTGTCACTGTAAAAGGAGTTTCTTTCACTGGCACTGACAATGGAGTTAGAATCAAAACATTGCAAGGAGGAAAGGGCTTTGCTAAGGGCTTAAAATTTGAGAACATACAGATGAACAATGTAAGGAATCCAATCATCATTGACCAATACTATTGCCCAGGTTGTACTGCCCAGGTGATCATCATTCTCCTTCTATCTAAACATTTTCCCTTTATTTTATTTTATTGTTAGATTTTTTTTTATTTTTATTTTTTTTTCTGTATGGCACTTGAAGATTGAAGCATCATATGACCACATAAGTTTTGCAACTTATTTTCTAGTTTTGTTTTCACTGTTAAGATTGGCTTTAGTTTTATAAATTACTTTGTTGTAAATATTGGCTTTGGCTATGCAGGAATCTAATATGAATGTCAAAATCACTGATGTCTCATACAAAAACATAAGGGGAACCTCAATAACACTCGAGGCCATTAATTTAAGTTGCAGTAAATTTTTTCCCTATGAAGCTATCAAATTGGAGAATGTGAATTTGAGCAATGGAAATAAACAAGTACAGTCTCTTTGTATAAAAGCCAAGGGACTTAAAGTTAATTATGTTAAGCCACCTTTGGTTTATTGAAGGGTGAATGCCTATGCTAAATGCCAACCTTAATATACTAGTTGATTTATTAGTTATCTTGTAATTTTATTTCACTGTCAATTTGAGCCTTGGAAATAATGAAGCTCAATGTTTGTGAAAATTCCAAAGGGCTGAAAGTTATTTCTGTCAAGCCCCCCTTGGGTTGTTTAAAAAATTAAATGTTCTTCGAATGTCAAATTGAGTACATTGAACTTTTTAGTAGCTATCATTTAATCTGAAATATGTTCAACTTTTTATAGTTTAATGTACTCTTCTTTACAATATCTTTTCATTGGTTTACTTAAGAATATTTTCATTGAAACAATTGTGTTTCACTTGGTGTATTGATATTTGTGAATTTTGCATAATTATTTTTGGTTATTAATAAGATTTCCAATGATGTTATGTTGGATTTTTAATCTATAAATGAAAATGTATTGTATAATCAAAGACAAGCTAACATAATTTATAGAACTTAAGAACTTTTGATCAAATCAATGATAATACAATTGATGTCACTTATTTTCTTCCTCAAACAAGAAGGTATGTCACTAGCACCAAGTTGTCGGAAAATTGGTTGTTTTGAGTGGCCAACAAGTACATATTCTTTTTATGATCTCAGTGATGTTTTCACCCAAAAAAGTGTTGAATCTTAGATCAACAACATTGACATTAGGTAGACTCCATATTCCTTGAGCTTCTACCTCTGAGAATGTAGTTATTGACTCTGAAGCATTAAGCTTTGGCAAGCATTTCTACTAACTATTTAAAATATACATATGAGAGGGGAATTTCTCTAGTGAAATAGTTTCCGAGAATAAGAAAGCACTACAAGTTTCCTCCTTAGTAGATTTCTTTGCGCAATGAACCATTGAGGGGATTTTCCTACATGTGTAACATGTTTTGCATTCACATATCCAAGCTAATGAGATGACACACTAAGAACATTGTTTTCAGAAAGGATAATTTGTGACAAAAATTTAACTTTCCACTAAACATAAAATCATTAGTAACAACACACATTACAATATAGACTAACACATGACAAGTGCATGAGGGTTCTAAAACCATTCTTGGAATCTCAAGGGAATGTCAGTTCAATGACCTTTCGCATTCCTAGTATATTCCATTTCTGGCATTGTTTTTCCTTCCACATTCTCAAGCTCTTTACAATAATGTAAATAGTAAATACTTACCCAAGGTTTGGTATCATTTCCTTAGATAAAAATTATATCCTTTCAGTGAGACCCTGATATAAACAATGCACACTAGAAACTCGCAAATCAATGAGGCAATGCCTTTCCTGTGTGACAGATGGAAGATTTTACAGGTCTGATTAGTGAGCGTACAAAAGGATCATGGATTTGGAGCGAGGTGAAAATGGAGGCCACCGGGAACATGGATACCTTTCTCCTCTAGTGGAAGTGTGGAACCAAATCCCAAATGGGAGATGCCACTAGTAAGACTTGCAATATTGTGGACATAACCGTGGAAGTGGAAGTAGGAGTGGAAGCCTTTCTTTCTACCTATTTCATTAAAATGAGACTGAAGTAGTGGCACATTTAGCAAGGAAAAGCATCCCTGGTTTAGTTTAAATTCAAAAAGCCTCGTCTCTATTATAAATTGGTTCAATTAAAGCCTATTTCGGTGGCTAGTCAAGTTAGTCGCACACTAAAATTTGGAAAATTTAATTATGTTGGTTGCATTTTTGAAGAAAGAAATGGAAATAGTAGATAATGGTAAATGTTAATCACCTTTTAGTTTTGCCACAACATTTTCTGAGTTAATACATGGTTTTTTCATATAATATTGGTGTTGGATTTGACTTAATCCAAATAAAGAAGTATTTTTAATGATTATATTTTCCAACAATCACAAATCAAAACCACATGGTAAATAAATATACATAATAGAGGAATATATGTTTTTCTTATGAGTATTATGTATTTTGAGTGTTGTTTGGTCTATATTGGTCAATTTTAATGGACTACTCTTCCTAGAACTCAACATATACAAAATGCTCACAGTTAACTCATGTTAACTCATGGGATATCGATGCAAGTGTCCAATCTGTATAAAGCATCATTTAGAAAGTTTTGATGCAATTTTAAATGTAGAAATACAACCATCATATTTTTCATGATGTTATTTTTCTTTATTCACCTCATACATTATAATCTATTATTTGTAATTTTTTATTGAAACTTAAAAAACATCTTAGAAGATCAAGAACCAATATTTGTTACAAGCATTATACTATCTATAAATTTTAGATAATGTAAATCATTTAGCTTTATCTTCCACCTTCACATGCAATTTTTTTATTAATTCTTATTTTCAATAACCATTTACATTTATGCCTTACGATGTTTCCCTTGCAACATCTGGTACAAATGCTAGTATTTTCTTATGGTAAAAATTCTATATATGTGAGGAATAACGTTGAGCATGCCTAATAGTTGAAAATGAGCCTTATACTTAAAGACATATACCTTCTCTTATAAAATTATAAGTTCAAATGATTATAAAAATAAAAATGTATATGTTAATTAATATAAACTCATAATATATAATTAATAAAATTATTTTTTAATAAAATATATATTTATATCATAATTTTCTATTTTTTAATTATTTTATAACATATAAATTTTTATTTTGGAAGCTCTTCCGGTCTAATTTCTCAAAAATCAGGCAGGAATTTATTGAAATCACAAGCTTGATGGGTAACCCTTGCGCAATCCAAGTGCTCTAGGGGTTTTTCAAGGCGCTCAATCCATATATAAAGTTAAAAAACTAGTTTAAATAACACAAATCAAGATTTCACCTCAAATTTTTCTGCCAGATTTCAGCACGAGAAAGTCCAAAAAATCACACTAAAAACAACTCCTTTTGAAATAAACATTAAAATTATTTTCATGAAAAGAAATTTATATAAGTAATTTTTTTTTTAATAAATAAAATATGGATTGATTTAAATTATATTTTCTTCGCCGTAATTACAATTATCACAAAAATATCATCACAAAATAATATTAAATATGATAAATGCCGTCAAATATATTGGAAATTTAGAAATTTAAAAAAAAAATCACAAAGATTTTAAATAGCAGGTACATTGAACTCTTCACTGACCTAGTTTTGAAATATATTTTGTTGGAAGTGTTAACACTCAGGTTGTCCCAAAGCTCCTAAAGGGATACGGCCGAGGTAACCACAAACCAATCTTTGGATTGCAGGTTCTAGCCCACCTGCAATCAGAGAGGGCTCTCTCTTAATGATTTAGCTTTGTTGATGATGATTTTAGGCTAGTTATTGAGTTTAAGGGGTTTTGTTTAAGTTTTGGTGGGATGATTGATGTTTTCAAGTGGGGAGGCATGCATAGTGTGAGAGGTTCAAACCATTGGGCATGGAGTCATGGAATTGGGCTGGTGGTGCGTTTTCTTGGTCACAAGAGGTATATAGAGCAGGGTGGCTACACATGAAACAACCTTTCAAGTTAAAAGGATGAAATGAAGGCTAGGGAATGAAAGGCAACTAAGAATATTTCATTCAGCTTAACAGAGGGAAAGGCGAGTGAACTATATCCAGGAGCAGTCAAGAATCCTTAAATAATAGTCACACATGAATGAAACAGAGCAAATACGAGCCATGAGGAATTCATATTTATTCCTGAATCAAAAGAAAACATATAGAAGTCACAGAAACTGAGCATAGAGTGCAGCCACACAAATTCTAAGCTAATCTTTCTTTCTGTAGCTTAGATGGTGATATATGTATGATATAAACATATATTAATTTAAAACTGAGGTATGAAACACTTATTGGGCCATGTAGCAGCGCAAGAATTCCATATTTCACTCTTCAGCCATTAATAACACAACAGACAGTCCATCCTCCAAGCTTTTTAGTAGTCCTTGATTATAGAAATTCTCATATAGTGCGAGTCCCCAAAGAGGATTATCAACCAACCAGCCCTTTAAACAATGAATTAGGGTGGTTTATATAGGGAAAATATCTAAAAATATCCATTACAGCAAATCTTTAAACAGATCTAAGGGAAATGAGTTCTTTAATCTAATCTTGTCGTGGAATTAATGCAAGAAGATATCTAAGTGCTGCATTCGGGCAGCTGCCTCAAAAAATGAGTCGAAATATGTCCTTATGGCTCTATGTGGTTCATATAGCCATAACTGTGCTTTGGGCTTTGATCCCCTGCTCTTGAGTGGCTTTGATGTGCATTAACTGTGATCTGAGAGCCTTTAAATGGCTTCACCGCTTTCTTTGACTTTGTTTGGGGGCCTTTAATGTTCACCCGCTTCGATCTGATACTCTTTAATTTAATCAAGGCTTCATCTTTCCTCTGATACTCTTTGACACTTGAATCGGGCCACTTTCTCTCGACCTGATATGCTTGAAACTGTCAAATCGCCCCCTTTCTGCCCTTTCAAGGCAAGAATGGTTGCTGCAAATGATTTCCCTGGCCTCTGGAATGCTACCGGCGCTGGCTGATTTGAATAGGAATCATAAATGAGGAGTTTCTGTCAAACTGCGAGTTTTCGGGCCTACTGGTGGCCGAGCGATATGAGGCCTTCCATTTTGGTCATTTTTTCTCGAAAACTACCTCAGTTTTTCATTCTGGGCTCTCTTTGCTGCGATTTGCGCCCTTCGCGCCTTCCTTTAGTGATGACTTCAGCATGTCGTCAGTAGTGGGTCGCAATATGGTAGTGACATGGCAGTGTGACGGGGATTAAATCGGAGATCGGCAATCGGCGGGGACAGAGGACAATGGCTTTTATATATGTGATGCGATGGGAGGGATCGCCGATATCGGAAAAGCGATAAGGCATGCGGCTGTGCGAAAAAATCGGAAATATTGCGGAAATGAATGGATCGTGATGCGATATGATTTCGGGTGTGATAGCAATATTGCGTCGGCGGATGAGAGGGGGGATATATATACAGGTACAGAAACTTGCGACTGCCGATCGCGAAATCTTATCGGTGAAGTGATATCGGGGATATATAAAAGGGGTGGGGCGATGAATGAATGTTGCAACCTCCAACAGCGATATCGCGTCGGAGGGGAGGAAGACTCATCGGAGGAGGGTTAATGCGATCGAAAAAGGCTTTTTAAAGCTTTGGAAGGGTTCTTGATGCATCGGAATGAGTCCGATAGCATTTGAAGGGGGTTTTTGTGTTTTGGAAGGAGTCAAAACACCTTAGGAAGATGGTTTTTTGAGCGAAATGAGGGTTCTTATTAAGTTTCAAGTAAACTTAGTAATTCCCAAGCATATTTATGGTTATATTTCAACCAGAGGAAGGGATAAGTATATAGGGGAGTTATTAACATAGTTTTAGTAGGGGGAGGGGAGATAGATAGGGAGTTACATAGTAAAGTTAGTAGTTAAAGTTATCACTCAGGTTGTCCCTGAAGGTTAAGAAAGGGATACGGCCGACGTAACCACAAACCAACTTTGGATTGCAGGTTCTAGCCAACCTGCAATCAGAGAGGGCTCTCTCTTTTAGATTTAGCTTTGTTTGAAAGAATTTTAGGCTAGGTCTTGGGTCGAGAGGGTTTTTGTTTTGTTTTGGTGGGAAAATTGACACTTTTAGGTAGAGAGGCAGAGTATAGTCTGAATGTTTCAAACCATTGGGTGTCGAGTCGAGGAGGGGAACTGCTGGTGCGTTTCCTTAATAACAGTGAGGGAACATGGAGCAAGATAGCTGAGCTTGAAGCAATTTTCAGGTTTAAAGGACGAAATGAATGCTATAGAAAGAGAGGCAGTTAAGAATCTCTCCAACAGATTAGCAGAGAAAGTAACAGGGCGCTACCTAGGGGCGATTAAGAATCCCTAGATAATTGGCCAAATACAGGTGAATTGGGGTAAACATGAGCCAGAAGGAATTCAATATTCATAACCAATTCATTCAGAGGAAAACATCAAGAAACAACAGAAATTGAGCATAGAGAGTATTTAAATTAATTCTAGGCTATTCTTTTTTCCTGCTATTTAGATAATGGCAAACACATAAACAGAGATAAGAGGCACTTATTGCTTCAGGCCGCAGCACAAGAATTCCATCTTCAGTCTCCAAAGCATTTATCAACAACAGACAGTTCGCTCTCCAAGCTTTCGACAATCTTTGATTACAGAAAAATTCAAGTATACACAGTGAGTCTCTAGTGAAGAATTCTCAATTTACCAACCCTTAAAACTATACAGAGGGTGGTATATATAGGGCAAAACTTTCTATCTACTGCTTTTATTACATATTGACCTAATCAGGTCATAAAAAATAATTTATTGACCTACTCCTATCTGAAATAAATGCATGAAAATTCTCAGGCTGTGCTGGGGGCGGCCGTAAAAAAATGAATAAATGATGTAGTCCTGGGTGCCTTGGTGCAATGTCTTCTGAAATAAATATGCATGGGTTTCTGCTTCCTTGCTGTCCTGGTGCTTTGAATGCCTTAATGGTGATTTGAAGGCAAGGATGGGCTGATGCTTATTGATTTGACTTTCTGGGGGCTTCATCAATGTTCAGGTGCTTCGAGCCCCTAAACAAATCTTTGCTGATACTCTTTGGCGTCTTTTCTTCCACTGATACTCTTTGACAAAATCTGGACTTCTGATCTGATGTACTGTGGGTCTAATCACTAGTAAATGGCCGATGTTCGGCCTCTGTATCATCTGGAATTGTCTTCTGCTCCTTTTGGTATGATCTGTGAAGAAAACGGATCATTTTTGCGCCTTTTCGGGCTTCCTGGGGCCGCATGATGAGAATATTCCCTGAAGATTCTCCATTTCAGCCTAAAAAATCCTGCGATGAGCGATTATTGCCTCAGAATTGGATTCTGGGGCTCTGAAGTGCGACTTTCACGCCTTTGCGCCCAAAAAGTGCTGATGATGTCAGCATGATGTGACATTGTACGGCCGGTGACGTCAACATGACGTCAGCACGGAGACGTGGCGAGATGACATCATCATGACATAATCACATATGGACAATGACGTGGCAGGTACGGTGGCAGGGACACGTGGCAGTGATGTGGCAGGAGGCCACACAGGCAGGTGACTCATCGGGTGACTGGACAAAGGGGTGACGTAAGCAGGGACTGTGCAGGGGTTGACGTGGGATGTGACGTCACGGGTGGTAAGCGGTTTTGTGGCACACCGCTTATGGGCAAAGGCGGTCTCGGTGGAGGGGGCTCCGCCACAGCCCAACGCTTGACGCATGGCGGGAGTACGGCGGGAATACCGCCCATCTCCCGGACGCTAAAGCTCGGGCGCTTTGGAGATGGGACGACCCGCCAGTCGTAGATATGCGGGGCTGCGGATCGGACGGCTGGCAGTAAAGGAAATACGACGGGGAGATACGGCGGGGGAATATTCCAAGAATATTCCTTCTTTAATAATGCCCGCGGTGGGTTATGACTTAGGGAAAGCGGGTTTGGGGTTTTTTAAAACGGGCGCGATCAATATTTATAGTTGGGACTTAGGGTAAGGGGTAAAATATGGGTTAAAAGTGCGCGGGTTTAGGATTTTATGCACAAAAATTTGGTTTGGGGACGAAATAGGGAGTTTTGAGGGTTTTAGAGGGGTTTTAGGGCTAGGGAAGTGGTTACTAGCTGACCTGATGTCAGACTAGCTCCTTAATGACTCGGATGGGCTAAAGACAGCCCCAAATGGACTGTGATTTCTCGGACTTATAGGAAATATGGCTATATTGCCAGGGAGGGGTATTTACATAGGGGAGTTTTATATACATGATTTTAATAGGGGAAGGGGAAAATTGTTAGGGAGTTATATAATAAAGTTAATAGTTAATATGGAGATGAAAAGAGGGCGCTAAGGTATGAGACCTTAGGCTTTGTTGGGGAAAAGAAGGCTCACAGATGATGAGTGAGGAGTCCTTGAGTGAAGCAGATCCTCACCAAGGCGAATGTCATGGAAATGATGAAACTGAGAGGCTCAAGCAGACCTTGACCCCTTGGGGGATGTTAGTAAGTGACTTGGGGGAAATGAGAAGAAGGGGAGGTTAGTGAGTTCTAGCTTGAGTACCTCCTTTGAATGCAAAACTGTCTGATAACTATGATCTGAAAGGATAAGACATTATGAGATACAAAATTGATCATCAATTATCATTCTGCCACCAAACAGCTACCTACCCAGCCTACTGTCCTAACATTTTTTCTTCTTTTTGTTTTGGGTGCACTTAGACTTGCAGACCCATGTTTGCAATTTTTCTTTTTTTTCTTTTTTCTATCTAAATCTACACTTATTTCTGCCAAGGCCCAGATTAAACAGTTGGGTCCCTTAGTTTCTCTACACATCTACAAATCTGCCAAGTTTAGACTGTTTGGACAGATATCTTCTCTATATTCTACAACAGGAAATTGAAACCTAGGGAGACCAGGATTAGACTGTTTGGACCTCCCTTTAAGAAATTCTTCAAAATTGGAACAACTCATCAAAATGGAATGCAGCAGTGGCATTTGGATCAGCACACTTCATGGCTTCTTCTTTGGTCTCTTCTGGAAATATGGAACACTGCAGCTTGCAAAGTATGACATATTTGGCATGTAAAAATGTCAATCATGAAAGATGATACCCTGTTGCAATAGGAGGCTAACAGTGGCTGCACTTGGGGATGGATTTTCCTTGTGAAAAGTCAAGAACAGCAGGTCAGACTGCCTTGATCTTCTGTTTGTTGCTGTTAACTGTGAATTTCTTCTTTGTTCTGGCTGTTTTAGATATGAAACTTTGAACTATGAACCACTCCTCCTCAACAGAGCTTTCTGTGAGATGTACAGCAGCGCCTGCTTTCTTCTGCGCGCTTGATCTTTATGTACAATGCCTGATCAATTATGCCGATATAAACTGAAATTTCTTGCTCTGTTTTGATGCTTTTGAGATTGAAGAATTTGCATCGGCTGCGTCCTTTCCAAATTTACTGCTATTCCTTAACAATCGGCTTGTTTACAAAAATTTAAACTGAGTGCTGATATATACAAATAATATTGTACAAAGATATTTAGAGAACTTGCATTGTTTCAACAAGAAGGATCATGATAATGTTTCAACATCCTGCCATTCACAGGGCCTTCTTCAACAGTGCTGTCCTCCATAGATCTGAGAAAATAGGTGTTGTTTCCTTGAACAACAGAAATTACAAATGGACCTTTCCATAGAAAGTCAAACTTGGCATGTTTGCCCTTGTCTTCTCTTCTTGAGTCCCACTTCAAAACTTTGTCACCAATACTGAAATCTTCAGCTTTAGCTCTCTTATCAAACATCTTTTTGAGCTTTTCTTGTAAGATTTGTGCTCTGTCATAGACTTGTTCTCTGGTTTGCTGAAGGTGAATTGTCTGATTAATTCTTCTTTGAATGTCATTTGGTTCAGCCTGAATTTCCTGTAACAGCTTGATAGTAGGAATGCCCAGGGATGAAGGAAATCTAGCCTCCATGCCACATACCAGCTCATAAGGGCTCATTCCAATTGATATTTTGCTTGAAAGTATGTCTGCCCATAGGGCGTTCACCAGCTTTTTGTGCCAGTTTTTCTTGTTTTCTTCTAGCATTTTCTTTATGATGTTGATGAGGCTCTTGTTAGATGATTCGGCCAATCCATTACCTTGAGGGTAATATGCTGTAGAGTGGCCCAGGGTGATATGAAACTTATAACAGAAACTGATCATCTTTTTGGACTTAAAGGCAGCGGCATTGTCAGTGATGATTTTCTCAGGGCAGCCAAATCTGGAAAGGATGTTGCATTCAAGGAATTGGATAATGATGGTATCATTGGCTTGTCTATAGGGAATGGCTTCAACCCACTTGGTGAAATAATCGGTGGCTGTTAGGATCCATTTGGGCTGGCCTGAGGACGAGGGATGAATTTCTCCAATGAAGTCAAGACCCCATTGTTGAAAATGTTTTTCGGTGGAGATGGGTTTAAGGGGCAGGGGCAACAATTTTCTCTTGCCTTCAAAAATTTGGCACTTGTGACATGTCGTGGAAAACTTTTTTACATCTGCAAAAAGAGTGGGCTAGTAGAAGCCAGCCCTCAAGATTTTGTTTGCTGTGGACTTCCAGTAGAGATGTCCTCCACAATCACCTACATGGAATTCTTTCATGACATTGTTAGTTTCATTCATGGTTAAACAATTTAACAATATACCTTCATGATTTCTCCAAAATAATGCACCATCTATAACACAAAATCTCAAAGCCTTCATTTTTAAAAATCTTTTCTTTGTTCTGGACAATCCTGGGGGAGCACACAGGTTTAACAATACAAAGCAAATATCAGTGTACCAGGGCATTGCAAAAATATTTCACTGATCTGTGGAGTCGCCAGCTCCGGTTCATTGTCCAGCTGGTTAATGTCTAAGGCCTGAAATTTTGTTTCGGATATCAGCTTGGTTGGTTTTATTTCAATGTCATATTCGAGGATACTTGCAATCCACTTACCTCTTTTGCCTTCTAATCCGTCTTGAGTCAATATATCTTTAACAGCAGCGTGTGAGACATAGGCTGTCAGGTGTGAATATAAAATGTACACTCTGAAATCCTTGATGGCCTTAACAAGTGCGTAGGCCTGCTTTTCCATTATTGGGTACTTCAGAGGGGCGTCTCTTAAGGCTCGGCTGAAAAGAGCAATTGTTTTTTCAGCTCCCTGCTCATCCTTTTGCAACAGGACAGCAGCAATTGTGTGGTCTGATGCGAACGAAAATATGATAAAATCCTTGTCAAACTGTGGACTGGTTAGAACAGGAGTTTGGGCTAATGCAGTTTTGATACTCTCGAATGCCTGCTTGGCCTCAAGGGACCATCTTACCTTGGCATCCTTCTTTAGCATGTTGCTTAACAGTCTTATTACTTCAGCTAAATTTGGAATAAATCTTCTCAAAAAGTTAATTTTCCCAAGGAATGCTTGTAGCTCTTTTATGTTTCTCAGATGTGGAATTTGGAGGATGGCCTGTATTCTTTCAGGATCAATTCTGATCCCATCCTTTGATATAATGTGGCCAAGTAATTTTCCTTCTTTCAGGCCAAATAAGGACTTCTTTGGATTCAAGGAAATGCCATACTTCCTGCATGTCATGAAAATTTGTCTGAGATGCTTGAGATGTTCTTCATCAGATTTGGAAAATGGGGTTAAATCATCAAGGTACACAACTAGGAAGTCATGTAATTATTTGGAAAATGCAATGTCCATTGCTCGTTGAAAGGTAGCACCAACGTTTTTAAGTCCAAATGGCATCTTTACATATTTAAATGTTCCCCACGGTGTGGTAAAGGCAGTTTTGTCTTGGTCGTCTGGGTGAACAAGTATCTGGTTAAAACCTGAAAAAACATCTAGCAGGGAAATTCTAGATGCTCCCACTACTCTCTGCAATATGTGGTCCATTTTGGGCAGGGGATAGTGGTCTTTTAAGGAGACTTGATTTAAATTTTTGAGATCTACACAAAGTCTGATTTCACCTGTCTTTTTTCTTGTAGGCACTAGGTTGGACACCCACTCAGAGAATCTGATAGGGGCTATAATGCCTGCTTCCCACATCCTTTTTACTTCTTTTTCAATCGGGGGAAGCAGCACAGGGTTGATTCTTCTCAATTTCTGTTTGAAGGGCTTTTGATTGGGCTTCAATGGGATCGTGTGCTGAATCACTGATGTATCATAGGATTTCAAATCCTCATAGCTCCAAGCAAATACATCTTGAAATTCTTTGAATAAGTCAATGTACTTGGGCTTTTGATTAGGTGGCAAATTTTTGGACAGTTTGATCATTTTTGGGTTCTCTGGTGTCCCAATGTTGTGTTCTTCAATTTCCGTGTTTATTGGTTGCAGTTTTGGTTTTCTGGGAACGTCATTAGAGTCAAACATGTCTTCTAGCGGAGTTAGTCCAGCAGGCAAAAAATTATCTTTCAAGTCAATGACCTCTGCCTCTGTTCTGTCTACTTCTTCTGCCTGTGTTTGTTTCAGCTGTTCAATGTTTTCATTGTCAAAAATGGTTGGCTTCAGAATCTGTTTGGCTGTTGCAGCAGTTAGAACTTGCTGACTTTCATTTCTCTGCTGTTCAGAATCTGTCATGGCATCCATGTCAATGTGAATATTTGAAAATTCATGCTCGAGGGTAAGGAAATTATTAATCTGGGCATCATTCTCGAATACTTGCCAATCTCTGACATTATTTGGGACGGTGGGCCTATGTTTTATTTCGGCTGTGAAGTGATGATTCGGGTCAAAAGGGAGCTTGCATGTACTCGTGAAGGTGGCTAGGTTGTGTGCATGATTGTTGTGATTTCTGGAAATCTTGTCAAGCTTGAATTCAGTGAATGCTTGGAGTATGTTAGTAGCAGCAGTTCTATAGGCTCTCATTCTGTTGTCATTGGTAACAAAATTACCTTTCATCTGTTGTATAACTAGATCAGAGTCACCTAAGATAGACACTTTTACAGCACCTAGAGTTTTCAGCAGTTTAAGGCCTAACAACAGAGCCTCATACTCTGCCATGTTATTTGTGCATTTGAAATTCAGTCTATAGGCATGTCCTTCTGCATGATTATCATGTGTATTGTGAATCCAGACACCTGCCCCTACTCCTAACTTGTTGACAGAACCATCAAACTCTAAGAACCATGTGATTTATTGCTTGTTGACAATGCTAGGAGTGTCATCCGAATTAGGGTTGGGCAGATTTAAAATTTCTGTTTGGGGAGGTTCTTGTAACATGCTGGTTGCATTTACTGTTTTGAAAATTTCTCTATTGTGGGAAACCGTTTCTTCATTGATGTGCACTTGTTGTTCTAGAGCCAAAGGCTCCTTATTAGTGGGCAGATTTGAATCATCATTGAATAAAATGAAAGAATCCATATCGGAATGAATTGAATAAATGGGAAAATTTTCAGGCTTGCTTTCACTACTTACTACATATTTCATCAGCGTTTCTCTGTACAGTCTCTTTGGTTGCACAAAGACTGAAATGGTAGTGTAGGAAAGGTCTAATTGAAGGGATCCTTGGAGCTTTGCTCCCCATGATCTCGAGAGGAGCATACCATACTTTGGTGGGATGTCAGCCACTACTACATCCATGAGGATGGTCTTGTTGGGATATTGGACTAAGGAGACACATAGATCTTTAATGAGGCCTAAACATTTCACTTGACTTGAGTCAAATGAGTATAAATCTTTGTAAGGTCTTGTGATGTCGAGATTTAGTTTTTCCATAACTGCTTTGGGCATAAGATTGTGCGATGCCCCTGAGTCAAACATGGCATTGTGTAAAACTTTGTCATGTATATGCAGACTGACATAAAAGGGTGGGACAGATCCTTGTGTTGACTTTCCATTAACTTCTGGTCCAAACAATAGTTCAGGGGAATCATCCCAAACATTTACATCATCCTTGTTTTCTGGGAGTTGAAGTGACCTTTGAATTTGTTGCCTATATACATCATGTTTAGCCAATTCTGAAAGAGGAATGGCTATCTTGAGTTTTCCAATCTCTGTTTCTAAACTAAAAGGCTTCTCCAATGGAGTCTTAGTATTGGCATTGGCAGTTTTTTCCTTTTCATTTGAATTTTCAGCGACTTGCTCTTGTTTATCAGTGCTATGGGAAATATTTGCTTGCGGTTTGGCAACTTCAGGAGTACTTTTTGGGACGTTGTTTGAATTTTCTTTTGAGAAAGGAGGAGGCAAAGGCTGATCTTTGGAAGGCTGTATTTCTGTTATATCTTCTACAGTCACTTGATGTGGGTTTGGGACAGTCATATCAGCTGGTTCTGTTACAACAGCTTTGTTTTTAATCTTGTTGGGCTGTTTACTTTCCTTTGTCTTGCTAGGCTCAGAGATGTCAATGGTCCTAGTTCTGAGCTTATATTGTTTGTGTACTTCATACACAGCAGTATCATAACCTTGTTTAAAATCAAAAGACTCACCAGATTTAGTCTGAAATTGATTGCAGTCATGCTCATTTTGGTCTTCTTGTGTCAGGAAAGTTTGATGCTCACCCTTTAGATCCATTAAATTCATATGATCGTCTTCTATGGGTTGACTAGAAGTAGATCCTTCTACATAGTTATCTTGAAAAGGGGGTCTTATATCATGGTCTTGGTTAGACCTACCAGCATTTATGTTCTGCGTTCTCCTAAAATTGGGATTTTTTATGGGATTAGACTGTTGTCCTTCCCATGATGCCTTTCACTCCACATTTTCTACCCTCTCTCCTAGTCTTTGCAGGCCATTGATGATAGCATCAAGCTTCTGGTCGAAGGTTGAGGGTTCTTCCTTAAAGGTGGTTCTCTTTTCCATTCGGGCTCTATTTCTTTTGGCAATTAAGTTGGCTTCTACCGTGACAGCAACCTTTTGCGCGTCTTCAAGGGTTTCAGGAGCTCTTTCTTTCAACTGATATGCCATATCAGGGTCAAAACCATCAGGAAATTTGTACAAGGCAAGGTCGGGTGGAGGCCTTAAATTCTGTGGTATCGCATTATATACATTGTTGAATCTTGCACAGTATTTTAAAACGGTCTCTTGAGGACCTCGTTTAATTGTATCATATTCAGCTAGTATGTGCAAGGGATCTTTCTTTTTCTCCCATCTGTTGGTAAAGGATAGGTAAAGCTCATCAGGAGTGGTTATGGAATTTGCAGCGAGTGATCTGAACCAAGTTCTCACATCACCTGTTAGACTCTGAACAAAAATTCTCATTCTCACGCTGTCATCATCTATTTCATAGTTTTCAAAATAGTCTTACATCTTTTTGGCATGTTTAATGGCTGTGAAAGGACCAGTGGAATCAAAATATGAAATTTTCGATTGGTAATCTTGGGGTAAAGCCGCAGCGTTAGTAGGTAATTGCAGGGGTGCATATCTATTAGCCATATTGGCCGGTATAAGTGGAACAACGGGGATGAATGGAACAACGAGGATAACAGGGATAACAATAATGGTATTGGGAATATGTGCAGTCAATGAAGGTGTGGAAGGAGTGCTATGAGATGTGGATGACGAACAAGGGGAAGCAGGGGTAGACCGGAATAAAACCTTGACAGGGGTTGGAACAGAGCTAGGGTAAGCCGTTTCAGGGGTTTTATCAGCAAATTTTTCCTGTCTTTGTTGCTTGCTAAGGATTTTAGGGATTATGTTAGGGTTTTCAAAAATAGTTGGAGGATCTGGGTCTGGGTTTGACCTTGTATATCGTGAACTTTTCTTGGGAGCCAGCTTCCGCACTTGTTTTTTTTTTTTTTGGTATATTTTTTTGTATTCACAAGGGCCAGATAAGATTTTGGAATGGCTGTGTATATCTTAAAACTAGCATGAAGATTGACTGAATCAGCTTTTATCTAAACCTGTTAATCTAAAACAAAAATAGTTTCAAAGGCTTCCTGGCTGACATTCAGGCTTCATCTGTAGCTTTAGGAAATATACAGCAATTAGAAAATCGATTTCTACAGGGGATTTTTAACCTTCTTCGTGAAACTTTGTAAAATTAACTAAGGAAATTCCCCAGCGGAGTCGCCATTATGTTATCACTCAGGTTGTCCCTGAAGGTTAAGGAAGGGATATGGCCGAGGTAACCACAAGCCAACTTTGGACTGCAGGTTCTAGCCAACCTGCAATCAGAGAGGGCTCTCTCTTTTAGATTTAGCTTTGTTTGAAAGGATTTTAGGCTAGGTCTTGGGTCGAGAGGGTTTTTGTTTTGTTTTGGTGGGAAAATTGACACTTTCAGGTAGAGAGGCAGAGTATAGTCTGAATGTTTCAAACCATTGGGCGTGGAGTCGAGGAGGGGAACTGTTGGTGCGTTTCCTTAATAATAGTGAGGGAACATGGAGCAAGATAGCTGAGCTTGAAGCAATTTTCAGGTTTAAAGGATGAAATGAATGCTAAAGAAAGAGAGGCAGTTAAGAATCTCTCCAACAGATTAGCAGAGAAAGTAACAGGGCACTACCTAGGGGCAGTTAAGAATCCCTAGATAATTGGCCAAATATAGGTGAATTGGGGTAAACATGAGCCAGAAGGAATTCAATATTCATAACCAATTCATTCAGAGGAAAACATCAAGAAACAGCAGAAATTGAGCATAGAGAGTATTTAAACTAATTGTAGGCTATTCTTTTTTCCTGCTATTTAGATAATGGCAAACACATAAACAGAATAAGAGGCACTTATTGCTTCAGGCCGCAGCACAAGAATTCCATCTTCAGTCTCCAAAGCATTTATCAACAACAGACAGTTCTCTCTCCAAGCTTTCGATAATCTTTGATTACAGAAAAATTCAGGTATACACAGCGAGTCTCTAGTGAAGAATTCTCAATTTACCAACCCTTAAAACTATACAGAGGGTGGTATATATAGGGCAAAACTTTCTATCTACTGCTTTTATTACATCTTGACCTAATCAGGTCATAAAAAATAATTTATTGACCTACTCCTATCTGAAATAAATGCATGAAAATTCTCAGGCTGCGCTGGGGGCGGCCGTAAAAAAATGAATAAATGATGTAGTCCTGGGTGCCTTGGTGCAATGTCTTCTGAAATAAATATGCATGGGTTTCTGCTTCCTTGCTGTCCTGGTGCTTTGAATGCCTTAATGGTGATTTGAAGGCAAGGATGGGCTTATGCTTATTGATTTGACTTTCTGGGGGCTTCATCAATATTCAGGTGCTTCAAGCCCCTAAACAAATCTTTGCTGATACTCTTTGGCGTCTTTTCTTCCACTGATACTCTTTGACAAAATCTGGACTGCTGATCTGATGTACTGCGGGTCTAATCACTAGTAAATGGCCACTGTTCGGCCTCTGTATCATCTGGAATTATCTTCTGCTCCTTTTGGTATGCTCTGTGAAGAAAACGGATCATTTTTGCACCTTTTCGGGCTTCCTGGGGCCGCATGATGAGAAGATTCCCTAAAGATTCCCTGAAGATTCTCCATTTCGGCCTAAAAAATCTTGCGATGAGCGATTTGCGACGCAAATCGTTCATCAAAAACTGCCTCAGAATTGGATTTTGGGGCTCCGAAGTGCGACTTTTGCGCCTGTGCGCCCAAAAAGTGTTGATGACGTCAGCAGGGCGACATGGAGGGATGACATCAGCATGACGTCATCACGTACAGACGATGACGTGGTAGGTACGGTGGCAGGGACACGTGGCAGTGACATGGCAGGAGGCCACGCAGGCAGGTGACTCATCGGGTGACTGGACAAAGGGGTGACGTAAGCAGGGACTGTGCAGGGGGTGACGTGGGATGTGACGTCACGGGTGGTAAGCGGTTTTGTGGCGCACCGCTTATGGGAAAAGGCGGTCTCGGGGGAGGGGGCTCCGCCACAGCCCAATGCTTGACGCGTGGCGGGAGTACGGCGGGAATACCGCCCATCTCCCGGACGCTAAAGCTCGGGCGCTTTGGAGATGGGACGGCCTGCCAGTCGTAGATCTACGGGGCTGTGGATCAGATGGCTGGCGGTAAAGGAAATATGGCGGGGAGATACGGCGGGGGAATATTCCAAGAATATTCCTTTTTTAATAATGCGCGCGGTGGGTTATGACTTAGGGAAAGCGGGTTTGGGGTTTTTTAAAACGGGCGCGATCAATATTTACAGTTGGGACTTAGGGTAAGGGGTAAAATATGGGTTAAAAGTGCGCGGGTTTAGGATTTTATGCACAAAACTTTGGTTTGGGGACGAAATAGGGAGTTTTGAGGGTTTTAGAGGGGTTTTAGGGCTAGGGAAGCGGTTACTAGCTGACCTGATGTCAGACTAGCTCCTTAATGACTCAGATGGGCTAAAGACAGCCCCAGATGGACTGTGATTTCCCGGACTTATAGGAAATATGGCTATATTGCCAGGGAGGGGTATTTACATAGGGGAGTTTTATATACATGATTTTAATAGGGGAAGGGGAAAATTGTTAGGGAGTTATATAATAAAGTTAATAGTTAATATGGAGATGAAAAGAGGGCGCTAAGGTATGAGACCTTAGGCTTTGTTGGGGAAAAGAAGGCTCACAGATGATGAGTGAGCAGTCCTTGAGTGAAGCAGATCCTCACCAAGGCGAATGTCATGGAAATGATGAAACTGAGAGGCTCAAGCAGACCTTGACCCCTTGGGGGATGTTAGTAAGTGACTTGGGGGAAATGAGAAGAAGGGGAGGTTAGTGAGTTCTAGCTTGAGTACCTCCTTTGAATGCAAAACTGCCTGATAACTATGATCTGAAAGGATAAGACATTGTGAGATACAAAATTGATCATCAATTATCTTTCTGCCACCAAACAGCTACCTACCCAGCCTACTGTCCTAACATTTTTTCTTCTTTTTGTTTTGGGTGCACTTAGACTTGCAGACCCATGTTTGCAATTTTTCTTTTTTTTCTTTTTTCTATCTAAATCTACACTTATTTCTGCCAGGGCCCAGATTAAACAGTTGGGTCCCTTAGTTTCTCTACCTATCTACAAATCTGCCAAGATTAGACTGTTTGGACATATATCATTCTCTATATTCTACAACAAGAAATTGAAACCTAGGGAGACCAGGATTAGACTGTTTGGACCTCCCTTTAAGAAATTCTTCAAAATTGGAACAACTCATCAAAATGGAATGCAGCAGTGGCATTTGTATCAACACACTTCATGGCTTCTTCTTTGTCTCTTCTGGAAATATGGAACACTGCAGCTTGCAAAGTATGACATATTTGGCATGTAAAAATGTCAATCATCAAAGATGATACCCTGTTGCAACAGGAGGCTAACAGTTAATATGAAATGTGATGAGAGAGCGCTAAGTATGTAAATCTTAGGCTATTAAGGGGGAAAATGACTTTTATAAGAAATATAAGCATCTTTAAGCAAAGTAGATCTTTACTTAGGCAATGATATGGCAAATGATGAAACTTAAGAGATATCAAACAGATCTTGACCTCTTTGGGGAGGTTAGTGAATGATTTGGGGAATAAGAAGAAGGGGGAGTTAGTCATGCCTTGCTTGAAGTCCTCCAAGGTAAAATTGCCTTTCACTTGTGATCTAAATTGAAAATAACACTTTGAGATACAAAATTGATCACACTTATTCATTCTGCAACCTCAGAAACTACTTACCCGACCTACTTACCTAACATTTTTTCTTATTTTTGGTTTGGGTGCCCTTAGACTTGCAGACCCTGTTTATCTTCTTTTCTTTTGACTGCCCTCCTATCGACATCTACACTTATTTCATCTAGGGGCTCAGATTAAGCTGTTGAGCACCCTTGTTTCTCTACCTATCTACAAATCTGCCAAGATTAAGCTGTTTGGACAGATAATGATTCTCTATATTCTACAATAGGAAATTGAAACCTAGGGAGACCAATATTAAGTTGTTTGGCCTTCCCTTAACTGAAAACGCATCAAAAACGGATCATAGTAGTGGCACTTAGACTAGCACACTCTTATGGACACTTATTTTTCCTCTGTAGCAAATATGCAACGTTGTAGCATGGAAAGTATGACATATTTGGCATGTATAAATGTCGATCATGAAAGATGAATACCTGCTGCAGTAGGAGGTTAACAGTGGCTCCACTTGGGGATGGATTTTCCTTGTGAAAAGCCAAGAACAGCAGGTCAGACTGCCTTGATCTTCTATTGTTGCTGTGGAACTAAAAACAATTCTTTGTTGGATGTTAAAAGACTGGAAGTTTGAGATCTGGACATCACTGATGAGCCCCAATTTTGGTACAATTTGGGCTCATTTTGGCCTATTCTACTTGCTCAAACCATTCATTTTTTACTGCTTATGCATGCATTTCTTAGTTTATTCATGTTGTTTGTAGGAAGAAGGGTAGGCACTCTATCTACATGACTAATGCATTGTGATTCCAGGTTTTGGCATTAAAAGGGAGCAAAAGACAATGAAAAAGGAGACAAGGAGACAATGAGGTGGCACTGCTGACTTTTAGGAGAGGATGTCCACGGTCTTGGGGACATTCCTCGTGATTCCCACCAAGAACTCCGAGCTCCAATCCATCTCCCCTCCGAGCTTAGAAGTAGCCAGCTGTTCTACAGGAACAGTAGTTATAAACTGCTCTACAAGAACAGCAGTTATGACCGTCCTACAGGATCAGCAGTTAAACTCTAGTTGGACAGCCGAGCTCCTAAAATCAAGGACACTTGTTGGATCATCGTTTTTGTATAAGTGTAGAGGCCTTAGCCTTGGATAGGTTGTTGAAACTCTCATATTGCTATTGTAATTTTCGAGCACAGCTCAGTTTTTGTTCCTTTTTGTAAGCCAATTTGGCATGATATCAGATTATGAATAAAGAAGGCAGATTCTGATCTAGTTCTGAGTTTTCTTAAGGAGACTATAGCTCTCAGGTTAGGGCCCAACCTGAGAGCCATAGATCCCCTCTGCTGTAGTGTTGTTTCCATTTCATTTCAGCACTTTGAGCTTTTCATTTGCACATGCAATTCGAATTACAGGTTGTTAAGTTGGTCTTTTTCATGAGTTAGATAGGAGTTGCTTATGGTGAATTTGTTTCGACTTGCTTAGCGTAGCAGAGGATAGATATAATCGATTGGAGCTCCAACAAAAAGGTTATTAAGGCTCACTGCCACCTCATCTGGGATTGGAGTGAAGTCCGTGACTAACCACCAAAAATACGCATTTCTTTATTCCATGATTGCTGCAAACACAGTCACGTTATGTTAGATGCTGTCACATGATTCACACCTGCACCACACTCCTTTACTACGGCTTCATGCACATTCTCCTTCGCGTTTAGATTGTTGTTCATTGAATTCACAAGCACAGGTAGTTTAGGGTGATGCATCTTCGGTTTGGTGATAGTCACAAGCATTTGTTTCACTTACACTACTTTCTCTCGTTCCATTACTTCGTCCTCCATCTTGATCACGCATGCAAACACATCTTTGACCCCTGCTCTACTCTGTCATCTCCCAAAGTCTTTCACTCCTCACGTACTTCCATTCTCTAGCCCTTTCGTTGACATAACCCTTTACCTTCCAACCTACTCCCTACACTCACTTCCCATCCTATTCTTCCACTTCTACAGCCATCACCAGCCTCATTCCTACCTTACACATCTCCCTCTACCATTTCATCATCCCTCCATCATGCCAAACACTCACGGTAGGTCATCCTGTAGCCATTTGTAGACATCCTGTAGAAACCAGAGTATCCTGTAGGATCCCCTGCAGCCATCCTGTAGGAGGCCACTCTCTCGGTTGCTGAGCATCTGAATGCGAGGAACCTCTGTGGATGGATGTTAAGGATCCCTAGGGACCTCTCCTAGCCTTCCCAACCTGTCCCACGCTTTCCTTCCTTCTCCATCCCATCTGCACAATCAAACCCTAGTTAGCACAAAATCACAATCATTCCACACACTTAAGGGAAAAATACAAAAACATATCTTTCATGATGCAAGTAGTTTAGATCCATGCATTTGCACTTATTAGAGGTAACAGCAGCATTGGTAGAAGTTTCATTCACATGTTTTGCATTGTAGAGGTTAGACTAGTTAAATTAGGGTTTCCTAGGTTTACATGCTTTGATTTGCTTTCAGTCCATTTTGTCAAGTAGAGTAGTTTTCCTTTGAGAATAGCTTTCGTCCATCAATTAGCAAGCTTCTTCTAAGAGCCTATAGAAGTTGGCTTGAGCCCTAGCGGACTTGTGTCAGCTGACCAAGTGACAGCTGCGACAAGAGGTAGTACTTGTGCATACAACACCGTCGCTTCCAAGTTTGTACGAACTACCGGGTTGATAAAATGAGAGATAGGAAGCCCCAGGAGTTGTAGCATTATTGCTACAATACTGGAGCTCACCATCTTTTTGGCGCCGTTGCCGGGGAAGCGTCAGAGTATTAGTAATTGTTGCTTTTCTTCTACTTTCGTACTCTTACTTCTGCTCAGTAGTTTATTTCATTTCCATTCTGCAAAAGTAGCTTAGCATTTCCTGCTTTCCTAGATTAGCATTTCCTGCTTTCATAGATTAGCATTTCCTGCTTTCATAGATTAGCATTTCCTGCTTTCCTAGATTAATATTTCTTGCTTTCCTAGACTAATATTTCTTGCTTTCCTAGATTAGCTTTCCAGTTCTGCAATCTCATTTGAGCAATATAGTTAGTTGTAGATCACTTTGTCTCAGTTTTGCAGGTACCAAAGAAAAAGCAAAAGCACTCAAAAAAAGAAAAGTCCTTTCCATTTCATGCCTCGTAGGAACCGAGATAGATCAGGCAAATTCCTACCAAACACCCCCACCACATCACTGAGTCACCCTTCTCTCTTCTTTGGTGACAGTGACCCAGAGGAACCTATAGGTGAACATCCAGAGATATACCAAGACCCTATAGAAGAAGAAGAGTTAGAAACCACTCCATCTGAAGCCATGGCTGATAATAGGAGAGAAGATGAGAGAATAGAAGGAGCTTTCCCCATCCGAGAGACCAATGGAGATATGAAAATGAAAAACATTAGCCCCTCCGCCTTGCCTCACTTCCATGGACTGACCACTGAGGATCCTGATACCTTCTTGTTTGAGTTTGCTGTCCTTTGTAGAACCTATGACTATACTGAAGATGAGAAAAAGCTGAAGCTTTTCCCTTCCACTCTTAAGGATGCAGCACTACGCTGGTTCATGGGATTACCTGGGAATAGCATCGCTACTTGGGCTCAGATGCAGAAAGCCTTCAATACCAAGTACAGGGATTATTGTAGGTCCAAGGAAACCAAGGGAGAGATCTTTCGAATGACCATGGGGAATGATGAGTCTTTAGAGGATTATGAGGAGAGGTTCCAACTTAGCTATAAACGGGCCAGGTGCACACTTGACCCTGAATCCCTCAAGTTGGATCTACTCCGAGGAGTCCCTGAAGATTTCTTAGACACCCTTCACATGTTAGCTGGGGGGGACATTTACCAACTGCCTTATGAGGACATCAAGACTGTGTTTCGAAATCATTCCAGGGCAGCGAGAAAACGAGGTAGAGGAAATCTCCTCTCCACCGGTGTCCCTTTCTCCAAACATGAGTTTACAAACCAATTAGAAGATCTTAAGAGTGAGGTGAGACAGACCATTTCCATGCAGCTGGACACATTCAGGATCCAGCAGAAGAAAGAAGAAGCTGAGAGAGCCTTGGCTGTCTTCTGTCCTAGGTGCACCTGAAGACACCCTAAGAACAAATGTCCATTGCATTCGGTTGAAGTGTGTTTCGTTTGTGAGGAGGACCACCCAACAAATCAGTGTCCAACCTTACCTGGGTTTAAAGCCATGTACCAAGGAACCGAAGCCCCCACTGAACCTCTCTACTTCATCAACCAAAGGAGGCCTCAAGGATCTAGACCTTATCAGCAGGGGATGCAAGGGGCATCTCAAGCTTATTACAACCCCAACCACTCGACTCCCATGCCTTCCTGGGGTCCCCCTGCTCATCCTTCTTGGTCCATGCCTCCTCCATGGTCTTATCCACCTCAGTACCCTACTCAACCTACTTCTCATCCATATCACTCACATACCCAGTCGCAGCCTCAATGGAGTGCTCCTCAGTCGGGGTGGAAGCCCCAATACAACACTCCTCCTGCCATTTTGCCTACACCACCAGTTCAACCTCAGCCTTTACCTCCTGCTCCTCCAAGGCAACCTCAGATGCCTGCTCAACCGAACCCGAACCCCAACAATAGACAGGCTCAGCAGGTATATACTGGGGAGACCTCATGCCCTACCTATGTTGTGGAGATCCAGGAGATCAATCTTAGATCTGGAAAGACTCTTCCAGATCGCCAACCTCCTCCCCCATAGGATGAGGAAAACCATCAGGAGAGTGAACCAAAGCCTATTCCACCCTTTCCTGAGAGACTAACAGCCACCACACAACCTAACCCAGAAGAAGATGAGCTTTTGGGTGAGCTCAAGCAGTTGTGTGTAAAAATCCCACTTCTCCAAGCCATCAAGGATGTGCCAATATATAACAAGCTGGTTAAGGAGAAGTGTTTCAAACACCCAGGCAGACGGAAGAAAGATGCCTCAACTATCAATGTCATAGGACAGCTGTCTGACCTTATGCTAGGACAAGTCATCTGCCCAAAGTACCTAGATCCTGGAAGTCCTGTAGTAGATGTTCACATCAATGGCACCATTATCCCCCACACCTTGATTGATCTGGGGGCGGCCATCAATGTGATGACCAGGGATACCATGCTTAAACTCAATCTTCAGGGTTCCTTGAGGAAGACCTCGACAGTACTGCAATTAGCAGATCGCTCCATCGTGACTCCCGAAGGGATTGTGGAGGATGTCTTGGTCTCTATTGATTCTTGGGAATACCCTGCAGACTTCCTGGTTCTGCAACCAAAGGACAAGCTTACTGGATATCCTCTCATCTTGGGAAGGCCTTGGTTAGCTACTGCAGATGCTTACATAAGTTGTCGGGCAGGAAACATGACCATCAAAAATGGTCCCATGTCCAAGCAGCTAGTCCTATACCCTCCTGCCCAACCTTCTTTAGAGCATGATTTACCACTCTGGTTGGATGAAGGAGAGGAAGACGAGGTGTACTCTGCACCTCTGTGCACCCTAGATACCACTAGAAGAGACCCTCCTACCGAGGATGATTTGATTGAGACCCTGATCCAGAATCCACCTTCCAGTGCACTATCTTTAGAGAAGTTGGTGGAGGATGCCCAAGCTAGCACCTTAGTGGACCTTTGTACAACCAGCCCTGTCACTACTAGAGTCAAAAGTGTGGAGTTCAGCCCTGAGAGAGCATTAAAGATCAGCTCCTCCCTATCTCCTTCCCAGGAGAAGGAGTTGTGTAGCCTATTGGCCAGCCACTTAGATGCTTTTGCTTGGAGCTATAAGGAGATGAAAGGAGTCCATCCCTTGGTCTGTACCCATCATATATACATCAAAGAGGATTGTAAACCAGTTAGGCAACCCCAGAGGAGAATGAATCCAGCCCTTAAGGACATTTTCAAGGAAGAGTTGCAAAAACTGTTGGATGCCGGATTCATCTACCCCATCTCAGATAGTGAATGGGTGTCCCATCTAGTGTTGGTTCCCAAGAAGAATGGGAAGTGGAGGATCTGTGTAGATTACCGTGAGCTAAACAAAGCTACCAAGAAAGACCATTTCCCTCTACCTCTCATAGATCAAGTGTTGGATGGACTGGCAGGAAAGAAGTTCTTCTCTTTCCTGGATGGGTTTAGCGGGTACAATCAAATCCAAATCAGCCCGGAAGACCAAGATAAGACCACCTTCACTTGTCCTTGGGGTACCTTTGCCTACCGAGTCCTTCCCTTTGGGCTATGCAATGCTCCTGCTACTTTTCAGAGAGCTGTCTTGAGCATCTTCTCGGAGTTGGTCCATGACACAGTGGAAATATACATGGATGACTTTACTCCTTATGGGGCCAACTTCCAGGAAGCATTGTCCAACTTGGGAAAGGTCCTAACCAAGTGCATCAAGATGAACTTGTCCCTTAGCCCTGAGAAATGTGAATTCCTAATGACTGAAGGGACCGTGCTAGGCCATACCATTTCTTCCCAAGGATTGCAGGTGGATCCTAACGAAATTGCTCTCATCAAGAGGGTTCCACCTCCTCAAAAAGTAAGGGATGTCCGGAGTTTCTTTGGATTAGCAGGATACTACCGGAGATTCATTAAGGACTTCAGCAAGTTAGCCTCACCATTGTTTGGTCTGTTGTCAAAAGATGTGGAGTTTAATTGGAATGACGATTGTCAGAAGAGTTTGAATGAATTAAAAGACAAGTTAGTGTCAGCTCCAATCCTGAGAGGTCCAAACTGGGCCCTACCTTTCCACATCCACACTGATGCCTCGAACAAAGCCATAGGTGCAGCCTTAGGACAAGTTGAGCAAAAACTTCCATATGCCATTTACTTCGTTAGCAAAAACTTGTCCAAAGCAGAGCTGAATTACACTGTAACCGAGAAGGAATTCTTAGCTGTGGTTCATGCACTGAACAAGTCCCGACATTATATTACTGGTTACCAGACTTTTGTACATACTGACCATGCTGCTATTAGATATTTGATGAATAAACCAGATGTGAATGCTCGTATTATTAGATGGTTACTTTTATTGCAGCAGTTTGATCTAACCATTGTTGATAAACCAGGGAGAGAAAATGTTGTTGCTGACTTCTTGTCTAGATTGGATTTGTCTGCAGATGAAGATGGGACGGTGGATGACCAGATGCCTGATGAGCATCTATTTGCTATCTCAGTACTCTCTCCATGGTTTGCTGATATAGCAAACTACCTTGTTTCAGCTCAGTTCCCTCCGCACCTCTCTTCAAAAGAGAAGAGCAAAATCATCAGAAAGAGTGCCTCATTTACATGGATTGGGGGCAATCTGTTCAAGCTTGGCACCGATCAGATCTTAAGGCGTTGTGTAAGGGAGGAGGAAGTCTTTGACATCCTCCTCACCTGTCATGATGGGCCTTGTGGAGGACATTTTGCAGCAAAGAGAACTGCTTTCAGGATCCTACAGGCAGGCTACTATTGGCCCACACTTCATCAAGATGTCAGAAGATATGTCAGCCAGTGTGACCATTGCCAAAGAATGGGGAAACCAACCCAAAGGGATGAGATTCCTCTCCAACCTCAAGTGACTCTTGAGCCATTTGAGAAGTGGGGCATGGACTTTGTGGGTCCAATCAATCCCTCTTCGAGGCAGAGATCCTACATCATTATGTGTACTGACTACTTGACAAAGTGGGCAGAGACTAAAGCAATAAAAGCAGCAACAGAAGAGAAGGTGGTCGAGTTCTTAAGAGAGAACATCTTCTACAAGTTTGGCTACCCAAGAGAGCTGGTGACCGATCAAGGGAGCCAGTTCACATCCAACTTGGTTGAAGATCTACTAGCTCATCACAAGATCAAGCATAGGACTTCCACCCCCTATCATCCTCAAGCAAATGGGCAGGTGGAAGTCACCAATAGAGCATTGGAAGGGATCTTGACTAAAGTGGTGAGTAGCAGCAGAAAGGACTGGGCAGATCGCCTGGTTGAAGCCACATGGGCTTACAACACCACTTGGAAGACCACCACCGGCTTCACACCTTATGAGCTGGTCTATGGGAAGAAAGCTTTGCTGTCCATTGAGTTTGAGTATAACACTTTGAGAATGGCAGCTCAGTTGGACCTAGATCTCAGCCATGCACAGCAAGAAAGGTTATTGCAGCTGAATGGACTGGATGAGCACCGCATGCAGGCCCTCCTTCACTCAGAAGTGGTTCAACTTCAGAGGAAGGTGTGGCATGACCAACATCTCTATGACAAGCAATTTCAGCCAGGAGATTGGGCTTTGTTGTATGATTCCAGTACAAAGATTTCAAGGGGAAGTTGAGAACCAGATGGCTGGGACCATATTCAGTGGAAAAGTGTCATGACAATGGATCTGTCCTCATTCGAACCATTGATGAGGAAGCCATTCCCATGCTTGTCAATGGGCATCGATTGAAGATCTACAGGAAGCCTCCCTCAAGACAAGAGTTCATCAAAACAATGGAGAAGGCAGTATTGGTCATAAAGAAGGGTCCTGCCCCTGCTTTGGGCACACCCTGAAGCATCTAAAATATATATATATATATATATATATATATATATATATATATATATATATATATATATATATATATATATATATATATATATATATATAAATAATAAAGATCCTTGGGTGAAAACCTCTCTGAGGCGCCCAAGGCAGGTGGTAGGGGTGAAAACCTCATTGAGGCACCCCTGCTATCTTCCAAAAAAAAAAAAAAAAAAGAGATAAAGATCCTTGAGTGAAAACCTCTCTGAGGCGCTTAAGGCAGGTGGTAGGGGTGAAAACCTCATTGAGGCGCCCCTGCTATCTTTCGGAAAAAAGAGAAAAAAACAAAAAGAAAAAAACAAGATCAATAAGTCATTATGTGAAATTTGCATGCAGATTGCAGGTGTTCTATGGAGGAGAGGAAGCCTCTCAAGTCAAAGTCAAAGGTCCTTCTCATGCAGCCAGGACACCTCACAAGCTCCTCCTCCAAGAACGCTTATGTTTTTCAAGGTATGTGCAATTTTGTCATGGTTTGAATCTTCTACAGGAAACTGCTGTCTTTC
This sequence comes from Pinus tabuliformis, assembly GCA_031772625.1. Classification (NCBI taxonomy): domain Eukaryota; kingdom Viridiplantae; phylum Streptophyta; class Pinopsida; order Pinales; family Pinaceae; genus Pinus; species Pinus tabuliformis. Next base: position 1,464,885,034 of record CM062818.1, read on the forward strand.
TACAGGAAGGCACAATTTTTCTACAGGAAGGTGCAAATTTCTACAGGAAGAGCTGCCTGTCTACAGGAAGCTCTGTACTTCTACAGGAAACTTCCTGTAGAAGCTCAGAACGAGCCAGAATGGGTTTCATGAGCAGATCTGATGACTACGGGTTGGTGTGGACGCATGCAAGCCTCTTTTGGGCCCATGCACGACGCTGATACCTTGCTCCACCATCCTCGTCGCCATGCAACTAATATCCCTGCACCAGCAAACCAGATCAATGAGTTCTCGTGGAAAAATCAGTTGTCAGAGAAAAATGAACACCGAGAGCTCATACCACATCCATTTCGAGCATCAGAAGCTTCGGGAGCGCGATTAGCAGGTCATCTCCATTGTCAAGTAGCATGCACCCAAGGAGGTGAGACTGTTACAAGGCACCCCGCGGGAATCCTGTAGCAGTCAAACCTGCAGGAGTGGATACCATTCATCGCCCAGCCATCTGCAAACAACAAATGGGCGCATGCAACCAGAGCGTCCACTACAGCGCCAGCATCCTGTAACCACGAGCCTCTGGGACTGTGTAAGCCACATGCAGCAGGTAGATCCGTCGTCCAAAAACTGGAAATCATGTGCAGACTCGTGCAGGTAAGTGTTCTAATCCTTCCTTCCATCAAATCGCATGAGTATCAATTTGATTTGTTTGCATGGCGTAGAAATGAATGGTTGAGTAGCTGTAAGGCCAGTTGACTGGCCACGTTGGCTAGTGAAGGGATAGTCATATGATGGGTGGCCACGACAAAGGGAACATGTAGCACGCACGTGAAGATCAGTCTCGTCAACCGAGAAACGAGTTTAACCGAAAAGGGCGGTGGCAGATCTGTGGGAATGAATGCGGCAGCAAGCGAATGTGCAGGCGGATGATGGGTGACGTCACCCAACGGTCCGGCGGGGACAACTCACCCTCCGCGCCACGAGCTGCGCCGATTCAAAATCTAATCTGCTAGATTGTGCACGTATATCCATCCACCTCCACTTCAAAACTTGAGTAACTCTTCTGAATACCTCTGCATGTTGATACGCCAAGCTTTCGGCCGACTGAACACCAGTGAAGCACACCTCAACCGCAGTCCAACTACCGTTCTCCCCGAAGCCTGCGCACTGCTCCTACAGGAACAGTTTCTATAGGAACGCAGTCCTACAGGAAGCAGTTTCTACAGGAACGCAGCTCTACAGGGAGGTGAAGTCTTCACGTAAGAAAAGGTGGCAGAAAAGAGGTAACCCTGAAACTCCTTCCGCAATTGGCTTTCAAAGGTGGCAAGGTCATTATTCACAGTCTGGTCATAAAAAATATTGGATTGCCGTGCCTATACTATCGCTTCTACAGGATATCAGTATAATTAGACTGTGGTTTGTGAATTCATTGCATGCTCTGTCTATAAGACCGAATTTCCTTTGTATCTACCGGCTTTGGTCAAAACCACTGTGCTCATCATGCCTGGTGGGTTTATCAGGCGAGAGCCCACTGATTCAAATACATTAAGGAGAAACCCGGAAGTGGTTGAGCTCTTCACCAGAGCACAATGGATGCCTTTTTGTGATAAACTACAGGGCTACGATGATGAAGTAGCCGAGGAATTCTTGCAGGCATTGAAGCCTAAATCCCAGACACTGGCCACAGTAAGCTTCAGAGGTCTCAGCCTCCAACTCACCCCAGAGCATATAAGTCGAATCACAGAACTGCCCATGGGTCTTCCGTGGGATAAAGAAGAGCGAAAGCAGAGCCAGCAAGCAAAGAAGGAGTTCTTCCCACCTGAGGAAGAATTCTCTGAGGATAAAAATGGGGTGAGGAGGACCAGCCTGTCACCACCATGGAACGAAGTCAGTTTGCAAATTATGAAATATATTACTTGTGAAGGCCGGTTCAGTATCGTGTATGCATATCACTTCCGGCTCCTCACTGAGTTAAGGCATGGAATTGACCTTCCTGTAGAGCAAAAACTAAGCATCCCTTATTATCTCCTGCAGTCCCTAATGGAGTGTGCTACAAATCTAAGACAGGGCATCCCTGATCAGATAGCCCATCATGGGTTAATAAAATTGCTTGTGGAGGATGCACTGCACTCATATAAAGTTCCCCTCTCTTGGGAGTCATTTAGGAATCTAACACGAGATGGGGACATTAAAATGTTGATCGAAGATAGTGGCTCCTCCAGCACTGAAGACAAGGAAGCGGTGGCTGAGGAAAAGAAGGCTGAAGAAAAAGCTGACTCCCCCATCCTGTCAGCAAGAGAAATAAGGTCAAAAAGCAGAAGAGACAAAGTTGGGGCAGGCCATGTCAGCCCAATTACCTCTTCAGCACTCACAAGCAAACAAAAGGATCAAACCCCTGCAGCAAAGAAAGTAAAAGTAAAGACACCTACCACTACAGGAAAGGAGAAGCGAACTTCTACAGGAAGCCCGAAGATCAGTGAGAAGCAGGCTTCTACAGGAAGCCCAAAAGCAAAGACCAAGGCTTCTACAGGAAGCCCGATAACAGCTTCTACAGGAAGCACAAAAGTGCAAAAACAGGCTTCTACAGGAAGCCATGCAAAACCAAAATCTGAGAAGCAGAAGGTGGATGTTTTAGCCAGAGAGGCAGCGGCTGTATTAGTTGGCCTCAGTACGCCACCTAAGCCAAAAGGAAAGAGGAAGAGGGACCCTCCTCTCTACTTCAAAGCACGGAGAAGTGTTCGGATAAAAACAGGGAAACCATAGCAGCAGTCCAGCAGCCCAATTGTCATTGAGGACACCCCTGCTTCTCCCAAAGAAAAATCCCCCTCAAAGGTCACAGTTACCTACGAAAAGGGAAGCCCGAAGAAGAGCACATGGCAAGACCGAGTGGACCTGTTGGACAAGAAAACCAGGCTACAGGAAGCTGAAAATGTCCTACAGGATACCTTGGCTCGACTACAGGAAACCGAACAAAGAGAAGAAGGAGGACCCTCATCACCAAGGGCGGATGAGGCAGAACTACCTGAAGAAACAGCAAGAGAACATATACCCGAACCTAGCCCTTCGCCCAATCTGAATTCATATTATACCTTCTTGGAGGCGGGAAAGGTCATCCCACAAAAATTTACTGTACCCCTATTCTTTGAATTAGAGAAAGAAAGAGTCCGCTCCCATACATGGATGCAAATTGCCAAATCAAAGGGGGTGGGGGACATAGGCCCTCTACAAGATCAGCTCAGGGAGGTCAGGAGCGAGTTCACCATGGCCAAACATGTGGCTAGTTGCCAGCAGGCACTTCTACAGGAAGAAAAACAGAAGTTAAGGTTGCAGCTACAAGAACTCAAGGCAGGGTCAGAAACATCCTCCAAGGGCATCACAAATGAACAAGAAGGCAAGAAGGAGCTGACCACAAATCTTGAAGGGCCAAAGACACTTCTATAGGAAGAAGAACAGCAGATAAGAATTGAAGTGCAAGCCTTAAAGGAACAGCTGCAACAAAAGGAAACAAAATTGGCTTGCATGGCCAGTTGGGCCATGGAGGCCCTGCAGTGCAGACATCCTGCAAAGTCTTATGGGTTGTACTTAAAGGATCAGTGGCTACAGTTCCAAATAAACACACTAGCACAAAGAGGTATTAAGCAAATCAATAACCCACAGCAATTTGCTGAAATATGCAATACTAGCTCAGCAGAGGACAAAGCCAAGCTAGCAGAATTCTACATCCACAATCTAGTTTTGCCCAATGAGGTCTCTTGGGATCCCAATATCGCCTTGGGCGATCTGTAGTTGATGGCTTTTGCTTCATGGCTGAATCATGAGGATCAGAGAGCCACCGAAGAAAAATCGGTCATGAGCCGAGAAGTGAGTGAGCCACTGTACATTCGGGCAGAACCAGAGGATCCGGTTGCCCTCATCTCAGCCCGCCAACAGTTATCCAATGATCCCACAGCTTCCTTGAAATTTATGGACCAGCAAGCCCAAGCAATAGCCCACTTTGAAGACATGGACAGATTATTGGGAGAAACTGCTGCCCAGGCTTGTGCACGCAGGTGGCATGCCTTGGCACATAGTTTGAAGATCCGGGAATACCATACCCCGACCAGAATGAGGGAAGCATTGGCAAGAGTGGACCTTTACAAGAAATCCATGCAAAGACTTCAGGCCAGCTGGATTGGCCTTAAACTCAGCCCTCCATTGCTGCTAGGATTGGTTGAAGGAAGTACAAGAAAGGATGATCAGGCACAATGGGAAAAAGTGGAAAACACAGCAGAGTTTCATATCGACCAAGAAGACATCACCACAGAAGCTTGGGATGTAAGGGGAGTAGTGAAAGCCATGAAGGATGAGGATCTTGACTAAGTTGCTCAAGGATGAGCAAATGGTTCAGCTGGGGGGTGATGATGAGCCCCAATTTTGGTACAATTTGGGCTCATTTTGGCCTATTCTACTTGCTCAAACCATTCATTTTTTACTGCTTATGCATGCATTTCTTAGTTTATTCATGTTGTTTGTAGGAAGAAGGGTAGGCACTCTATCTACGTGACTAATGCATTGTGATTCCAGGTTTTGGCATTAAAAGGGAGCAAAAGACAACGAAAAAGGAGACAAGGAGACAATGAGGTGGCACTGCTGACTTTTAGGAGAGGATGTCCACGGTCTTGGGGACATTCCTTGTGATTCCCACCAAGAACTCTGAGCTCCAATCCATCTCCCCTCCGAGCTTAGAAGAAGCCAGCTGTTCTACAGGAACAGCAGTTATAAACTGCTCTACAGGAACAGCAGTTATGACCGTCCTACAGGATCAGCAGTTAAACTCTAGTTGGACAGCCGAGCTCCTAAAATCAAGGACACTTGTTGGATCATCGTTTTTGTATAAGTGTAGAGGCCTTAGCCTTGGATAGGTTGTTGAAACTCTCGTATTGCTATTGTAATTTTCGAGCACAGCTCAGTTTTTGTTCCTTTTTGTAAGCCAATTTGGCATGATATCAGATTATGAATAAAGAAGGTAGATTCTGATCTAGTTCTGAGTTTTCTTAAGGAGACTATAGCTCTCAGGTTAGGGCCCAACCTGAGAGCCATAGATCCCCTCTGTTGTAGTGTTGTTTCCATTTCATTTCAGCACTTTGAGCTTTTCATTTGCACATGCAATTTGAATTACAGGTTGTTAAGTTGGTCTTTTTCATGAGTTAGATAGGAGTTGCTTATGGTGAATTTGTTTCGACTTGCTTAGCATAGCAGAGGATAGATATAATCGATTGGAGCTCCAACAAAAAGGTTGTTAAGGCTCACTGCCACCTCATCTGGGATTGGAGTGAAGTCCATGACTAACCACCAAAAATACGCATTTCTTTATTCCATGATTGCTGCAAACACAGTCACGTTATGTTAGATGCTGTCACATGATTCACACCTGCACCACACTCCTTTACCACGGCTTCATGCACATTCTCCTTCGCGTTTAGATTGCTGTTCATTGAATTTACAAGCACAGGTAGTTTAGGGTGATGCATCTTCGGTTTGGTGATAGTCACAAGCATTTGTTTCACTTACACTGCTTTCTCTCGTTCCATTACTTCGTCCTCCATCTTGATCACGCATGCAAACACATCTTTGACCCCTGCTCTACTCTGTCATCTCCCAAAGTCTTTCACTCCTCACGTACTTCCATTCTCTAGCCCTTTCGTTGACATAGCCCTTTACCTTCCAACCTACTCCCTACACTCACTTCCCATCCTATTCTTCCACTTCTACAGCCATCACCAGCCTCATTCCTACCTTACACATCTCCCTCTACCATTTCATCATCCCTCCATCACGCCAAACACTCAGGGTAGGTCATCCTGTAGCCATTTGTAGACATCCTGTAGAAACCAGAGTATCCTGTAGGATCCCCTACAGCCATCCTGTAGGAGGCCATTCTCTCGGTTGTTGAGCATCTGAATGCGAGGAACCTCTGTGGATGGATGTTAAGGATCCCTAGGGACCTCTCCTAGCCTTCCCAACCTGTCCCACGCTTTCCTTCCTTCTCCATCCCATCTGCACAATCAAACCCTAGTTAGCACAAAATCACAATCATTCCACACACTTAAGGGAAAAATACAAAAACATATCTTTCATGATGCAAGTAGTTTAGATCCATGCATTTGCACTTATTAGAGGTAACAACAGCATTGGTAGAAGTTTCATTCACATGTTTTGCATTGTAGAGGTTAGACTAGTTAAATTAGGGTTTCCTAGGTTTACATGCTTTGATTTGCTTTCAGTCCATTTTGTCAAGTAGAGTAGTTTTCCTTTGAGAATAGCTTTCGTCCACCAATTAGCAAGCTTCTTCTGAGAGCCTATAGAAGTTGGCTTGAGCCCTAGCGGACTTGTGCCAGCTGACCAAGTGACAGCTGCGACAAGAGCTAGTACTTGTGCATACAACACCGTCGCTTCCAAGTTTGTACGAACTACCGGGTTGATAAAATGAGAGACAGGAAGCCCCAAGAGTTGTAGCATTATTGCTACAATACTGGAGCTCACCAATCACTCTCCTCAACTAAATTACTGTGAACTATATAGCGTCGCCTGCTTTCTTCTGCGTGCTTAAAGTTATGTACAATGTTGCCTGAGTGCTGCCCTTTGAAGTAGTCTCAAAACATGGATCAAAACTGATGTGTTTCCTTTTTTTTTGCTTTGACGAAGGGTGCTGATATGAAACCTAAAAACGCTCCTATGTTTTGATACTATTGACTGAAGCGGGAAGCTTGATTGTAGCACTTCTAACTGAATTTGATTTGATATAACAGCGCTGCTTCGTTCCAAGCAATCGGATTGCTTATACAAACATAAAAACGGAAAGCGCTGACATATATACAAATAATAATATACAAACATATATACATGGGCATTGTATCCCTTTAAAAGGGATCTCGATAATGTTTGAACATTCGGCCATTTACAGGGCCGTCTTCCACTATGCTGTCATCTGTAGATTTGAGAAAATACGTGTTATTGCCTTGCACAACACTGATAACAAATGGGCCTTTCCATAGAAAATCAAATTTTGAATGCTTTCCCTTGTCTTCTCTTCATGATTCCCACCTTAACACTTTATTGCCAATAGAGAAATCCTCAGCCTTAGTCCTTTTGTCAAATACTTTCTTTAGCCTCTCTTGCACAATTTGAGCTTTGTCATACACTTGCTCTCTGGTTTGCTGGAGATGAATGGTCTGATTTATTCTTCTTTGAATATCATTTGGTTATGCCTGGACCTCTTGTAACAGCTTGATGATAGGAATACCCAAGGAAGATGGAAATCTAGCCTCCATACCATATACTAGCTCATAAGGGCTCATCCCAATGGATCTCTTTGTTGAAAGTCTGTCTGCCCAAAGGGCATTTGTGAGCTTTCTATGCCAGTTCTTCTTGTTTTCTTCTAAGATCTTCTTGATAATATTAATCAGGCTCTTGTTGGATGATTCGGCCAAGCCATTACCTTGAGGGTAATACGCTGTAGAGTGGCCTAAGGTGATATGAAATTTATGGCAAAAATTGATCATCTTTTTGGATTTGAAGGCAACAGCGTTGTCAGTAATGATCTTCTCAGGGCAGCCAAATCTGGATAGGATATTGGTCTCAAGGAATTGGATAATGGTGGAGTCATTGGCTTGCCTACATGGGATGGACTCAATCCACTTGGTGAAATAGTCTGTGGCTGTTAGAGTCCATTTGTGCTAGCCTGAGGAAGAGGGATGGATTTCTCCAATGAAGTCAAGACCCCATTGTTGAAAAGACTTTTTGGTTGAGATGGGCTTAAGGGGCAAGGGAAACAACTTTATTTTGCCCTCAAATATTTGGCATTTATGGCATTAGATAGAAAATTTCTTTACATCTGCAAACAAAGAGGGCCAATAGAAACCAGCTCTTAAAATTTTATCAACAGTGGAATTCCAATATATATGTCCTCCACAGTCCCCTACATGAAATTCCTTCATGACATTGTTAGTTTCATTCATGGTTAAACAATTAAGAAATATGCCTTCATGATTCTTCCAAAGTAATGCACCATCTAAGACACAAAACTTGGAAGCTTTCATTTTTAAAAATCTTTTCTTGGTTCTGGACAACCCTAGAGGAGCACACAGGTTTAACAATATAAAAAATATATATCAGCATACCATGGGGATTGCAAAAAGGTTTCACTGATCTGTGGAGCCGCCAGCTCCTGTTCATTGTCCAGTTGGTTAATGTCTAGGGCTTGAAAATTTGTTTCGGACATCAGTTTGGCTAAAGCTTGTCCCTTTATGAGCTTGGTTGGTTTTATTTCTATGTCATACTCAAGGATGTTAGCAATCTACTTGCCTCTTTTTCCTTCTAATTCCTCTTGGGTTAATATGTCTTTTACAACAACATTTGGGACATAGGCAATCACATGTGAATATAAAATGTAAACTCAGAAATATTTGATTGCTTTAACAAGGGCATAGGCCTACTTCTCCATGATTTGGTACTTCAAAGGGGCATCCCTAAGGGCTCGGCTGAAAAAAGCAATTGGCTTTTCATTTCCTTGATCATCCTTTTGTAGAAGGACAACAGCTATGGTATGATCAGATGCAAAAGAAAAGATGATAAAATCTTTGTCAAATTGAGGACTGGTAAGGACAGGGGCTTGGGTTAAGGAAGCTTTTATACTCTCAAAGGCTTTCTTGGTTTCGAGAGACCATTTTACCTTGGCATCCTTTTTAAGCATGTTGGTTAGCGTTCTTATTAGTTCGGCCAAGTTTGGGATGAATCTCCTTAAGAAATTTATCTTTCCAAGGAATGCTTGCAATTCTTTTATGTTTCTTGGATATGGGATTTGCAAAATGGCTTGGATCCTTTCAGGATCAATTCTAATACCCTCATTTGAAATGATATGGCCAAGTAGTTTTCCTTCTTCAAGGCCAAAGAGAGACTTCATGGGATTCAAGGAAATGCCGTATTTCCTACATGTCATGAATATTTGCCTAAGATGTTTAAGGTGCTCTTGATCAGATTTGGAGAAGGGGGTTAAGTCATCAAGGTAGACAACTAGGAAATCATGGATTTCCTTAGCAAATGCAATGTCCATTGCCCTTTGAAAAGATGCACCAGCATTCTTTAGTCCAAAAGGCATTTTAACATACTTAAATGTTCCCCACAGTGTGGTAAAGGCTGTCTTGTCTTTGTCATCCGGGTGAACAAGTATTTGGTTGAAACCTGAAAAGCCATCAAGCAGTGAAATCCTTGATAACCCCACTACTCTTTGTATAATGTGATCCATTTTTGGCAATGGGTAGTGGTCTTTTAGGGAGACTTGGTTTAAGTTTCTTAGGTCCACACATAGCCTAATCTCACCTCTCTTCTTTCTTTTAGGAACAAGATTTGATACCCATTCAGAAAATCTAATGGGTGTTATGATACCTGCTTCAAACATCCTCTTGACTTCCTTCTCAACCAAGGGGAGGAGCATGGGATTGATTCTTCTAAGTTTTTGTTTGAAGGGCTTTTGGTTTGGTTTTAAGGGAATGGTGTGTTGGATTACTGAGGTGTCATAGGACTTAAAGTCCTCATAACTCCAAGCAAATACATCTTGAAACTCTTTGAACAAATCAACATATTTTGGTTTTTGATCAGGTGGCAGATTTTGAGATAGTTTGATCATTTTGGGCTTCTCTGCTGTCCCAATGTTGTGTTCTTCTATAGCGGCGTTTAAGGGCTGCATTTTTGGCTTTTTGGGAACATCATTTGCATCAAACATATCTTCTAATGGAGTAAGGCTAGCAGGGAGAAAGTTATCCTTTAGATCAATGATCTCGACCTCTGTTTTGGCTATTTCCTCCAAATGGATTTGTTTCAGCTCTTCCATGTTTGCATTGTCAAAAATAGTTGGGTTTAGGATTTGTTTGGCTGTTACAGCTTTTACAGCCTATTGATTTTCATTAGTTTGCTGTTGGGATTCGTTCATGGCATCGATGTCAATGTTTATATTTGAAACCTCATGCTCAGGAGTGAGGAAATTGTTAATTTGTTCATCGCAATCAAACACTTGCCAATATTTAACATTATTTGGGACAGCAGGCCTATGTTTTATTTCAGCAATGAAATGGTGATTTGGCCCAAAGGGAAGCTTGCATGTGCTAGCAAAAGTGGCTAGGCTGTGAGCATGTATGTTATGATTTCTTGAAATCTTGGCAAGCTTGGATTCAGAGAATGCATTGAGTATATTAGTGGCAGCTGTCCTATAGGCCCTCATTCTATTGTCATTACTAACAAAGTTACCTTTCATTTGTTGGATTACTAGGTCGGAGTCACCTAGAATAGACACTTTGGCAGCTCCTAAATATCTGAGCAGCTTAAGGCCTAGGAGGAGTGCCTCATACTCGGCCATGTTGTTGGTGCATTTGAAATTCAGTCTATATGCATGACCTTGTGCATAATTTTTATGTGTGTTGTGGATCCATACACTTGCCCCTACTCCTAACTTATTAACTGAACCATCAAACTCTAAATACCATGTGATTTATTGATTGTGGTTAGTATTAAGAGTTTCAGTCATTTTATGATTGGGCAGATGTGAGTCTCATGTTTCGGGAGGTTCTTCTTGTCTGCTGGTCGCATTGGCTGTTGTGACCGTCTCATGGGTATGTGCAACCGATTCTTCACTGATATGTGCTTGTTGTTCTAGAGCCAAAGGCTTGACATGAGTTAAAGGGCAGCTATCATCATTAAACAAAATAAATGAGTCCATATCAGTGTGGATTGAGTAGATGGGGAAGTTTTGTGGCTTATCCTCACTACTCACCATATATTTCATGAGTGTTTCTCTATATAGTCTTTTTGGTTGCCGAAAGACTGATATAGTGGCGTAAGAGAGGTCTAATTGGAGGGATCCTTGGAGTTTTGCTCCCCAAGATCTTGATAGGAGCATGCCATATTTTGGTGGAATGTCAACAACCACCACATCCATGAGGATTGTCTTATTAGGATATTGGACTAAGGAGACACACAAGTCTTTGATTAGGCCTAAACACTTGACTTGACTTGAGTCAAAGGAGAATAAATCTTTGTATGGCCTAGTTATGTCAAGGTTTAGTCTTTCCATTACTGCTTTGGGCATAAGATTGTGTGATGCACCTGAGTCAAACATTGCATTATGTAAAATTTTATCATGGATATGAAAACTGATATAAAATGGAAAAACTGCTCCATCGACTGTTTTTCCATTGACTTCTGGGCCAAAGAGCAGCTCTGGGTATCATCTAAAATATTTACATCATCCTTAACCTGTGGCATTTGTAGCGATCTTTGTATTTGTTGCTTATAAACATCATGCTTGGCAAGTTCTGAGAGGGGGGTGGATATCTTAAGTTTTCCAATATCTGCCTCTAAATTAAATGGCTTTTCCAGTGGAGTCCTGGTGTTGATGATGGAAGATTTTTCTTTTTCATTTGAATTATCAGCGATTTTCTCTCGTTCGCCAGCGTTATGGAGAGTGATCACTTGCATTTTTTCAGTTATGGGCAGGCTTTTTGGAATGCTGTGCACATTTTCCTTTGAGGAAAAAGGCACGACAGGCTGCTTTTTAGAAGGTTGTTCGATAGTTATATCATTTATGGTTACGTATTGTGGGTTTGGAACAGATTGTTCAACGTGTTCTGTTATAACAACCTTGCCTTTCATTTTATCGGGATGTTGTTTTTCCTTTAGTTTGATGGGCTTGGGCGCATCAATCGTTCTGGTCCTTAGCTTATATTACTTGTTTATCTCATAAACGGTTGGGTCGTAAGCTTGTTCAAAGTCGAAAGACTCTTGGGTTTGAGTTTGGAATTGATGCATATTATCATTATTTTGGTCTTCTTTAGTTAAGAAGACATGTTGCTTGTTCTTCAAACCCATTAGGTTTATGTGAGTGTCTTCTATGGGCTCATTAGCTGTTGATGTCGCAGCGTAATTTTCTTGGAAAGGAGGCCTTATTTCACGGTCTGGGCTCACTCTTCCAGCGTTTGTGTTTTGATTACTTATGAAGTTCGGGTTCCTAACAGCGTTGGTTTGCTGCCCGTCCCATGATGGTTTCTTTTTCAATGTTGTCCACTCTATCTACCAGCCTATGCATGCCACTGATAAGAGCATCCAGCTTTTGGTCTATGGCTGAGGGTCCTTCCTTAAAGGTTGTTCTCCTCTCTGTTCTGACTCTGTTTCTTTTGGCAATTAAATTGCTATTCGGCTAGTATGTGCAAGGGGTCTTTCTTTTTCTCCCACTTGTTGATAAATGACTGGTATACGGCTTCTGGGTCTGCTATGGAATTAGCTGTGAGTGCTCTAAACCAAGCCCTGACATCGCCTGTCAAACTTTGGACAAAAATCTTCATTCTCACACCATCATCGTCAATCTCATAGCTTTCAAAGTAATCCTGCATTTTCTTTGTATACTGAAGGGTTGTGCAGGCACTTGTGCCATCAAAATAAGTTATTTTAGTCTGGTAATCCTGAGGCATAGCCCCGAGGTTAGCAGGCAGCTGTAAGGGTGCATATCTATTAGCCATATTAACAGGTATAAGTGGAGCAACAGGGATAAATGGAACAGTTGGACAACTGGGATAATAGGAGTAGTAGTGGTAGTATGCATACTGAACGAAGGTGTGGAAAAGGTGCTTGGAGAGGTGGATAAATAACAAGGGGAACTAGGGGCTGAACGAAATAAAACTTTGACAGGGGTTGGAACACAGCTTGGTCGAACTATCTCAGGACTAGAATCAGCAAAATCTTCTCTTCGATCTAATTTCCTGAGGTTTCTTGGGATTAAATTCGGATTTTCAAAAACAGCTGGTGGATTTGGGTCTAGATTTGTCCTTGTATAACGTGAATTCCTTTTGTGAGCCAGCTTCTAACTTGTTTTTTGGGGTTTTTTCTAAGAGAAATGGGTTATAAAGAAACTTTTGAAGGTCAGATTCTTCCCCAGTGGAGCTTTCCAACTTGATTTGTGAAATTATCTGAAGATGGTCCCCAATGGAGTCGCCATTATGTTAACACTCAGGTTGTCCCAAAGCTCCTTAATGGATACGGCCGAGGTAACCAGAAACCAATATTTGGACTGCAGGTTCTAGCCCACCTGCAATCAGAGAGGGCTCTCTCTTAATGATTTAGCTTTGTTGATGATGATTTTAGGCTAGTTATTGAGTTTAAGGGGTTTTGTTTAAGTTTTGGTGGGGTGATTGATGTTTTCAAGTGGGGAGGCATGCATAGTGTGAGAGGTTCAAACCATTGGGCATGGAGTCATGGAATTGGGCTGCTGGTGCGTTTTGTTGGTCATAAGAGGTATATAGAGCAGGGTGGCTACACATGAAACAACCTTTCAAGTTAAAAGGATGAAATTAAGGCTAAGGAATGAAAGGCAACTAAGAATCTTTCATTCAACTTAACAGAGGGAAAGGCGAGTGAACTATATACAGGAGCAGTGAAGAATCCTTAAATAACAGTCACACATGAATGAAACAGAGCAAATACGAGCCATGAGGAATTCATATTTATGATTGAATCAGAAGAAAACATATAGAAGTCACAGAAACTGAGCATAGAGTGCAGCCACGCAAATTCTAAGCTAATCTTTCTTTCTCTAACGTAGATGGTGATATATGTATGATATAAACATATATGAATTTAAAACTGAGGTACGAAACACTTATTGGGCAATGTAACAGCGCAAGAATTCCATATTTCACTCTCCAGCCATTAATAACACAACAGACAGTCCATCCTCCAAGCTTTTCAGCAGTCCTTGATTATAGAAATTCTCATACAGTGCGAGTCCCCAAAGAGGATTATCAACCAACCAACCCTTTAAAAAATGAATTAGGGTGGTTTATATAGGGAAAAAATCTAAAAATATCCATTACAACAGATCTTTAAACAGATCCGAGGGAAATGAGTTCCTTAATCTAATCTTGTCATGGAATTAATGCAAGAAGATATCTAAGTGTTGCGCTGGGGCAGCTGCCTCAAAAAATGAGTCGAAATCTGTCCTTATGGCTCTGTGCGGTTCATTTAGCCATAATTGTGCTTTGGGCTTTGATCCCCTGCTCTTGAGTGGCTTTTATGTGCATTAACTGTGATTTGAGAGCCTTTAAATGGCTTCACCGCTTTCTTTGACTTTGTTTGGGGGCCTTTAATGTTCACCCGCTTCGATCTGATACTCTTTAATTTAATCAAGGCTTCATCTTTCCTCTAATACTCTTTGACACTTGAATCGGGCCACTTTCTCTCGACCTGATATGCTTGACACTGTCAAATCGCCCCTTTTCTGCCCTTTCAAGGCAAGAATGGCTGCTGCAAATGATTTCCTGGGCCTCTAGAATGCTACTAGCGCTGGCTGATTTGAATAGGAATCATAAATGAGGAGTTTCTGTCAAAATGCGAGTTTTCGGGCCTGCTGGTGGCCGAGCGATATGAAGCCTTCCATTATGGTCATTTTTTCTTGAAAACTGCCTCAGTTTTTCATTCTGGGCTCTCTTTGCTGCGATTTGTGCCCTTCGCGCCTTCCTTTAGTGATGACGTCAGCAGGTCGTCAGTAGTGGGTCCCAGTACGGTAGTGACGTGGCAGTACGACGAGGATTAAATCAGAGATCGGCAATTGACAGGGACAGGGGACAATGGCTTTTATATATGTGATGTGATGGGAGCGATTGCCGATATCGGAAAAGAGATAAGGCATGCGGCTGTGCGAAAAATGGGAAATATTGCAGAAATGAATGGATCGCGATGCGATATGCTTTTGGATGCGATAGCAATATCACGTGGATGGATGAGAGGGGGGATATATATACAGGTACAGAAACTTGCGACTGTCGATCGCGAAATCGTATCGGCGAAGTGATATTAGGGAGATATAAAAGGGGTGGGGCGATGAATGAATGCTGCGACCTTCGACAGCGATATAGCGTCGGAGGGGAGGAAGACTCATCGGAGGAGGGTTAATGCGATCGGAAAAGGCTTTTTAAAGCTTTGGAAGGGTTCTTGATGCATCGGAATGAGTCTGATAGCATTTGAAGGGGGTTTTTGTGTTTTGGAAGGAGTCCAAACACCTTAGGAAGATGGTTTTTTGAGCGAAATGAGGGTTCTTATTAAGTTTCAAGTAAACTTAGTAATTCCCAAGCATATTTATGGTTATATTTCAATCAGAGGAAGGGATAAGTATATAGGGGAGTTATTAACATAGTTTTAGTAGGGGGAGGGGAGATAGATAGGGAGTTACTTAATAAAGTTAGTAGTTAATATGAAATGTGATGAGAGAGCGCTAAGTATGTAAATATTAGGCTATTAAAGGGGAAGATGACTTCTATAAGAAATATAAGCATCTTTAAGCAAAGTAGATATTTACTTAGGCAATGATATTGCAAATGATGAAACTTAAGAGATATCAAGCAGATCTTGACCTCTTTGGGGAGGTTAGTGAATGATTTGGGGAATAAGAAGAAGGGGGAGTTAGTCACGCCTCGCTTGAAGTCCTCCAAGGGAAAATTGCCTTGCACTTGTGATCTGAAGTGAAAATAACACTTTGAGATACAAAATTGATCACACTTATTCATTCTGCAACCTCAGAAACTACTTACCCGGCCTACTTACCTAAAAAAAATTCTTCTTTTTGGTTTGGGTGCGCTTAGACTTGCAGACCTTGTTTATCTTCTTTTCTTTTGACTGCCCTCCTATCTAGATCTACACTTATTTCATCCAGGGGCTCAGATTAAGCTATTGAGCACCCTTGTTTCTCTACCTATCTACAAATCTGCCAAGATTAAGCTGTTTGGACAGATAATGATTCTCTATATTCTACAACAAGAAATTGAAACCTAGGGATACCAATATTAAGCTGTTTGGCCTTCCCTTGACTGGAAACTCATCACAAACAGATCATAGCAGTGGCACTTAGACTAGCACACTCTTATGGACACTTCTTTTGCCTCTGTAGCAAATATGGAATGTTGCAGCATGGAAAGTATGACATATTTGGCATGTAAAAATGTCGATCATGAAAGATGAATACTTGCTGCAGCAGGAGGCTAACAGTGGCTCCACTTGCGGATGGCTTTTCCTTTTGAAAAGCTGAGAACAGCAGGTCAGACTGCCTTGATCTTCTATTGTTTCTGTGGAACTGAAAACAATTCTTCATTGGCTAGTAAAAGACTGGAAGTTTGAGATCTGGACAACACTCTCCTCAACTGAATTACTGTGAACTATATAGCGTCGCCTGCTTTCTTCTGCATGCTTAAAGTTATGTACAATGTTGCCTGAGTGCTGCCCTTTGAAGTAGTCTCAAAACATGGATCAAAACTAATGTATTTCCTTTGTTTTTGCTTTGACCAAGGGTGCTGATATGAAACCTAAAAACGCTCCTCTGTTTTGATACTATTGACTGAAGTGGAAGCTTGATTGTAGCACTTCTAACTGAATTTGATTTGATATAACAGCGCTGCTTCGTTCCAAGCAATCGGATTGCTTATACAAACATAAAAAGGGAAAGCGCTGACATATATACAAATAATTATATACAAACATATACACAGGGGCATTGTATCCCTTTAAAAGGGATCTCGATAATGTTTCAACATTCGGCCATTTATAGGGCCGTCTTCCACTGTGTTGTCATCTGTAGATTTGAGAAAATACGTGTTATTGCCTTGCACAGCGCTGATAACAAATGGGCCCTTCCCTAGAAAATCAAATTTTGCTTGCTTTACCTTGTCTTCTCTTCGTGAGTCCCATCTTAACACTTTATCGCCAATAAAGAAATCCTCAACCTTAGTCCTTTTGTCTAATGCTTTCTTTAGCCTCTCTTGCACAATTTGAGCTCTGTCATACACTTGCTCTCTGGTTTGCTGGAGATGAATGGTCTGATTTATTCTTCTTTGAATATCATTTGGTTCTGCATGGACCTCTTGTAACAGCTTGATGATAGGAATACCCAAGGAAGATGTAAATCTGGCTTCCATATCATATACTAGCTCATAAGGGCTCATCCCAATGGATCTCTTTGTTGAAAGTCTGTCTGCCCAAAGGGCATTTGTGAGCTTTCTATGCTAGTTCTTCTTGTTTTCTTCTAAGATCTTCTTGATAATATTAATCAGGATCTTGTTGGATGATTCGGCCAAGCCATTACCTTGAGGGTAATACGCTGTAGAGTGGCCTAAGGTGATATGAAATTTATGGAAAAAATTGATTATCTTTTTGGATTTGAAGGCAGCAGCATTGTCAGTAATGATCTTCTCGGGGCAGCCAAATCTGGATAGGATATTGGTCTCAAGGAATTCGATAATGGTGGAGTCATTGGCTTGCCTACATGGGATGGCCTCAATCCACTTGGTGGAATAGTCTGTGGATGTTAGAGTCCATTTGTGCTGGGCTAAGGAAGAGGGATGGATTTATCCAATGAAGTCAAGACCCCATTGTTGAAAAGGCTTTTCAGTTGAGATGGGCTTAAGGGGCAAGGGCAACAACTTTATTTTTCCCTCAAAGATTTCGCATTTATGGCATGAGATAGCAAATTTCTTTACATATGCAAACAAAGAGGGCCAATAGAAACCAGCTCTTAAAATTTTATCAGCAGTGGAACTCCAATATAGATGTCCTCCACAGTCCCCTGCATGAAATTCCTTCATGACAATGTTAGTTTCATTCATGGTTAAACAATTAAGCAATATGCCTTCATGATTTTTCCAAAGTAATGCACCATCTAAGACACAAAACTTGGAAGCTTTCATTTTTAAAAATCTTTTCTTGGTTCTGGACAACCCAGGAGGAGCACACAGGTTTAACAATATAAAACATATATCAGCATACCATGGGGATTGCAAAAAGGTTTCACTGATCTGTGGAGTCGCCAGCTCCTGTTCATTGTCCAGTTGGTTAATGTCTAAGGCTTGAAAATTTGTTTTTGACATCAGTTTGGCTAAACCTTGTCCCTTTATGAGATTGGTTGGTTTTATTTCTATGTCATACTCAAGGATGTTAGCAATCCACTTGCCTCTTTTGCCTTCTAATTCCTCTTGGGTTAATATGTCTTTTACAACAGCATTTGGGACATAGGCAATCACATGTGAATATAAAATGTAAACTCGGAAATCTTTGATTGCTTTAACAAGGGCATAGGCCTGCTTCTCCATGACTTGGTACTTCAAAGGGGCATCCCTAAGGGCTCGGCTGGAAAAAGAAATTGGCTTTTCATTTCCTTGATCATCCTTTTGTAGAAGGACAGCAGCTACGGTATGATCAGATGCAAAAGAAAAGATGATAAAATCTTTGTCAAATTGAGGACTGGTAAGGATAGGGGCTTGGGTTAAGGCAGCTTTGATACTTTCAAAGGCTTGCTTGGTTTCGAGAGATCATTTTACCTTGGCATCCTTTTTAAGCCTGTTGTTTAGCGTTCTTATTAGTTCGGCCAAGTTTGGGATGAATGTCCTTAAGAAATTGATCTTTCCAAGGAATGCTTGCAATTCTTTTATGTTTCTTGGATATGGGATTTGCAAAATGGCTTGGATCTTTTCAGGATCAATTCTAATACCCTCTTTTGAAATGATATGGCCAAGTAGTTTGCCTTCTTCAAGGCCAAAGAGATACTTCATGGGATTCAAGGAAATGCCGTATTTCCTACATGTCATGAATATTTGCCTAAGATGTTTAAGGTGCTCTTGATCAGATTTGGATAATGGGGTTAGGTAATCAAGGTAGACAACTAGGAAATCATGGATTTCCTTGGCAAATGCAATGCCCATTGCCCTTTGAAAAGTTGCACCAGCGTTCTTTAGTCCAAAAGGCATTTTAACATACTTAAATGTTCCCCATGGTGTGGTAAAGGCTGTCTTGTCTTGGTCATCCAGGTGAACAAGTATTTGGTTGAAACCTGAAAATCCATCAAGCAGTGAAATCCTTGATGACCCCACTACTCTTTATAGAATGTGGTCCATTTTTGGAAATGGGTAGTGGTCTTTTAGGGAGACTTGGTTTAAGTTTCTTAGGTCCACACATAGCCTATTCTCACCTGTCTTCTTTCTTGTGGGAACAAGATTTGACACCCATTTAGAAAATCTAATGGGTGTTATGATACCTACTTCAAACATCCTCTTGACTTCCTTCTCAACCAAGGGGAGGAGCATGGGATTGAGTCTTCTAAGTTTTTGTTTGAAGGGCTTTTGGTTTGGTTTTAAGGGAATGGTGTGTTGGATTACTGAGGTGTCATAAGACTTCAAGTCCTCATAACTCCAAGCAAATACATCTTGAAACTCTTTGAACAAATCAACATATTTTGGTTTTTGATCAGGTGGCAGATTTTGAGATAGTTTGATCATTTTGGGCTTCTCTTCTATCCCAATGTTGTGTTCTTCTATATCGGTGTTTAAGGGCTGCATTTTTGGCTTTTTGGGAACATCATTTGCATCAAACATATCTTCTAATGGAGTAAGGCCAGCAGGGAGAAAGTTATCCTTTAGATCAATGATCTCGACCTCTATTTTGGCTACTTCCTCCAAATGCATTTGTTTCAGCTCTTCTATGTTTGCATTGTCAAAAACATTTGGTTTAGGATTTGTTTGGCTGTTACGGTTGTTATAGCGTATTTATTTTCATTAGTTTGTTGTTGGGATTCGTTCATGGCATCCATGTCAATGTTTATATTTGAAACCTCATGCTCAAGAGTGAGGAAATTGTTAATTTGTTCATCGCTTTCAAACACTTGCCAATATTTAACGTTATTTGGGACAAGAGACCTATGTTTTATTTCAGCAGTGAAATGGTGATTTGGCCCAAAGGGAAGCTTGCATGTGCTAGAAAAAGTGGCTAGGCCGTGAGCATGTATGTTATGATTTCTTGAAATCTTGGCAAGCTTGGATTCAGAGAATGCATTGAGTATATTAGTGGCAGCTGTCCTATAGGCCCTCATTCTATTGTCATTAGTAACAAAGTTACCTTTCATTTGTTGGATTACTACCTCGAAGTCACCTAGAATAGACACTATTGTAGCTCTGAGCAGCTTAAGGCCTAGAAGGAGTGCCTCATGCTCGGCCATGTTGTTGGTGCATTTGAAATTCAGTCTATATGCATGACCTTGTGCATAATTGTTATGTGTGTTGTGGATCCATACACCTGCCCCTGCTCCTAACTTATTAACTGAACCATCAAACTATAAATACCATGTGATTTCTTGCTTGTGGTTAATATTAAGAGTTTCAGTCCTTTTAGGATTGGGCGGAACTGAGTCTCATGTTTCGAGAGGTTCTTCTTGTGTGTTGGTTGCATTGGCTGTTGTGACCGTCTCATGGGTATGTGCAACCGATTCTTCATTGGTCTGTGCTTGTTGTTCTAGAGCCAAAGGCTTGACATTAGTTAAAGGGCAGCTATCATCATTAAACAAAATAAATGAGTCCATATCAGTGTGGATTGAGTAGATGAGAAAGTTTTGTGGCTTATCCTCGCTACTCACCTTATATTTCATGAGTGTTTCTCTACATAGTCTTTTTGGTTGCCCAAATACTGATATAGTGGTGTAAGAGAGGTCTAATTGGAGGGATCCTTGGAGTTTTGCTCCCCAAGATCTTGATAGGAGCATGCCATACTTTGGTGGAATGTCAGCAACCACCACATCCATGAGGATTGTCTTATTAGGATATTGGACTAAGGAGACACACAAGTCTTTGATTAGGCCTAAACACTTGATTTGACTTGAGTCAAAGGAGAATAAATCTTTGTATGGCCTGGTTATGTCAAGGTTTAGTCTTTCCATTACCGCTTTGGGCATAAGATTGTGTGATGCACCTGAGTCAAACATTGCATTATGTAAAATTTTATCATGGATATGCAAACTGATATAAAATGGCAAAACTGCTCCATTGACTGTTTTTCCATTGACTTCTGGGCCAAAGAGCAGCTCTGGGGTATCATCTAAAATATTTACATCATCCTTAACCTGTGGCATTTGTAGCGATCTTTGTATTTGTTGCCTATAAACATCATGCTTGGCAAGTTCTGAGAGGAGGATGGATAACTTAAGTTTTCCAATCTCTGCCTCTAAATTAAATGGCCTTTCCAGTGGAGTCCTGGTGTTGATGATGGAAGATTTTTCTTTTTCATTTGAATTATCTGCGATTTGCTCTCGTTTGCCAACGTTATGGAGAGTGATCACTTGCGTTTTTTTAGTTATGGGCAGGATTTTTGGAACGCTGTGCACATTTTTCTTTGAGGAAAATGGCACGACAGACTACTTTTTAGAAGGTTGTTCGATAGTTATATCATCTATGGTTATGTACTGTGGGTTTGGAACAGAATGTTCAACGTGTTTTGTTATAACAACCTTGCCTTTGATTTTATCGGGATGTTGTTTTTCCTTTGGTTTGACGGGCTTGGGCACATCAATCGTTCTGGTTCTTAGCTTATATTGCTTGTTTAGCTCATAAACGGTTGGGTCGTAAGCTTGTTCAAAGTCGAAAGACTCTTGGGTTTGAGTTTGTAATTGATGCATATTATCGTTATTTTGGTCTTCTTTAGTTAAGAAGACATGTTGCTCGTTCTTCAAACCCATTAGGTTTATGTGAGTGTCTTCTATGGGCTCATTAGCTGTTGATGTCTCAACGTAATTTCTTGCAAAGGAGGCCTTATTTCACAGTCTGGGCTCACTCTTCCATCTTTTGGGTTTTGATTCCTTCTGAAGTTCGGGTTCCTAACAACGTTGGTTTGCTGCCCATCCCATTATGACTTTTTTCTCAACATTGTCGATTCTATCTACCAGCCTATGCATGCCACTGATAAGAGCATCCAACTTTTGGTCTATGGCTGAGGGTTCTTCCTTAAAGGTTGTTCTCCTCTCTGTTCTGGCTCTGTTTCTTTTGGCAATTAAATTTGCCTCCACAGTGACAACCCATTTTGTATTTCAGCAAGGCTGTTAGGGGCTCTTTCTTTTAACTGGTAGGCCATATCTGGGTCGAAACCATCAGGGAATTTATACAAGGCAAGATTAGGTGGAGGCCTTAAGTTCTGTGGTATTACATTGTAGACATTATTGAATCTTGCACAATAGTCCAAAATAGTGTCTTGAGGGCCTCTTTTAATTGTATCGTATTCGGCTAGTATGTGCAAGGGGTCTTTCTTTTTCTCCCATCTGTTGATAAATGACTGGTATAAGGCTTCTGGGTCTGCTATGGAATTATCTGGGAGTTCTCTAAACCAAGCCCTGACATCGCCTGTCAAACTTTGAACAAAAATCTTCATTCTCACCCCATCATCGTCAATCTCATAGCTTTCAAAGTAATCCTGCATTTTCTTTGTATGCTGAAGGGATGTGCAGGCACTTGTGCCATCAAAATAAGTTATTTTAGTCTGGTAATCCTGAGGCATAGCCCCGAGGTTAGCAGGCAACTGTAAGGGTGCATATCTATTAGCCATATTAACAGGTATAAGTGGAGCAACAGGGACAAATGGAATAGCTGGAACAACTGGGATAATAGGAGTAGTAGTGGTAGTATGCGCAGTGAACGAAGGTGTGGAAAAGGTGCTTGGAGAGGTGGATAAATAACAAGGGGAACTAGGGGTTGAACGAAATAAAACTTTGACAGGGGTTGGAACACAGCTTGGCAGAACTATCTTACGACTAGAATCAACAAAATATTCTCTTCGCTCTAATTTCCTAAGGTTTCTTGGGATTAAATTCTGATTTTCAAAAACAGCTGGTGGATTTGGGTCTAGATTTGACCTTGTATAACGTGAATTCCTTTTGGGAGCCAGCTTCTAACTTGTTTTTTGGGGTTTTTTCTAAGAGAAATGGGTTAGAAAGAAACTTTTGAAGGTCAGATTCTTCCCCAGTAGAGCTTTCCAACTTGATTTGTGAAATTATCTGAAGATGGTCCCCAACGAAGTCGCCATTATGTTAACACTCCAGTTTTCCCAAAGCTCCTTAATGGATACGGCCGAGGTAACCACAAACCAATCTTTGGACTGCAGGTTCTAGCCCACCTGCAATCAGAGAGGGCTCTCTCTTAATGATTTAGCTTTGTTGATGATGATTTTAGGCTAGTTATTGAGTTTAAGGGGTTTTGTTTAAGTTTTGGTGGGATGATCGATGTTTTCAAGTGGGGAGGCATGCATAGTGTGAGAGGTTCAAACCATTGGGCATGGAGTCATGGAATTGGGCTGCTGGTGCGTTTTCTTGGTCACAAGAGGTATATAGAGCAGGGTAGCTACACATGAAACAATCTTTCAAGTTAAAAGGATGAAATGAAGGCTAAGGAATGAAAGGCAACTAAGAATCTTTCATTCAGCTTAACAGAGGGAAAGGCGAGTGAACTATATCCAGGAGCAGTCAAGAATCCCTAAATAACAGTCACACATGAATGAAACAGAGCAAATACGAGCCATGAGGAATTCATATTTATGCCTGAATCAGAAGAATACATATAGAAGTCACAAAAAATGAGCATAGCGTGCAGCCACACAAATTCTAAGCTAATCTTTCTTTCTGTAACTTAGATGGTGATATATGTATGATATAAACATATATGAATTTAAAACTGATGTACGAAACACTTATTGGGCCATGTAGCAGCGCAAGAATTCCATATTTCACTCTTCAGCCATTAATAACACAACAGACAGTCCATCCTCCAAGCCTTTCAGCAGTCCTTGATTATAGAAATTCTCATACAGTGTGAGTCCCCAAAGAGGATTATCAACCAACCAACCCTTTAAACAATGAATTCGGGTGGTTTATATAGGGAAAATATCTAAAAATATCCATTACAACAGATCTTTAAACAGATCTGAGGGAAATGAGTTCTTTAATCTAATCTTGTCGTGGAATTAATGCAAGAAGATATCTAAGTGCTGCGCTGGGGCAACTGTCTCAAAAAATGAGTCGAAATGTCCTTATGGCTCTGTGCGGTTCATTTAGCCATAACTATACTTTGGGCTTTGATCCCCTGTTCTTGAGTGGCTTTGATGTGCATTAACTGTGATCTGAGAGCCTTTAAATGGCTTCACCACTTTCTTTGACTTTGTTTTTGGGCCTTTAATGTTCACCCGCTTCGATCTGATACTCTTTAATTTAATCAAGGCTTCATCTTTCCTCTGATACTCTTTGACACTTGAATCGGGCCACTTTCTCTCGACCTGATATGCTTGAAACCGTCAAATCGCCCCTTTTGTGCCCTTCCAAGGCAAGAATGGCTGCTGCAAATGATTTCCTTGGCCTCTGGAATCCTACCGGCGCTGGCTGATTTGAATAGGATTCATAAATGAGGAGTTTCTGTCAAACTACAAGTTTTCGGGCCTGCTGGTGGCCGAGCAATATGAAGCCTTCCATTTTGGTCATTTTTTCTCGAAAACTGCCTCAGTTTTTCATTCCGGGCTCTCTTTGCTGCGATTTGCGCCCTTCGTGCCTTCCTTTAGTGATGATGTCAGCATGTCATCAGTAGTGGGTCCCAGTACGGTAGTGACGTGACAGTACGGCGGGGATTAAATCGGAGATCGACAATCGGCGGGGACAATGGGTTTTATATATGTGATGCGATGAGAGCGACCGCCGATATCGGAAAAGTGATAAGGCATGCGGCTGTGTGAAAAAATGGGAACTATTGTAGAAATGAATGGATCGTGATGCGATATGCTTTTGGGTGCGATAGCAATATCAGATCGACGGATGAGAGGGGGTATATATATACAGGTACAGAAACTTGTGATTGCCGATTGCGAAATCGTATTGGCGAAGTGATATCGGGGAGATATGAAAGGGGCAGGGCGATGAATGAATGTTGTGACCTCTGACAGCGATATCGCGTCGGAGGGGAGGAAGACTCATCGGAGGAGGGTTAATGCAATCGGAAAAGGCTTTTTAAAGCTTTGGAAGGGTTCTTGATGCATCGGAATGAGTCCGATAGCATTTGAAGGGGGTTTTTGTGTTTTGGAAGGAATCCAAACACCTTAGGAAGATGGTTTTTTGAGAGAAATGAGGGTTCTTATTAAGTTTCAAGTAAACTTAGTAATTCCCAAGCATATTTATGGTTATATTTCGACTAGAGGAAGGGATAAGTATATAGGGGAGTTATTAACATAGTTTTAGTAGGGGGAGAGGAGATAGATAAGGAGTTACATAATAAAGTTAGTAGTTAATATGAAATGTGATGAGAGAGCGCTAAGAATGTAAATTTTAGACTATTAAGGGGGAAAATGACTTGTATAAGAAATATAAGCATCGTTAAGCAAAGCAGACCTTTACTTAGGCAATGATATGGCAAATGATGAAACTTAAGAGATATCAAGCAGATCTTGACCTCTTTGGGGAGGTTAGTGAATGATTTGGGGAATAAGAAGAAGGGGGAGTTAGTCACGCCTCGCTTGAAGTCCTCCAAGGGAAAATTGCCTTGCACTTGTGATCTGAAGTGAAAATAACACTTTGAGATACAAAATTGATCACACTTATTCATTCTGCAACCTCAGAAACTACTTACCCGGCCTACTTACCTAACATTTTTTCTTCTTTTTGGTTTGGGTGCACTTAGACTTGCAGACCCTGTTTATTTTCTTTTCTTTTGACTGCCATCCTATCTACATCTACACTTATTTCATTCAGGGGCTCAGATTAAGCTGTTGAGCACCCTTGTTTCTCTACCTATCTACAAATCTGCCAAGATTAAGCTGTTTGGACAGATAATGATTCTCTATATTCTACAACAAGAAATTGAAACCTAGGGAGACCAAGATTAAGCTGTTTGGCCTTCCCTTAACTAAAAACTCATAAAAAACGGATCATAATAGTGGCACTTAGACTAGCACACTCTTATGGACACTTCTTTTGCCTCTGTAGCAAATATGGAACGTTGCAGCATGCAAAGTATGACATATTTGGCATGTAAAAATGTCGATCATGAAAGATGAATACCTGCTGCAGCAGGAGGCTAACATGAAGCTTTCTCGAGACAATTTGTTGGTAAGCATTTGCAAACTTGTGAATAATGACACATAGCTCAACATTGCAATGCTACCCACTCATAGGAATCGATTAAAGCGTCGCAAATAACAGCCCATTCCCATGCTATTAATTATTAATAACAATATTATAATAATTTTTTTATTTAAAATTTATGATTAAAGAATATTATTTTTTTAAATTATTATAATTATGATATTTTATAGATAAAAGTTAAGATAGCTGGGATTTTTTTTTGAATTATACTATTAAACAATTTTATTATCAATTTTTTTGGTTTTTCAGGTCAACAAAATTATCTTCATCTAAGTATATTTCTTGTTTTTTTCGATCATAAAAATAAAATGTTAAAAAATCTTAATTAATCTCTTTTATATTGACTTTGATGAACCGTAATCATTTTCATCATCATCACTATAACATCCAAATAAATGTTAAAGTGAGTAAGACACATGGTTTTAAATGGATAATCATTTTGTAATAAATATCTTGATGATTTATCTCCTTACTAATTATTTTACATTTTACAAATATAATTAAAGAAAATATTAAATTAATATACAAAAAATTATTTATAGAATATCAAGAATATAATATTTTTTTATTAATTAATTAATTTTTTTATTAATTAATTTTTAGAATATGTATAAATATTAACATTTTTCTATTAAAAATTAATAATTTAAAACTAAAAAAAATTAAATAGTTTAATTGATTAATTAAACATCTAAATTTAAACTCTTAGCTTAAAAAACCAAGTTATATATAAATTATTTTTATTTTTATTTGTCAAATTATGTAAATTCATCAAAGATTATATCAGGCTAGACTTTGACTTGAGACGCTGCGATCATGATTAGATTTTTACCTAAAATGTTTCAAACTAGTGACTTTCATATCACAAAGTAACTTAACAATACACCCTTTCACCCTTTATTATAGACTTATAAACATATATTAATTATTATTTATATAAATAACCAAAATATATATATATATATATATATATATATATATTATAATTAAAATAATCAATATAATTTTCTTTTTACTTGTAAATGTAGTGAATCTCAACAGAAGAATTTTTTTTAATTCTAAAACAGTATTTATCGTATCACATATACCTTTCAAATATGCTTGCATTTCTGTAATTAAACACGAAATAAATGCCCAATGAGAAAGAATTGGACTTCTGATCGAATCTCTCCCTCTATGGTAGGATATACATATCCACATCATCAGACATTAATTTCCAAATCGACATCGTTCAATATCGAGCATATCATGTACCACATTACCTGCCGATAGATAATTCTGGAGAAATAACACCGAATCTTGCTGGACCTTAGATGTAGGCCACACTGTTCCTCCATGTCTTATAAAAATAGAAATTCACATCGCTTCCCATGCATCTGAGATCGATATTGAAATAAAAACCACTGAAGTCATAGTGTTGTTCTTCTGTATTCATTCCAATCGTTTCCAATTGCATATTGCTCTAATTACTGAAGAAGAATGTCCATAAATCCTAGCCTTTTCAGAAGGAGACCATCCAGAGAATCCGATCCCTTCTCCTTGGAAGTATGGGATCCTTTCCAAACATTCACAGATTTGGCCAGCGGGGGACCATCGGGGCAATTTGTGAAGGAAGCTTCTGCCGTAGCAAATAGTCAGATCGACTGGAAGGAAACGCCAGAGGCGCATATTTTCAAGGCTGATCTGCCTGGTTTGAAGAAAGAGGAGGTGAAAATAGAATTGGAGGAGGCCCAGAGAATTCTGCAGATAAGCGGCGAGCGCAAAAAGGAAGAAGAGGAGAAGAACGACAAATGGCACCGCATTGAGCGATCCCATGGAAAATTCCTTCGGCGTTTCCGGCTGCCGGAAAATGCAAAGGTGGAAGAGATCAAGGCGAGGTTGGAAAACGGGGTGCTGAGTGTGACGGTGCCGAAGCAGCTTAAACACCCGCCATCTCGATCCAAATCCATCGAAATCTCTAACTGAGCCTCTCATTCGGTATGAAAATGTCAATATGGACCTGCTGTGCCTGTAGATTTTGTGTGCAGTAATCGGTTCTCCGTCATCTAAATCATACAATAAACACATCCATTTGCACCCCTGTTATTCCATCGCTTACGCTGTGTTTGTATGTGTTGTGTGTTTTTCAATAATAAAAAGCAGACGCAGGTTCAGGCTTCCGCTGTGATGTGTAGAAGGTTTTCATTATTCATTTTATCATCATTGCTATTCTGGTATTGTTATTTAATCAGTATATCACGTAGTTATTTATTTAAATTATTCTGTTTAATACTTCACAATCGGTTTTTTAAACCTATTTGATTTAAAATTCATTATCACTTTAGGGATTAGGATGTTAAGTCTCTGTTTTATTTTCCTATAATGTCTCTGTTTTTTATTTCTTTTGTTTTTCTTACCCAAACAAAAGATCTTTAAAATTAATATCAACAATTAAAAAATTAATATCTATTTCAATATCAATTATTTATGTATATTCATTTAAAATTGGATTTATTGAGTATTAATAAATAGATTGATGTTCATTTATTTCTTTTATATATGATGATGATGATTAACGTTCATTAAGACCAATGTAATTTATCCCACAGAAAAAGAGAGTCTAATTGTCATTCTTCAAAATCTTGTTTCTATGACCAATGACTAGGAAAATAAGCATTCCAATATGGCTATAGTTAGGTTGGCTTAATAGGTGAAGAAGATTAGAGGTTTGACTCATTATAGGGAATTGAGATTGGATATGGACAAGACTAAGATAATATAAGAGGAAGTGCTTTTCTTCTTCCACCTTCTTAGTATCACACAAATTCTATGGTCAGATTTTATAATAAAAGATTATACAAACCTATTTTATAATAAATTTAGATTTATGTTTTGTGTTTTTTGAAGTTAAAACTAAAAATAAGTGGAATATTAATTCTATATATATATATATATATATAACTTTTAATTTTAACTAAAAATGTAAAATCTAAATTTACTATAAACTAGATTTGTATACTTTTTATTTTAATGTAAGAATGTATTTTTTTTTTTATATCTCTCTTAATGGATGTGTTATTTGAAGACCAGCTTTTATATAATACACATAATTTGAAAAACAAAACAATGTTGATCAAACAAAAATAACCCTTAGGACTAGGTCTAAGCATCCCCAATCGGGACTGACATTCTGTCAAATACTTGGCCTCAATGCAACCTACAGGTCTAGGATACAAGACATACCATAAACGACTGAAGCAACTAATGAAACATAACTAGAATTATCACCTCCTTCTCCCTTGAATTACTACATCATCAATTAGGTCTTGCATCCATCCATTTAACAATTATCTGTAAATACATGAAATAACCATGACATGAACCAGTCATTCAACCATGCTTATAACCATCATGAAACCAAAATCCAAATATAAATTAGTGGAAAAGTAAAAGAACTTAGCTTTTATTAGTCATTGGCAAATACGACTAGGTTCGGGACTTTCACATACCACCTGACCATAGACATGGCTGAGACAAATCTCTCTTTCAGTCAGTGAACCCCATGCCATATTCCAAGCATGAATGTGGGATCTCATAGAACAACCAATCTAAGAACAACCAAGGGAATCCAGAAGTTAAACTGCCTCCACCCTCACCAAACCATGCTCACACCAAAACTGGTGCTCCGATCACAACTGAACAGAACTTGGAATTCCATCACTATCCTTAAGGAATTTTTGTTCTCCTTGTCTCTCAGGCTTTACCGCAATCCAACCTAGATCACTAGGCCCTAAACCGAGACTTCTCCCTTGGGCTTTATCGTGTATCCCGCCAACACCAATCAAGGGATTCCCAGGCCTTTGGGAATGAACCTTGAGACCACTTGTGCGCCAGATTTCAAAATGCATCCAGCAAACCAAAGCTCAAAAATTGAAATAAAATCCCAACATACCATGGCATCTGGAAAAAAGCTAGGCTAGGTTGAAATCCACTATCATAAACGGACAAAACCATGCCACCAACAACAAGAGAACCAACCATACACCAACATGAAAAGTCATGCATGTCCAAACTATTTAGGAAATCACACATGAAAAAGGTTACCTGCAAGTATTCCTGCTGAAGTTGCTTGATCCTGCTTTCCTTTCCTTGCTCCAAACTAGAGTGCTCCAATAAAACTCTAAGTGACCAAGAGAGTGTGAGAGAGAGAGAATGATGAGAAAGCTCCAAACATGAAATTGACAAAATCCATGAACTGATCCTCATAAGCCTTTTTATGCATGAGGCCTCTAATTTTTTCATTTTCCATTATTTTCCTTCAATTTCCTCTTCACATGCAACCTGTGATCTTTTACTTTCATTTTTGCCTAATTTCCTTTATTTTCATAAATAAATATGA
Source organism: Pinus tabuliformis (assembly GCA_031772625.1). Classification (NCBI taxonomy): domain Eukaryota; kingdom Viridiplantae; phylum Streptophyta; class Pinopsida; order Pinales; family Pinaceae; genus Pinus; species Pinus tabuliformis. The sequence continues at coordinate 1,464,915,378 of CM062818.1, forward strand.
CAAAATGTTTTTTTCCTTTTAATGCCTTTGCGTTAGCCTTTGATAATTTCCTTAACCAAAACACAAATATAGTGATGCCCACTAGGATGTATTTTCCCAACATTTAGCTTGGAATAAGTGTCCCTTAATTGTGGTCGTATTTTTCCTTTAATAACTTTTATTACATGAAATTTTCACAAGGGTTGTTACAAAACCCTCCCCTTGGAAAACACCATCCTCGGTGTTAAACCACACCAAGACCTCAACAAAACCACTGAAAAGCAAACATACTGCCCATCGAGCTTTATAACTTATCTCGTTGTAGTATTTACAATGAAAGACCTGCTCAAAAGAAAAACATCATGACAACATGACAATATAATAACCATACCACTTATTGGAACTTTATAACTTAACTCGTGGTGGTATTTACATCCACATCCACATACATATACAAATATCAAAACATTAGCAAAACATATATGCCAAACATAAACCAACATCAAACTGAAATTGCTCTGCCTCAACTAGAAAATAATGAAGGATATAGGGCTTGCACCTAATCCACCATCTCCTATGTCGCTTCTTCAGGCCCAAAGTTCTTCCATTGCACTTTGACTTGCTCTATGGCTTTGTTCCTGAGCATGAGATGTTTCTATTGCAATATGCACTAAGGCTCTGGCTCGAACTCTCCTTCTAGGTCCACCTGTAATACAAACCAATCAATAACATGATCAAAATCCTTTATATACTTATTAAGTAATGAAATATGGAAAACAACATGGACTTTCACTGTTGGAGGCAGTGCAAGTCGATATGTTACTAGTCCAATCCTCCCAAGGATCCTGAAAGGCCCACAATACCATGATGCCAACTTGGCACATGAACCAATCCTCAAAGAGAATTTCTTGGGATTGATGTGCAAACGAAAATGTTCCCCAACCTGAAACTCTTTGAACACCCTGTTTTGATTTGCATAATTCTTCTGTCTATCCTATGCTGCCTTTAGATTCTTCTTTATAACCTGCATTTCCTGCTCCATGTCTGTCAACATGTCTAGTCCAATAAGTACCCTATTCACTCGATCACTCCAACTGATGGGACTGTTACAAATTCATCCATACAATTCTTTGAAAGGAGTCATCCTCAAGGACTCATGATAACCATTATTATATGTGAACTCAACCAATGGAAGATACTCCTCCCATTCCCTCTGCTAGTGCATCACATACATCCATAGAATATCTTCCAAGATCCTGATGATCCTCTTTGTCTGACCATCTGTCTAGAGATGATAAGCTATACTTAAGGCCAATTCTATACCCAAGCCTGCAAATAGCTCCTTCCAAAAATTTGAAGTGAACTTTGCATCCCTGTCCAACACAATATTCTTTGGAACACCATGTAGTTGCACTATTGCTTTGATAAACACCTATGCTACCTCACTAGATGAATATTTAGTCTTCACTAGAATGAAGTGAGGAACCTTGCTCAACCTGTTAACCATGACCATAATAGAATCATGCTACTTCACTATCCTCGGAAGACCTGTGATGAAATCCATGGAAATGACCTCCCATTTCCATTTTGGAATTGCTATAGGTTGTAGTAAACCACCCAGATGCTTGCATTTTTCCTTTACTTGCTGACAGTCTAAACATATAACCATGAGCTCAACCAATTCCTTCTTTAGATTTGGCCAATAGTAAAACTTCTTCATCACCGTGAATGTCTTCTGATCCTAGATGCCCCAAATACAGTTTCACATGAAACTCCCTCAAGATAAGCTTCTTGAGCTCACTGCAATTCAACACATAGACCCTATCTCTAAACCTCACCAAGCCATCTACTATGAAATGATAGTTTTCATCCTGATCCATTGTACCTATACCTGTGCCTGTACCCGTACCTGTGTAATGTTTTAACTTGTGCATAATAGCCATGTATTTGTCATCCCACTGTCCTACCTACAAGATGTTATCATGTAACTATATCCCATAGGATCTTATAGATGCCATATGGTTTACCTGTACATTCATGCTAAGAGCTTCTGCAAACCAATTATCCTTCCCCTTGATGTATTTGATCTCGAAGTAAAACTCACTAAGGGTAGCCAACCATCTAGCTTTCCTGGTATTTAGATTCAGTTGGTCAAACAAATACCTCAACCCACTGTGATTGTTCATCAATGTAAACCTCCTGCCCAGAAGATAATGTCTCCACATCTTCAATGCATGTATAATCGCTGCTAGCTCAAGATCATGCGTTGGATAGTTCTTCTCATGCTCATTCAGTTTCTACAACTCATAACACACTACCTGTCCTTCTTGCATGAGAAATCCACCAAGTCCTCTGTTGCAAGCATCTGTAGACACTACAAACTCCTTGTCTGGATCCACAATATTTAACACTGGTGCATGTGTCAACAACTTCTTAAGCTGCTCAAGACTATCTTAACATTCAGGCATCCATTCAAACTTCTTACCCTTCTGCTACAATGATGTGATAAGATATGCAATGCATGAGAAGTTCCTAGTGAACCTTCTGTATTAACCTACCAAACCCATGCATGATCTTATCTCATCTACATTCTTAGGAGATTCCCATTCCATGATGGCCCTTACCTTTTCAGGATCTACTGCTATGCCTTCCTTGGGGACAACATGTCCCAAGTAGTGTACCTCAGTTTGAAAGAAGCTTCACTTGCTAAGCTTAGCATACAGTTGATGCTCTCTTAGCAATCTCAATATTGTTGCTAAATGTTCAGCATGTTCTTCCTCATTCTTAGAATATACCAGTATGTCATTAATGAATACAATAACAAATTTGTCCAAATAAGGACACAAAACAGTATTCATCAAACACATTTATGTAGATGGAGAATTAGTCAAATCGAATGGAACAACAACAAGCTCATAATGCCCATATCTGGTCCTGAATGTAGTCTTGAATATATCCTCTTCATTGATGTGTACCTGATGTTATCATGATTTCAAGTCGATCTTAGATAGCATTGTTTCTCCCTTTAGCTAATTAAACGAATCATCAATCCTCGAAAAAGGGTGCCTATTCTTAATCATTACCTTTTTCATCTGCCCGTAATCAATGCACAATCTAAGAGTACCATCTTTCTTATTTATGAACAACACTGATCCACCCCAAGGTGATACACTAGTTCTGATGTATCATTTGTCCAACATTTCCTTTAGCTGCAACTTCAACTCTACCAACTCAGGTGTCCTCATCCTGTAAGGTGTTTTTGATGTCGGAGCTGCCCCTGGCACTAACTCAATAGAAAATTCTACCTCCCTATGAGGTGGAAACTTTGTAATGTACTCTGGAAATACATCCTGAAAATGTTGCAAAACTGGGTACCTTCTCAACACATTGGCATCCTCAACCTCCTTACCCTTGTCATGGAAATGTGTGTAGCAAACATCACACAACCTTTTATACAACTACGCTTAGCCTGCATAGCAGTAACCATCCTCACTGATGTAGGCTTCTTCTTTCCCTGTAATGTCGTATTTTCCCCATTATCATCCACACACTCAATGGCTTTTTTGAAGCAATCCACTTTGGTTTTGTGAAGGTATAACCAATCCATACCCAAAATCATATTATACGATCCTAATGGCAGTACATTCAAATGCACTTCTATAGGCATACCATTTAACTCAAATACACAAGCTCGTACCCAATGGTGAACTCGCTTCTTTGTACTTGTAGCCAACTGTACCAACCAAGATTTTGCATGCACTTATTTTCTCAAACCACACTTATACACTAGGTCAGAATTATTATAACTATAGTTAGATCCAGGATCAATAAAAATATAAACAACTTGATCACAAAGCTTACCATCCATCTCAATGGCTGATGCCTAATGATTTACTTGCATCTTGTCCAAAGCTCCATAAATACGAGGAAATTTATAACCAACATCACCAAATGTATGTGCTTCTTAAGCACTGTAGATAGGGGGTCTACCACCACTTTGGTACTGTGGAAAATCCCTCTTATGTTGATCCTTACCACATATCCAACACTGCAATGGTTCCCTACCACCACCTCTAGCTTGCTGCTCTCCATGTCCCTTCTCAACTGTATTGAATCTTTTGTAAGGAACTACATTTTATTTCTCACTTGCATCTTGAGGTCTTCCTCTCTTTGGTGGCCATTTTCCTTTAGCTTTGTCATTTCTTTTTAAGTCATGTTTCGGGTCAACTTTGCACTTCGACTACTCATAACAATGCTTCAACTTTCGAATGGCCTCCTCCAACAATCTGGGCTCATTGAGCTCAATCTAGACTCTGTAGGAAACTAGAAATACACTGATGAATCTCTAAACCTTGGCGTTCTCCTCTCTGAGGTAAGGCACATATCTCAACATCTCCAAAAATCTTCTAGTATACTCCTCATCTATCATAGAACCCATCCACAACTCATAAAACTCCTTAGCTTTATCATCATAGTACCTCCCAGACAAGTACTTCTTCTTGAAGAGCCTTTCAAATGCATGCCAAGTCAAATCATACTCATGCATGTCCTTGATATTCTTCATATCATCCCACCAAATATTCGGTTTACATTTGAGACCGAAAAAGGATATCCTTACTTTCATGTTTTTTGAGTAATCATGCAATCTAAAGAATTTCCTCATGTCAATCAACCAAGCCTATGTATCTTGTGATTTATTCATCTCTCCATTAAAGGTAGGTGGCTTTGCCTTCTTGAACTCATCTGGTAATTGTCCCCTAGCATTCCTCCTGTATGAATGATAATGATGACGATTATGATGTCTATCAGAACTAGAACTAGAGTAATACCTGTGTCTGTCACCCCTCCTATCCGGAGTGTCCAACATCCTTCCATCTCTGATAGTGTCATATCTATCTGACCTATGACTACTATGAGATCTACTACCATATGCCCCATTAGTTCTATCCTCATGTCCATGGTTGATCCGAAGAGGTCCCTGTTGCTACAAATCTGACAAACTCTGAAGTAATATCACATTCATCTTTGCTTGTTTCTCTTGTTCCTACATAGTTTTGTCATTGTCTGCTTTATAACTCCTTATTTCTTCCTTCAAGCTTCTCAATGTGTTTGCCAAGTCAGAAGAGTACCCCACACCACGTTGCTCATCTGATGCATAGGGAGATTCAATGTACTCTACCACCTTTCTATCCATCTCATCTCTTTTCTACAAGGCCTACTATGTCAGCTAAACCAAATCACCATAAATTAATGTACTTTAGCTTAACTCAGAGAGGCTACCTTGTCTGCAAGATCATCAAATCAACGTGATGCATGTACAACATAACCATAATAACATATAGACATATATCAATAAGTGCATCAACACATAACCATCATACTAACTAGGGTCTAGTCATTAATGCAAGGCCATGTCAACAATGCATGCTATGACCTCATGCATGATAACAACTATTACTCCATTATACACATTGCCTCATGCAACTATCCACTTGCATAAGAAATGTCTAGTCAACTACAAATATGAATAATTTCATGTAGTCGAGCATAAGCGATCAATCTTTGCAATCAATCTACAAGACTGATGCATGTAATCAAATAACCAAGAATGAAACCTAGCATACAAGGATGTAGTCGAGTTGCATATAATTGTATAACTAGTCATATACTCATGACGATGCATTCCATAAAATTGACATCAAGTTCCTCATGATAACCTTACCACTACCATGATCAATATGATGTAGTGCAACAAGCACATGGAATGCAAGCTTAAGAGCCACACATGCAACTGACATACATGCATGATCAACACATTCACCCATATCTGTAACACTAGATATGACCCAAAGAGAATGTAACCATGCTTTGATACGAATCTATAACACCCCCTCCTAGGTCTACCAAAACTAACCATGACAACCTGGGTAAACATGATGAGAGATGCTACTACAATCTGATTCGACATCCTATGTCACCTTAATGAAGTGGAATCGACGGAACATCACATAGAGTCATCCAACATCATCAATAAAACCCTTAGGAGACAAGTCAACCACTCAGACATCTTGTCCCTGGGTCCCACTATTATTTTGTACCTCTCAGACCATACTCGCTCTCATGCTATTGACAAGGGTGTGGCAAGAAACCCAAAGTCGCTTTCACAAGCCTGTCTGCCATTGACTATGGACTGAAATTTCTAGTTCTGTGCCAACGACCCTAGGATTTAGGCCATTTTTCTATCTCGGGATCATGATCTCTGCCCAGAACTTGTTGTAACTTCCAGAATTCATTAAAAGCATAATAACAATGCTGATAATATGAAAATCACCCTCATGACTAGGCCTGAGAATCCCCAACCAGGATTGGCATTCTGTCAAACACTTGGCATCAATGCAACCTATAGGTCTAGGATATAAGACATAGTGTAGACTGAAACAACTTATGAAACATAACCAGAAGGATCACCTTCTTCTCCATTGAACTACTACATCATCAATTAGGTCTTGCATCCATCCATTTAATAGTTACAAGTAAATACATGAAATAACCATGACATGAACCAGTCATTCAACCATGCTAATAACCAGCATAAAACCATATAAATATCAGAGATATGACAGCCATTAATTCCACATATAAATGAATGCAAAAGTAAGAGAACTTAGATTTTATTAATCATAGGAAAATTCGATCAGGTTTGGGACTTCCATGTATCACTCGCCCATAGACATGGCTGAACCAAATCTCTATTTCAGTTAGTCATCCCCATGCCATATTCCAACAATGAATGTGGTATATCATAGAACAACCAATCCAAGAACAACCAAGGGAATCCATAGGTTAAACCACCTCCACCCTCACCAAATAGTGATCACACCAAAACCGATGCTCTGATCACAACCGAATAGAACTTGTAATTCCATCCAGAATCTATTAATATCCTTGAGGAATCTTCCACCTCCTTATCTCTTAGGCTTTACCATAATCCAACCTAGATCACTAGGCCCTAAACCGTGACTGCTCCCTCAGGCTTTATTGTGTATCCCACCAAAACTGGTCAATGGATTCCTAGGCCTTTGGGAATGAGCCTTGAGACCACCTTTGCACTAGATTCTGAAATCCATCTGGCAAACCAAAGGTCGAAAACTGAAATAAAATCCCAACATACCATGGCATCCAAAAAAGGGCTAGGCTAGGCTGAAATCCACTGTGATAAACCAGCAAAACCATGCCACTGACAACAACAAAACCATACACCAGCATGAAAAGCCATGCATGTCCAAACCAGCTAGGAAGTCACACATACAAAAGGCTACCTGCAAGTATTCCTACTGAAGTTGCTTGATCCTTCTTTCCTTTTCTTGATCCTTTCTTGCCTTCCCTTTCCTTTCCTTTCTTTTCCTTTCCTTGCTTCAAACTAGAGTGCTCCAAGAAAACTCTAAGTGACCAAGAGAGCGAGAGAGAGAAAAAAAAATTAGAGAGATCCAAACTTGAACTTGACAATAGCCATGAATTGATCCTCAAAATCCTTTTTATGCATGAGGCCTCTAATTTCTTCATTTTCCATTATTTTCCTTCAATTTCCTACTCACATGCAACATGTCACCTTTTACCTTCCTTTTCTCCTAATTTCCTTTATTTTCATAAATAAATGTCCCAAAATGATTTTTTTCCTTTTAATGTGTTTGCCTTAGCCTTTACCAATTTTATTAGCCAAAACATAGATCCAGTGATGCCCACTAGGATATATTTGCCCAACATTCAGCTTGGAATAAGTGTCCCTTAATCGTGGTCTTATTTTACCATTATTAACTTTTATTACATGAACTTTTCACCACCATTGTTACAATAGATATTATTAACTTGTAAATAGGCTTTGTTACAATACCATGGCCTAATATCATGGCTCATCAATACCACATGCCCAAAAACCATCTCTCATTTCACAATCCAAATATTTTATAACTAGCAATTGCACCAAATGTTGCAAAAGAAATGTCGTAAGGCAGTAAGATAGGAACTAGTATCATAGAAGAAAGAATATATGACCAGAGTATTGTATAGGGAGATCAGAGTAGGGGTACCCTACCTACCTAAGTAAATGTCTAAACCAAATATGGTGTTATATTTTGCAATGGTGGTCGATTATGCGAGGCGACATTTTTACGAGGACGCACTGGCCTTTTACTGTGATATGCAAAAAATGGGTACCCAACCTAACCATTCCACATTCACTAGTGTTCTCTCTTCATGTTCTAATTAGGTAAATCTAGAAAATGGCAAAGGAGTCCACCATGACATAATTGCCAGTGCAATGCAGTGTAATGTCATTGTGGGGAGTGCTCTTGTAAATATGTATGCTAAATATGGTTGCATAGAGAATGCACAACAAGTGTTTTACATAATGCTTGAACGAAATGTAGTATCTTGAAATGTTATGATATCAGGGTATGTAGATTTTGGGAACGTAGATGAGGCCATGAAATTTTTCCTTCAAATTCTTGAATTAGATGTGGTTTCATGGAATACAATACTTTCTGGATATGTGTGTAAGGGTATCTTGATAAGATTATGGAGCTCTTTCTGCAGATGTTGATGCACATAAAATGTTTCAATAAAATTTCTGAATGTGATGTTGTCTCTTGGACTTCTATTATTGTAGGATATTTTTGACAGTGCTGGACCCACCAACATTGATGGGATCTCCACAATATGAGGTCCCAATCATACCTCACACAGTTTGGTGTAGGAGTCTCATCTGGTATAATGGCTCAGTTACCAAATTCTTAAAGGTTTTCGTTGACTCTATCTATCAGCATGAGAGAGTAATGAAATGGTATCTTCAAACAACAAGGTGAGTGTTCAACACAATTGTTTCTAGGTTCCCTTATTGCAAAAGTGGAAATAAAAGTGAGCCTCTAAGTGAGAGGTAATTGTACGACGCAGGAAGAGACACACATGAACCAGAAAGGCCTGTCCACCATCCAACAGAATAGTCCACAATAGGTGTGATAGTCATTACAACCAATGAACAAGGGAAGATTCGTCTACCATCCACTGGAGTAGTCCACAATGGATGTGATGATCATTATAACCGATAAGTAAGGAAAGGTTTGTCTAGTATCATGCGGAATAGTCCACAAGGATGAGACAAAAATGAAAACCATTACAACACATTCCCAACAAGATGAGCATGAAAACAACCAAAATAGTTCAACTATATTAGTACATGTGAAACAAACATGACATATAAATTCTCACACAATAGTCTTACAAACATCCATAAGTCATGCATGGAAACATGCTAGCTTGAAGGCTTTTGCAATTAAGCAAAATTTCAAAGACACATATTTACATTGTACATCACTAGCGCCAATAGTGGGACATTGGAGCCAGCCAATCCTTACTCCTTAAAGAACTGAATAAAACTCTTTATGCTTTGTGGGAGGAGCCAAGGTGAAAATTCCTTTGCTCATACAATGAGGGGGTATATATAACTAAGGGGTGATGCTTGACCCTTGTGACTCTTTCACTATGCTCATGACTGTTCAACTTCCTATGACTTTTCAACTAACATGACTCTTCATATTCATGTATGTCTATTGGACTTCCACTTTACATTACATTTGATTTACAATATACATGGCTCATAATAGTGATGTGGCCTTTAAAAACTCATGACATGACTTGACATGATGCTACTGACATGGACTGTTTTGCTGAGGTGGAAATGTCAAGCTGTTGTTGTTGCTCCATGATAGATGTGTTCTTGGTTGTGCTTTCTCTTCTCCTCTGCATAGCTTGATAATGTGGGGTCCTCAATGATATTTGGTCTTGAGAGGTGGTTGCATAAATGTTCTCCTTTTGATTTCTCTTGATAGGTTTCTTTGTATGTCCAACTCTAAGTGAGTCTTCAAACATGTTTCCTCCTTCTTCTCCTTCTTCATCATCTCACCATGATCTAATAGTGTATTTTTTCTTGCAATTCACTCATGACAGGATGACATCAATAAAAAAACTCCCTAGTCTAAGATGATGCATTGTTATCCATGGAATAAGCTCAAGATAGGTGACAGGCTAGGAAGAGGGCCCAGTAACTGTGTATTGCACAGTTCCAAGTGACACGGAGAGGTTGGTCATTGAGACTACGTAGAGCATAACTCAAGATTGGTTGAGGAAATTTTGAGAAGAATCCTTATTGAGGGGAAAAATTAGACAGGGGCTACTCAGAGACATGATTTCACAGTTGAGACAGTGAGTGGTTGATGTAGGATGGGACCCTAGGAGACAAATTTGTGTAGTTTTTATAGGCAAGGAGTACTGGGCAGCAAAGAGACCTCGAGGACAGATCTGTGCAGTTCATGAGGTGAGTGAGCTCTGGCTGAGGGAGAACACTAGAGGGCACTTCTATGCTATTTTGGGAGGAAATATAGGCTAGGTTCTCCATGCATTACGGGGTTCTAGCAAGCAAGGGGAGAAGCTTGAGGACTAAGATTGTGAAGTGTGTAGTTCAAGTCAGGTTGGGAGGAGTTACTGCGTAATTATAGGGATGAAGGGAGGTTGCTCAGTGCTAGAATTATGTAGTGAAACTTCCCTAGCAGATAGTGACTCCTCACTACATAGTTCTAGGAAGAAAGGTTTCATCACTGAGGGATGAGACTATGCGGTTTGTAGTTCAATCGGGGTCTGGTGAAACTGAGTTGCCTAGTTGGGAAGATTTTCAGAGAAATGGCTAAGTGCGAGAGGAAAGTGACTCTTATGAATAACTTGAAATTGTGATCACACACTTAGCATACTTTAATGACACAACAACATATACCACCGAAACAACAAGATAAAGCACTGCCCTCTATGCGACTGTCTTATAACAAGAAGTGACAAGCGCGACACTTGAGTTAGAATTTAGGATGACTGTGAGGAAACTTATAAGACAATTCTTAGAACTTTGTGTATTAGTGTGAGGGGCATTTACATAGCTAGGAAAACTCGAATACACAAAGACTAACCTTCAAAATCACCAGAAAAGGTCTACAAGCATGGTAAAATAGTCAAAAATGCCAAAAGATGACAGTTAATAAAACAAGAAAAAGGGGTTAAAAGACTCTAAGAAGCTCATGAAATGAGCTTAAGTGTTTGCAGAAATAAATGGAAAGGCCAATGAAGGCTCTGAAATTTGAGTGCAAGACAAAAGTTTGGAGGGCAATGCAACCGTTATAAAACTTGGTGACACACTGGTTGAATTCCAACTTCTTTGTCTTGGTTCATTTTTAGTGCAGGGCCTTGGTCCTTCAGGGAGTATTGATTCATCATGCAAATTACTTTGTCTTCCCCACTTACCCCATGGGTAGAAATGGTTCCCCTTTATACCTTCCCAGTGGAACACAACATAAGATTCAGCCAGATCATAATGTTCCAAATTGGGAAGGGTAGTTTAGCTCATGAGCTTAAGATTTTCATAGTATATTTTTCATCTCTAGTGTTACTCCACTACCAAAAGGCCTAGACAGTACCCCAATAGTCTCACATAGGAACAAAAGCATTTCTCTACTTCCATCGAGCCTAGAAAGTACTCTGGTGGAGTTTCATGCTTCACCTCTCTGTGCAGGAAGCCTTTCTCTTCTTTCACCTTTATTTATTTATTTAAAGGGAATTATGCATTAACACTTATTTATTTTGGGGCAGAATAAGGATCCTAACTTATTGAGAGTAGGAGAGGTTGTTCATTCAGAGAAGCATACAAATACCTCTGATTTAGGTTTGCTCGTTTAGATTTTCCCCTTCTCTATTACTACTAGTTGGATAAGCTTGAAAACAACAAAGAAGAAAATTTAGTATAGGTGTGAGGTTCCTAGAATGGACACAGTTTCATGGTTGGACGAAAACTCTCCTTATAGATGAATCTCATTTTCTATCAAAACTTCATCAACCAAAAGTTACAACCAATACAATGAAGACAGGCACAGGATTGGCCAAGGGCTACAGTGTCACAAGATTCTTTGAACTTCAACCACACACACTTGGAAGCTCGAATGCAGTACAACACAACACTTATTTACATAAGCAAAACAATAGAAAACCAAAGAAAACATAACAACAAACAAAAAAGGACTATGTAAATAGTGTGGGCGCAACCCTAGATCTTCATTCAAAATATTGTTTTAATTATTGGCCATTAACAGGGAGAGAGTCATTCTTCTCGTCATGTGATTGAAGTTGATACGTGTATTGGCCAATCCTTTTGTGGACTATGTCAGGACCAATCCATAGAGATTGAAACTTAGTGTGCTTGCCATTGTACTTGTGGGTTGTGTCCCACTTCAAGGCTAAGTCACCCACACTAAAGCTAGTCTTCCCTATAGACTTTTTGTCAAACCATCTCTTGATATGACTCTGGTGGAGTGAAAATTTTTCTTTTTCTTTAAGCCTTTCTTCCAGTAGCTTGTGCAAAGTGTCCATCCTACACTGAACTAAGAGACATGGCTTGCCCTAGGATTCTTGGGACAACGGGAGAGCAGGCAAGTAGCTTTTCAACGGGAGGATGGCTTAGGTGTGACTCAGTCAGCCCATAAGGTCCAAATCAGAGTGTCAGCTTCGTTTCTCATAGAATATGGTATTTTTGATGATACAGATGAGGTTCTTATTCATGGATTCGACAAGACCATTCCCATATGGATAATAATTAGCAAAATGTTTCAAGACAATACCATTTTCCAATGCAAAATCATAAAGATTTAACAAATAAAAGTATGTTGCAATGTCAAAAACAAGTGGCATAGGATCGTCAAACCTCGAGATGATATTATGCTGCAGAAAGTTGATGACTTCCTGATCATTCACTTGTTTTAATGGAGCTTCCTCCATCCACAGTGTGAAATAATTGGTAGCGATCAAAATATAATAGTGTTTCTTCGATGAGTGAGGGAAAATTTCCCCAATGATATCCAAACCCCACTGTTGGAATAATTCTTCCACTACAAAGGGCTGCAGACTTTCGATTTCACTCGGTGCATCTTTCACAGACTAGACACTTGTGAGTATAGGCATAAGCATCGTTGAGTAATGTAGGCCAGTAGAAACCGAACCACATGACCTTGTGTGTTTTAGTGTTGCCTGCGAAGTGTCCCTCGACTGGTCCATCACGGAGATCACATAAAAACTTATCTGAATCATGTGTCTCTAGGCACCTGAGTAATATCCCGCCATGGTGTTTTCTAGAAGGCACCCCATGCACCAGCTGATATGATAATGATTTCATTCGGAGTGCCATCTTCTGCCACATGTAAAAATGAGATGGAATGGTGTCATGCTCAAGGTACTAGTGCACATCTGCATACCAAGAGTTTCTGTCTAAAGTGAGAGAGTCTCAATCAACATTGTATATTTCAATTTCTTGCTCCTAGCCTATGAGCTCTTCTTATTCCTCTTGCACGTTGACCATGACCCTTGATGGCATGAACTAGTTTGATGTCAAGATCGTATTGTTGTAATCTGGTGATCTAGTTTTCACTTGTCTCACCCAACTCTTGTTGAATAAGTAGTGATCTGAATGCTGGGTGTAGAACAAATATAATACAATGATTTTTTAATAGGTAGGGTCTAAAGTGATTTACCGCCTAGTATAATGCATAAGCTTGCTTTTCCATGGTGACGTAGTTGATTTTTGGTCCTTTTAGGCTCGTGCTCATGAAGGAGATAAGTCTCTCGTTTTTCAGCTCGTCCTTCTGAGTGAGCACATTAGCAAGACAAGTGTCGGAAGCGAAAGTGTAGAGCAAGAAGTCATTTCTAAATTTCGAACTATACAACACTCATGCTTCTGCTATCACTTTCTTAATATAGGTGAATGTTTTTTTCCCCTTTTATCCCATTTATAGACTATGTCCTTCTTGATCATCTCCTCTATAGGTTTGATGATCTGAGCATAGTCGGGGATGAAATTTCTGAGGATGTCAATCTTCCCCAAGAAAGAAAACATATCTTTCTTGTTCATTGGGTGGCGAATCTGCGTGATTGTCTGAACTCAGTCCGGATCTACTGTTATCCCACTTTTAGCAATAATATGTCCAAGAAGGTTACCCTTAGACACTGTGAAGATACTCTTCTCAAGATTCAAGGATATCCCGTATTTTTGGCATCACTCCAAAATTTTCTTAAGGTGGCAGAGGTGGTCAAACAGTTATTTGGCAAACATTGTTACATCATCAAGGTAGACCACTACTTTATGTCTGATAAGCATGTGGAAGGCAATGTCCATTGCACATTGAAACTTTTCACCCGCATTGGCCAACCCAAATGACATTCAATGAAATGTGATGTGCCCCACTTAGTATGGAACATGGTCATTAGCCTATTAGGCTCTACTACCAGAACCTAGTTGTAGCCCAAGATACCATCTAACAAAGAAATTTTTTTTCCCCAGATACTTCTTGCAATATTTTCTCCATGGATGGCACTAGATAATTATCTTTGTCTGAGGCGTGATTAAGATTGCAGAAATATACACACAGGTGGATCTCCCTGGGCATCTTCCTTAGAGGGACCAAGTTAGATACCCACGTGGAATGTCACACTTTATAAATGATCCGAACATCCAACAACTTTCTAAATTCCTTTTGTATGAGGGGCTCAAGTGTTGGATGAAATTTTCTTATTTTCTATTGAAAAGGCTTGGCCCCTTCCTTGATTGGTAACATGTGTTGGACTATTCGCATGTGATATGTCTTGAGATCATGGTATGTCCACACGAATAGATCATGGTGTTGCTTGAATAAGTGGATGAAAGATTATCGCTCTTGTGGTGTACAACAAGTACCGAGATTTACATACTTCAGATCCTTTTTTGTCCCTAGATTGATTGCTCATGCGACACATGTAGAAATGTGGGTTTTTCCATTCACAGGTCCCCAGAAATGGTTCTCCAGGTCATACATCTTTTCTAGTGATACCACACCCTTGGGGATGATATTTCCTTTTCTTATATTGGTTGTGTCCTACAGAGTCTACTTGTGCTCGTCCTCATCAATCACTATGTCTTTGAATATGCTAGTGTTGCCCGTAAAGTACAATTTCTGTTGGTCATAATAAAAAACATGTAAATTAGTTATGTTGTCTGGGATGGATGGTTTATACAAAATTTCAATAGTAAAGTTGTCCCTTAACGGTAACATCCTAATAGCTACGTTTTCCAAGGCATCCACGACTGCATTACGCATTCTTGGTACTGAAATGATATTGAAATCTTGGAAATGAGAAATAAGTCACCATACCTCTTGTTGGTAACTCTTAAGATGAGGTGACACACAATGTATAGTGTTACGTACCTGACGCACCATGATTTCGAAGTCACCTACCACTTTCAAGACAACAACATTGAGGTCAATGGATTTTTGTAAGCCCAAGATTAGTGCTTCATACTTTGCGGTGTTGTTTGCGCACTCGAATTCCAAGTGATTAGGGATTAGGTGTTTTCTCTTAAGCGGGTCTATTAAAATACAACCAACACCAGATCCCTCCTATGTGATGGATCTGTCGAAGTACATGGTCCACATATCATGTGTACGGGCACTGCTTACCATACTATTACTACTGCTAGTCCTACTACTTATTGTAAAAAGTTCATTATTGCTAGTTTTACATGGAAGGATGTCCAACTGTATGTTTGGTGGGACTAGGATGGCTCTGCAAGGTATCACCCCAACTGCGTCTCTAGAAAATAATTGCTGAAAATAATTTCCACAAAAGCCAACAACTTGTTATGTCTGTCCAAGGCATTAACGTTGTGTTTCATGTATCTCTTTGACATCACCTGAATTTGGTTGTTCTTGCCTTTATAAGGAAGCCATAAGTGTGACCAGTCAGTGGAAAAGTATCCTTGTAGCTTGCTTGAGGAGTCTCTACTCAGCAATACCCCATATGCTTCCAGGATGTCCACAATTACAATGTTGATGCATTAATGAAATCGTTCGTCAGATGATAACCGGATGATCACATTCTTGAGTTCACCAATTGCTGGAACACAGGTTCTGTCTAGTTGGATGATTTGTGCATCTGTCTTACTCCATTTAGCATTAATCATTTGGGCCATGGAGAGTAGCATGACATTAGCTGATGCACCAGAATCAACCAAGTAATTGTGTACATTGAAGTTAAAGATTTCAAATGATAACAAGAATGGTGGGCAAAGTGAGTTTTCCTCCAAGTGGAGTGCATTGAGCACAAATGCAAGAGTGTCAGAAGACTTACTAGATCCCTTATCTGAAGAGGTAGCATTATCAGTAGAAGTTTTCCCAAGTGCTCGTATAAGAATGTCTCATTGTTTCGTGATTTTTGTGAGTTCAAATAGAGAGGTGTTCATGCAAACCTTCTTCATGTCTTCTACAATATTATATTCTATTGCGGGAAGACTCACCAAGGTGTTCATCGGTGGAACTGAGTTTATGGTTTCTGGTGGAATGGTTTTGTCTTTACTACTGGTGGAGACACTTTTCATTGGGATTGTCTTCCCAAGCTTTCTCTGAGTACTTTGTGTTGAGTTAGCCGGAGGAGTCATTTTTCTTAACAAATTTTCCTTGAATTTCTGTTTCGGCACCTCAATCACAGTGGTCGGCCCCTAACTTCTCAAGTTTTATCATTTATTCTGCATCTGGGTCGAACCATCGCTTGAAGGCTCTTTATTGGTAGTGTTTTTATGGCCTGCAAGAACATGCTAATACATGTTTACCACAAGCCCAATGCTTGGAGCTTCATTAGTTATAGCAACTTCTTCTTCTATTTCGTCAGGCTCAGCCTGCTCATCCACCATGACTTCGTCAATAAACTGTGCAACAATAATACTCAGTCCTTGGTTCCATTCTGGGCTTATATTTTCTAAATCATGCTCATGGTGGAACCTGCAGTATGTATCCTTCACAATTTTCTCAATGTTCAGAACCATATTGGAACTCTACACAAATTTTGCCAAATGATTATTGTTGTTGATGAGGCTCATCATTGGGTAAAATATATGGACCTTAATACATCTCCAATCTTACTAAAATAAACTCTTCTCATAACTCTTTACATGTTTTAATTATATTTTTCTTAATGAGATGAGTAAAAGTAAGATGTTATTTCTAGTGGTCGAATGTGTATTGATTGCAGGGTTTGGGAGAAGATTATGGCTAATTAAGGTGAAGGAACTCGAATGAGACAAGAAGGAGAGATTATAGGAGATGGATCTCCCTCATTAAATCCTCACTCATTCAGAGATCCCTCAATCAAATCACACTAGCACGGAGTTGCAGGTAGTTGAGCCAGTGATAGTAAGAACTAATTAATCTTAAGATTGGGAGCCAAGCCTCCCTAGATGTAAGGAATTTGTTGGAAACTTCGTTTTTATAAATAAGGAGGCCTACAGCCTCATTGGGATTCAGAATTTTTATGCAAAATAGCTAATCGCTTTCGATTTGAAGGATTGTGACAAAAACATTGTTATGTATTTTGTGATATGTTAATGAAAGTGAGCATTCCCTTGATCTAGCACTAATTTGTCTTAAAAGGCTGAAGCTATTGAGTTAGGGCCCAACCCTAGTAGTAGAGGTTCTTCTTGCTGTACTTGTGCGCTTAGGTTACTTCATAGATTACTTGTTAAATTGATTTTGGCATTGTTTAATTACAAGTATTGTTGAATTTGATTAGTTTTCTTCCATTTTTGCATAGCTTTAATACTAGCATTAGAGAGATAAGGAAATATGAAAAAGGTTGATAAAAGGTGGGTCTTACCTCCTTCCTCTTGAGGAAATACTCCCATTTAGCCCAAAAAGACAGAATTTTGGTTTATAGGTTGCAATTGTCATTTTTTATATCTTAAGTTTTGTATTAGATTTCATGTTATTTCATCATAGATTTCAAGCTTTTCCATGCATGAACTTGGCAAATAAATGCTGCAAATTATGTTTTCCTTATATTGTTGTCAACACTTCTTGTTTTGAAATTATTTATGGATAAATGCCAACAATAATGTGTATGATGTAGGAGTTACGATATTGCAGGAAGACCTCATATCATTAGCCTCATCCAAACCATACTTATCCATGATTTCCAAAGGTCTCTAAGTTCACAATCTGAGTCATCATTTCACAAGGACAACTTGCCATGCTTGTTGAGAAAATCCAACCATCATAGAGCTTCATTTTGATTTCTGAGTGAGTTCCAATCACTTCCTTTCCTTATTCCTTCCATACCACTGTCCAAATCACTCAAGCTTTCGTCCCGTTCCTGTAGGAAAACAGGGGATCCTGTAGGTGAATTAGGACATCTTGTAGACATCATGTAGGAAGACATGTAGTGGCCTGTTTTGAGCCCAATTTGTGAGAAATGCATCACGAAAGCTAGGAGAAGACCCCTACTTTCCTCCCAAGACATTTGACCCATCACACCCATCTCTATCCACACCTATCCCACCTGCCATGCAATCAAGAAGGATTAGCATTCATATTTTCACAAAAAAGACAAAAAGAAAAGGGTTGTTTTGCTTATTCATGTGCACAATAGTTAAGTGTTTGATTAAATCAGATTTCATGCTTAGTTTAGTTAGGATTTCACAAGTATAAATTAGAATTCTTCTAAAGCAAGGTATCTTAACAAATAGCTAGATGAGTTATGTGTTTTAGGAATCTACTCTAGTCTTTCACAACTGCAGTAGGTAGCATTTCAATCCTCTCAATTAGGGTAAAATTCCCCTTTCTCAATTGTTAATCAAACTTATTCTAAATCAATAGAAGGCTCGTTTGAGAATCTCTAGTGGTCTATCGCCCAGCTCAACAGTGACAAAGAGTGGACCCATTACATCTACTTGTGTATACAACACTGTCACCTCCAAGTTTGTATGAACCCCAGGTTGATGAAGTAAAGTTGGTTTCCCCAGGAGTTGCAACATTCTTGCTACAATAGTGGTGCTCATCACCTTTTAGCACCGTTTCCGGGGAGGTGTCTGAGTAGATGTTATTTCTACTTTATTTCTTCCATTTCTTATCTCTTTCATTCTACTATTAGTTTCATTTTCGCAAGATAGTTGTAAGTTGGTTTGCTTTCTTTTCCATTTTGTAAGTGATTTCATTTGGTATTTAGTTTGAATTCAGTTTGTCTTTTCCATTTTGCAATTAGTCTTAAAGCTTGAATAAAAAAAAAACACTGCTTTCATGCCTCGTAGGAATAGGGATAACTTACGAAAATTTCTACCAAATACCCCCACCACTTCAAACAACCAACCTTACCTCTTCTTCAGTGGCTGTGAATTAGAGGACCCCTTAGGCGAACAACCACATATTTTTGAAGAGCCTATAGAGGAAGAAGAGAACCCATTCCAATTGACATAATGGCTAAAAATAGAAATCAAAGGGGAGATAGAGAAAGAATTGAGGGCGCTTTTCCCATAATAGAAACCAATGGGGATGCCAAGATGAAAAACATAAGCTCCTCTGCTCTTCCTCACTTCCATGGCCTGACCTCAGAAGATATATATACTTTCTTCTTTGAATTTGCTGTCATATGTAGAAATTATGATTACACCATTGATGATTAGAAGTTGAAATTATTCCCATCCACTCTCAAGGACATAGCTTTGCGCTGGTTCATGGGTTTACCTAGGGATAGTATCGCCACCTTGGCTCAGATGCAACACACTTTCAACAACAAGTATAGGGACTACTACAGGTCCAAAGACATCAAAGAGGAAATTTTTAGAATTGCCTTGGGGCATGATGAGTCCTTAGAGGATTATGAGGAAAGATTCAAACTTAGTTATAAAAGGGCTACGTGCACACTTGATCATGACTCACTTAAGCTAGTCCTACTCAGGGGGATCAGGGAAGATCTCCTGGATACCTTAAACCTGCTAGCAAGAGGGGACATCTACCAGCTACTCTATGAGGATATCAAGACCATTTTAAAGAACCATTCTAGTGAAGATAGAAAAAAGGGTAGGGTTAGTCAAACAATGGCCACCTCATCCTCTTCTAACACATCCATAAAAAGTGAATTTAGAAACATGTTGGAAGATTTTAAGAGTGAAATGTTCCAAACCCTTGCCCTACAGTTGGACACTATGCAAATAAAGAGGAAGTAGGGGGAAGAAGAGAGAGAATTAGCCATATTCTTCCCTATATGCATAAGGAGGCACCCTAGGAATGAATGTCCATTAAACCTTATAGAAATCTGCTTAGTCTGTGAAGAAAACCACTCCATAGATAAGTGCCATGCTCTGCTTGGACTAAAAGATGTGTATCAGGGAACTAAAGGTGTGTCTGAACAAATCTGCTACATAAATCAAAGGAGGCCACATGGGCCTTGAACATACTAGTAGGGCATTCAAGGGTCACCCTATGCATATTACAACCCTAACCAAAACACATCCATTCCCTCTTGAGGTCCCCGTGCTCATCCCTCCTGGTCTACACCTTCTCCCTGGTCTTTTGTAGCTCAGTACCATTCCCAGTCGACCAACCTGCCATTTCAACCATATACTCCTCCACAACCTTAGTAGAATGCACGACCCCAGGGGTGGGGGCCCCCATATAACAATGCTCCAGCTTTATTGCCTTCACCTCCTACTCAACCACAACTTTTACACCCTACTCCACCAAAACAGCTTCATATGTCTACCCAACAAAACCAGAACCTGAACAATAGACAGGCACAACAGGTCTAGAGTGGAGAGACATCCTACCCTGTTTATGTTGTGGAAATTCAAGAAATCAACCTTATGTCTGGGAGACTGCTCCCAGAAAACAAACCTCCATCTCCACCTAGTGAGAGTGAGGAGGAAAGAGAGGAAAGTATGCCTAGAGTGAACCAACCACCCTTTCCTAAAATATTAACTCATCCTGTCGAGCATACCCCATAAGAGAATGAACTTCTGGGTGAATTGAAAAATCTGTGTCAAAATCCCACTTCTCCAAGCTATTAAAGATGTACCTATTTACAACAAACTGATCAAAGAGAAGTGTTTCAAACTTCTAGGGAGGTGAAACAGAGACATGCTTACCATTAATGTCATTGGACAACTGTTTGACTTAATGTTGGGGCAAGTAATTTGCCCAAAGTATTTAGACCCTGGAAGCCTTGTAGTAGATGTACACATCAATGGCACCATTGTCCCAAATACCTTGATTCATCTTGGGGCTTCCATTAATGTAATGGCTAAGGACACTATGCTCAAGCTGAACCTCCAGAGTTCATTAGCAAAGACCACGATAGTCTTAGAGCTTGCAGACTGATCCATAGTAGCCCCCAAGGGGATTGTTGAGGATGTGATAGTCTCCATTGAGTCCTGGGAGTACCCTGTAGACTTCTTAGTTCTCCAGCCTAAGACAAAATTTAATGGCTATCCTCTCATACTTGCGAGGCCTTGGTTAGCCATTGTCAATGCCTAAATTAGTTGTAGGGCTAGAAACATGACTATCAAAAATAGGCATCTATCCAAGAGTTTGGTCTTGTACCTCCTGCTCAACCATATTTAGAAAATGACTTACCTTTATGGCTAGAATAGGAGGAAGAAGATGAAGTCTACTCAGCCCAACTCTATACCCTAGAAATTACAATGGGAGGAGGACAACCTGACGAAGATTATTTGATTGAACACATCCTCCAAAATCTAACTCCCAACACCATGTCTTTGGAGGAAGTAGTGAAGGAAACCAAGAAAAACCATCATATTGATCTATTCTTAGCTGGCTCAAACCCTACTCATGTGAAGACAATAGAATTCGGCCCTGAAATAACATTGAAAATCAACCCCTCTCTGTGTACACCGAGAAGAAGAGCTATGTAATATGCTAAGAGAGAATTTGGATGCCTTTGCTTGGAATTACAAAGAAATGAAGGGAGTGCACCCCTCGGTGTGTAGTCACAACATTTACATCAAATAAGGTTGAAAACCAATCCAACAACCCCAAAGGAGAATGAATCCAGCTCTCAAGGATATAGTCGAAGAAGGGTTCGAAAATACGTTGGATACAGGAATCATTTACCCTATTTCGGATAGTGAGTGGGTGTCTTCTTTGGTGTTGGTTCCAAATAAAAATGGAAAGTGGAGGATTTGTGTTGATTACATAGAGTTAAACAAAGAAGCAAAGAAGGACCATTTCCCTCTACCTTTAATTGACCAAGTGTTAAATGACCTAGCAGGGAAAAAGTTTTTCTCTTTCTTAGATGGGTTCAATGGGTACAATCAAATCCAAAGTAGCCCAGAGGACTAGGATAAAACCACCTTCACCTGTCCTTGGGGTCATTTCACTTATAGGGTCATTTCTTTTGGTCTATGCAATGCCCCTTCCACTTTGTAGAGCTAGTCCATAATGCAGTAGATATTTATATGGATGACTTTACACCCTATGGGTGTGATTTCTAGGAGGCTCTCTCTAACCTAGGTAAGGTGTTGAATAAATATATTGAAATGAACTTATCCCTTAGTCCCAAAAAATGTGAGTTCTTGATGACTACAGGGATTTTTAGAGGTCACTCAATATCCCAAGAAGGACTGTAGGTAGACCCATCATCAAAAGGGTCCCGACTCTGCAAAAACAGAGGGAAGTCAGAAGTTTTTTAGGTTTAGCTGGATACTATAGGAGATTTATAAAAGATTTTAGCAAGTTAGCTTCTCCTTTATTTGGGTTATTGGCCAAAGACCTAGAATTTTTATGGTCAGAAAGATGTCAAGAAGCCTTGGACACCCTAAAGGACAAGTCGACTACTGCACCTATTGTTTGAGGCCCAAATTGGGCTCTTCCTTTTCATATACATGTTGATGCCTCTCCCAAAGCCATAGGAGCAACTCTAGGCCAGATAGATGACAAGCTACCTTATGCCATTTACTTCATTAGTAAGAATTCGTCGAAAGCCGATCTAAACTACACAGTAAATGAAAAAGAGCTCCTAGTTGTTGTGCATTTGTTGAATAAATTTAGGCATTACATTACTAGTTACCAAACATATGTACATACTGACCAAGGAAAATTTTAAGGATGGAAAATTTTCTTGAAGTTTAAAACATTGGCGAATCTCACTAATCCCTAATATGCAAATTATAAATGTTTATTGATATATTTGTAAAATTAATCAAATTTATAATTATTTTATATATAGTCTCTATATAATGTTGGCGATTTTTAAGGTAAAATAATTTTATATTCTAAAATTTGGGCGAATCTTCTTTTATAAAATTGGAAATTGGCGAATCTTTTTTGTGGAAAAATCATGGAAAATTAGCCCACTGGGCGAACATTAGCCCCTAAAATTTTCCATGATACTGACCATGCTGCAATTAAATACTTGACGAATAAACCTGATGTAAATTCCCGTATTATCAAATGGTTACTTTTATTGCAACAATTTGATTTAACTATTATTGATAAGTCTAGCAAGGAGAATGTTGTTGTAGATTTTTTTATCTAGATTGACTTTGCCTGCAGGGGAGGAAGGAACGGTTGATGATCAGTTAGCAGATGAACATTTATTCCCCATTTTAGTTCTCTCTCCATGGTTTTCTTCCATAGAAAAATACTTGGTGTCTGCACATTTTCCACCAAACTTTTCCTCCAAGGAAAAGAGAAGGATCATAAGAAAGAGCACCCCATTCACTTGGATTGGGGCAATATCTTCAAGCTAGGTCTGGATCAAATTCTAAGAAGATGTGTCATGGAGGAGGAATTCTTTGATATCCTTCTGGCCTGTCATGATGGGCCTTGTGGAGGTCACTTTTTAGCCAAGAGAAAAATATTCAAGGTACTACAAGTTGGTTATTACTGACCCACTCTTCAACAAGATGTGAGGAGGTATACCAGTCAGTTTGATTGATGCTAAAGGATGGGGAAACCTACCCCAAGGGATGAGATGCCTCTGCAACCTCAAGTTACTTTCGAGCCATTTGATAAGTGGGGCATGGATTTCATCAGGCCCATTAACCCTCCATCTAAATAGAAGCAGTACATCATTGTGTGCACCGACTACTTAACCAAATGGGCTGAAGCCAAATCCATCAAAGTAGAAACAAAAGAAAAAGTGGTTGAATTCTTAAGGGAAAATGTGTTTTATAAGTTTGGCTACCCTAGAGAATTGGTCACTGATCAAGGCAGTCAATTTACATCTCACATGATTGAAAATCTGTTAAGCCAGCACAAGATCAAGCACAGAAAATCCACTCCTTACCACCCACAGGCTAATGGGAAAGTGGAGGTAACCAATAGAGCATTGGAAGGCATTCTGACCAAGGTGATTAGTAGCAGTAGAAAGGATTGGGAAGACAGATTAGTTGAGGCCACCTGGGCCTACAATACCACCTGGAAGACCACCACTAGCTTCACTCCTTATGAGTTGGTCTATGGGAAGAAAGCTTTGCTTTCCATTGAATTTGAATACAACACCTTAAGGATGGAAGCACAAATAGATTTGGATATCACCATGGCACAACAAGAAAGCTTGCTCTAGCTGAATGGGTTAGATGAATTTAGGATGCAAGCCCTCCTGCACACAGAGGTGACTCAAGTTCAAAGGAAAATTTGGCATGACAAGAATATAAAATACAAACAATTTCAAGAAGGTGATTGGATTTGTTGTATGATTCCTAGTACAAGGATTTTAAAGGCAAGTTAAGGACTAGATGGTTAGGGCTTTATGTAATAGAAAAGTGTCATGATAATGGTGTTGTGCATATAAGAACCATTGATGCAGAGGCTATCCCTTTGATTGTCAATGGGTATAGATTAAAGATTTACAAGAAGCCCTTGTCAAGGCAAGAATTCATCAATAGCATCAGCAAGACAGTGATGGTGGTAGAGAAAGTCTCAACTTCCACCCCACTAAGTCCCTGAAAAAAAATAAAGAAAGAAAAGAAGAGAAACAATAAAGAGACTCAGGTGAAAACCTCCATGAGGCACCTGAGTCCCACTGTTGGGTTGAAAACCTCTTGGGGTGGCCCAAGGGTGTTAAAAAAATGGAGAGAAAAATAAAAATATCTCTAGGTGAAAACCTCTTTTGAGGCACCTAGGGTAGGCAACTAGGATGAAAACCTCTTTGGAGGCAAACTAGTTGTTTTACAAAAATATATATAAATAAAAAAATAAAAGAAAAAGAGAAAAGATACAAAAGATCGCCATTCTATTTTGCAGGTCTGCAAGAGGAGGATAAGCACAACATGAGAAGGACAGCAGGACCTACAAGAGCCATGTTTTAATCCACCTATCTCATATCCTCCATTATTCACCTAGTCTTCCATTTATAAACCCCTCCATCTCATTTCACACAAACTCTATGTTTTCTACAGGATTCCCTGTAATCCTACAAGAGTTTCCTGTAGGAATGACAATTGACCTTGAAAACCACAAGAAGGGTAGTCCGAGAGCAAAGTGATGACACAAGCCTATGTTTGGATGAAAAACCATTTACCTCACCACACCACAGCCATTCCTTTCATCACCATGTCGCCCCTGCATCCATCAAAGAAATCAGTTCAAATATATATATATATATATATATATATATATATATATACATACATATATATACATATATATATAGATATGTATATATACATATATATATATATATATATATATATATATATATGTATATATACATATCTATATATATATATGTATATATATGTATATATATATATATATATATATCTATGTATATATATATGTATATATATATATATATGTATATATATATATATATATATATATATATATATATATATATATATGTATATAGATATATATATATATATATACATATATATATATGTATATATATATATATATACATATACATATACATATACATATACATATATATATGTATATATATATATATATATATATATATATATATATATATAGATATATAATAATATAATAATATAATAATATAATAATATATATATATATATATATATATATAGTTATATTACAAAAGAAAAAAATAAGAGAAGAAAAAACAAAAGAGAGAGAAAAGAAGGAAAGAGGAGCCATACCCATAGGAAACATCCCTCACCTACCATTCCATACCACCCTTCTCCACTCATTTCAATACCCCTGATACTTTAGAGCTAAGAAAAAATATGAAAGTTTAAGGGAGAGGAAGCTATAGGACATCCAATAGACGTCTTGTAGGAAATGCTGTAGCAACCTATCCCGCAAAGGAAGCCATAGAAATTGCAGCCATATTCATAATAGGGACTACAAGGATGAAGAATCTCCTCCAGAGCTTAGCAGCAGCAAGCAGATCACCAACAACAAGGTCCATCACTTGGACATAGAAAGGAACAAAGCATCAAAAGAAGAAATACATAGTGAAAACATGTAGATTTAAAAGCACAACAAAGAAGCACCACTCTCCAATATGCATCATCAACGAAGCACTTTACACACAAGTATGTCATCTTACTCATTCTCTCTCATTAGTACGATATTATTGAAACTATAGGAATAATGCGAGAGTTAACAAGAAGAAAAGAGTTAGACCACTCCACATGTGGAAAAAGTCAAATCAAAAGGAAAAAAGGAATAAATACAAAAATGGTAAAGTTATAGAGGATAAGAGTGGGAGATAATTACGAGGTAAGGTGAAATGATGGACTAGTAGAGGGACCAACGGTCCAAAAGGAGGTAATCGTACTTGGCCAACCAACACACCACCCTAAACAATCATCCATAAAAGAAAATAAAACACTGATTCACGTACAACAAAAGCAAAGGAAACTTCGAGGATCCATCGAATGAAGACTTTTCTCTTGTCGATCTTTAAGTAGTACCTACAGGAAACAGTCAGCATCTATAACATGTGGGAAATCTATAGGAAGCCTATAGTATACAAAGGAATCAGCCTGCGAAGCTATCAGTGGGCACTAAGGGAGGTCAATTCAAGCGTTATCCTCACCAAAATGTAGCAAAGTGAGGTTGATCCATACCTTCCATATTTTCCATTTAAGAAAAAAAGGGAATCCTTAATTTAGTTGAGAATTCGCAGTGCATCACAAGATAGAAGAATTGTATTGCATGTCACTGAAAGTCAAATTTCAAAACTACCTCACCTACCAGAATTCTTGAATTGTATCCACACAAGCCTATACAATTACCAGGGAAAGATGACAGGAGGTTTCAACAAGAGAGAACCCACAAACACAGCAAGGATCCACCACTATCCTCCTGTGGTGGAAATTTTCACAAGGCATCAATGGATGGGATTCTTTGAGAGGATGAGAAGATATGATGATGATGTGGCCAGAGAATTTTCCCTCTCACTCATACCCCTCACTAGGACTAGTGCTACTGCTGTGGTGAAGGGTTTATTAGTAGCAATTACACATGAGGTTATCAGCAAAATCACTGCACTCCCCCTATGGTTACCATGGAGAAAAGAAGGAAAGGGTAACAACACCCTTGCAAAGAAAAGATTCTTTTTGGAATGAGAAGAGCCAATAGAGGAAAATTGGGGTTAGAAGGGAGAACATTCCATATCGTTGGAATGAAGTCAGTTACCACCTCATCAAATATATTTCATATGAAGGGAGATACAATGTAGTGTATGGATACCACTTCAAACTCCTCCAAGAACTGAGATTTGGATGTATTTGGAGAGATTTGAGTATACCCTATTTTCTTCTACAATCCTTGATAGACACGAGCAACAAAGTGCAAGAGGGAAAACATCAACAATTAGCCCATCATGGGTTGATCAAACTCATCATTAAAGATGCTCTACAAAACGTAATATTCCCTATTGCATGGACAACATTTACAGACATGCAGGTAGAAGGAACAATTCAAGCTATTGAATATGATGGAAGCCCTACTTATAGTGAGGGATAAGATGTAACAAAAGAGGAAAAATAAGAAGAAACAGAGGAAGAAAATGAAGAAGAAATAGACGAAGAAAATGAAGAAGAGACAGAGGAGGAAACAAAAGAAGAAACATATGAGAAGAGTGAAGAAATAGAGGAAGAAAAGGAAGAGGAAGGAGGAGACAAGGAAGAGGATGAGAAATACAATAGAAAAGAGGAAAAAATACATAAGGATGAACAAAGGTCTACAGCTCAAGACAGAGAGGAAGAATAATCACTAAGGGTGTCTCCAGAGCCTGCAGAGAAAGAGGCAACAACTACTCTTATTGCCCTAGGTACACCTGTCAAATCAAAGGGGAAGAGGTAAAGACAAACGCCACTGTACTTTAGGACAAGAAAGAGCAGTAGGATTAGACAAGGGAGACCTCACACCCCCACCAAAACTCCAATTGTCATTGAGGATTCACCGAAGAAACAAGAGAAGGAAGTCCCTCTAAAGAAAAATGAAGGAGAAGGAACATCAAAACAAGCTTCTCCCAAGTCTCCAATCACCTATGTTAGGAGGCCTATCACAAGGTTAGCCTCATCAAAGAGAAAATGTCTCCTATAGGAGACATAGTCAAACCTACAAGAATGAGAGACCATCCTACAGGAAACTCTGTCAAACCTACAAGAAACATAGAAAAGAGACCAGGAAGGAATTACTCAACAAGAAACAAAGGAAGAGGGCCAAGAATTGAAAGAACCTAGCCCACAGCCAAACCTTAGCTCCTACTATAGGTTCATTGAAGGAGGTAGGGTGATACCACAAAAGTTTTCCATTCCCCTATTCTTTGAACTTGAAAAATAGAGGGAAAGGACACACAGGTGGATGCAAATTTCTAAATCAAAAGGGGTAGAGGATGTAGGCCACATGGAGGAGAAATTGCAGGAGATGGGTAGAGAACTAAGCAACATAAGAGATAGAGAAGAAATGATGAAATCTCAGTTAGAGGCTGAGAACACATGGATAAGGAAGCAACTACAAGAAAGGGAAAGCCAATTGGAAACTATGGCTAGTTTATCCATGGATGCAATCCAGTGTAGGATGCCAACAAAGTCTTTTGCCTTGTACCTTAAGGAAAAATCGGCTACAATTCCATATAAAGAACCTAGCACAAAGACGAAATATGCCCTTCCAAGACTATAGACAATTCATTGATCTCTATGATCAAATTACCTTAGAAGATAGAGCAAAGATATCTAAGTTTTAACTGCACAATTTTGCCTTGATAGATTTAAATGTGTGAGACCTAAATCCAAAGCTAGGGGACTTGCAATTGATGGCCTTAGCATCTTGGATGACTCATGAGGAGATAAGAGCTACAGAGATGAAAAAAGGTAATGGAAAAAGAAGAGGTAGAACCCCTTATGATGAAAGCAGAACAATCTAACCTAATGGCTGTCATCAACACCCACAACCTCATTGCAAATGATCCCAAGCTTGCACCAAGGTACCTTGTTGTACAAGAACAAGTAGTCACACACTTTGAAGACATGCTCAGATTGCTAGGAGATGACAGCCAGCAAGCCTGCCAAAGGAGATGGAACACCTTGCCTTACAACCTAAAAATCATAGAATATCATTCTCTTGACAGAATGAGAGAGGCACTAAATAGAACCCCAATGTATAATAAGGCACTACAAAGAATCAAAGTCAATTGGATTGGCTTGAGGCTCAATCCACCATTTCTTTTGGGAATGTTGGAAGGAAGAAAAGAAGAAGAAGAAAGAAAGCAGTGGGAAGAGTGTTAAGAAATTTACTAGAGAACACAAATTAATTACAGAGAATTACTGAGAGAAACAAATATACAAATAACTAGCAGAAACCATAAACACATAAACACACATGTTTATCTGGGAAAACCCCAAATCTGGGGAAAAACCCGATCATAATGAAATTTCATTATCCCTGGCCAAAACCCTGGCCAATCCGGCCAAGTGAGCCTTCACCGCTCACCTCCAGGCCCTGCATTACAATGAAGTCCTTCCAGCCTTTTATAAGCTCCATTACATATAATACCACTGGCAGAATACTATGAGTGCACAATACCATGTGCCCCAAAACCATCACTGTTTAACCTGGTCAACTTTAACTCTATACTGAGTCAAGTTTACCCAACAATTTCCCCCCTAAATCTTGACTTCGGGTTCCTTAACTAACTCCAGCCAAACTTGTTAAGTGAGACAATCCCGTTCACTCTAGCTCTTACCCCCTCAGAGTTTTTACTCGGGGTATTGTTAATCTGACATCCCCCCTATCACCTAGGTCTAGCCCAGACTTTATCGATGATCACCAAGGGGTACACATGCCTTACCAGGTCTTATAGTAGTATGCCCATTTACATGCAATAATTTTGACTTCATTAACTCTCTTTTTTTGTTTATTACTGCATTGATTATGATCCATTCTCTCTCAATTTGATGTGCTCAAAAACTTATATCAAACCGCTCCAACTAGGAGACCTCGTAGATTCCAGCACCGGCTCGTAGATTCCAGCACCGGTGATCCCTGGCCGGCACTATCTTCCGCACATTCTCCTTGAGGTTCTTCTGCGTAAGATTGTTCCACCATTATTTTCAGACCCAGATCTGTAAAAGAAAGGTTGCATTGATCTCATTAGGCACTATAAAACCCCTGGCATCAAAGAATCCCTTTGAAGCCAATATCTGGCTCTGATACCAATTGTTAAGAAATTTACTGCATAACATAAATAATTACTGAGAGGAATAAATATAAAAATAGCCAGCAACAACCATAAACACATAAACACAAATGTTTATCCAGGAAAACCCCAAATACGGGGAAAAACCCAACCTAATAAGATATTATTAGCATTGGCCAAAACCCTGGCCAATCCGACCAAGTGAGCCTTCACTACTCACCTCCAGGTCTTGCATTACAATGAAGTCCTTCAAGCCTTTTATAAGCTCCATTACAAATAATACCACTGGCAAAATACTATGAGTGCACAATGTCATGTGCCCCAAAACCATCACTGTTTAACCTGGTAAACTTTGATTCTATCCTGAGTCAAGTTTACCCAAAAAAGAGATAGAGAAGAAGGCAGGGTTTTATTCATAGGAGGAAGAGACTACATCAGAAGCATGGGATGTCAGGGAAGCCACCAAAGTAATGAAGGACATGGACATAAAATGAGTTGCTCAGAGGATGAGCAAAACTTTAATTAGGGGGTGATGATGAGGTTCATCATTGGGTAAAATATATGGACCTTAATACACCTCCAAGCTTACTAAACTAAACTCTTTTCATAATTATTTACATGTTTTAATTATATTTTGCTTAATGAGATAAGTAAAATTAAGATGTTATGTCTAGTGGTCTAATGTGCATTGATTGCAAGTTTTTGGGAGCAAATTATGGCTAATTAAGGTGCAAGAACTCGAATGAGACAAGAAAGAGAGATTATAGGGGATGGATCTCCCTCATTAAATCCTCACTCATTTGAAGATCTCTCAATCAAATTACACCAACTTGGAGTTGCAGGCAGCCAAGTCATGAGGATCATTGGCAGCCGAGCCAGTGATAGTTAAGAACTAGTTAATCTTAGTATTGGTGTTGGGCTCAAGAATTGCGCTTAAGCAAACTCCTCAACACTTAATTGTCAACCTGGGGGGATTCGTAAACTTAGAGACGCAGCACAGGAAATGCCAGAGATGGTATGAATTTTCCTGATAGAAATTCCTACTTTCTTAAAGAAAAGCTTGCAGAATCGAAAGAGTAAAAGATAACTAAATCATCAAAGTAATCTAGTGCTGGAACAAGAAAGAATGCATTTGCAAAGGAATCAACATAAAAAGGCAATCACTCCAACCGATCAATTTTTAATTACTAAGTATGTGTTATGTTTTTATTTAGCAGAGACACTAGGCAGTCTCATTAGATGGGCCCTTCAAACCTGCTTATGTAGAGATTTCCTTCTTGCACTAATCTGTCCTGCATTATCGCAGTCTGCTTGCACTAGTGCAGGAATAGATTCTTATGCAGAGGGTATAAATGGTGTCTTTACTAAAAACGTTTTTCTTCCTGCAAGGGCTTGAACTTTTCCAGGTTTGAAGCACTCAAATCCCATGGCAAGAAACTAGTTCATGTACCAGATTAGAGCTTCTTGCACTTAGCATTTAATTCTTAAAATAAGTGTTTAGTTACTGCAAGCATTATTATACTATGGAATCAAATTGCACACATAAAAATGAATGTTTCTGATTTTGACAGAGTGTAGAAATAAAGAAACAATCCATATAATTTATCCTGTCATAAAGTGTTTAATGAAAGCAAGAAAATTGTGGGAAGTAAACTAGAAAGGCTTGCTACATCACACCAACGTGTACTGGTGTAGGTTCATTTCTCCTGCTTGGACCAGATGGGGAAACCAATCCGAAATCAACTGCAGAAAATGAATAGCACACCAATGTGCACTGGTGTAGGTTTATTTCTCCTGCTTGGACCAGGCAGGAAAACCAATCCAAAATCAACTGCAGAAAATGAATAACACACCAATGTGCACTGGTGTAGGTTTATTTCTCCTCCTTGGACTAGGTGGGAAAACCAATCCGAAATCAACTACAGAAAATGAATAGCACACCAACACGCACTGGTGCAGGTTTATTTCTCCTGCTTGGACCAGGTGAAAAAACCAATCCAAAATTAGGTGCAAGAAAAGGAAATTTAACTACTTCACACAGTGGATCCGCTTTCACTTAAACAAGAATACATGTGCTTGAAATTAAATCACACTTGACAATATAAACATAAATTACAAGAAACAAGAAATATGGTAAACGCGCTGGGTTGGTTGGGCCCTAGCCAACCAACGTGTTTCCCTTTTAAATAAAAATGATGCTCAGTAACTCAGATCAAACTTATTTGTTTAAAAGAATAAATAAGATTCAAAAAGCATGAGGTGGAGCTGCTTATTCCTATTTATTCACAAAGGCAAAGTACATCATGAAATACAGAGTCCAGCCTAGATTTGGGCAATAACAAAAGGTACAATCTCTCGTTTCGAAACACAATCCTGTTACCGCCTCTCCCCCTACGTACATAATCGTTCCTCCTTTTATAATATGTTTACATGATAATTAATCATATCCTTTGTAAACAATCATGGGGATTTCATCCCAACTAATTCTAATTAAATAGAATATAAGTTCAACCGTTTCCCTATTAAAAAATAGAGATTTAATATGAATTTTCCAAATCTGGGCGTTTTCTAGATTTCTGGAAAATTTGGTATTTTTAACAAACTGCCTCCAAATACCTCTTCGTATCTCCTCAACTATTAAGCATTTTGGAAAATAGCCCACAAATTACTCAATTTCCTATACTGGGAAAAAACCCATCTTTTAGAATTTTGAAATTCACAACGATCGGCGTGGAAATTGAGGAGTAAATTACCTATCGGGAAACTGCTATGAATTCTGGTGGAAGTTGTAAAATCTGAACTGGTGCAGGAATGTGTGGTGCAAAAATCCTACCGGTACTAGTGCAGGGATGTGTGGTGCAGGAATCCTACCGGTATTAGTGCAGGAATGTGTGGTGCAGGAACTTCGCCTCTATCACAATAGGCATATAACCAACTTTTTAAACCTGCAAACACACAAACTATTATTAAATATGCCTTTAATGTTTAAATCTCATTAAAACAAAGGAATAGCAAATACTTACTTATTATCTTGAAGAATGCACAAAATTATGACAATGACAAGTCAAGCTAAACAAAATCATGAGTGATTTCGAGTAAAAGGTGATATAAAGCAAGGAAAAACAGAGGCCCAACAATTAGGAGCCAAGCCTCCCTATATTTAAGGAATTTGTTGGCAACTTCAGTTGTATAAATAAGGAGGCCTAGAGCCTCATTAGGATTTGGATTTTTTATGAAAAATAGCTAAGCACTTTCGAGTTGAAAGATTGTGACAAAAACACTGTTATGTATTTTGTGATATGTTAATGAAAATGAGCATTCCCCCGATCCAGCACTTAGTTGAATCAAAGGGTAGAAGCTCTTGGGTGAGGGTCCAACCCTAGTAGCAGAGGTTCCTCTTACTATACTTGTATGCTTAGGATACTTCATAGATTACTTGTTAAATTTATTTTGGCATTGTTACATTGCAAGTATTGTTGAATTTGATTAGCTTGCTTCCATTTGTGCATAGCTTTAACAATAGCATCAAAGAGATAAATAAATATCAAAAAAGGATGATAATAGGTGGATCTTACCTCCTTCCTCCATACAGGGACTATGGTTGGAGGAAAAACTCCCATTTAGCCCAAAATGACAGAATTCTAGTTTCTTATGAAACTTAGGGTTTTTCTGCTAATTAGGTCAGCGTCTTTCAATTTTAGAAGATAGGTTGTACTTGTCATTTTTGATATATTAAGTTTTATATTATATTTCATGTGCTTTCCTCATAGATTTCAAGCATTTCCATATATGAACTTGGCAAATAAATGATGCAAATTATGTTATCCTTATATTGTTGTCAACCCTTCTTGTTTTGAAATGATTTATGGATAAATGCCAACAATAATGTGTATGCTGCAGGAGTTTCAATATTGTAGGAAGAACTCATATCATTAGCTTCATCCAAGCCATACCCACCCATGATCACCAAAGCTCGCTAAGTTCACAATCCGAGTCATCATTTCACAAGGACAACTTGACATTCTTGTTGAGAAAATCCAACCATCATAGAGCTTTGATTTGAGTTCTGAGTGAGTTTCAACCACTTCCTTGCCTTATTCCTTCCATCACTCATCTTACATATGCTCCATACCAACGTCCAAATCACTCCTTATGTTTTCAGCCTGTTTTTGCAGGAAAACAGGGGATCATGTAGGTGAATTAGGACATCATGTAGACATCATGTAGGAAGATTTGTAGTTTCCTGTTTTGAGCCCGATTTATGAGAAACACATCATGAAAGCTAGGAGAAGACCCCTACTTGCCTCCCAAGCCATTTCATCAATCACACCCATCTCTATCCACACCTATCCCACTTGCCATGCAATTAAGAAGGATTACCATTCATGTTTTCACAAAAAGACAAAAAGAACAAGGTTGTTATGCTTATTCATGTGCACAATAGTTAAGAGTTTGATTAAATCATATTTCATGCTTAGGTTAGTTAGAATTTCACAGGTGTTAAATTAGAATTATTTTGAAGCAAGGTATCTTAACAAATAGCTAGATTAGTTGTGTGTTTTAGGCATCTATTTCATCCTTTCATTACTGGAGTAGGTAGCATGTCGATCCTATTAATTAGGGTAAAATTCCCCTTTCTCAATTGGTAATCAAACTTCTTTTAAATCAATAGAAGGCTAGTTTGAGAAACCCTAGTGATCTATCGCCCAGATCAACAGTGGCAAAGAGTGGACCCATTACATCTACTTGTGTATACAACACTGTCACCTCCAAATTTGTATGAACCCCGGGTTGATGAAGTAAAGTTGGTAGCCTGAGGAGTTGCAACATTCTTGCTGCAATATAGGTGCTCATCAATCGCTGTTGTGGGAAGTTGCATTCTTCCTAGGTGTTACCTGGGGGGCCTACTGCTCACGGTGGTTTCACTTGTCCTTTGTTTAATTTCAGCCATTTCGGTGGTTAGGGACTTGACAAGACCAGTAAGCCTTTCAATATATTTCATTTCCTTTTCCCTGGCCTTGTTCACAGAGGTTTTAGACCTCATACCCATGTCCTTGGTTTCCTTTGTGGGTTCATCATCTTTGATGACTCCAATAGAACGTAGGTACTTCTCTACAACAATAGCCTCTTCATAGTTTTCTGTTAGAGTTGGTTCCACAGTTTAGCTAACAAACTGCACAATACTCATTGGCAAGGCAGAAGTGTAGTAGTCGATGTTGATGAAGTCACGAGGTTTTGTGTCATTCGAAAACTTGTTCAAAATAAATTTGAAACTCTAATTGAAATCTTTAAGCTTTTCTTTTTGCTCCATCTTGAGACTACCCAACTCCTTCAGTAACATGGAAGGGTCTTATCTTCAACAAATTTCTCAAGAAATATCCTTTTGAATACCCTCCAATTCTAAATGGAGTTTGGAGGAAGACTCTAGTATCATACAAATTCTCTACCATCCAAGGTACATGGAAACAGTCTACATGTAACTTCATCATAACATACCTCAAGTGTTTGAAGATGTAAGTAAAAATTGTCTAAGTGATATTCTTCCTTCATTGTCTTGTTAGGGTCATATATCATTAAGGGATTCTCCGCGCGTCTTGGCATCTAGTGGAGGACACCTGGAAGTACCAATGGGTCATGAGTCATCCAATTCAGATTTTGATCTGCCATGCCATCTTCTTCTTCGTCATCCTCCTCTTCCTCTTATAAATCTGTTGGTTCTTCTTCCTCTTATTCTCCTTTGTTTCCTTCCCCTCCGCCTCCTCCATTGAAATTTGAACCCGATAGAAATGGACTTCCTCTTTCTCCTTTATGAAAGAGTGGAGGCTCCTCTTCTTGTTCAATAACCTATGCTACTTCTTCAAGAGTGGTGAGGATCACTTCTTCAACAAAGGAGACCACTACTCCTGTGGGGGTGGTTTTTCTCTTCTTTTGAGAATATGGAAGAGCTATTACTCTCGGAATAAATCCAATAACTTTTACAAATTTATGAGTGATAGGATGGAGAGCTCAAATTTGATGGTATGAGTTTTTACATTTACACCTGGGTGGTGAGGAATTATCAACTTCAGAGTTACGAGCAGGGGAGACGGAGTGAATGTTACTACCTTGACCATAAGATGTATGAGTGGGGTCGGTGGGACAATCAACCATATAATACTAGTGACACTCCTTCTAGTGAAAGAAATGTTGACCATGTTGGACCCGCCAACGTTTAGGGGATCTCCTCGATATGAGGTCTTAATCAGACCTCACAGCATTTGGTGTAGGAGTCCCATCCAGTATGGTGTCTCGGTTACCAAATTCTTAAATGTTTCCCTCGGCTCTAGAAGTCAACATGAGAGAGTAATGCAATGGTATCTTCAAATAGCAAGGTGAGTGTGCAACACAACTATTTCTAGGTTCTCTTACTGCAAAAGGGGGAAGAAAAGTGAGCCTCTAAGTGAGAGATAATAGTACAACCTAGGAAGAGACATACATGAACTAGAAAAGTCTGTCCAACATCCAATGGAATAGTCCATAGCAGTTGCGACAATCGTTACAACCAATGAATAGGGAAAGATCCTTCTACCATCCAACGGAGTAGTCCACAATGGATGTGACAATCATTATAACTGATAAGTAAGGAAAGTTTTGTCTAGTATCCTGCAGAATAGTCCATAAGGATGAGATAGTAGTGACAACCATTACAACACATACCCAACAAGATAAGAACTAAAACAAATGAAATAGTTCAATTATCTGAGTACATGTGAAAACCAACATGAAATATAAACGCTTACGGAATATTCTTACAAACATCCATAAGTCATGCACGGAAATGTGTTGGCCTGAAAAGGCTTCTGTAATTAAGCAAAAGTTCCAAGAAACATATTTACATTGTACATCACTAGCGCTAGTAGTGGGACATTGGAGCCACTCCTTGCTCCTCAAAGCACTAACTGAGACTCTTTGTGCTTTACAGGAGGATCCAAGGTGAAAAGTCATTTTCTCATACATTGAGGGGGTATATACAACCAAGGGGTGATGCTTGACCCTTATGACTCTTTGAATACCCTCATGACTATTTAACTTCCTATGACTTTTCAACTAACATGACTCTTCATACTCATGTGTGTCCATTGGACTTCCACTTTACATTACATTTGATTTACAATATACATGGCTCATAATAGTGATGTGGCCTTTGACAACTTATGACACGACTTGACATGACACTTATAACATGGACTAGATTACTAAGGTGACAATGTTAAGCCGCTATTGCAGCTAAGTGATATATGTGTTCTTGGCTATGTTTTCTCTTCTCCTCCACATAGCTTGATGATGTGAGGTCTTCAATGATCTTTGGTCTTGAGAGGTGGTTGCATACATGTGCTCATTTTTCTTGCTCTTGATAGGTTTCTTTGTCTGTCCAACTGTAATTGATTCTTCAAGCATGTTTCCTCCTTCTTCTCCTTCTTCATCATCTTGCCACGATCTAACGGTGTACCTGTTACTGAAATTCACTCATGACAGTATGAAATCAATCCAAAAAATCCCTAGTCTAAGATGATGCATCGTTATCCATGGATTGAGCTTGGGACAGGTGATAGGCTAGGAGGAGGGCCCAATAACTGTGCAATGTGCAGTTCCAAGTGACAGTTAGAGTGGTTGGTCACTGATATTGCATAGAGGCTTGGTTGAGGAACTTCTCAACATAATCCTTACTGAGGGGAAATATTGCATAGGGGCCATTGGGAGAAAGGATTGCATATTTGAGATAGTTAGTGGTTGATGCAGGATGGGACCCTCAGAGACAAATATATGCATTTTTCAGAGGCAAGGAGGATTGGGCAGTTGAGAGACCTGGGGGATAGATTTGTGTAGTTCATGAGGTCAGTGAGCTCTGGCTGAGGGAGGACACTAGGGGGAACTTCTTCACAGTTCTAAGAGGCGAGCCATCGTTGTGTTCGAAGGTTTATTAATTGATTGGCAAGTCCAACTCCAATATCCTGATTGCACGTGGAAATGCATCTCCTATTTATATATACATCGTCTGCT
Source organism: Pinus tabuliformis (assembly GCA_031772625.1). Classification (NCBI taxonomy): domain Eukaryota; kingdom Viridiplantae; phylum Streptophyta; class Pinopsida; order Pinales; family Pinaceae; genus Pinus; species Pinus tabuliformis. Next base: position 1,464,953,922 of record CM062818.1, read on the forward strand.
AGCACACGGCTAATTAGTATTTGTGTTCATACAAAAAATTCATTTCTGTCCCTCTCTCGACCTCGAATGGGACTTACGAAAATACCTTGGATAGTGCCACAATCTGTTCTACGTACTACAATGTGTTGAACTAATTCAACGAGTCTACGTGTTCTCTATGCATTATGGGGTTCCAGTAAATAAGGTGAGAAGTTTAAGTACTGAGATTACGAAGTGCGTAGTGCAAGTCAAGTTGGGAGGAGTTATTGTGAAATTTGGGGGATGAAGGGAGGCTGCTCAGCTCTGGAATTGCGCAGTGCAACTGCCCTGGGGGATAGTGACTGTGCACTATACTGTTCCAAGTAGCAAAGTTGCATCACTGAGGGCTAAGACTGCACAATGTGAAATTCAATCAGGGTATGGTGAAACAGAGTTGCCCTGTCGCAAATATTTTTGGAGAAATGGCTAAGTGCGGGAGGAAAGTGAACTTGTGAAGAACTTGAAATTTTGATCACACACTTAGCATACTTTGATAGCACAACAACATAGACCAATGGAACAACATGACAAAGCACTACACTTTGTGAGATTGTCCAATAACAAGAAGTGGCAAGTGCGACACTTGAGTTAGAATTTAGGACGATCGTGATGACACTTGTTCGAGAGTGCTTAAAACTTTGTGCATAAGTGTGAAAGGTGTTTGCATAGCTAGGAAACCTTGAATACAAAAATACCAACCTTTGAGACCACTAGAAAAGGTTCACAAGCATGGTAAAACAACAAAAAATGCCAAAACATGATAGTTGATCAAAAAAACAAAAGGGGTTAAAAGACTCTAAGAAATCTCATGAAATGAGCTCAAGTGTTTGAAACAATAAAGGGAAAGACCAAGGAAGCCTCTGAAATTTGAGTGTAAGCCAAAATTTTGGAGGGTGTTGCAACCGCTACAACGTATATGTTATTCATGGATTTTTTATGGATCTGGCAAAAAACCCAACAATGTCACCTTTGTTGATGTTATGTTTGCATTTGTCCATGCAGGTTTAGTAGACCAGAGTTGGAAATAATTCTATTCCATGAATCAAGATTAAAATATCATCCCTACAATAGAGCATTATTGTTGTATGGTTGATCTTCTAGGCCATGTTGGGCACCTTTACAAGGCACAAAATTTTATTAGAAGCATGCCATTAGAACCTAATGCAGTTGTATGGGGGTCTTTTCTAAGTTCATGCATAATCCATAACAATATAGAGCTTTCTAGACATGCAATAGACTGGCTTTTTGAGTCAAACCCCCAAAATTATGCACATTATATGTTGTTTTCAAACATATATGTAGAGTCTAATAGGTGGGATGAAGTAGAAAAAGTAAGAAATTTTATGAAAGACTAGAATGTGGAAACAATACCAAGAACTGGATTCAGATCAATAGTAAGGTATATTAATTCCAAGTAGGATACTTGTTACACAGTAATTTGTCACCATTGGTCACCGTCCCTGTTACCCCTTTCCCGTACTTTGGAGGACTCATTCTGAGACCTGTGAGCAGTGACATAACTTAAAAACACTTGCATTATGTTCCCCTAAGTATGGACTTCATGTGCCCTGAAGACACCTCCTGCAAAATATCCCTAAAAAGTGCCCTTTTTCCATTAGCGCGGGTCCACAATGTACTACTCGCGCCAATGAACGAGATCCTCAAAAGAAGGTGCACCCATTGGCGCTCTGTCTTAGAGTAACACCCGCGCCAACCAAGTTTGGAAACTATTTTTAACAAACGTGCGCCTGGATGTTTTTTCCCTTCCCGTCATGAAGTCTTTTGAGGATAAAGCTAATCTTCTAGATGTCGAGATTCATCATCTATCCCTTACATCTATCCACAACGACTTTTTGGAGATAATGCCAATCCATAATGGGTGTCTTGATTCATTGTATCTTCTTCCCCTTCTCCATCTATAAAAGTCTGTCCTCATGCATTTGACAAGCTAGTTTTTGAGTAGTGGTGATAGTGCTAGTAGTGATAACACTTGTCTTGAGTGATAGTAAGAGTCTTGGAGCATAGGGAGGTTATGCTGCCAGAAGTCTGAGCTGTGTATTCATAAGCAAAGAGAGAGAAAGGTTTATTGCAAGACATATGTAGCTACTTGCCCAGCCAGAGAAGAGATTCAACGTCAGAACTTTGGTTGTATTTTTCTCTGTTGATTATTCATTAATAAACGACTATCATTATTGTTCTGATCTTATTGTTTGTTATGATAATGTTTGATCTATATCTTTTTTGACTGATATATAGTTGTATTTAGTGGATTTTATGCTTGTATTCGCCTCGTTCTTTGCATGTGCAGGTATCCATTCGCGAAGATCGTGAGGATCGTGACCTGCCGGAGCAAGGGAACGGGAGTATCAACCCTTCTACGACACTAGCGTTGGACTCCAGGTTGGTTCTCATAATCCACTTTCAATTTGCAACTAGGAACTTGCATGGTAGAGTTGATTGATTGTTGCGAGACCCATTTTGGGCTAGTGGGATCGCCTCTGTCCGTAGAGGGGATTTACCTCTCCAACAATTTGGCGACTCCGCTGGGGAAGCTATCTGTTGTTTGATTCATAAACCTAGGACGGAGCCTAAAGCACGGCCAGGTAGCCTTCGAAACGCTATTGCTTTGCATTAGCGAAGTAGATCAACGCCACTTCAGTCAATCTCTGGTTTGGTTTACGAACCGAACAGCTTGGAGTTTGTCTTGTATTTTGGTTTTCTCTTGCTTGCTTGCATAAATAAGCTTTCTGGGTTAGTTTTTAAGTTGTTTCTTGCTGTTTGATCTGTCTGAGTACTGTCGACCAGACCCTGGACTGCTTGATTTATTTTTTAGGCCAGCAAACTTTATTAGCGTTTTTTTCTACCTGACAGTCGCGCCAGTTGGCGCAGGTTGCACAAGAGCAACTTGCGCTAATTCCTTAATAGCGCGAGTTACAGGCTGACATTCACGCCAGTCCTGTGAACTTTGCCAGTTTGTTTGTTGGAAGCTTTTTAAACTCAGATTTCTGTATTTTTACATCCTTTTCAGCTACTGGAGTGTGTTCGAACTCTAGTTGACTGGTTTTTTTACCATTATCCTTTGGGTGTTTTCCTTTTTCCATCGATCTTATATCCCAGCCCTAGAGCATCTGGTGGCTTGGTACATCGAGCCTTCCGTGAGAGTTTTGGTTCTTTGATTGTCCAGTCAACTCTTTGGTTGTTTTCTGCACTTGTCTAGTGGTTGACAAAACCTTTTATTGTGTGCTTCGAGCAATCTACTTATTGATCGTTTGGATTTCACTTGACTTCGTTTTGGACTTAGATCACATAGTTCATTGAGGTCTTTGTGAGGTTTTTGACAGATTGTCTTAGTGTTTCAGACTTGGTTCTACTTGCATTGAGTGAAATTTGTCTGTTTACTTTTTTTATCATCTCTCAAAATTTGTTTAAATGCATTATGCCATTTAAAAAAAAAAATGATCTTTTTTGCATTACATTAGCTAGCATTCTTCATTGTTATTGTCAATTAGTCACTTTTTAAGAAAAGAAAAGGAAAAAGTTTCATTTATTTCTATTAGCTGCATTAGGATCTTTGTTGATTGTTTGGTGATCATTTTGTTTGTTTGAAAATCTCAACTCTTCTTTAGTTAGCATTCATTGAACGGAATGATATATTTTGGCATATAGTTTGCATTTACGAAGTTCTGAGAGATCACATACGGTAGGACCTAAAAACTGAAATCTAATTGAAGATCAACCGTAAAATGAACTGAATGAATCTAACAACGCATTGGAACTTAACGCATACATTCTAGAGGTCTAGGCTAGAGACGTGTTCCGGCGTCGTTAAACCTAGCCACTATTGTTTCACATTACGGTTGGGTGATTCCTCCTTTTGTGACTCGGTAGTGGTCTAGCACGGATTTGTGCTCCCACATACTGTTGAGTATATGTGGAGACCCCACTAGGTTATCATCCTTTATCCACAGGAAGCCGTGTCTGTCGCCTTACAAGCCGTAATGCACTGAACACAACATTCGGGAATATTGACTGCCGTACGGGAAGTCCTTGGTTTTCATATGATTGCCAAGGTGTATAAGTAGTTTTACGGATTGTTTGGTAAACCTTTTGCCTAGTTCTCCAGAGTAGTCACTTTTGATCCTTTTCGGACTCCTTAAAAGAAAAGGTGCCAGTGAGCGTCTTGTCACTTCGTGCTCATTAAACATTCGAAGGAGACTAGAGTCATCTTTTTGTCCTTTTCTCGACTCTTAAAACATGAAAAGGTCAAGTTCAGTTCCTTTGTCTTAAAATTTATTCGGCCACGATACACATTTACCCCGTTAGATCTTGTTTGCGCTAGTTTGAGTAGGGTTTTGTCTCGTTAGATTCCCTAGGATTTTGTGAAGTTACATCCTGGCGGAATTACCAATTTCGTCTTCTTCCTTTGCCAAGATACCGGTTGTGAGTTAAATTCTTTCTGTTGTTCCGAGTATACAACCGATTAGTTCTCGTGCTCTAGGCGATGAGACTTACGAGTTTCATTGGAACCCTATTTGGGAACCTTCTGAGGACGGTATCCCTTTTTGGGAATACACTTCTACTCGTGTTCTAGCCCCACCATTTTCTTTCGACATGGAGGACATATCCCCTACTTCGACTGACGAATCCGTTGCGACGAGCGGTGAAATTCCCACCGCAACGGAATCTACGCCTATTAGTAGCACTCCTACTACTGGGAGACTACCTCCAGGCTATAAAGCAATAAGCAATGTTATGTCTTCTGGAACTCCCTTCACGAGTTCTATTTGGTCACAACTCGCTTTTCCCACCACGGAGCCTTTTACTCCACAAAGTCGCAGTACGTCTGTTACCTCAATCACAACTGCTCCAACGGTATGCGTGGCTTCTTCGACTCCTATTTTTAGTCGACCTTTGGCCTCTTTATTCGGAGTCTTCGATCCTACATCAAACATCCCACCTGAAGGCCCATACGATCAGTATGTACCACATCTTGGTGGGCCTTTGTTGTCTCAACCGATTGTTGAGATTTCAGTTCCGTTGTCAATTGATTGGGGCTCCACCTCTTTTCATGGTGGCCAAGTATCATCTGCGCAATCCCAAAGACCACCTCATCAAGACCAACAAGGGAAATCCTTCCAGGGAAACCCTTTTGCCTCTGGTGGTCCGTTTTTCCCTTCTTATGTTCAACCTTCTGGTAACTCAGGTCAATCTTCTGTTCAACAAGCCCAACCTGGTATCCAGCAAGGTTATCCTACTGGACAAATTGGTCAATCATATGTTAACCCAAACCAGCCTAATGTCCAGTATGGTTCAATATCTGGAAAAACTGCTCAACCACATGGTCAGCCCATCATCCAGTATAGTCAACCTTCTGGGCAAGTCGGTCAGCCTCAAATCCAATCAGGCCAACCAACTGCCCAGCCCACTCGGCCATCTGGTCCGTTAGGACAACCTCCCCTTGTGCAACAACAATTCCACCCCCAGCAAGTACAACCTTCTGGGCAGGTAGGCCAACCTCAATATCAACAAGGTCATCCTTCTGGCCAGATAGCTCAACCTACAGGACATCCTTCTGGCGCTGCTCAACCCGGCTTTTTGCCCCAAGCTGGACCCCAAACCCCATCCGGTCTTCAAATGCAAGTTGGAGTTCAATCCCAACCAGTCTATCAAACTCAGCCTGTTTCTCAAACTCAGTTTGGAGTCCAGCCCCCGTATGGTTACCAGCAACCTCAAGGGCAACCTTTGTTTGCCCCATATCAAAATTATCAACAACTGCAAGTGAATCCTTATCAGAATTATCTGCAAGCATATGGTGCTCCTGCGGGACCGTTTGGTAATCCATGGAACGCTGGGGGGCAGAACCCAAATCCCTACGGACAAAACCCTATAGGGACAAATCCGTCTGGACCAAGCCCTTGGGGGCAACCGCCAGTTGGTTGGAACCCTGGTGTTCCATCCCACCAACAGCCCCAGATGTCCTTCAATCCTCAGTTACCTTTCTTAGCGACTTTAGAATTACCGGATGTGTCCAAACTGACCAATGATCCTATTCTACATAATCCATATTGGCCTCCGGTTCCAACGAAAATTCCTGGTGATTGTCCAAAATTTGATGGTAAAGCTAATGAAGATCCACAAGCCCATGTCATGACTTATCACTTGTGGTGTTCATCTAATTCATGGCTTGATGATTCGATTCGACTTCGCCTTTTTCAAAGGACTCTCACTGGCTCTGCAGCTAAGTGGTATATTGAGCTCAATTGCGGATCCTTTCAGGATTTCAACTCGTTGGCTATGGCATTTCTCACTCATTTTCAGTTGCCCATTCGATATGAAATGGGTACACACCTCCTGACATCCTTAAGATAGACAACAGCCACACATATCTCTGATCATATCCATGAATGGAGACGGCGTAGATGTGTGATCAAATTTTGGATTCCCGACCAACTTCTTACCGATTGGTTTACGACTTCGTTCGTTCCTCCAATAGCTCGGGACATTGCCATGGGGGCATGTGTCACTGAAGAGCAAGCTATCGCGCGCGCTCAGTACCTTGACTTGGTTTATTCCCAGTCAGGTACATTGTATGATTATCTGCCTGACGCCCTGAGACCAGGAACATCCAAAGCCCCGCCAACACCAACTGTTGATGGTGATATTGGTCCTGTTAATTCGTCCTCGAAGAAAAAATTCCGTGAACCCTGGGAAGCAAAAATCAAGTGCTTCGAATGAACCCACTTCTCAGGTAACACCCGCTTCGAATATTACTTCCGAGGTCAATGCCGTCCAGTCCACCACGACAGACAAAGCCTCAAAAGGAAAGAAGAAAGGGAAAGCAAAGAATAAGCCAGATCAACCTAAACAGGACTCCCCTAAACCTTCGCCTGAGGACGGTGCCAAGTGCAAACCCAAGTATCCTTGTCTTATCTGTGATGAAGATCACTATACCAAAGACTGCCCTAGGCAGTCCAAAGTTAGTCATTTGTTGAAAGGCGCTCCCGGGACTCCTGCGGTGCTCAAAGAACCCTTTCCCTCACAACAAACTCAAATGGTGGCTGACCCCTCTCAACCTCCCTCTTCCTTCAGTTCTCAAGTGTTTATGGCTGGAACGATACCTGTCAATATCAGTACTCGAACAAAAGATTATCCGTCATCTGCCGGGAAAGAGCCTGAGGTCCCCTCCAGTGCTCCTCCTTTTAGTTCAGGCCCACTCCACATCGAGAGACCTAGTACTGAGATGCCTATTCGACCCCCTCCAAAAGGAGTACTCCGAAAATATTCTTACAACCCAAATGCCCGTGCTGCACAACACTACAATATCGTTGAGGACTTAGCTCAGACTCCATCGGCTATGTCCGCTTTAGAAGTTCTCTAGAGCTACCCTTCTCAGAGGAAGTCCTTGCTATCCGCCATTGGTGGCATAGACCCGACCGACTCGGATTTAATTACTTTTGACTTGGAACGCCATACGCAGAGACTGCCTCCCCAAATCGCATTCCTCATACAGGTTATTATTAATTCTAAAACGATTCATCGTACAGTCATTGATGAAGGTGCTTCAACTTGCATCATGTCTGTAGCCTGTTGGAAAGCTATTGGATCTCCTACGCTGAACCAGTCTCCCACAACCTTGGAAGCTTTTGATGGAAGAGCATCCCGTCCTTATGGTATACTCCAACGTTTGCCCATCTCTTTGGAAGGGAAGACGGTCGAAATGGAAGTTGAAGTTGTTGATGCTACTCTTACCTACAACCTCCTTCTCGGACGTAGCTGCATATATGCGATGCAAGCTGTAGCTTCATCTTTGTTTCGTATCATCCGTTTCCCTCATCAAGGGAAGATTTTTACCGTAGACCAGCTAGCATTCTTCGCTTCCTCTTCTGAAGGCAACATCCCTTTTGTGGAGCATACCTCGAAATCATCTGAGAGTCTGGGAGCCAGACTTTTCAAAGGTCCCACCCTTATGGGTGTTTTTCCGCTCCCACCTCCTAACGTCGCTTCTGTTAATATGATTACTACTTGTTCTGATCCGTGGATCCTCCCTCCCACCGACCAAGTAGATTCTTGGGGCGATCAGATGCTGTTGAGTCCTGCCAAACTCAACTATGTCGAAATCATTGCTGCATCGGCTCCCTCTTTTGAACTTGCTCCTTCGAGTAAAGTTCTCCACTTGTTCACTCCATCCTCAGGGCTTGTAGATGAGACTTCTTCGGACCCTTTAAAAGAAACATTCCCTTCCGACGAAGCCATTATTGAGACTATGTCTCTCGAGGAACCTCCTTGGCATGATTCTCACCATCGTTCCTCGTTTCTCCCTGCCCCTCAGGATATGCTTACTTGTCTCGAGCTGTTTGCTCCTTGTCTCCCATTTCAAATCCTTCAAACACCTATCCAAATTTATCAAGTGTCCTCTGAAGGAAATATGGCGAACATTATGCAAACCCAGCCCATCGACATCTCTGTGAAACCAGGGATTGTCGAACATCTTCACATTGGAGTCACTTGTACTCCAGAGGAAATTCAACTTTATTCCAATATTTTTCGCGAATTTCGTGACGTCTTTGCATGGTCCTATGAAGAAATGCCCGGCATTGATCCTAGCATAGTGGTGCATGAGATAATCACGTACCCAGGTGCTAAGCCTGTTCGTCAACGCTTACGCCCTGTACACCCCCGAAAGGCTGCAGCTATTAAGGCTGAAGTAGAGAAGCTTCTTAAAGCCGGTTTTATTTATCCTATCCCGCTCACAGATTGGGTTTCCAATATCGTACCTGTGAATAAAAAACAGGGTACAATCCGTGTTTGTGTCGATTATCGTGATATTAATCGGGCCTGTCCTAAAGATAATTTTCCCACACCATTCATTGATCAAATTATTGACGAGTGTGCCGGAAGTGAAATGTACTCTTTTATGGACGGTTTTTCTGGATATAAACAGATCAATATTGCTCCCGCTGATCAACAGAAGACTGCCTTTATCTGCCCATGGGGCACTTTTGCCTATAAGAAGCTCCCTTTCGGTCTTAAAAATGCCGGTGCTACCTTCCAACGTGCAATGTCCTATGCGTTCCATGACATTCGACACATTGTACAACCATACCTGGATGATCTCCCTGCTCATTCAGCCAAACGTCAGGACCACCCTAATCACCTTCGCGAGATCTTTCTTCACTGTCGATACTACCGAATCAGACTTAATCCTCACAAATGTGTCTTCTGCGTTGAATCTGGCCGACTTCTCGGGTTTGTCGTCTCCCGAGAGGGCATCCGTTTGGATCCCCTTAAGGTCGAGGCTATAGTGAATCTTCCTCCCCCTGCTTCTTTACAGCAATTGCAAAGCTTGCAGGGTAAAGCAAATTTTCTACGACGTTTCGTTCCAAACTATGCCGAGGTGGCTAAAGGTTTCACACGATTACTAAAGCGCGATGTCCCTTTTCATTGGGATACCATTGCTCAGGAATCTTTTGAGCGTCTCAAGGGTCTCCTTGTTTCTGCTCCATTGCTCCGTCCTCCGAACTATTATCGTGACTACACTCTGTATTTGGCTGCCGCCGACACCACTATCGGCATGGTTCTTGTTCAAACTGACGATGATGACACTGAGCATGTTATCTATTATCTCAGCCGCAACCTTTTAGACACGGAAACTCGATATGCTTATGTTGAGAAGTTGGCTTTAGCCGTCGTTTGTGTTGTCCAACGCTTCCGTCACTACATTCTGCTGCGCACTACCACCGTGATTTCTGATTGCAACCCCATGACGTATATTTTGTCACGCCAGTTGCTGGGGGGCAAGTACTCAAAGTGGATTGTCATCCTCCAAGAGTTCGACTTGGAATTTACCACTGCCAAGTCCAAGAAATCCCTTGTGTTTGCTGAGTTACTTTGCTCTTTGCCATCTTCTTCCCCGACCTCTCACGTAGAGGATCAAATTCCGGATGAGACTTTATTTCTCATTAGCACCCTCGACCCCTGGTACGGGGATATCATTATATATCTGCAAACGTCCTCCTTTCGCCCTGGCGTGTCCAAAGACGCTCGGCGAAGGATTCGTCATCAGTCTCAACCATACCGTATCATTGGTGACACACTCTATCGCCTCGGCGCCGACTCTGTTCTCCGCCGATGTTTAACTCTCGAGGAAGCTGAGCGTGTCTTGAATGACTGCCACTCTGGTGCCTATTGTGGTCACATGTCCGGATATGCTACTGCCCAAAAAATCCTCCATGCTGGCTACTTTTGGCCCTCTATCTTTAAGGATTGCATTCTTGCCGTCCGTTCTTGTCATGAGTGCCAGATATACCAGCGGAAGACGTGAGTGCCTCCCTCTCCATTGCACCCTGTTGTTAGCGTCGACCCTTTTGCAAAATGGTGCATTGATTATATGACCCGTAACCCTCGCTCGGCCGGGGGGCATGGGTTTATTATCGTTGCCGTCGATTACTTTACTAAATGGGCCGAGGCGATGCCTACATTAACTGAAGACGGTCACACAGCGACGCAATTTTTATTCAACCATGTTATCTCGTGATTCGGCGTCCCTCAAGCCATCGTCACTGATCACGGGAAGCATTTCCGTAATCATATGATGACGGAACTAACAACCCAACTAGGCTTACAACACGATAGTTCGACTCCATACTACCCTTAGTCCAATGGCCAAGTTGAAGCTATCAATAAGATTTTGGTTACAATACTTCAGCGTACCATTGGCATGCATAAGTCTAATTGGAATTTGATGTTGTTCCCTGCCTTGTGGGCCTACCGAACCTCCATGAAGGATGCCACTGGTTTCACTCCATTTCAACTAGTTTATGGACTAGAGGCTACCCTTCTAATCGAGTGCGAAATCCCTTCATTAAAATTGGCTGTCGAACTACTTCCCAACACTACTCCATTGGAAGAATGCCTTCTTTACCTGGAACGGCTAGATGAGACCCGTCGCCTAGCCTCTTTGGCCATCGAAACACAAAAGAAGCGAGTCAAGACTCACTTCGATCAGACTGTACATCCACGTTCTTTTGCTGAGGGAGATTTAGTCCTGCTATACGATCAGGAAAACGATAAGCTAGGAGCAGGAAAGCTCGAGCCTATGTGGCTAGGCCCTTACATTGTCAAGAAAGTTTTGCAAAAATTGATTATGAAGGGAACCCTCTCGGGAAGCCCCAAAACGGGCTGTACTTGAAAAAGTACTATGCATGATGCTTGTACACTTTATTTTGTACATACATGTACTCTAGAAAGTGTGTTGTGTGTATGTGTGTCAGTTTTAAAGACGTAACTACCACTTATTGTGTCTTTCGCTTCTTGTGCAGATGTCTGATGCACCTTATGTTGGTTTCACTGATGGTGCCTGCCGCAGTACTCGCAACTTGTCCTCTGCGGCGTGGGTGATCTATGATCCTCATGGCGAGCTAATAGATTTTCAAGGTGTGTGTTTGGGTCGTACCACTAACAATGTCACCGAATATTGTGCTGTAATCGAGCTACTTGCTGAAGCAATTAATCTCGGCATTCGTGCATTGGTAGTAAACCTGGACTCTCAACTTGTCGTCCACCAGCTCAACGGGCAATATTCCGTCAGAGACCATCGCATTCTAAGGTTGTATTTACATGTGAGACTGTTAGAAAGGAACTTTGATTTTATCACATCTCAGCATATTCCACGACAATTAAACACATTATCTGATGCAATGGCTAATCATGTATTAGATAGACATTTGCGTAATTTGTAATCAAAATATTATACAAGCAAGCACATGAAAGCACAATAATAAACCATAGGCATATGTATATATATACGTGTGTGTCATAATGTTTGCACCATGCGTGTTTCATAGTCCAAAAAATTAATACATGTTCGAATCTCATATGGCCGGAGCCAACATGTCTCTCAAAAATATGCAAAAATGAAACCTAGGCATCTAATCATGGTGATGCTCATGATAGCATGTCACCGCTTGCACCAAACGTCTCAGCAGACGGTGGACACGAGTCGGTACTCCCACTGTGTGCCGCTGGTATGCGAAGGGCACATCTGCCAATCTGGCATAGTCTGGAATCCCTCGAGTGAGTCCCTTAAGGTTCTGTACTAGCTCTTCACCCGCACCACCCTTTACCTGAGGGTCGGCTGCGGGTTGTACCCTCCGTGCTATGTGAGACAGACCAGCTGGTCGCTCTGCACCAACATCTGCATACATATATATAGATGTTGTCAGAGACATGCATGTATTATAGAAAAAAATTATTAAATACATAAAAAACATCAAAAACACAAAGAGTTCTTACCAAGCTCCTCATCCCAGTCTTCTCCCGCAGGTAATGGGAGATCTGGGTCTCCAGTAAAATCGATGCCCGCATAGGGCCAATCCTCTATAACGATCATCTGGTGACGAAGCCATATGAAGAACTCAGGCCTCCAGGCCATCTGCTGGCCCCATCCTCCTCTGGGCATGAGTGCTGCCCATCGAGTCATCCTCGGTTCCCGTGGCACTAGATCTGCCACTATACCTCCCTAAATCTGGAAAATCGGCAGTCGCTCCAAGAAGGAGGATACCACAATGGATCCATACCCGAACTGTTTGTTGCCCCCACGCTTACACTTCGTAAGCTGTCTCTTGATGTTAAGGGTCACAGCTGTGGCCCAGTCAAATAGAGTAGGGTTGAGACACTCGGTTGCCAACAGTAAATGATTCTTGCTGGCCTCATGGGGCGCCCGTACCCCAGCCGTCTGTGTAATAGTGAATAGTATCACTCGTAGCACTAGGTCTGGAACTGTGACGATATCTACCAAGGCACTGTTCGATCCAAACTGTGCCCCCGGACAAACCCGGTCCATCACCTCCCCCATATTTTCTCCGGAAGGCCTACTTCCGGTCAAAATGGGTCGTGCACCTCTCCGCGATAACCCAGTGATAAAATAGACATCGGAAACATCCAGCTCCAATGTCTGATCTCGCAAGCGGAATACCTGATCCTCTATGTCCCAAGCATCCACGATAAATCATAGTAGCTCCGGTTGTGCACGCAAATAGGAGGTGAGGAAAAACTTTTTTAAGCTGCAATCCCTAAAAGCATCCATGCAGGCTTCATCCTCTAGTGCCATAACATCTATAGCATCATGATCTGTTTCTCTCCATTCTACAACCATTTTGACGAATCCCTGCAACCATAAAGTCGAAAATACCATCATTACATCACTGGTGAAACCATAAGTCAAGGAAATTTGCAAAATTAATGGTAAAATCCACGGGAAAATTAGGTCGCGCGGGTGGCACGACTGTTTTCAAAACAGTCGCGCCAATGGCACGCCCCCTTTTGGAAAATAATCCCATTGGCACGGTCCCGAGTGGGAAACCCGCGCCGATGGCGCAACCCTAAATTTTGCAAATCCCCTTGCAGGGGATCCATCTGTGGATGAAAAACTAAAAAAATGGAACGAAAATGAATCTAAGGACAAGACCTCTTACCTGCTCCAGACGGCGGCTCGATTGCTTTCCTGGATTGATCACAATCGACGGTTGAAGTTTGCACCCAAAACCCTCCAATGGTAAAATCACAAGGTGAAAAGTAAAAAGTGAATTTGTTTTTTACCATTTCATTATTTTATAGCATTTTTTGACCTAAAATGCATTAAAAATATTGTTTTTTGGGTATTTTTGAATATATTTATATCAAAATGGGTTTTACGTTGTTTTTGGTATGATGCCAGGTGTTGGTGCAACTTAAGCGACGAAACGAGCTCCTTTTTTTCTACTTTTTCAAGCTCGGTAAAACATGTGAAAAGGTTACTTTGAGGTCTGCTTTCAGCTCTTTTTTGACCATTTAAAGATGAAAAGATTGCCAAGTTACTCCTCTTGACTGGTTAAACGTTAATAAGGGGCAGTCGTTTTAAGTTCTTTTTGTCGACCGTTAAAACATAAAAAGATTACCGGGTTTTTGTCATTTCAGACTAGTTAATGGTTACGAAACGACGTGGTTTTGATCACTTTTTAACTTTTTCAGGTCGAAATCACTATTTATGAAAAGTACTCCTCGATCGTAATGGTCGGGCGGTTCTTTCGAGCATTGTTTTATACTTTTTCGGGCTCGAGAGACACAACTTTACGAAAAAGGACACCCTTGGAGTTTCCTTTTCTGCTGTCTTTTCAAACTCTTTAAACATGAAAAGACGCCGAGTTCTTCCTTTGTCAGACTCGTTAAAACCTGATGACATCGGATTCTGTCGAAATGACGCACCACAAGCATATGCTATCCCCATCAATCTTGTTAAAAATAATTGGGGTACTCGCCAGAAATGGCGGGGGAAAAATGGAACCATAATTATTGTCGTGTCGGCAGTATGTCGCTCTTGAACATGGCACTTGTCTGCTTTCGTGTCTGGGTGGGGATATCTCATCTCATTTTTCACTTGCCTCTGTGGATTTGGATAATCCTGTTTGACCTCTCATCTTCTCATTGCCTCGTCACCATGACCTCTGATCCATTGATGTCAAATACTGCCAATTCCACTATCGTGCCACCGATATGTTCAAGAGAAGTTGACCTCTGCAGAAAAACAACCTCCCTCTGATAGCTCACATAATCCTGATTCACAACATTATCTCTCTGTCTCGTGTCGATGATGTGGGAAACATCATGGCCCACCTTCGATCAATATCATTTCCTGTCGACTTCAGCTCATTACCCAGGAAGCTGATCTAGAGACTCCCTTCCGGTGCCTTGGAGCCTGCATGCCTCAATGGCAGGTTCTTCATGTTTGACGTGAGGTTTTCATCATTGGCCTCCGATCGAATGATTCTATGGGTGTTCGACGCCAGATCACTAATTCGCACGCCGTAGATTGTACCTATAGTACCTTGAGGGCCATTGTCATTATTGGTGGTACCTCTCGCGTCTGTTAACAATTTTCATTATTGACTGGTAATCAGACGATGTTCATGCATGTTCAACTTCGGCTCATATATTCGCATGCTTGAACTTGTACTTTTGTTCGGGTCGAGATGGACCGCAAGACCCTGGATTTTGTTTGTTGTAATCCAGGCGTGATTCTTGTTACATGACTCATTCACTGGATGGATGCAACCATACCTGAGTCGATTCATTAATCCTAACCAGATGGCTGTGCCCATACTATGGATCTAGATTATTATTTACTCTCTTATGGATGGATGCGACCATACCACATATATCATGTACTTGAGCTATCAGTTGTATCTCTCGATGCAGATTCTCGGCGGCAGCTACATGTGTTCTTGTAAAGCATTTCACCCCTCTCTCTCTCTCGGGCCTCATGCTTTAGGGGGCATCTGTTACACAGTAATTTGTCACCATTGGTCACCGTCCCTGTTACCCCTTTCCCTTACTTTGGAGGACTCATTCCGAGACCTGTGAGAAGTGACATAACTTAAAAACACTTGCATTATGTTCCCCTAAGTATGGACTTCATGTGCCCTGAAGACACCCCCTGCAAAATATCCCTGAAAAGTGCCCTTTTTCCATTAGCGCGGGTCCACAATGTACTACCCGCGCCAATGAACGAGATCCTCAAAAGAAGGTGCGCCCATTGGCGCTCTGTCTTAGAGTAACACCCGCGCCAACCAAGTTTGGAAAAGATTTTTAATAAATGCGCGCCCGGATGTTTTTTCCCTTCCCGTCATGAAGTCTTTTGAGGATAAAGCTAATCTTCTAGATGTCGAGATTCATCATCTATCCCTTACATCTATCCACAGTGGCTTTTTGGAGATAATGCCAATCCATAATGGGTGTCTTCATTCATTGTATCTTCTTCCCCTTCTCCATCTATAAAAGTCTGTCCTCATGCATTTGACAAGCTAGTTTTTGAGTAGTGGTGATAGTGCTAGTAGTGATAACGCTTGTCTTGAGTGATAGTAAGAGTCTTGGAGCATAGGGAGGTTATGCTGCCAGAAGTCTGAGCTGTGTATTCATAAGTAAAGAAAGAGAAAGGTCTATTGCAAGACATATCTAGCTGCTTGCCCATCCAGAGAAGAGATTCAACGTCAGAGCTTTGGTTGTATTTTTCTCTGTTGATTATTCATTAATAAATGACTATCATTATGGTTCAGATCTTATTGTTCGTTATGATAATGTTTGATCTATATCTTTTCTGACTGATATATAGTTGTATTTAGTGGATTTTATGCTTGTATTCGCCTCGTTCTTTTCATGTGCAGGTATCCATTCACGGAGATCGTGAGGATCGTGACCTGCCGGAGCAAGGGAACGGGAGTATCAACCCTTCTACAACACTAGCATTGGACTCCAGGTTGGTTCTCATAATCCACTTTCAATTTGCAACTAGGAACTTGCATGGTAGCATTGATTGATTGTTGCTAGACCCATTTTGGGCTAGTGGGATCGCCTCTATCCGCAGAGGGGATTTACCTCTCCAACAATACTGAATACACTCACCAACGCCAGAGATTTATGTGAATTTGGAGTAATTGGATGAAGATATGGAGATAGGTTATGCACCTAACTCAAACTTTTTGCTGCATGATATGAACCAGGAGTAGAAGAAGCATGCCTTATCTCATCACAGTGAAATATGGCCATTGCATTTGGGCTTATTAATACTTCTCATGGTTGTATATTCAAGAATCTTCACATTTGTGCTAACTTCCATTTATATTTTCAAAGGCGAACTCTGTGCTTGTGGAGATTATTCATGATTTTAGGGAGATAATGATTCAACATCAACTTGTGTGGAAACAATGAGATCTATTAGTAGCTATACAGAGGTAAGTTTGCCTATTTACGATTGATTGTGATGTTAAGATCACTATTTGAGATTGTGTCCCTTTATGTTTGAAATTTTATGAATGTTAGGTTCAATGAACTGAGGTATTCCACCCATGCATAGATGGTTTATATTCCTAGTCTACTTATCTGCACCTAACACAATCATCCCCCGCAAGTGTCTAATAGTGGGTTTATTTGGTCACCTGGGAGAAAGCTCAAGTGCATGGAGGGAGTTGTTGTGCATGATACACGAGGAGTTCATGCCATGCAGAGTGAAAAGTTTATGATTGATTGCATTATGAAGAGTTTTTTTTGGGATTGTCTCCTTTAGGTTGCAGATATTGAAGCTTGAATTTTTTGTGATGCATGTCAATCAAGACAAGGATTGCACCCATCCACAGATGGTTGTTATTCCCACTTTAGTTGTCTGCACCTAATTCAATCATCCCCAACATCTGTATCTAATTGTGGTTTTATTTGCTTATGAGCGAGAAAGTTTAAGCACATTGGAGAGAGTGGTGGTGCTTGAAGACATTATAAAAGGGGATGTTATGCAAGGACCTCATGTCTACTGAATGAAGAACCTATGATTGGCTTTTTCGCTAAGAGAAATTTTTGGAGTTATTTCCTTTATATTGTACTATGTAGATGTTGGAGTGATTATGGGCTTTCAAATAAATGATTGACCTTTTCGCTAAGAGAACATTTTGGAGTTATCTCCTTTGTATTGTACTATGTAGATGTTGGAGTGGTTATGGGCTTCCAAATAAAGATGTTAAAAAGCTTTATAACTGTGCAACATTACAAGCTATAACAAAATCATACTTCCCTAAACACTGCAGACCCATGGTACTGTAACTAAGTCTCTTTAGAAGTTATTGTCCATGGTAAAATAAGGGTGAATATTCATGGTTAAGCATATTGTTATATTTTATGTTTTAAATTTGTATGCATTTATAATTAAATTTAAATATGGTTACAAAATCATTAGTTTAAGTAAAATATATTTTAATATATAGCCTTATTGATACGCTATATATGAGAAGCATATTATGATTTTCTTTTATCTTTTTTTTTTTTCATAATTTTATTAATAAAAGGAAAATTACAATATAAAAAAAGTTGAATTTTTTTTTTTTACATCTAACGTCTAACATGTAATATAATGAGCTAAAGAAAGCCTCTTTGCCGAATTATTAATAATTATTAGGTGAATGGTTTAAGTAATTATTTTATAATTATAAATATTTTGATGTTTACTGAGGTTTGTAAGTCATTTAAGTTAATGCAAGGTCATATATCTATATTTTTAATTTTAATTTTATTGGTATTATTTACACTACACACTAATTTCTACTAACTAACTAACCCATGGTAATATTAAACTTCTCATTAAAGCTACAGGGTCATGGTCCCTCAAGATCCAAAACTTACAACCATAAGTCTTAAAATCACATTTAAATGATAGAGTCTTTAGTGGGATAAACAATATCAATCTTTACAAACCACAATTTCCAATAAGCCAATTGTTCATTCTTTTGCAATTAAAAGTATTTAAGAGTGACTAATTTGATTTTGTTCTAGATAATATACCTATGAATTCTTTGGAAAAGCAAATGGAAGAAAAATAAGATAATTCAACTTCTAAAGGAGTGGTTTCCAATTATTATGAATTCATATGTGAGCTAACAATTACAACAATTCACCTACCCAAATTGGCTTCCTTGGATTTTTAATTCAATGGAATCATCATGCTTATTCTTTGGATATTTCCAGAAACACCTTGGGTCCAAATCCTAAATTCAATTAGTCATATTTATAAACAATTCATAGATGTAATTAGCTACAACCATTGAAGCATTATGTCAAATAGTTTGCAAGCATGAAATGTACAACCATTGAGGCATTTTGTCAAACACTTACAATCGTAACCCTTAAGACAATTTCACCAAAATTATCTAACATGAATCTAAGAATACATAACTTCTTTTTCATTATTATTAATACTAATGAGTGAACCTAATACATATGTAGAACTATCATCCATCTTGATTGCTACATATACAAAAATTTAGGCACATAATGATTATAAATATTCAAGATTTTTTACAAATAGCTCGCAGCAATGTAGCTACAACCATTGGAGAATTTTGAACAACGGTTAGCAGTCACAAAACAAGCTTCTACTTATTAAACTATCAAACAAACAATCACAAGTTATTTAAACTATCAATGTATTAACCATTGAGACTTTAAAATAAGAATTCCAAGTTTATATAACAGACTGGCTTCATAAAAAGAGATTACCAGGTAAATCACAGCTAAAAAAAAATAGCAAGACAAACCACCAGGTAGCAACAACAAATCTGTAAAATATAGCATATTACAGAACCAGATTCTGAAACTCTATTTTTTGAAATCAAATTTGGGGCAACATGGTCATTAGGAACAGATACCCCCTGAAGTTAAAATGAATTGAAACAGAAACACCCAGAAATGCGATTATTTAAAACCACAACCAAAAACAAATTCCTACTATCTCATTTATCCCTTTTGTCAAACATATACTGTGAAAACTTATCTACAACTTTAAAAAGAGAAGGAAAAACCAAATTTATTTTATTAACATGTTTTCATAAAACTCATGTCAGCCTGAATGCTTCAGCCATGAAGACATGATGCAAATCAACTTGCAATGAAATTGTACAAAAAAAAAACATACATAAAATAAACTCTAGTTATTGCAAAATTCCTTCAACATTTAGTGTGCAACACTTGATATACATCTAAGTTTCAGTAAACAACCAAATAAGCAAAACCATGTAATGAACTACAAAGAAAACACAATATATGTTGTCAACATACCTGGCAGTGAATTTATACAGCTCAAAAAATGGGAGTATGCTCCAGCTCCAATGAGAGTATGCTCTATCTCCAATGAGAGTATGCTCTAGCTCCAATGAGAGTATGCTCTAGCTTCAATATCCTTACCAACTCATTTTGAACCACCCAGTTGTACTCCCAACCATTTCCAAGAAGAACTTCTCCCCCTCGAACCCTTGAGCTGAAAAAACTCACAAGTAGTACCAAAAGACAATAGTAGAGAGATTTGCAAGGCAAACTAAGGAAGCAAATTTTCACTTCCTCTCAATACCACTCGTGGCCAACCTCAATAGCTAGAGGTCTTAGGATTTTAATAAGAATTTTAGATTTTTGATGGAAGCAATTGGTTACTCTCCATATCTCTCCCTCTCACTATTTTCCTCAAGTCACTTCCACCCTTCGCATCCTAATCCCCCAAAGTGAGATACATGAGGCTCATATATAGGAGGAGCAACCAAATCTTGTCATAAAGGAGGAGTAATGTGCATGCATTAGATTCCATTTAGAGGAGTGTAACTTATGCCGTTAAGGAGAGGTATGCATACCTTAGTTAAGGAGAGTGTAACATATGCATTAAAGAGAGCGTAAGAGGAATATTTTATGAGATATTTTTAATGAGTGAAAATGAATATGCCATTCTTTGATGACTGCATAAAATAGAGTGTAATGAATTATTTAAAAGAGAGAGAGAGAGAGAGAGTTACATAGAGCCATGAGAGTCATGAAGGAGATGTGTGAATTGGTTGAGGAGATAAAATTGACTTGTAATTCCTTTTTAATAATAATATCATAGTCTTATAAAAAATAATATTAATATTAATAATATTGAGGATTCAATCAATATTGAACTATTAGGATTGATTAATGATAAGTTAAGTCTTTTTTCTTCAACTCCACTTGATTACTAATTTATGCAAGGTGATTTAATATTTTTGGAAAGTTGTGCTTGAGACGCTGGACATGACTTTGTATTTTTAGAGAGTCATTCCAGAATTTTGAGAATGAAATTTTATTTAAGGAAATTCATCCAGTAGTGGTATTTTTCTTCTGGAAAATAGGGATTCCACACCCCTATTTCATGCATCTTCGTGCCTTAGTAGATTGAGGACTCCATGCCCTGATCTACTCTAAAGATCCAAGATTCCACAACTTGATATTTTTTTAAATATTCAGAACTCCATGCCCTAAATATACAAGACTCCACATCTTAATATTTCTTGGATTTAGGACTCCATGCCCTAATTTCCATGCCCTCTCATCTACTCTGCTTTGAAACTTTGTGTTTCTCCTTATGGTACTGATTGTGAGCTCTTACCCATCTGATGGTTCGCTGGTAAGGCCTTGTTCAAAGACCTGCACACATTACAATCTCATAGATCAAAGGAATAAAATGAATTTCATAATGAAATTAACTTAGTCACATTTTACCTAGAATGGTGCATGGCTTCCACAATCATTCATAAGTGAACATCGTTGTTGGAAAATGACCAGGTACCCTACCACATCCTACTTAGTACAATATTAGACATATATAATCACGCAAGTAAGGTATCATCCATAAATCATAATTAACCATTTATTCCGCATAACCATGAGAATCCATGGGTATATGTGTCTCAATCTTGGATCACCACCCATGTCATACACCTGCTTCATAAAATAGATACAAATATAAAAACATATGTATAACATTTACTTTACCAAAACCATTTAATACAGATAGTCAATGATGTCACATATAAGAGGAAATATAACTATATAAAACATTGTTCCCCAATCCAGTGATCAATCTATCATACATAAACATAAAAGGAAATATAACTATGTATGTAAAACATTATTCCTCAATCAAGTGATCTACCTATCATATATATAACTCGTCAAAAATCACCCTTGATAGGAGTGACAAAACTATACTAGAAAAATCGGACACTACACATTACTTTATTACAAGTAGTTGCGAATTTGATTAGTTTGCTTCCATTTGTGCATTGCTTTAGTAATAGCCTAGAACGATAAAGGAATACCAAAAAGCTGATATTAGGAAGGTTTGGCCTGACTCCTCCCTTCGAGGACCATGGTTTGAGGAAAGAACTCCTATGCAGCCCAAAAGACAGAATTCTGATTTCTCATGGAATTTATGGGTTTTTGCTATTTAGGCCGACATTTTGTTAGTTTTCAAGAATAGGATTTAATTGTCATTTCTGATATCTTCAGCCTTGCATTAGATCTCATGGTGTTTCAAAGAACTCCTATGCAGCCCAAAAAGACAGAATTCTGATTTCTCATGGAATTTAGGGTTTTTTGCTATTTAGGCCAACATTTTGGCAGTTTTCAAGAATAGGATTTAATTTTCATTTTTGATATCTTCAACCTTGCATTAGATCTCATAGTGTTTCACATTATTCTGCAAGTTTTTTTCCATGCATGAAATAGGCAACTAGGTAATGGAATTTTGTTTTCTTAGTTGATTGAAAATCTTTCTTGTTTGACATGATTCATGAATAAATTCGAGTGATTGATGCACTACAGGAGTTCCAACACTGCAAGGAGATCTCATGACTAGGAATTCCAACCTAACCTCATCCATCCACGATGATCAAAATCCACTAAGTCCCTCACCCAATTCATCATTCCATAAGAACAACTTTCTAGGGTTGTTGAGAAAATCCAACCATCTTACAAACTCTATTTTGGGCTCTCATTTCTCATTTAACATAATAGTTATAGATTATAACTAAACTATACTATACTCGGGTATAAATTCCTAGTATCGAAGGTAGATCTCAAATATAAATTCCAGGGAAATCTAAGTTTGCATAGCTATCTTTTAACATAAAGTACATTTTATCCTTCCCAAATGAATACCTATGATAAATTACCTATGATGAATTGACTGTAGAAAAATACAGTACATTCAAATGTTGGAATCATATTCGTCCCATCTGAAAGGTTGAATTGGCTGAAACTTCTGGTAAAGCAACATTTAATATTATTAATGCATCGATTGGATCAGATTCACGTGATAATGTGTTTTTTCAAGAAACCACTCGACAGAGGAAGAAGATAAAACCTCAGATAATGGATTCATGTGTGATTTATGCTTGGAAGTTTTGTTTCCGAAACACTACGAAAAGTAGAAATATTTATGACAAAAATGTTGAATGAGAACTTTCAAACAAACAAACCACGAGTCTGTTTAGAATAGCTATCGAAGCAATTCGATCCACCGTGGTGAGTCTTTTTCCATTGCCGAAGAAGAGAGAGTAAGAATGTTTCCTTCAACACAGAAAGAATTGGGTTTCCAAGGAGGGGCAACTAGCATTTTTTTGCTATTTATATCATTTTGAGGGAAGATCGGTATTGTTTCAGTTATAGCTAGATCTTTATCTAACGGTGGTAAACATTTGAATAGTCTAAGATCATCATAGAAAGATAGGTAAGACACGAGGGGAATTGATTTCAAAGGGAACACCTTACAGCGTAAATATTTTATTTGAATTTAATTATATAATAGTTTTTTAACTAAATTAAGAGCAAAAATATTATAATTCCTTTGAGATATATATAAACCCTACTACATTAAAATATATAAGGTATAAATAGGGAGTTGTATTTTGTGCAACTTTTTGAACTTTTTGATGCAAAAATTGAGGTGAAATCTTGATTTGTGTTATTTAAACTAGTTTTTTCATTCTATATATGGATTCAACACCCTGAAAAACTCTTAGGGCACTTCGATTGTGTAGGGGTTACCCATCAAGCTTGCGATTTCAATAAATTCCTATAGGATATTAGATAAATTAGACTGGAAAAGCCCATTAGAAAAACTTCCAAAATGTCTCACTAAAGACAAGTCGTATAAATAGTAGCTATAAATTAAGATACATTTTATGATATAAATTAAAATAATAATTTTGTAACCATATCTAAATTCCATTAATAAACAAAGAAAAACTTAATACGTATAATATTACAAGATTTTTAACCATCGATATTCACCCTCACTTTACCATAGATAGTATTAACTTGTAAATAGGCTTTGTCAAAATACCATGGCTCATCAATACTATATGCCTATAAACCATCTCTCAATTCACAATCAAAACATTTTATAAATATATATCGTTTTAATTTAATTTTATTAAAACACTCGCTAGTCCAATATGGAAGAGATATTGTATTGTTTTGTTATGTTATGTTATGTAAACATTTTGATTCCAGCAAATTACATAAAATAAAAAAAAATAAAATTATTGATTATTGTTATTAATTAAAACATTTTAACATAGTAAAATTACATAAAAATAATAATTAAATTAAAAATAATAAAAAAATAATTATAATTACTAATAAACAAACCAGTTTAGA
The DNA here is from genome assembly GCA_031772625.1 of Pinus tabuliformis. Lineage (NCBI taxonomy): Eukaryota > Viridiplantae > Streptophyta > Pinopsida > Pinales > Pinaceae > Pinus > Pinus tabuliformis. Next base: position 1,464,977,958 of record CM062818.1, read on the forward strand.
TCCATCTTAACTCAAGATCTAAGTTGTCTTTAGTGCAACTTTTTGGAAGATTTTCTGGTGGCCTTTTCTGGTCTAATTTCTCTAAAATTCGGCAAGAATTATTAAAATCACAAGTTTGATGGGTAACCCTGCACAATCGAAGCGCCCTAGGGTTTTTTAGGGCACTGAATCCATATATACAATCAAAAAGAGTTTAAATAACACAAATCAAGATTTCACCTCAATTTTTTCCACCACATTTCGGAAATTCCAAAAAGTCGTAGTAAAGACAACTCCCTCTAGATCTATCAATCTTTAAGAGGGATCAAATCTCTTGAGGTTTGCACATATTTGATCCCTATCAACCCCCTTGATAGATTCCGAGTTATAATGGATTTAGATTAGTTGTTAAAACATTAAAGTGGTGTAATCCTTTTAAGGGATTATACATGATATGTATATTTTCTTTTGCATACATAGCATGGCATTGATACATGTCATATGAAAATAATAATAATATTAGCAAAATAATATATTTTAATGTCAACTCTATCCAAAGTACTTCAATGACTACTTTGAATAAAATATTTCACATCAATTTTAATTATACATATTATTGAGATTGGAAAAAAAATTAGACCACCAAAATTGAAAAAAATATTATTAAAAAGATTACTTCAATATTATTTATAAATAAAATAAATCAATATCTTTCTTAAATAAAATATTTGAATATCATCTTATATAAATTACCATTATATCAATATTAATACGTTAATACCTACATTCATCTAAAAAATGATAATAATAATGTAAAAGGCAGAAATTATGTACTTAGAAACCTGCACACGCATGAATGCATTAGAATGATTAGAAACATGCACATATTGAGCCTATAACATTGACATTCTTCATATCACCACATACCATGCCAGATAACTATTGTCAAGAATGTGTGTGCATTCTTAGCAATGAGTACGTGTTCTTAGGAACGTGTATGTTTTGGTCTATCCATTGTAATCCAATAGTGTGTAGTGTGTGTGGTGCATTTTACTTTCTCACTGGGCGAATTCATAAGTGACAAAAGGTTAGCTTGAGGAGCCATTATTACCTGAGTTTGTTAGCATGGTAGTTGACTAATTATGTGTAAGTTTATAAATGTAATTCTTTTATATTTCATATATATTTAAAATTATTAAAGGAAAAATTCTCTTTAAATGTAACTTATTTAAACAAGGAGCTACTGTTGTGGCGCTAGTCCCTGCCGGTTAACAAAATTGTTTGGTGAGTTATTATGATGAGATTTAAAAGGTGTTTAATTTGCATTATTTTTAGACCTAGTTTGCATTACTAGTGTGTTGTAGGCATGCTTATTTGTATTAGGATTTATTGAATTGGATAGCAAATTGTTGTATGGACTTTTTGGCTTTATGCAAAGAGTGAAATATAATGAACTTTGCGTTTGTTAAGAATTGTAGTAAATGTAAAAATAGTTTTAGACATAATTAGAGTGTTAAAGTAAGCAATGTATTTTAATAAGCATGGGGTATAAAATATATTTAAATGCATAATAATGAATTCATCGTGCATAAAAGATAGAATTTTGTTTTTTTTTTTCATTTGAATATTATGGAAATATCCATAAAATGATAATGAGCAAATAAACATTAATATGAATATAAATTTGTTAATTGAATCTGTGGTGGAGAGTGTTATAGCATTTAAAAATTATGGAGTCTTGAACCCATAATTGAAAGATTAGATATCTAGCAACATGTTTGGACATAAGTGATTGCATTGGGGTTAATGGCAATGATTGGGGAATTGTTCCATGGTCAAAAGAACAAAACATATATTTATTTAAAAATATTGTTTACCATAACTTTAATTTGAAGTTTAAATTTGTCCAATTACTAGTTAGCAAAGAAAATAAACCCAGCATCTAATTCCTAATTAGTGATTTGTTGCATTTAATTAGTAATTTGCTGTGATGCAGAAGATCATGACTTTTGGTTTTTTTTGTGCTTTTGGGTTAGTAAATATAGTATCTAAGTACAATAGCAAAGCAATTTTGATAAGTTTATTTTATAAATTAAAAACTAAAATGAAAAGATTAAAATTAAAAAAACATTTAAATTGTACGAGTTGAAATGTAAATTGATCATGAACTGCAAGAAAAAAATTCATTATCTTTTGGTGTTGTATACTGTTGCTTTTTGCAATATCTGTGTTCCATTTAAGTAAGTTAGTTTTCTTATTGAAATTTTTTCAAAGTATAATGAAGGCACTTACATTACAGATAAACAGATGCCATTAAACATAGTTGTTTTTCTATTTTGTGATTATCTTAATTAGGAAGTATAGTTTGATACAATTCATTTATTTGATATAACATAAGCATAGGAGATATGATGTCATATAGAATGACGAAATTTGGGATAATTGAAAATAATAAAAGAATGGAGATTGACTATAGCATTTCAAATTAGTCTATTTATTAGTCAGAAATAATGTTTTAGACATTTCAAATTATTCTATTTATTAGTTAGAAACTATTTATTAGTTAGAAATAATGTTTTGACAGTTCAAATCACTCTTTATTAGTTAGAAATAATGTTTTGACAGCTTGATTTTTTAAAAGCTATTATGTTATTAAACTTTATACCTTAGAAACTATTTATTAGTTGGAAATAATGTTTTGACAGTTCAAATTACTTTTTATTAGTTAGAAATAATGTTTTGACAGCTTGATTTTTTAAAAGTTATCATCTTATTAAAGTTTATATCTGGTAACAAGAAAGTAATACAAATGGAAGGAATGATATTACATGTTATGAATTATGAAAGCCATATTCAATTAATACTGTTTTAAATAAATAAAAAATAGATAGCAATTCATTTCAATGTGCGAATATTTTTATTCAAGGAATTTTATTTCTTTGTGATTGGAAGTGTAGTCTTTGCATCATGAATACTGAATAATAAAAATATTATAGGAAATTTATACTTTGTTAAAACTATAAATAATTTAATAGTTATAATTAAATATAAATGAATAAGAGGTATTTAATATTATATGGGTAATTTAAATCATAAAATGCATTATTTATTTAAACAATGCAAGATAAAGTGTGATATTACAATTAAATAAAAATAAATAATAATAATATTTTTATATATTGAAATTTAATTAAACATTAGCATAATGAATCAAGATCCATAGAGACAAAATAAAAACTGCCAATGCAATTTTTATTAAGTAATAATCAATGCATTAAACATTAGAATAATGAATCAAGAGCCATAGAGACAAAATAAAAACTGCCAATGCCAATTTTTATTAACTAATAGTTAATGCAACATTCGACTAAATGAATGTTCACATACAAGATGATCCTTTAAAAATATAGGATTTTTGCTACTACATTTTGCCTTCTGTCAATACAATGTCATTTTGCGAGAAATTACAGCAGTTCATTCCAAGTCTGCATGTTTCAAAAATTTCAGTTGAAGGGGATCCCATGGAATTTGCAGAAATTTATGCTTCTTTATACTAGCTTAACTGCTGAATTTTAACAAGATCATTTCCAGACTTTCCTAGAATGGCTGCAACTGTGCGTTCAGATCCTACAACTTCAACTGTGTGTTCAGATGTTACAACTTCAACTGTAGCTTTTGTGATAAGCTGACCAGCTGTTGTGACACTGCCAAAGGTGATATACAATGTCAAGAACATTAGCACAGAAATACTGATCAGCAAAAGCAGTATGATAGTAGCAATTGACAAAATTTTGCAAATGTTATGTACCTTTCAAATCTGGCAGAAGTCTGTTGACAAAGAATTGGGTCTTCAAACTCAGAGAAATTGCCAATACTGTTTAGCCAGACTGCCAAAGGTGATATACAATGTCAAGGACATTAGCACAGAAATACTGCTCAGCAAAAGCACTATGATAGTAGCAATTGACAAAATTTTGCAAATGTTATGTACCTTTCAAATCTGGCAGAAGCCTGTTGACAAAGAATTGGGTCTTCAAACTCAGAGAAATTGCGAATACTGTTTATATTGCGTTTTGACATCAAATTTTGAAACAAAGCATATAGTCAGTTAGTACTGCAGGGGTTCATGTTTAGAGACAGATTTATGGTTGTCAGACTGCCAAAGATGATATACAATGTCAAGGACATTAGCAGAAAAATACTTATCAGCAAAAGCACTATGATAGTAACAATTGACAAAATTTTGCAAATGTTATGTACCTTTGAAATCTGGCAGAAGTCTGTTGACAAAGAATTGGGTCGTCAAACTCAGAGAAATTGCCAATACTGTTTATATTGCAATTTGACTGAATTTTGAAACAAAGCATATAGTTAGTACTGCAGGGGTTCGTGTTTGCAGACAGATTTATGGTTAATTATCTTAAATAGAGATTTAATTGAATCAAGGAATCTGCTTTTGTTGTAAGAAATCAAAATCAAAAAGTAGCAACAGAGGGACAGTAGACGAATTTGTCTTAACTGTGGTTGGCATGCGCTATGGTGGTCTGATTGGCGGGCAGCTGTTCCTGCTCGAGATGCTGGAAAGTTTGGCTTGGGTTTTAGTGTCTTCGTGGCCTTTGGGGTGGTATTGTTAGTTGCTTGTTTAGCTCTGCAGTCTGTGTGATTTTTCGTCTGTGGTGGAGTTCCTGGTTGCTCGGATATTGTTACTTGCTTGTTTAGCTCTGCAGTCTGTGCAACTTTTCGTCTGTGGTGGTCTTGTGGGCGGACAACTGTCCCTGGTCGAGATCCTAGAGAGTTACTCGACTTGGGTTTATTGTCTCTTCGTTTCCCTCAAGAGTCCATGGCTATTTGAGCATTATAAGTTAATGGAATTCTGGTTAAATACTGAGGGTTTCTCTTATCTGCATGGCTTTTATGGGTGATATAAGCTAAGTCGAACCAAGGTTTTGGAGGTTGGAAAGGTTGGTTTTTGGGGTGGAAAGGTGTTGGGGTGTTATTGGGGGCCTCGCATAGTTGGAGGTGAAGAGAAGGTGGTCCGATGACTCCCAAGCCATTATGCAACGTTGGTATGAATCGGACTGTGTTTGTGCCCTTTGGGTTATTATTGGTACTTGGTTGTTTAGCTCTGCCATTGCTATTTGGGTTTTGCCCTGTTCGCGGCCTTTGGGTTATTATGATTACTTGGTTGTTTAGCTGCGTGGTCTCTGCGATTTTTCCTTTCTATTTGTTCTATTGTGTGCGGTGAAAACACAATGTGGTTGCTGCTTGTTGTGTTAGCTGCATGCAAGAGTCCATGGCTGTTTGGGCATTATAAGTTAATGGAAATATGGTTGAATACTGAGGTTTTGTCTTAGCTGCATTGGCTTTATGCAAATTTGGGTAAATATCTGCGTGAAGCTATGATTGTTAGTTGTATTGTTTAGAGGTTAAGTTCGGCTACTGCATTATAAGTTAATGGCATTTGGATTATGGATATTCCACTTTGATATTACTCCTAGAACAGAAAGTTGCTTTGTTGACTAAAGCTGTATAAGACTAAAACACATGCCTAAGATGGCTTGTTGCAGCTTTGCAATGTTGACGAGATCTGTTTTGATTTGCAAAAACAGTGTATTAGAAAGCGAGTATTGTACATACCTCAACCAATTGATCACTTTCGAAAGCAGACCGAGGAAGCTGTTCTCTTTGTAATATTCTAATATTGGCAGATGTTGTGTGCCTCATATCAGAAGTCGGTACAGCATGCCTGCTAATTACACAACAGAATTTCAAAATAAGATCAAGTTGCTGAAACGTACTTTATCATATGCAATCCTATTACTGGTTACAGAACTTTATCTGTGATCAAACTTCAGATTCATGCTAACTAGCTAAACATGAGAATGCAGAAGGATAGATCAAAAGTCTGAGGCTACAAAGCCATAAACCTTTGGCACAAAGCCTGTAGCATGTGCTTTTCAATGAGGTCTAATAGAAACATCGGCTGGAAATACTGCAGAATGCTGAGGATGTAGGCAATTAAATGCAAACAACCCACTAGAAATTTTAGACAACACTGTGTGTGAAGTGCATTTCAAATCATATAAAAAATGAAATGGGTTGAGGTAAACTTACTGGTTGGACATTCTTTATCATGGTTATTTTAAAACGCCAAATAAACCTTATTCTCTGCCCCGTAAACCTTAATTTGACTTGGGAAAAACGGCAAATATTTCCAAATATCGCTGCGGTCAACCCAAAGACAGCAATCTATCGATCGCTTATAGTCCCCTGGCAGGGACTAGTAACTATGTGTCATGATCTTTGTTTTTTATTGTCGAGCCAAATGAATGCAATTAAACTAAAACAGAATGCACACAGAATCCAGACTAACACGCAGAAAAGTTTTACAGCCATATATGTAAAAGCAACTAAAGCAGAAAATAAAGCTACTTTCACAGTGAACTGTGAGCGGTTCTGTTTTAGAAGATAAAGAATTACAAAAAAGTCATTTCTATCTATATCTGAATTCAACAGAATTTGATGCGGTGCTCCATGCGATGGAAAAATTTGACAACTTAGGTAAGCCAACAGAAATATTTGGGAAAGAATAAACACATGTAACATCATCATGATGCTCTGTGACGAATTGCACTTTGTATCATCAAATGCATTTGCTCATGCAAATAAACTAGTTGAGTCAAAACAGTAGTCAAGTTATGCAAGACTGAAATAACATGGAAGTGTAATCTAAAACATCTGAACTCAATTTTGCATGTAATAATATGTTGAGCCATAAATAAAACAAAGATGTTTGGATAAGGTACTTGCAAAAAAACCTGGAATACTTGCAAACAGAAAGAAGCATCAAATAGTTGCAGATTGCACTTGGCTTATGTGAGCAGGGGAGAGCACAATTTCAATATAGGATCAAGCTCCTTAAACGTGTTTTATCGTATACAATGCTATTGCTGGTTACAGAATTGTATTTGCAATCAAACTTCAGATTCATGCTAACTTGAGGCTGCTTCTAGCCTGATTGAAGCTGTTTTTCTTCTGATGCATGACCAAGCAAAACAGAATGTCAACAATGCAGCAGAATATTGAAACTGATATAAATGTGGTTTCCAACATTAATGCAATTGATATATCTAGCCATTTAGCTAACCAACCTATGCAAAAGGTATCACCCCATAAACCTCGTTCAGACTCCTTTATATTTGTAGATGCAGAATAATGCATTTTATGAAGATATGTAGCAATGTCATTAACACGATGTAACTCGTATAGGAACTGAGGTGCTAGTTCATATTGATATGAGTGTATTGCTTCAACGCCATTGTTCTTTAAGCAAAAAAGAAAGTGGTCTATTAATGCATTTCGAAATTCATTTGAAGTATAACGAAAATGTAGAAGCATTTCGAACAAGTCAAATAGACAATCTGCTATAGTATATGAAAATGCATTTAGCCTAAAAACACCATTTCTCTTTAATACAATGTCAATGTTGTCAGGCAAAACGCATTGCAATCAGAAGTTGTAATTGTCAACATCTATTATTTCTTCGATTATGTGCAATTGCTTACCAGGGTTGCCTTTTGCAATTGTCTTGTACAGCTTTGCAAAAAAATATTGATGAAGCTAGCAAAAACTGAACATGACTGACATTGACAGGCCACCAAACCTCCCTGAAGCTTGTCAACACCAAAATGTTTCCCAAAGAACAATGTCCCTTTTTCAACAAAACTACCAATGCAAACATTTGGAGTTTCATTGAAAAAGGGAGATCGTTCTTTGGGAAAGGCTTTGGCGTTGAGAAGCTTCACGGGGGTTTGGTGGCGTGATGTGACATATCTACATTTAAATATAGATATGTAAAAGGAGGAGATATATATAGCAAACATTAATATTTTAAATAGCAAATAGCATGTTTGTATACTTGCCATACATACCTTTTCGAAGCAAGCGGTTGGGTTGCCTTTCCTAATTGAGTTATGTGGTCTATTTCTTCAGTTGTTTGTTTTGCTTTTCCAGGATTTATGCTATGTTATAGAATAGGAACATATATTTAGTTCAATTTCAAAGAGCATATAGAAGTAAACAGTTAACAAGGAACATTAAAACCATAGAACCATACATATGTAAAGATAGAATGGATATATACTGAACATTAACATTCTAAATACAAATTGGCATATTTGTATAGTTGTTATAGACATACCTTGCTGAACATTATTGTTCTAAATACAAATCAGCATATTTGTATAGTTGTCATAGACATACCTTTGCAAAACAAGTGGTTGGCTTGCCCTTTCTAATTGCATTATGGATTCTATTTCTTCAATTGTTTCATTTCGTCTCTGAAGATTTAGGCTATGTTATAGAATAGTAACATAGATCTAGTGCAAACTAGAAGAAAAAACTGAACAAGAACATTAAAACCATAGAACCATACATATGTAAAAATAAAAATAGAATGCATATATAGTAGACATTAATATTCTAAATACAAATTACCATTTTTGTGTAGTTCTCATAGAGGTACCTTTGCAAAACAAGTGATTTGTTTGCGCTTTCTAATTGGCTTATGCATTCTATTTCTTGAATTGTTTCATTTCCTTTTTCAAGTTTTATGCTATGTTATAGCATAGCAAGACATATTTAGTACAAGTCAAAAGAACATATGAAAGTAAAACTTGAACAAGAAGACTGCATGATCCATGGAAAAGGAAAGGCAAAAAGAATATACTGTGTTTGTTTATGTTGCATCTTCTCGTTCTTTTTTCTTGGTTGTTCTGTTCAATTGAAAAGGGTTTTACTAGTAGAATCTGCATGCATAAATAGATGGGGTCATATGTGCAAATTTATAATAGGATAGTTCTGTTGATTAATTGAAAAGACTGTGTCTGGCATAAGTTGCATTGATCAATACAGAACGCCATATATGCAAATCTAGAATGGAATGCATAGTATGTATGCTGTTATCACTTCGTTTACCACAAAAATATATTGCAGTATGCTTTAGTAAAATAGATATGATAAAAGCAATGAGATATTGCAAAAATGTCAAAATTTGGAATTTTGTAAACTGTTTCATGTGTATATCATAGGTCAAGTAGAAGAGATATTATATCATGGTCAGACCAATATGCATCCAATACGAAAATTTTATAGTTTATATTGGCTACATTTGCCGAAACATGGTCAATCAATGATTTGTGCATGCTATTTTCCTTTATCAGTATCATTACTTCATGCTTAATGCAACTTGAGATGCACTTGAAATTTTTGAACTCTTCATTTAAGTCGAACTAAGGTTTACGGGGCAGAAAGGGTTGGGGATCTTATTACGTGCTTTGCATGGTTCAAGGCAAATGGCACGTGGCGCACGTGGTTGCATGCGGTCTGGTGGTCTCATCGGCAGCCAGGTATCCGTCCTCGAGATGTTGCAATGTTCATCTTGTGTTTTACTGTCTTCGCAACATTTGGGTTGGTATTGTTACTTGCTTATTTAGCTATGCAGTCTATGCGATGTTTGGTCTGCGGTAGAGTTGCTCTAGTAAATGTCTGCGTGAAGCTATGATTCTTAGTTGTATTGTTTAGAGGTTAAGTTCAGTCACTACATTATAAGTTAATGGTATTTGGATATGGTTATACTATATGGATCTAAACAGAATTCAAGGATCAAGGAACCTAAACAAGGCATTGAGAACCAGATACGAGCAGTGCATAAGCATAATTCCATAATGCTTCTCAACAAGATCCATCATTATGGGACACTGCAGGTATGATCCATATAAATGATGAACATGTAATATATTCAAAGGGCAGGTTTGGCAAACACAGCAACAATGTGCCTAAGCAAATTGTCCCAAGACTATTGCCAATTGTCGCATGTGAAAGAAGATGGCCAAAAATTACAGATCTTTGATGATTCACAAATTGTGGTGAAGATTCACAAATTGTGGTGAATTGGATGAATGCAACAAATTGATTGGATAATTATAAACTTCAACCTATATTTCAGGAGATTCGACTTTGTTAGACAGAGTATTTAACACATTATGTTTGAGCATGTTTACAAAGACACGAACATGGAAACTGATGGACTGTCAAAAGCAAGATTACACAAACACAGGAACATGGAAACTGATGCACTGGCAAAAGCAAGATTACACTTGGTAGCATGAGCTTCGCTGATTCAACAGAGAGTGGAAGGACAGCTGATGGAATGTCTTTTAAATGCCAATATCTATGTATAATTTTTTATGCCACTGTTTATGAACATATCTAGGACCTGATTCTTCATCAGACAAAACTGGTTTCAAATCTCTGATGTATGTCAAAATGACCATGACAGTATATGAATCTAAACAGAATTCAAGGATCGAGGAACCCAAACAAGCCATTGAGAACCAGATACGAGTACTGCATAAGCATAATTCCATAATGCTTCTCTACAAGATCCATCATTATGGGACACTGCATCTATGATCCATATAAATGATGAACATGTAATATATTCAAAGGGCAGGTTTGGCAAACAAAGCAACAATCTGCCTAAGCAAATTGTCCCAAGACTATTGCCAATTGTCGCATGTGAAAGAACATGCTCAAAAATTAGAGATCTTTGATGATTCACAAATTGTGGTGAATTTGATCAATGCAACAAATTGATTGGATAATTATAAACTTCAACCTATATTTCAGCAAATTCGACTTCGTTAAACAGAGTATTTAACAGATTATGTTTGAACATGTTTACAAAGACAGGAACATGGAAACTGATCGACTGTCAAAAGCAAGATTACACAGAGACAGGAACATGGAAACTGATGGACTGTCAAAAGCAAGATTACACTTGGTGGCATGAGCTTGGCTGATTAAACAGAGAGTGGAAGGACAGCTGATGGAATGTCTTTTAAATGCCAATATCTATGTATAATTTTTTTATGCCACTGTTTATGAACATATCTAGGAGCTGACTCTTCATTAGACAAAACTGGTTTCAAATTCAAAGCTTCGATATATGTTAGAATGACTATGATAGGGGTCTCATATTGACATTTTTTGAAACTGTTTATGAAACAAGATATGTTCCCAGCAATACTTTTATCACTTCCTATGCTTAAGCATATCTGTGAAATGCAGGAACATATATAATAAATGTAATTTTGTTTTCACAATAAAATAATTTTTTCTGCCTGAGCAGAATAAGGTAGTTGAACATCATATGAAAACCAATCTGGTTATAACTAGCTAACATGACATTTTAATCTAGGCTTTAAATAGACAAAATGTCTTGATTCATCATTATACAGAGCTACTTGCATGCATTACTCAACTTGTACTTGTTGGGATCATCTCAAATAATATTGTTGTTATGATTATAACAATTGATAATATTAATATTAATATTAATCTAAACACAAAATAAACAATGACAATTTCAGATTTGAATTCCAATATAATTGAATGACAGAAAAGATCTCAATGACTGAATACAGTTTAAATATCTATGTTTTTTAAAACAATCACAGAGCAACTCGACTATAAATCTAGAGTAACTGAACCATAAACCTACACAATGCAAAAATTAAAACCCTAACAAATTCACAAAAAGCAATTAATACAAAAATTGACAAAAAGCAATTAGTCGAGTAACACCGTACCTGGAACAAAGCCGAGCATTCAAATTGCTTCTCGTCTAGACAAATTCATGCACAACAGAGCCTGTACCAAGAACAACAGCTTCACCTAGGCCATCTCAGCCCAAATGACAAGGAACTCACATGGTGCTCGAAACTGACATTTATGGGAATTTCCATAAAACCGATGCAGGTAACAGAAACCCTCAGTATCACAGAAAAGATCATAATTTTTGCAAATGAAACATTTCATCCAATATATAAGCAACAGAAAACGAACAACATCTAGTACCAATATAGCAAACCTTGAATTCAACACTTGTTAACAAAGCAAATGAACTTAACACTAACTAAATGAACTTAACAAAGTTGTTAACGAAGCAACCTTGCGTTCTAGCAGTAATATCAGAGTCGAATATTCATACATCCATAACAGAATTACAGACCTGAACAAACGTTAAGGACCAAAATAAACATATAGATAAATAATACGAGCGAAAAACGTTGAATACATGCCTAAGATAGGAAACCGTGCAGTTTCAAAACAGACTGCAATCTTCAATATTTTAACATTTCAAACAGTTCAAAATCTGCAATTTATTTAGATGTTCATGTGCAAAAACAGTTCAAACTACAAAATACTGCGACTCAATCTGTACCAAGAACCATAGCTTCGCCCAGGTTCACTCGGTTCAAATGATAACGAAGCAACATTGTGGCTGAAACCCACATTTACAGAATTTTCCATAAAACCTATGCAGCTAACAGAAACCCATACTATCACGGCAGCCAGCAACCGCATTGGTCAACCCAAAGTCAACTATCTATCAATCGCATATAGTTCTCAGCAGGGATGACGGAGTAAGTGGACTATAAACCTAGAGTGACTGGACCATAAACCTACACAACGCAAAAAACAAAACACTAACAAATTGACAAAAAGCAAGCAATACAAAAATTGACAAAATGCAATTAGTAGAATAACACCGTACCTGCAATGAAGTTGAGCGTTCGAATTCCTTCTCGTCTAGAGCATATGCATGCACAATGCAGCCTATGCCACTACCATGAGAAAATGTGCAAATGACGTAATTGGTTAACGAAGTCCGCACACAAAACCCTGAGTATTCAACCAGAATGGCACTAACTTATAATGCTCAAATAACCATGGACTGTTGCATCCAGGTAACAGAAACTCTTAGTATTTAACTAGAATGCGAGTAACTTATATTGCAGTAGCAGAACCTAACCTCTAAACAATACAACCAAGAATCACAGCTTCACGCAGACATTTAGCCAAATTTCCATAAAGCCCATGCAACTAAGACAAACCCTGACTATTGAACCAGAATGCCATTCACTTATAATGCTGAAATAACGATGCACTCTTGCATCCAAGTAACAGAAACCTTCAGTATTTAACCAGAATGCTATTAACTTATAATGCAGTAGCTCAACTTACCAAAGCGACAGCACAGAGTCGAGTGATAGAAGCTGCACCTGGAACAACACAACCACAACCAAACGTTTGCGATAGAGTTAACCGAACAGCCAGGAACTGCATTGTGTTTTGACCGCAGACAATACAACAAATACAAAGGAAAAATCGCAGAGACCGCAGAGCTAAACAACCAAGCAACAATAATAATGCAAATGCCATTAACTTATAATGCAGTAGCCGAACTTAACCTGTAAACAATACAACTAAGAATCACAGCTTCACGCAGACATTTACCGAAATTTCCATAAAACCCATGTAGCTAAAAGACAAGCCCTCAGTATTCAACGAGAATGCCATTAACTTATAATGCTGAAATAACCATGGACTCGTGCATGCAGGTAACAGCAATCCTCAGAGCAGGCAGGAACTGCATTGTGTTTTCAGCGCAGACAATATAACAAATACAAAACAAAAATCGCACAGACTGCACAGCTAAAGAACCAAGTAACAATAACAACCCAAACGCGCAAATAGGGAAAAAGCCAAATAACCATGAACTATTGCATGCACGTAACAGAAATGCTCAGTTTTTAACCAGATTGCCATAGAGAAGCCGAACCTACGAAAGCCACAAACAGCAAGCAGGAACCCCAGCGCACACGAAAAATCGCACAGACTGCAGAGCTAAACAACCAAGGAACAATACCCGAGCACGCAGGAACTCCACCGCAGATGAAAAATCGAACAGAGTGCAAAGCTAAACAAGCAACTAACAATACCAATCCAAAGGCCGCGAAGATAGTAAAACCCAAAGGCCGCGAACATACTAAAACCGAAGCCGAACTTTCCAGCATGTCGACGAGCAACAGCTGGCCGCCGACGAGACCACCACAGCGCATGCCGACCACAGCCAAGACAAACCGTCACTATTCAACCAGAATCCCATTGACTTATAATGCTCAAATAACCATGGACAGTTGCATGCATGCAAGACAAAACGCCAGTATTCAACCAGAAGACAAACCCTCAGTATTCATAATAATACTGCAAATGCCATTAACTTATAATGCAGTAGCCGAACTTAACCTCTAAACAATACAACTAAGAATCATAGCTTCACGCAGACATTTAGGCCAGCGACTCTACCGCAGACCAAACATCGCACAGACTGCAGAGCTAAAGAAGCAAGTAACAATACCAACCTGAATGCCGCAAATACAGTAAAACACAAGGCGAACATTCCAGCATCTCGAGGACAGACACCTGGCCGCCGATCAGACCACCAGACCGCATGCAACCACGTGTCCCTCGCGCGCCACGTGCCTTTCGCCTCGAACCATGCAAACCGCGCAATAAGACCGCTAACCGTTTCCGACCCGTAAAGCTTAGTTCGACTTAGGAAATATGCCAAATGTTTGCAAAAATTGCTTCCGTCAACCCATGGACAAAACCTCAGTATTGAACCAGAATGCCATTAACTTAAAATGCTCAAATAACCATGGACAGTTGCATGCACGTAACACAAAACCCCAGCATTCAACCAGAAGACAAACTCTAAGTATTCACAATAATAATCCAAATTCCATTAACTTATAATGCAGTAGCCGAACTTAACCTCTAAACAATACAACTAACAATCATAGTTTCACGCAGACATTTACCCAAATTTGCATAAAACCCATGCAGCTAAGACAAAACCTCAGCATTCAACCACAATTCCATTAACTTATAATGCCCAAACAGCCATGGACTCTTGCAAGCAACTAACACAATAGGCAGGAACCGCATTCTGTTTTCACCGGACACAATAGAACAAATAGAAAGGAAAAATCGCACAGACCACGCAGCTAAACAACCAAGTAATCATAATAACCCAAAGGCCACGAACAGGGTAAAACCCAAATAGCAATGGACTCTTGCATCCAGGTAACAGAAACCCTGAAGACTTAACCAGAATAACCTACCAAAGTCACACCGAGCAGACAGAAACCCCACCGCAGATGACAAATCGCACAGACTGCAGAGCTAAACAAGCAACTAACAATACCCGAGCAGGCAGCAATTTCACCGCAGACGAAAAATCGCACAGACTGGAGAGCTAAACAGGAACAGCTGGCCGCGGATCAGACCAGCATACCGCATGCCGACGACAGCGAAGACAAACCCTCAGTATTCAATCAGAATGCCATTAACTTATAATGTTCAACTAACCATGGACTCTTGCATGCATGTAAGAGAAAACCCCAGTATCTAACCAGAACACAAACCCTCAGTATTCAACCAGAATGCCATTGCCAAACTCACCAAAGCCACACCTAGCAGCCAGGAACTCCACCACAGACGAAAAATCGCACAGCCTGCAAGCGACAATACCCGGGCAGGCAGCACCTCTACCGCAGACGAAACATCGCACAGAACAATACCAACCCAAATGCCACGAACACACTAAAACACACCCCATGGCTTCCAGCATCTCGAGGACGGACACGTGGCCGCCGATCACACCACCAGACCGCATGCAACCACGTGCCCCTCACGCGCGCCACGTGCCATTCGCCTCGACCCAGAATGCCATTAACTTAAAATGCTCAAATAACCATGGACACTTGCATGCACGTAAGACAAAACCCCACTATTCAACCAGAAGACAAACACTGAGTATTCACAACAATAATTCAAATGCCATTAACTTATAATGCAGTAGCCGAACTTAACCTCTAAACAATACAACTAACAATCATAGCTTCACGCAGACATTTACCGAAATTTGCATAAAGCCCATGCAGCTAAGACAAAACCTCAATATTCAGCCACAATTCCATTTACTTATAATGCCGAAACAAAAACCTCAGTATTCAACCACAATTCCATTAACTTATAATGGCCAAACAGCCATGGACTCTTGCATGCAGCTAACAGAACAGGCAGGAAGCGCATTGTTTTTTCACTGCACACAATAGAACAAATATAAAGCAAAAATCGCATAGACGGCGCACGTAAACAACCAAGTAATCATAATAACCCAAAGACCGTGAATAGGGCAAAACCCAAATTTGCATAAAGCCCATGCAGCTAAGACAAAACCTCAGTATTCAACCACAATTCCATTAACTTATAATGCCGAAACAAAAACCTCAGTATTCAACCACAATTCCATTAACTTATAATGCCCAAACAGATAGCAATGGACTCTTGCATGCAGGTAACAGAGACCCTCAATATTTAACCAGAATAGCTTACCAAAGTCACACCGAGCAGACACGAACCCCATGTGCCAGTCGCCTTGAACCATGCGAAGCGCGTAATAAGACCCCCAACCGTTGCCGCCCCGTAAACCTTATTCTCACTTAGGAAAACGCCCAAATATTTCTCGATCTCACCGCGGTCAACCACAATTCCATTAACTTATAATGCCCAAACAGCCATGCACTCTTGCATGCAGCTAACAGAACAGGCAGGAACTGCATTATTTTTTCACCGCACACAATAAAACAAATAGAAAGCAAAAATCGCACAGACGGCGCACCTAAACAACCAAGTAATCATAATAACCCAAAGGCCGCGAACAGGGCAAAACCCAAATAGCAATGGACTCGTGCATGCAGGTAATAGAGACCCTCAATATTTAACCAGAATAACTTACGAAAGTCACACCGAGCAGACACGAACCCCACCGCAGATGACAAATCACACAGACTGCAGAGCTAAACAAGCAATTAACAATACCCGAGCAGGCAGGAACTTCACCGCAGACGGAAAATCGCACAGACTGCAGAGCTAAAAAAGCAAGTAACAATACCAATCTCCAGCATCTCGAGCAGGAACAGCTGGCCGCCGGTCAGACCACCATACCGCATGCCAACGACAGCCAAGACAAACCCTCCGTATTCAACCAGAATGCCATTAACTTATAACGCTCAACCAACCATGGACTCTTGCATGCACGTAAAAGCCACAGAATGCCATCGCCGAACTCACCAAAGCCACACCCAGCAGGCAGCAATTCCACGACAGACCAAAAATCGCACAGGCTGCAAGCAACAATACCCGGGCAGGCAGGACCTCTACCGCAGACCAAACATCACACCGAACAATACCAACTCAAATTCCGCGAACACACTAAAACACACCCCATGCCTTCCACCATCTCGAGGACGGACACCTGGCCGCCGATCACACCACCAGACTGCATGCAACCACGTGCCCCTCACGCGCGCCACGTGCCAGTCGCCTCGAACCATGCGAAGCACGTAATAAGACCCCCAACCGTTGCCACCCCGTAAACCTTATTCTCACTTAGGAAAACGCCCAAATATTTCCCGATCTCGCCGCGGTCAACCCTAAGTCAGCGATCTATCGATCGCTTATAGTCCCCGGCAGGGACTAATAACATGAAGTTTTGATTTGGGGAAAACTCAAAGCCATTATCACTACGTCAACACAAACCATACTCCAATTTAGAACAAATAAATTTAAACATTGAAATTCATGTAGGGTTGAGGTTATTAATAAATATCATATGTGAATTTCACATTTAAACATTGAAATTGATGTAGGGTTGAGGTTATTAATAGATATCATACAAGATTTGAGTCATAATAGAGATCCTTCATGAATTTCATTGGCTACATCACCTTATTCTATTGTTATTTTGATTGCTTATGTTTATAACAAATAATCATTTATACGTAATTGTAAGGCTAGAATGTTTGAACACTATAAGATGGATCGAGATAGAAGCCAAGCCAAACATATCAATATTTCAAAACAATATTTGATGAAATTATTTATTGTCCCTATAACACAAGCTACAAGAATAAAGAAACACATTTTCATGGGCTAGCATACTTTAAATTTTTTTAGACAATTAAATGGATAGTTGATTCATGCCTTTTGGTAAAGCTCCCTGTAAAAATAAAGAGTTCTCTTTTATTTCATTTTAGGAAATTATGGGTTGATTTTATGTTAGGCCACCATGTCAACTACATGTTAACTATACTGATATTAGTGAATTCTAGGGTGGTGAGTCATGGATCAACATATGATTGACAAAATGCTAGATGTGATCCATTGCTAGGTCCTCATCATCCTAGTTGGGGTCTATCTTCCTATAATCATCCCACATCTACAAACATTAGTTAGACGCAACCATGCATTTTCAACCATGATTTCTAGCCTACTTTAGCATATCACATTTATAGAATAAACCCACCAGGGGGATTCTTAGGGGATCCTTAAATGATGCCTGCGGAGGGGATGGGCCTTAACGTGGTATAATAGACTTTAGCTATGAAGGTCACATGGGCACATTAGGTGTTCCCATGCTAGCACATGGGACCCTCATAGATTCTTAAGTTATGGGAAGATTTTATATAGGTTAATGGAGGCCATTAAACATGACAATTTCATGGAATAGGCTATTATGTTGATAATCTATATATTATTACTTGATTATAGATATATAGATAGTTCAATGTGTTATTTTTTTATATAGATAATTATCTCATTTGTGTAGTGCTATAGGGATTAATGCATGGTGTATGGAAGATGAAGGAATCCTCAAGGGTCTTCCCGGGACCCTTGGCAGACTGTAAGATTATTTGTAGATGTCACAAAGATACATGCATGTCCATATTCAAAAACTAAATATCAAATAGAGAAGCATTCATTACCTCAAGTCTTCATGTGGAGTTTCTAGAGAGCGCAATGTAGCTAGGCGGAAGTCCCCTAAGCTGGCTCTAGATCAAGTCCTGCACATAGAAAAGACATCTAGTTGCACATAACTAAGCCACTCATGCTAAAAGACATTGAATAAACATATAAATGAATTATAGTACCAACATCACGGAGTGGACAATACATCTGCAGTTCTATATTAATGTCGAAAGGGTGATTACAACCATCAGTTGCATCAGCCTTCCCTTACCCCTCTAGTTCCTCTCTCTCTCCCTTCTTACAAAATTTTTATGCTTAAGTCTCAGACTCTACTCGAAAATCAAACAAGCTATCCTTTCAAATGATCTGACCCCTTTCACAATAGCCCTAGCTCTGCTTATGTAACATGTGAGGTTAGGGTTTCCAAGTTCTCTATGAGTTTCTTTAGGTAAAAGCAATGATGTTGCCATTCTTTTGAGCTCTTTCCCATTTGCATACTCCATCAGGATTAGTAATCCCCCAAATAGGTTGAACTTTGATGTTTCCTTGATTTTCTGAGTTGATTTAGGAAAGAATATATGGATATTTCTTAGCCAATCCACTCCTTTAACCCTTAGAAATTCATTAGGGTTTACTAGCATTGTTCCTAAGGTAACAAGTAGAGTTACTTAGGTCACTAACGCACCCTTAGGCTTGCTGAAAAGCTTTATAAAGTAGGTTGCTAGTGTATAGGTAGTGTTAGCTTGGAAACAAGGCTTGTGAACTTGGTCATTGCTTCAGTGATCATGTCTTTGCCTTCTGAGCTAATGAGGAGGTCATTTTCCTGTATAACATGTAGTTTCTATGCCCATATTGTAGACCATTGACATCTATAGATAAATCAATGTAACTTTCCACTATTCATGCAGTGTGTTTCTCTTAAGGAATCTACCTTAGAGACACATTCATATGCATGTGATTCCTTGTTTCTCTGATGATATTCTTTCTCATCAACCTATACATGTTATTCTCCATCCATGAAATTCATTTTTGTGCTCATCACTCCTTCATTTTTAGTGGCATATCAATTCTTGTCCCTTATTCTCTCAACATTAATTTGACTAGATTATGTTTCATAATGTTTTAGTCTGTAGTTGATATGGGTTGTTTGTTGTGTGGTTTCATTGCTTATAAGTGATGATATATTTTTTACTTGTTTGTGAAGAGTTAATATTAGACAAATATTTTATTACTTATAACTAAGTAAAGATGTTACTTAGTTATGACATCTAATCATGCTGGGGAATAATTACTTTTGTATGTGTTCCTTAATCTAGGTGGATATCAATGGTCATCCATCTCTTCCATTGAGTCAATGACTCTTTATCTTCTTAGATGTTTTCCAAGAGTATTTTGAGTACCAAGCTTTCAGGGCCATTTTGAGGCCCTTAAAATTTTTTTTTGGACATTCAAGGGGCTATGGGTTTCAATGGTATCCCATGGTCCTAGTTAAAATTTGAAATCCTTTGATAGATTCTTGAATAATGTACAAAATGTTCCAAATAGATATTGCATGAAAACGTTTCACCCATTAGAGGTTGACATACCAACCAACTTGGGGCTCCCAAACCTTTTGGTTCTTCATTTTCTAGGTGTAAGGTTTTGGACCTTTAGTGTTCTTTATGTATGTTAAAAATACGCGATTTTGGCCTCTTGTAATAATTTTTGTGAACAAGCATAGCCACAATCTCTCTCTTTAGAGATAAGTTGACACCATTATAGCTAGTTTGTGTTCTACAATATTATACTATTTTATTTATTAATATAATTTGTATTTTACCTATTTTTTAATGCTCTTTGATATATTTCTCTATGTTTGTGTTACATTTCCTTTCCTTCCTTTCATTTCATTCCTTGTACAACCTAGTTAATTGCATCATATTAACATTCTCCTTGTTGTTTCTTAGTACATTTCCTTGCTGAGGTTAGGGTACAAAGAGTTGGGTCTCAAAAAAGTTTTAGTTAATAATGATCACTCTTGCTATCCCAAGGGACCTACCATGGTGGAATAAAAGATGGATGATAGAGTAATATATCCTATCAAGCTGTTTGTTGAGGAATAATTCACATGAAAAAGAAATAGATGATGGAAAATTTGTCCCATATCATTTTATGATTGTCAATAGTGGCCAAGGCACCTTCAACAAGTAGTAATTTTGGATGCGGTACACCCTTCAAGGTACAATTTAAGATTTATATCCCCTTACTTGAAGGAAAAATAAATGTAGATAATTTGTATAAATGGTTAAATCTATTAGAGGCATATCACTCTGTTGAAAAAAATCTGACAATGAAAATATCACCTTTTTCCTTATGAAAGCCCTTGCCCTGTGAGATGGTGGGTATTATTGCATTCAAACCATGGGTCCACTCCGAATCGAAGTTGATATATGTATCCTACCTTCTATACCAAACCATTTTCAATGAGAGGAAAGGATGTAATGACAACATGCCAAATGATGGATGCATTATTCCTATTCTTGTAATGAATTTTGATCCAATATTCAATAATTAGGGGGAAGATATATTTCTTGTGAACCACAAAGGTCCATAAAATTTTGATGGAAAATAGGCACCATCCTATTTCGTAGCCAGATATTGAGAGAAGAAAGGGAGGTGTCTTAGAACCCATCCCCATAGGCATTGGGTGTGGCAATTATGTCCCATTTAACCCAAGGAAAACCATATTGTTTTGCAAAACCTACAAGTAAATGTTGTAATAGAACTTCTATACCTTTTTTTAAAAATCCCCTTGGGATTAAGGACAAAGACATCCAGTATACCAGTATGTAATCCAGTACATATTCAATGAATACCAAATGATCTTCTCTTGATAACTATCTCATACACCAGGACTTCAGTTACTTTTCAATTTTGGCCAAAAGTCATAACTAATCAACATTTGTATAAGATTTCAATTTAAGGAGGAATCCCAAGTATTTGAAACCATTCTCCATGTTGGTGAGTAAAAAAGGGAAGAGGTCCTAGTGAAATATCAAATTGTCATTAGTTAGTCCAAAGGGAGTTAATGAAGATTTTCGATGATTTGTGATCATGCTTGTACCCGATTCGAAAAGGGATAGAACAACCTTATGGCCCTTTAATCCCTTTTTATGCCATTACTAAAAATAAGAATATCATCAACGAAGAGAAGATGGGTAATATGAAGGGTAGGGGCTACCTTGATTCCTAGAAAGTTGTTTCTTCTATGAGCTTCATCTAGATACCTTCTGAGACCCTCAACGACTAGTAAGAAAAGAATAGGAAAGAGATGGAAACCCTGTATAAGTCCTCGTTCCTCTCAAAAAATGGAGAAGTTGAGTCATTGATAAGTAAAACAAAATAAATAGTAGAAATGAAACTCATTATCAATTTAACAAAATCCAGCTTGAAGCCCAAGCAGATGAGTAGAAGTTGAAAGTAAAGCAAGTTAAAATGATCAAATTTTTTGGAGAGATCAATATTTAGGATTGTATCATTCAATCATCACTACTATGAAGACCTTACTGGGCCACACCAATAACCTCATGAGATTGAGTTGGAAAGAATGGGTTTGAGTCTTTGTGCAATTATTTTTTTGATGAATTTGTAAATGCATTTGCATAATGAGATAGGATGGAAATCATCAAAAGTGTAGGGATATTCCACTTTGTCTATTAAAGCACTAAGGTTGGAGTTGAATTGTCCCTAACCTTGAAATCCACAAAACTAGACCCTGGGATTTCTTTGATGGTGCCTCACAGGGAGATCCAAATTTTTTTCTAGGAGAAAACCATTATTTTCACATCAAAATGGGTCTAAGACAGGGAACAAATAATTTTTCTGAACTCCTGGCCCTCAAACTCTTGATTATTTTTAAATATTGAAGAATATATTTCCTCTCTTGAAGTTTTCAGGGATTCCCAATAGGTCATAAATTGGATAAATGGTTTATACAAATGTCATAATCAAAAGATTCAATACCTAGTGGATGAAATAATTCATTTGAAACCAGACTCCTTTTTTCACATTTTTATAGGGAGGACAACACCACTATAGACACCCTCTCTAAGGAGGAAATTCTGATGGATTGTGGTACATGGATGATTACAAAAACACAAAATGACCTCTCTTATGAGTTATACTATTGACCTTTAATTAAGGGAAACATTATAAAATACTTTATTTTTCTTCTTTAATTACTGATTTAATTTATTCTCATCATTAGTAGACTGTCTCATATGCATTATCTCTTTCTGTTTTTATCATTTACTAGCATATATACATGTTTTCTTTTGTAAAAATGTTTTCAACTTATACACAATTTTTGACATTTTGTATGATGGATATCATGCCACAATATGGGAAAGATGTAAAAATACCTCTTAAATGATCATATGAATACATGCTTGATATGTATCAACATAATGTAATTCTTTTTCATTTGATAATAAAATTAAATTTCTTACTCAGGAAAAAAATAAAAAAGTAAAAAAAATAAAAAGAAAATGAAAAAGAAATCCCTTCACCATGTCAAATATTAGTCGAAAGGTTACTAGGAGATACACAATGAAGAGAAGTTTATTGTATTCAGGGTAGGACCCACTTAGATAGCCTTGTTGATGCCTTCAACAAGGAATTCTACCTTGTATAGAACTATGATGACCAATACATAGGATGACAACTCTACCATAGGATAGGGACCAGATGGTTTTGGTGTACACCAATAGTTTCCATACTTTCAATCAAATATTGGTATCAAAGAATTTGAGTGGCATGAAGTTTTGAAGTACCATAGTGGCCCACATAGGTACATCAAAACATATATGGATTTCCTAGACATTTCGACATTCGATCCACTTGTAGATATGTTGTTAAAGTTGAGTTTGGGTTTGCAAATTTCTTACAATCGAAGCTTAAGAAAGACATCTCTAATTCAAACAATAAGGGACAAAGCAAGGAGCCCCAACTTAACAATCACTAGTCATAGGAAAATAAGCGTAATGCCAAGTAAAAGGACAATTAAAGTGGTGCAAGTTCCAAGAAGGACCCTAACATGATACTAATGAATGTCTCTAAAATAAATAATTATTATATGAGCTTAAACAAAAATAAATGGACTTTGTATTAGATTCTAATTCAAATTAGGATAAAGGAAAACAAATCATCAATGTAGAACCTAGTTCTACCATTGTGACTTTAAATATATCACTTGAAGAGCTAGAATATCCCTAGGAGTTGGAGTGACTCTTCTGTTTGTAGGTGTGGGTGAAGCCCCCCCACCACATTTCATTGTCAATAGAAAGACCTATAAGAAAACAATTGCAACTAAATTTGTTTGGAGTTTGAAGCTAGTGATAATGCTATGCCCCCAACCATACAACATTAGTTGGATAAGATAAGGATGAAACCTTTATGTTAGTTAACAATGTTTCATGTCCTATTACATCAATCCATTCAAATATGAGGTACTATGTGATGTCTCTCACTCAAATTTTATGGTTGTGAAATCCCTATAGCTAATACCTCTTGTAAATATTATTATGAACTATAATTCATGTAAATAATGTGGAAATATAGACACATTGACTAGCTAAGGAAGTCGAAGTGGATTCAAAGGACTAAGGATGAGGAGTTGCTTGTAAACCTCAAGCCTTACATTTATTTTCTCACCTAAATCCTTGTTGGTTTGATGTCTTAATGTGCAATAATTTAATGGAGGAAATGGGCCTCTTGAGGAGAGGGTGAGTCTATAGGATTTCTGTCGAAGATTGTGTTGACAGGGTCAACACGCAAGAGTAATTCATACAAGAAAAGTACCAATGAGGATACCTAGAGAGGGGTGGTGGGATTGCTGCACTTCCAAGGAACGAGTGGAATGAGAAGAGGGAAATGGAGTGGAGACTGGAAATGGTGGTAGTTTTCCTAGAAGGCTTGAATTCTATAAGAACTTCTATTCTATGCTTGTGGGATATCTTCCTTGAGCTTATACTGATACTTGAGTAGTGCTTGTGCATAGTTTTACTAAGACATGAGTTGCATTTGTGTATAGTTTTACTAAGGCCAATGTGTGTGTCTGTGTTTAGTTTTACTAAGGCCTAAGTTATTCTTGTGTATATTTTTACTCAAGTTTGGGTTTTTTCTATGTATAGTTTTATTGAGGTATGAGTTATGCATATGCATAGTTTTACTAAGGTAGGTGTTCACACTTGTGTGTTGTGTGCCAGATAGAGTTTAGTGAAATGGTGAAACATCAGTTCTAGTTTATTTCATAAACCTACTTCGATGTACTCACTAATAAACACTTAAGCAACGTCTTTCCTTGGGGCTGATAAACCACTATGGGGGCTAATAAACCACTAGGAAGTTGTTGGGTTAAGAAACTATTGGCTAGGATGAGACAGTCAGGTAGTAGTTGGGACTGATAAAAACCAAGTTTAGCCTTGGGGGTAATAACAATGATTCTACAACTCACTAATAAACTACCAATATTATCTTAAGAATAAATGAATCCTAATCACTAACAAGGATATTTTGAAATTAATGGAGCCTTATGACATATATGTTTTTTAAATATTAAGAGGATAGTTTTTGTTGATTTTTCTTAATCTTTTTAAGTAGATTTTAAATAGGATTTTTATTTAAATTGATAAATTAAACTATTCATAATATATTGGATGGAATATTTGATAGATATCTATTATCTTTGTGTCAGATAAAGTGGGATTCTCTTAAACACATTTGTTTTTTTAATAGAGGTGACCCATATAGTTAATGAACCAATTTGGTATAGGATTTTTCATTAAGGAACTATGTTTTATATGTGTGTGTGTCTTCTTGTTATATATATTTATATTTATGAATAGTTATTTTTCATAAAGTCTTGAACGTGACATCTGAATCAACCTTGCTAGGGTTCCCGATTGCATGATTGAATGCAATAAGCTTCTCATCTCATTCACACTTCATCTGACATTCCTCAAAGCCATCCTCACACTTTGTGGGCATATTTTGGGCCCTCTAGGAGGAGGGGGATCAGCCTCCTCCTTCAAATCAGTTCTCATCAGTGTACATCAACCTCTCGCCGACCCATCTTCCAACTTCGGCTAGCACAGAGGCAAACAACCTGAAATGTCAGCCTTGGGTGCTCAATGGCAGTGTCGAATTCCTGGTCATTTCCTCCCAAAGGCATCCAAGAACCCCAAAGTGGTGATTCCCAGCAATTAACTTGATCAATCCCGCAACTTTATGCAGTATCATGTAATAATTTGTAAATTCATGGGCATCTATCCCAAAGTATCAAACATTCTTAGATGGATCCAAATCAAGTGGCAACCAAAAGCTCCATTCGACCTCTGCCTTTGGGCCAAAGGTTTTTTCACACTGATCTTTGAAGATCCAGAAGATTGCAAGTGAATTCTCGACAATTGTACCTATTTTATGAACAGTGTTGGGTTATTCATGTGGCACTAGGAACCCTGATATAACCCAAAGAAGGAACATCTTTTAGCTACCCCCATATGGGTCTGATTGTACTTCCTTCTAGAGGAATTTTGGGAAATGGATATTCTGGAGTCCATCGACAACTCCATCAAATACATTTTCCAAGTCTCAGAGATCACAAGATGTTGACGATTCTCCTCCTATGCCTGAATCTGCTTGTATATGAACATATCACAACCCCTCCTAGAATCAGCCGACATAGAGTAACAGGATGAAATCTAGTCCCAGTCGCTGAACTACAAGCGTGTACCTTTTAAATGTAGGCTCTACCATGAATATGGGCACCTGTATCGTGACTTCCCGCAATAGGCTTCGACCCCCCGACGGTTCCCTCTATAGACAAATTCTAGGAAGTCTCACAACAACACCCTCCTCATGGTAAATCCCCTCATTCTCAGGTTCCACCCAACACTTGTCAAGTAGGCCCAGGCCACCCCTCAAGAACATCTCAAGTGGCCCCAAGTGGCCTGTTTGGAAGCCTTCAAGCGGCCCCAAACTGCCTATCTGGGAATCACTTTTCTCTCTTAGCAGATCTGCCCGAAAATGAAAAAACAATAATACATGTGGCTGTGACCCCATCACTAGTAGAAATGGTAGTGGAAATGAGTTTTGAAAACCCCAAGAATAAATAGCCAAGTAGACACAAGACCCAAGAAGAAAGATATACAGACAAAGAAATCTAGTAATTTCTTGAACACGTCAGCCACACACTAGAACACGACGTGAAGATGGAATAACTCAACTTCGATGAGAGGGTCTAGTTGCATTCTTGTGAAATTGGGCCAAAGAAGGATTAGCTAACATCCCCCATGTTTAGCTAGAGAAATTCCATCAAATCTATAAGGACTGGGAGTAATGACAAGCCTTTACTGAATCCCCTCCTCAAATGGTTCTAGCTATACGAGATGAAGAAACAAATACCCAATGGGCAGAATCTAACTCGAGCTCTAGGAAGAAAGGCATACGACCCACTATCGAAGTGATCCAAGAAGTTGGAGAAATATTAGTTAACTCAGGACAAACCAATTTGTTGATGGAGTATTATCAAGGCTGTCACCCCACCCCCCTCTAATGAAGCTAGTATCACGGAACATAAGGGGCCTCAACTCAAAGGGTAAGTTGAGGTATCTAAAGGAACATATCCAAACTGAGAAACCAAACATCATAGTACTTCAGGAAACTAAAGTGACACTAGAAAAGCTTAAATATATAACCAGTAGGAGCTGGAAATTAGTAGAATGTATGGAATTGGATGCAAGGGGTAGTACAAGAGGCTTGGGCATCCTTTGGGATCCTTAATCCATCTCCTTTGGAAGTTGGATCACCTACCCAAACACCCTTTCTAGCCAATTTGAATGCATAGGCTCCCCTAAAAAAGTTTGGCTAATGGGGGTTTATGGCCCTACACTACCAGGGATAATGCAAGTTTTCTATGGAGTTTGCAACACCTAAAGGAGCTTTTGGGGGACACTAATTGGATCCTAGTAGGGGACTTCAACCTGATTAAGGATTTGTGTGAGAAAAAAGGAGGAATCAGGTAGTTGGATCCAATCTCCATTTCCTTCCAGGAGACTATCCAAGACATGGGCGTAGATAACATTGACTTCAAAAATGAATCCTTGGCCTGAAATAATACATGGGGAGGTAAGTACCAGATCGCATCATAATTGGATCATTTTCTCGTTTCTGATAATATCCTTCAACATGATCTATTCCTTCAAGCATCAATCCTTCCATGACTGGGATTAGATCATTGGCCCATATGCCTAGAGATTAACCTACATATGGCCCTGCTTAACCACCCATTTTGTTTTGAATCTTTTTGGCTTGATAAGCTGAACTTCCTTGCCAAGTTAGAAGAATGGTGGAAAGAGATCTGTGTGACTGGTTGCAACCCAATTGAAACTTTCCAATTAAAGCTAAAGGAATTAAAAAGGAGAATCAAAGGATGGAACTGATCTGATTTTGGTAATATCCATTGAGAAAAGTGATAGCTCAAGGAAGATATGAGATCAATCCAGTAGAAAATCATCTTAGAAAGGAGGAATGAAGCCCTCATTTCTCAGGAGGGCTAGGTTCTAACTGATTTGGAGAAATGACAGAAGTAGGAAGAAACCCTATGGAGGCAAAAAACATGAGTCCAATGGCTCAAAGAAGGGGAGTGAAACACATTTTTTTCATAGGAATATGTTGAAACATAAATAATTTAACCATGTATTCTCCCTCGATGGCTCAAATGGCAAGAGTTTGGTACAACATGAAGAGATCTCAGAAGAGTTGATCGCCCATTTCCATACTCTGTTCATAGAACCTACTGGGGACAGGAGCGGGTGCATCTCTTGAATCCAACAATATATTCCAAAGTTAATCTCGGACAATATAAACAAGGCCCTCATGTGGTAGATCTCCTATGCCGAGGTGGAAGAGGTGGTCCATGCCCTCCCAATGAATAAATCCCTTGGGTGGGATGACTTTACTACTAAATTATTCAAAGAAGGACGAAACATTTTGGGGGATGAGATCCATGTGTTAATGGATGACTCCTGTAGTGACCAATGAATTTGGTTAGGTCTGAATGCAACTTTTCTCACGCTCATCCCCAAGAAAGGAGTCACGCTAGACCCTGGAGGCTTCCGACCAATTTATTTGTGTAATTCCATTTACAAGATCATTTCAAGCATTCTAGTCTAGAGGCTAAAACCCCTACTGCATGAAATTATTGGGCCTAAACATTCAGGCTTTGTGGAAGGGAGAAAAATAATGGATGGTATATTGGTGGCCCATGAGGTTGTCCACTCCTTATCCTCATCCAAATCACCAGGTATTCTTATAAAACTTGATCTCTCCAAATCTTATGATCATTTGAATTGGGATTATTTGTTGTCCATCCTTGATGCTTTTGATTTCTCTCCTCCCTAGATTAGCTGGGTTAAATCCATGATCATGACCTGTTTTTATTCAATTCTTGTTAATGGAGCGCCCTCTCGCACATTTCGGGGATCCAGGGGACTTCGTCAAGGGCACCCCATATCTCCCTTTCTCTTCATCATAGTAGTTGAAGGTCTTGGTTGACTTATTAAGGTAGCGGTGGGATCTCATAATCTCCACAGCATAAAAATCTCCCAAGAGTCCCCCCCAAATCACCCACCAAAAAATTGTAGATGACAACATGTTATATGGGAAACTGACCTTGAAAGAGGCTCGACAATTTGGGTCCATCCTGGAGCTGTTCCAGAAAGCATCAGGCACACATATTAATGACAAAAAATTAAACATTTTCTTCTTTAATACACATCCTAGGGTGAAAATCCAATTGTCTGGGACACTAGGATTCATAATTGGAGGACTCCACAGTACATACCTTGGAGCACCTTTGGTATCTAACTCCCGAAACACTACTCACTTGAAAGAAATGATAAACTGCATCAATAGGAGGCTTTCCAGCTAGATTTTCTAGGTCCTGAATTCAACGACCGACTAGTTATTTTGAAGGCAGTTCTGTAAGCCGTCTCAATTTACTATCTCTCGGCCCTTCCAGCTGCTCAAAGAATTTACAAGGAATTTACGACCAAATTTAAAAAAATTCTTTGGTTTGGGTTGCAGATAGGTTGTAAATGGGCCTTTGTGGCCTAGGATAAATTATGCAAACTAGAGATCCATGGTGGTTTGGGGCTAAAATATCCTAAACTATTGTTGCATGCCCATAGTGCTAAGCTATGATGGTGATGGCTGCATGGAGGGTAGTAGATATGGAAGAATCTTTGGACATTCAAATATAGTAATCCTAGCTGGAAGGACCCTATGAAGGACCATCACAACCTACCAAATGGTTCCTCCATTTGGAATCGAGTAAAGGAACACCGAGACTTAATATGAGACCATGGGTTTTGGGAAATCAGGAATGGATGTAAGGCTAGATTTTGGGAGGAAGCCTAGATGAAACACCCCAGACTAACCCATGACGAAACCTTTAGAGATATTCAAGCCTTTACCACTCAATTGGGAGCTAAGAGAGTCAAGGACTTCTGGCATGACACTAATTTGGGGTCGAAATGGTGAGAGTGGAAAACAACACCATATTTGCCAGCCCATGATCCACCTCTAGATTAGGAAGCCCTGCCTATGATATGTCGTCAATGTCCCATTCTTAACAATGAGGAACCTGACAAGCTATGGTGGGGGCACCTATTTAAGGGTATGTTCTCTCTCAAAGAACCTGGTTTGATTTTATCTTCTGCAAAATATATGGATTCAAACCCCTTGTGGAAATGAATTTGGTACTCCAAATTATGGCCAAAAGTTTTGTTTTTTATGGCTAATTGGGTAGGGAAAACTCCTCACTTGGGATAAAATCAAGAAAAATTGTTTTTGTGGCTCATTCTAGTGCCCTCTCTACTGCAGTAAGGAAGAAACAACTGATCACCTCCTAATCTCCTACCCCAAGGCAATGGAGATTTTGGGTAGTCTTGCCTCCTTATTTGGGGTGCTTGATCAATCAGCTAATAGCTTGAAAGAATCTCTAGAGACATGGAGATGGGAACTCTTTAAAAATCCCATTGTCAATAGTGCATGGGGTCTCTCATAAGGATTTTTCCTTTAGAACCTATGGAAAGCAAGAAACATGCTAATATTCCACTCAGAAACCATCCAAACTGAGAAGGTGTGGAAGACTGTACTATAAAATATCAAAGAGACTCATTCAATTTTTCGCTGGTCAGAGGAAGACTGAAAAGAGGAAGGTAAGGAACGTAACACTCTGGTAGTCCTTACTCTTAACCAGAATTATTTTGAGCTTGAGCCCGCTAACAAGGTTCTTCAAACTCAACTTTGATGGTGCCTCAAAAGGAAACCCAGGACCGATAGGTCTCAGAGGGATAATTTTGAATGACACTGAGCATACAGTGAAGTTTTTTGTAGCCTCATGTGGCAAATGCATAAACAATGTGGCTGAATTTCTAGCATTGGAAAAAGGGCTACAAATTGCTACGGATTTGAGGGTGACAAAGCTATAGGTCACAAGAAAATAATCAGATTTGTATTTCCATGCTGCAAAAGCTCATAAACAAATCCCCCCTAGATAAAGTTATAAAGAGATGGAGGCTGGAACTGATAGGTGAGCATATACATTCTAAACTCTCTTCCTTTTCATATGTAATCATAGAGCATGTGGATAGTGAAGGTAACAAGGCCATGGAAAAACTTTCCAATTGGGGAAGTTAACACCAAAGTCAGGAACTGCTCTAGGACTAGCCCCCTCATTCACAAAATGTCTACCTGATGGAACCTTGAAGAATCATGAGAATGGAAGAGGCTTCCCCAATGGGGGTGATGAAATGGACACATGAGGCAACGTGTGGGAAATGAAAGTCACCACTTCACTACAGGTTTAAGGATTAGCCTCCCTGTCCTCTCACATTAAGCTGCGTACGGGAGGACTTAAGGTGATCTGTGGGAAATCTAAATCAACCTGGAATCAAGCAAGAGGCGACGTTTGACAACAGTGTATGGAAGGTGGTGGATGTATTTGGGCTTGGTCTTGGATCATTGTCTGTTATGGGTATTCTATTAGAAGGATTAAGAAACGTCAAAGGTTTATTATGTGGGAAAGGTCGCGAGCCTGCTGCTGGCACTCCCTCCCTATTTTTTAGGTCTGTGTAGTGGCATATTTCTTCTTTGGTGTGTGGCATTTAGTGCCTTCGTGTGAGCAGAGTGTTGCCAATAGAGTTTGAGATTATACAGTGGTTTTGGTGCATGTGGGAGGAATCTTATTTGTGCTTGCATGCCAATTGTCCCCCCCCGTGTGCATCTACTCTCTAGGATTTTCTGAGGGGTTGTGGTGGCAAGGCTTCTCGGTAGGCTAGCTTGTTGTTTTCCAGCATCAACATGAGGGTGGTGGAGAGCGTGCTCATCTCCATTATGTTGGTCGATTTTGGGGAGGTTGGTTGTGTGGAGCCTTGTCGGCAAGGGAAGGGCGAACTTGGGGGTTTGCATTTTAGTTTGTATCCATGTCAGTTGCTTTACTAGGCCTCCTTAGACATGATTTGGTTCTATTAGAATTCATCTAGTTCCTCGTCTTGGACGGTCCTCCTCCCCAACGAAGCCCAACTTGGCTAGACAAGGGGATTGGGGGCTTTAATATAGATTAAGGTTATGGAAGGGTAGAAAATCATGGCTTCCCAACATGGCAAGATAGCTGGTTTCTTGAGGCGGGCGATGTCTAGAGTCTGCCGCAGTCGGGGTCGAGGTGGCCCGGTGGCCGAGAATGGGGGTCACACTCTGTAGCCTCAACAATGGGGTGGGCTGAAGAGATGTGGCGACACAGGTCAACGAGGGAACACAAGGCATGTGGTGCAAGGTTTGAGGGAAGTTCATCAATGTTGTTTGGATGATTGCAAGGATCTGATTTAATCAATGTTGTAGTAGCTGGAAATAGCAAACCAGATCCACTAGGAAGAACACACAGAACTCATAGCTATTTTGAACAAAATTCACTACTTTTAGTTCCATGTCTGAGAATGAGTTGTGGCGGTCTGGCGTAGACAAAATTTTCTAACGGAGAAGGTGGAGAAGCTAGAGTTCTGGATGAATAACTTCAAATAACATGTCCAATGCTCTTTCCACCCTTTGCCTCCTCCTCGAACAACCCAACTTCAATTACGTTAGATGATTAGCATGGTTACATGTGTTCTCATCCTTTTACATGTTTTCTGGTGCTTTTGTCCTTCTAGGTTGTGGACGATGTCCTTAGTTTTCTTTTTGTTTCTCTGTCATATGTTGCTTGTGGTAGTCAAGAAACTTGGTTGGGGTGAGACTAGTTGCATTTTTCTACCGATGTACTTATTTTCTAATGAATGAATAGACTGTTGATCTACAAAAATAATTATTTTTCAAAAACGTTTTTAGTTCAAAAGATGAATCATTTGTTTTCTTTTCCATATTAATTCAATTTTATATATGAATTATTGGCTTAATATGATAAAGTTAGACGAGGTTTTCTCCCCATCCAAGCTTAATTATGGTGTGCCTTTGTCAATTAGGAATGTATAACTCAATATTTACTTTTCATAATTGTGCAACTAGTTATATATAATGGGGTAACCCTTCCTTTCATAAGGGAAAAGTTTAAGGATGCAAATTTATCTAAATGTTTAGAAACCTTGGCAAATCTTACTAGTCGCTACTATGCAAACTATAAAATATTAGCAATATTTTTGTAAAAATGTTATAATTTATAATGAATTTATATAGTCTTTATAAAATTTTAGCAATTTTAAATATAAAATAAATTTAGCTCAGCCATTTTTAGGAAAATGGAAATTGACAATATTTTTTTTAAAACAAGGAAAATTGGCACCCTAGTAATATTAGCCCCTAAAATTTTCCTTCCATTTAATGTTCTAAGGGTCCCTTTACGATATTTTATTTTTTTACATTTGTAGAAAAAAAATCCCAAATATTATGTCCAACATTATCCCATTAAGCAGAGAGGGTGTTTATGTGCCGACATATCATCCTGATTTTTTCAAACGTTTCTCTTCCAATTTGCTCATTTGTGGAATAATGCCTTCAATGATAGTCTTAGTCACTAGTGATGCCAAATAAAATGATACTTTGTGTTGATGTGTTTGGTTTGATCATGGAATATGTCATTCTCAACCAAATTGATTGCAAAAGTATCTTCCACTAGAAGATAAGTAGAATACATTTGTTTCACTTATAAATCTTCAAACTTTTTCTTGAGCCACACAATCTCCTTTATTACTTCTATAAATGCCACATATTCTACCTATATCGTGATTTTTTTTGAAACTAATCATTTGTGTTTCCCAGAGACAATTGTCAATCCAGGATTCATGAGATAGCTTGAAGTTGACACTCCATTTTCTTCATAGGACGGCCAACTTATCTTCTTGCTAAATAATTAGCCCAGAAGATTAAGCCCCTTTTTGACCATACAAAATCCTTCGTCATGGAATTTGCGTTGTTTGTCAATAAGTTAAAGAGTTTCAAGATTGTGAGCTTTGATGTGGTCTCCCTCTACACTAATATCCCTATCAACGAGGCCATTGAAGTCACCAAGCACATTACAGATCCTGATACGGCTAATTTAGTTGGTATTTGTCTTACTTCTTCTTTCTTTTCATTCGATGGGGAATTCTATGAGAAAACTTGTGGTGTCGCTGTGGGTTCCCCCTATCACTTTTGGTAGCTAATCTATTCATGGAGGATTTTGAATCAAAGGTCTTAGCTTCTTCTCATCTTTTGCCTAAGATGTGGAAGAGGTTTGTCGATGACACTTGTGTCATCTAGTCACATGGTAAGGAAGAGTTGGAACTATTTTTCCTCCATATTAACAATCAATCTAGTTCCATAAAGTTCACCATGGAATTTGAAATTAATGGTAGTCTGACATTCCTTAACGTCCTCCTCTCAAGGAATGATGATGGCTCTTTTTATGATCAGGTATTTCATAAGAAAACTCATATAGAACAATAAATTCATGCCAATTCTCATCATTTCCTAGCTCAAAATCTTGGTGTTCTCAACACCTTAGCGACTAGAGCTTTAAGAGTTTCTAATGACAACCTTCTCAATGAAGAGAAAGCACATCTCCTAAGTGTTTTCTTTAATAATGGGTATAGTAGAAACTAATGTAATAAGGCTTTCCTCATAGCAAGAAAAGGTTGTAGTGCTAAGAAAGATACCAAGGATCGATTTTCTAGTGTTCATCTTCTTTTTATCCAAGGGACCATTGACAAGATTGTGAGGATCATAAGGAAGTATAAGGCGGCTTTAACCTTTAGGCCTTTAAATACCATTCAGAGCTCCCTTAGATATGTAAAAGACCCAGTGGACCCCAATAATATGAAGGGTGTTCACGTTATCCCATGCTATTGTGGGACTCCCTACATTGGTGAGACTGGTATCTCGATTAATTAAAGCATTCGTGAGCATGCCACTGACATCAAGAATTGCAAAACCCACTCCTCTACTTTGGCAGAGCATGCAGATAAATCTAAGCATCACATCTATATTGAGGAGGCCCAAGTCAGTGCTAGGGTTAGTCATTTCCATCATTGTAAATTCAGGGAAGCCCTTGAAATAAAAAAAAGACAGAATAGAATAGAGATGATGGTTGGATTATTAGTAGAATGTCCTGTCCTCCTAGTTTTTTAGGTTTCTTTTCGAGATTTATTTTGTTTGTTTATTTATCTATGTGTGTATTGGTGTCCTTTTTATAGTATTTTTTGTTGGTTTATTATTCATTAGAGTTTATATTCTTGATCCTTCGTGTTTTCTTAAGTATTTTATCATCCTTTTTGTTCTTAACTCCTTTTAGTATTTTTGGTATTTGTTTAATGGGCCTCAGCCTCATATTTTATTGTTGATCCTATTTTATTTTTTATTTATTGATCACTTTTCTTTGAAGATATATATATTTCTTTTGACTTGTGTATATTTTTGTTTTATTTTATTTATTTTCCATTATTTATTTTTATTTATTAAATGACCTTGTATAGATTAGGGGTTTGACTCCTTTTTATAATTATAATTATTTTATTTTTCTAGATTATTTCCGAGTAATAGAAATTTTTAATAATATTTGATTTTAATAAATTAATTTAAATAATTTTTTCAAAAATAGTCGTTTAATATAGCCGTTACTTATTAATATTTGTTTTTAATAAATTAATATCATAATTTAAATAATATTTTTCAAACAATAGCCATTTAATATAGCTATTACTTAACAATATTTGTTTTTAATATATTAATAAATCAATATCATAATTTAAATATTTTGTTAAAATATAGTCGTTACTTGAAATTATCGTCTCTACATTGCTCTCTATTTATGCCTTTTCCATGGTTTGCCTCTTCATCTTGTCCTGATCATGACCCACACTTGTTGGTTCGAAATGCGTTGGCCAAAAATATATCTTATGTGATTTTTAGCAAAATACTTTTCTTAAAAGTCATACACCTATGAATATTCGATTCCGAGGCTTTGAGTTCCTTTTAAGTACTTCATAACTCTTTTTGAGGGAGACCAATGTCCTTCATAAGGATTTTTCATAAATCTAGAAATAATTCCAACAGCAAATGAAATATATGGTTTTTCAGTAATGAAGTAGATAAGACTCCCAACAAGCTATCTATAGTTGGTTGCATCCTCAATTTAATTTATTTCTTTTGATGTGATCTCTAAGTTTTGTTCCATCAAAGTAGATAGACGGTTGCCTTCAATCATGTCAAACCTATTTTGTAATTCTCCAATGTAATTTTTTGGCGAGACAAATATATATTTTGGATGTTGAGTCACTTCAATGCCTAAGTAGTAGTGAAGATGCCCCAAATCTAAAATCTAAAAACCCTTCTTCAACTCTTTCTTTATGGATGCAATATAGTTTTCATTGTTCCCTCTTATGAATAGATCACCAAAATATAACATAAGACATACAATAGTTTTTCCATATTTCTACAAATGGAGTTGCATCATTAAGCTTAAAGTGTTTGAAACTCAAATTCAGAAAATTCTCAATTAACATTTCATAGCAATCTCAGATTGCTTGTTTTAGGCCATAGGAGGATTTTATGAGTTTATATACTTTATTTTCTTATCCCTTCATAAGAAAATATTTCAATTGAAAATTTAGGACGTTTTCTTTAAACTCTCCATTCAAGAAAGAAGTATTCACATCCATTTAATGAGATTTCAATCCATTATGAGATTCCAAAATAAAAGAGAGTCTCAATGCTACCCCATTTCACTGTAGGGGCCAAAATCTCTTTATAATCAACACTTTTTTTGTGCAAATCCTTTTACCACAAGTCTTTCTCTGTTGTTGTTAAGTGAATCATTTTATTTATACTTGTTCTTGTATACCCACTTGCATATGATTGGTTTGATTTTGAATGAAGGGTCCTCCAACTTTGATCTTCCATTATTCATTAGAGCATCTAACACCTTTTATGGTACTTTTGTCTATTCATCATGTGAAGTAGCTACTTTAAAATAAGTAGGTTCAAATTAGTGGTTAAAATTAATTCAGAATCATATGAAACATAAATAGCACTACTATAAAGTAAATCAAAATTATCTATGTCACATCCATCTTGTCTAGTGGAACCTTTATCTTCTACATTTCAAACTTCATCAAGATGGAAAATTTCAATTATTTTGATCATTCATTTTGGGGGACCATTGTGAGATGGTATAGGTTGCTCCACTAATTGATATGGGGCTACATCAAGGTTCAACCTCTCAATCCTCTCAATAACATGACTTAAAGGGTCTTCCTTATTTAATGAAGTGGCTAGAACTTCACGAGGGGAAGATGGTGGTTCAAAGTAAGATTTCAGAGATTAATATAAGATACAAATCCCTCTTTCAATATGTGGAATGTCATTATCAAACTCATGATATTCCTTTTCATGATTGAATACATCCAAACAATCAAACTACTAGTAAGTGGTGTTGCAAGGTTTTGAATATTCAAGAAAATTTACATATATGGAAAGAATAAACATCGTGTCTACATCATCATAAAGATGATATGCCTTGGTAGTATATGTATAACTAAATAAAATTCGCTCCTAATTCCTTGCATCAAGCTTGATTCTTTGTTTTTTGGGACTAAAGGAATAGAGAGTGGAACCAAAGACCTTGAGATGCCTTACCAAATAAATGTAGTCATACCACATATCATAAAGAGATGGAGAACTATTTTTCAGATATACTACACATAGAATTGCATCATGTCGAAACATCATGGACCAAATCGTATTCAAGATATCCCTATTCATTCCTTCAGCTACACCATTTTGTAGAGGGTTATATGGAACTATTATTTGATATTGGATCCCATGTTGGAAAATATAGTTTTCATATTAACTAGAAGTATATTCTCTTTCATTATTAATACAATGAGATCCAATATGTGACTCGTGCTTCATTCTGAATCTATAAATGAAATTTTTTTAATGTTTGAAAAGCTTGAGATTTACTTTTCAACAAGCATACCAAACACATTTTGGTTTTATCATCAATAAAATTCATCATATATTCATTTCCATTAGAAGAAGTTCGACACAAATCAAAATGTATGAATCCATGTTTCCTTCATTTTCTAAAAGTGGAATCATGAAAGGGTTGTTTTTTATTCTTTCCGAGGATATAACAATACTTTAGGTTTAGAGGTATATTAGTTATCCAAATTGGATCATTATATTTTTTTCATCAATATCGATGCATTTGGAGTGGAAAACGTGGAGGAATCAGCTCACAGGACCATTTTTATCGGTGGGAACTAGTTTGGTGAAATAAGGTCTGAAACCTTCCGAGAGAATTTTGAGGCATCAACTGGCATTTATTGGGGGTAAAATTTTCTACTCAGAGACTGCACCTTTTCATGCTATTCTACACACATATATATCTCCAACGACACAAGAATTGCATGAATCAAAGTTGCTATTCAAAAGTTATGCCACTCAGAAGTTGACCTTCCTGTTTTCAAACCTATAGTTTGAGAGGATGCTGCGCCCGCCTCCATTATTAATGGAAAATGGGCTAGACACATGTTTGTGATGTAAAATACTCTAGAAGATTCTATTTTTTAACTCTATCTAAGAGTTTATGTAGTCAAGGTTAGACACTAGTAGGCTATCAGGTTATGTTATAACTAGGCCACTAGGAGGAAGAGGCATTCCATTTTTTCGAGAGAATTTTGTTCCATAGTTGAGCAAATATAGGCAGGAGAGATAGGAGGTAGAGCACATATATATGATGTGTGCACTATAGTAGCTGACAGACCATAGACATTACCTCTTTGTATCTGCAGCCA
Organism: Pinus tabuliformis; assembly: GCA_031772625.1. Taxonomy (NCBI): domain Eukaryota; kingdom Viridiplantae; phylum Streptophyta; class Pinopsida; order Pinales; family Pinaceae; genus Pinus; species Pinus tabuliformis. The sequence continues at coordinate 1,465,017,026 of CM062818.1, forward strand.
TATTTCGAGACAGAGAAACAGAGCGAAGTAGGCTCGCCTTACAGCGGGGTTTTCTCTCGCGAGGGTTTCCCAGACAAAATACGTTGTGTATTTTGTGTGTGTGGGATTATTTTTCTATTATCTACTTTTCTTCTAGATTTAATTTTACAGATCTAGAAATTAAATAAAATTGTAATAGTGTAGAATCTCATATTTTTAATATAATATTATCAAATATGTTGTGAAAAATGTCCAATGGAATATCCACAATGGTTTACAGATCATTTGGTATCAGAGAAAGTTTCTTTGGGTGTTTTGTGGAGATAACAAGGATCTAAATCAACGAGGCAGAAAATAATAAAACCCTAATCACAGGCAACGAATCTGTAAATGAACCCTGTGATCCTGCAGAGGTGAGGTTTTCGTGGCTCGAAGAACAAGTCGCAGATATAAACCTCTATGTAAGCCTCCTCATGACGGCCCTAAGAAATAATATGGGGAGATTTGGAGAAGAAGGGGGTTCGAATGCAGAGGACAAGTTCGAAGGGGGATCGAGAGATCAGGAAGACACAGATCACTAGCTGATACAATACTTGCAAGTCCGGAGTAAGCTACAAAAAATAGGCATTACAAGTGGATGGGGTTTTTAGAACAGTTTCATTTGGTGATGAAGTATAAGAAGGGTAGAAAAAACAAGTTGTCTAATATCCTTTCAAGGCCACCCACATCAAATATTACACCTTTGGGGACTCTTATGCACATGAAGCCATTCACTCATGATGCATACAAAGAGGCATATTCAAAATATGAGGACTTCAAGGAGGTGTATCAGCAGTTGTAGAGTTAGAGTCATGTGTACGAAGAGGACAACACCGTTGACTACCATATCTAGGATGGGTTACTCTACATAAGGGATAACCTATGTGTTCATAAAGGTGATGGTTTGAAACTGGTTTGAGAGGCTCAAACCTCCAAGGGTCAAGGGCACTTTAGTGTAGGGAAGACCATGGCTAACTTGTAGAGGTATGTGTATTGGCCCAGGATGTAAGAGCATGTAGCTAGGTTCATAAGAGGATGCATCCTTTGTTGTACCAACAAGCCTAGCAATAGGAAACATGGTCTATATCATCCCTTACTTATACCTAATCGTCCTTCAGAAACATTTCCATGGACTTTATGGGAGGTTTACCGACAACCAAGAAGAGACATAACTACCTATTCATGGTAGTTGACAGGTTCAATAAGATGTGTGTTCTAATGCCTTGTAAAAAGACCATCAACAAACAATAAGTAGCAAAATTTTTCATTGGACAAGTCTAGGTACACTTTTGGATACCAAGGAGCATCCTTTCAGACAAGAATATAAGATTTCTCAGTGCATTCTGGACTACATTATGGGAGAATATGGACATGAAGTTGAAGAAATCTACACCATTCCATCCACAGACAGATGGGTAGACATAAGTAGTCAAAAATACTTTGTTGTAGCTTCTGAGGGGTTACAACTAGAAGCATCTGAAGATATGGGATGAAAATATGGTAAATATACAACATTCTTATAACATAGCAGTTGACACTTTTATAGGAAATTACCCATTTGAAACTTCTTTCAGATATTTTCCACCTTCACCTTTGAATATTACATATAGGAAGCAAGGAGGAGTGAAGGAAGACCTTACAGAAGATGCTTTGAGGGCTGAAAAATTTATAGAGAAGACCAGGCAAAGGAAACACTGCAATAGTTGTAGCTTAAGTATAAGGCCAGGCATGATCCGCACATAATATAGAAATCATTCAAGGTGGGAGATAGAGTATGGTTGCAGTTGAACAAGGAGAGGTTGTAAGGGCTTGGTAAGAAAATCAAGGCTCTAAGGTATGGTCCCTTGGAGATACTGGAAAACAGGGTGATAATTCCTATTGACTCATTTTACCACCATATATGCACATTTACTCAGTTGTAAATGTGGATAATTTGAAACTCAATGAGCCTTCCATGCTAGATCAGGAAGAGGAACATGTCCTACCTTCTATGGAGGATTTGGAACTAGATGATCAGGCAGAGTTGAAAAAAGATATTATTTTACAGAAGAGGTCCATAACTACAATACAAGGGCAACAAGACCTTTGGCATATTGGATAGAAGGGACAACTTCCAGGCAAAGCTAAATGGTACACTAGAGAGAAGGTAGAGGAAAAAATTCCTCACCTCATTTAGTAAAATATTTTGGGGACCAAAATAATCCCAAAGTGGGGAGGTGTGATCCAAATTGGATCATTATAGTTTTTTTCATCCACCTGGATGCATTTGGTGTGGAAAAAGTGGAGGAATCAGCTCACGAGACCATTTTTAGCGGTAGGACCCAGTTTGGCGAAATATGGTCTGAAATCTTGTGGGAGCATTTTGAGGCATCAAAAAAAGATTTTTGGGTGTAAAAATTTGCCTGTAAAGAACAAAATTTTTCAATGATATTCTACACAGAGAGATCTTTCCAACAATGCAAGAATCGTGTCAACCGGAGTCCGTACGCAAAAGTTGTGCCACTCAGAAGTTGACCATCCTATTTTCACACCTATAGTTCGGGAGGATGGCACGTCAGTCCCCATTATTCATTGGAAATTGCCTATCCACATGTTTTTTTTATGTAAAATACTCTAGAAGAGTCACTTTTCTAACTCTAGTTAATAGTTGACATAATCAAACTTAACCACTAGTAGACTATTAGGTTGTGTTATAACTGGGCCACTAGGAGGAAGAGGCATTCCATTCTTTTGAGAGAATTTTGTTCCATAGTTGAGAAAAGATAGCCAAGGGAGATAGGAGGTAGAGAACACAGAGAGGATATGTGCACTGTAGCAGCCCATGGGCCATAAACATTACATCTTTGTATCTACAACCATATTTCCAGACAGAGAAAGAGAGCGAAGCAACGTCACCTTCCAGCTGGGTTTTCTCCTGAAATGGTTTCCTAGAGAACATATCTTGTGTATTATGTGTGTATGGGATGATTTGTTCGTTCTCTACTTTTCTACTTGATTTACTTTTACATCCATGCACTAATTACAATTAATTTTACAGATCTAGAAGTTAAATAAAATTGTAATAGTGTAGAATCTCATATTTTTAATATAATATTATCAGATCTGCTGTGACAAACTATCCAGTGGAATATCCACAACGGTTTATGGATCAATTAGAAAACCATAAAAACCATTATTGTTAAATAAATTAAGGTTTTCATAATTAATATGTTCAGATCTAGCATGCCACAAAAGGCTCGATGCTAATGTACCTTTATCATGATGAGAGATGTATGCAAAATTTTGTGTATGAGTAGATGTTTGTTTCAACTTCATCAATTTTTTATCCTCCACTCTAGTCATGACAACCATATTTTTATACGACTTCCTTATTTTTACTTTATCATCAAATATATGAATAAATTGGCCTTGGTAAATAATTTTCACAAGGGGAAGTAGATTTCTTTGCATCTATAGAAGGTAGAATATATCATATATAAGAAAATTAGGAAATTGAGGAATTAAAATTTGATGATTTTAAAGTACCAAGGGTTTTAGACATCGTTTTTCTACAAAATCCATTGTTTGATATACATTTTCACTATAGTATTAAAAAATGTTCTAAAAAAGTTATGTAGCATGTTTCATTGTTTCAAGAAGTCATGCATTTGTCCAAGAAGGAAAGGAATTGTGAAACACATTTTTAGTTATTCCAATATTGCCATGAGAAATGATATAATGAGATTTAGGTTCTTTAATTTTTCCCTATCTAGTGTTTTACCTTTGTCTTCTTTCTGAGTTTGTTTGTCTTTGATATTCTCCCAAGATATTGTGAATGTTGATGTATCATGTCCTTTTCTACAATAACAAATGGAATGAAGACATTACTATTCTTCTTGACGGAAACTAAAAACCCCTGCCTCTAAAATGATCTCTTCCACATCCTCTTATGTTGTCACTTCCTTTAAGAGAATCATGTGAGTATTTCTTCCCTTTTTTAGCAAGGCACACTACTCCTTCATGAGTATGAGTTAGTGTGTTCCTATTCCTAGAAGATTTATCTAGTTCTAAATTTTTCTCCACTTGAGAGTCAAAAGTAATGGACTTGAGTTTCTCATTAACTTTGAGAGATTCAAGATGGTAAGAGTATTTAGGGTAGAGAACCTTCATGAAGGGTATGAAATGAATGACTATCTTCACTATATCATGCATGGTGGCTCTAATTTTATAGTTGAGCTTTAGCTAAGGGATCATCATTTTTCAAGAGTTTTTCAACCAACTCCAATTACAAGTGCGAGTCATAGAGATATTTTAATTTGTTTAACGTAGCATAAGATTTTGTAATATCTTTCCTTTTCACTATTTGTTATCTTGTTCTGCTCATTATGTGATGTGGACTTGTTAAGTAGGTAATCCTCTATGCATTTACACAATTGATTAAAAATAGGGTGTTCCTCATCTCTCTAGACTAGAGTAGTTCTCCTTGCTAATGAAAATAAAGTGAACAATAGAGGTAAGAGAATACATTATCAACAAAGTTCTGAGCCGAGACCTGTGTAATCAAAATGTATGTAACAATAAAAATCATGGAAATATCTATATCTATATATATATATATATATATATATATATATATATATATATATATATATATATATATAGATATATATATATATATATATATATATAGATATATATATATATATATATATATATATATATATATATATATATAGATATATATATATATATATATATATATATATATATATATATATATATATATATATATAAACAATGAACTCTACTTCAATTTCAAACATAAAAATGATTTTAAATCTTTGTAAAATATTTTAAGTTTTAGATTATGTCAACATTAGAGTGAGTTTAAATCCTAGTGAAATTTTTAAAATTATTTCAAACTGCTATTATCTTTGCAAACAAAATATAATGAATTACGAATGTTTAAAAGCACGATCCCTTTCTTTCTACTTTAAAGTAACAATCAACTCTTTTTGTTCTCCCAAAAGAATATTTCAAACTACCACTATTAGTGTAGTAGGTGTTGAAGCATGGCTACAACATTTCATTTGATACAAATGCTAAAACTCATACAATGAAAGCGGTTTTAGGTTATACCAAAACATAAAATGATGGACATGAGATACATGTGAAGAAATAACAACTTCTTGAAGCCATGGAAACTTCATATAGTATATTTCCAAAGTCCCATGTACTTTTCCTCATGAAGGAAATTTTGGGAATCACAATTTTCGTTAAACCAAAAGCTGCAGGTGTTATTCAACGATCGCATTGCCAGAGATAAGGATCCACCAGAGGCAGTTAGTCCATGTCTTGAAACACATGGCGAGTGTTGGTTTATCTAATGTCCAACAATATCCCCCCAAATGCGAGCCGGGTGTGTATCAAACTCGTGACCTACGCTCTGATACCACTTGTTGGGAATCATGATTTCTATTAAACCAAAACCCGCAGGTGTTATTCAACAATCACATCCCCAGAGATAAGGATCCATGAGAGGCAGTTATTTAATGTCATGAAACACACAAGGAGAGTTGGTTTATCTAATGTCCAATAGGAAAACACCCTCGAACAGAAATGAAAAGCACCATTTCTGGTTCCCTAGGCTAAGATGGGTTTGGTTCCCACTTCACTCCAAAATCACATAGAGAATGCACTATTAACCATAAGGATTAGTGCTACGAAATTCAATGGAACCATAAATGTAAAGGTTGCTAAAGTGGTAAATTAATTGTATACCCCCTTTATAAGCCGATAATATATCTAAATTTTCACCAACGACAACTTGTCACCACCATTTATATTATTTGATACAAACTTGAACCATATATGCACCACATGCCTGTCATGAAACTTTTCTATTTCTTCTCCGATCAGGTTTCATTCCCATTCCTTTGTTTCAATCTTATTTGCTCTAGAATTTCCTTTGATTCATAAATCCACATAGCCTTTCGAGTTGTTTCCATTATTCTTTACATGTGAATCTTGTTCTCCTGCTTTCTAACATAACCTCAGAAAAAGTGGGGTCTTGATCATTTCAATACAAGGTGGACTAGATAAAAAGGGTCAAATCCTTGAAACCCACTATCTTCCCACAACGCAATATGAGCGACTAACTCATTGTGTCACTGCTTATTCCCAATAGTGATGTTGTCAGTAAAACATTGGCAATTTGTCCGAAAGAACCATCTAGTCCTGGTTAATCACTTTTACACCTCCAAATTTATGACATTAGATTCATAATTATTAGTTTCAACTGCATTGATAGTCATGTCAGTGCTATACAGAAAGCATTCTATAGAAACGAGGAAAAATGGAGTTGAAAATGGTATTGATAGATGCACATATTTTCAAGAGGTGCCCAACAATATCAAATGTAATGAATGAGATTTTCTTGTAGAGTAATCACATAATTGATATTTGGTTGATGTTTTTAACAAACTAATATGGTTCATTCTCAGGACAAAGGTGAAAAAATAAATCTTCCCAAATGTTTAAATAGCAGAGATGCATCCTGGTCCAGAGTTAGCCGTTACGAACTAGCTGTTAGGAAATGGTTGTTATGAAATAGTTGTTCAGAATTAGTCATTAGGACTAAGTAGAAAAAAAATATTTATTATTTATTTATTATCAATTTATTATTTATTTTTATTTTCATTTCTATTTTTATTTTTTATTAAAAAAATTAAATATAATAATGTAATATTTATAGAAAAACGAAAAAGTCAATGGAAGAATTAGCTATTGGTTAGTATTAGCCATTAGAATTATAGGATATAGAGGAATATTAATTAATTAATATTATTAATAATATAATAATTAATATTAAAATTAAATTGGTATTTAATAAAAAAATACAAAATTAATTCCAAAATTGTTATTGAAAATTAAACTATCAGAAAATAATTAACTAAGAAAGCTAAAAAGGATTAATATAACTTAGTAAAATGAATACAGAATTAGAGACCTTCCCGGTAATGTTAAGGTTGTTACTAGGCAAGATTGTGCTATTATGTTTAGGAAAGCTAAGTCTCTTAAAAGAAACATTAGCAAAAATGAGTTTCTTGCCCTTAAAGCCTTAAGGGAAAACCATGACATTGGTGTCCTAAAAGCTAATAAAGGTGGGGTTGTTGTTATGCTTGATAAAGATGACTATGTTAACAAAATGATTGACCATCTTCATAATAGTGGTAGTTACATTAAACTTAATAAGAATCCCATTAAAAAAGTTACAAAAAAAATCATGCAATCCATAAAATATAATAATACTCTTAATCCTATTAGCAAGAAGCTTATTGAAAGCAATCCTCTTACTCCCAGAATTTATGACCTTTAGAAGGTCCATAAGAATAGGATCCCATTGATACCTATTGTCAATAGAATAGGCAGGCCCACTTATCTTCTGGTTAAATTCCTGGCTCAAAAGCTCAAAACCTCTTATTGTTCACACATATTCCTTTGTTAAAGACTTTGCTTCCTTTATCAAAGAGGTGAGAGATATAAGGCTTGACCCAAGGGATTTGTTAGTTAGCTTTGATGTTGTCTCCCTTTATACTAAAATCCCTATTCAGAAGGCTAGTTATGTCATCAATCGGATCACCAATAATGACATGGCCAATTAGGTTGGTCTTTGCCTTACCTCCACTTTTTTCAGCTTCCAAGGTGAGCTATTTGAACAAACTTGTGGGGTAGTGATGAGTTCTCCTCTTTCCCCTATAGTCTCCAACTTACTCATGGAAGAGTTTGAGACTAAAAATTTGGCCTCTGCTCCATTCCACCCTAAGTGAGGGAAGTGGTTAGTCAATGAAACTTGTGTTGTTTGGCCTCATGTTCGTGAGAAATTAGATTTGTTTCTCAATCATCTTAACTCCCAATCTCAGTCCATCAAATTCACAATGAAAGTCGAAGAAAATGGGTGCCTTCCTTTCCTTTATATTATCCTCTCTATATTGGATGATGGTTCTATTTCTCACGAGGCTTTTTCGCAAAAAAAATCACGCGGAACAATATCTTCATGCCTCTTCTCATCATTTTCCACCCCAAACATTAGGAGTTCTTAACACTCTTCCTACCTGTGCTCTTAGGATTTCCGATGAGAATCACTTAGAAGAAGATAAATCTCATATTCTGAAATTTTTTAAAAGTAATGGCTATTGCAGACAATAAGGCATTAAATTCTTTCAAAGATCTAGTATAGAATCATGAGTTAAAATTAATCATGATGATCATATTTCTAATGTGCAACTTCCCTTTATGCAGGGGACCGCATATAATATTCCCCATATTCCTAAGAAGAATATAGTTGTTGCTATCTTCGAGCCCCTTAATACCATTAGAGATTCTCTTAGATCTGTTAAAGACCCGATCAACCCTAAAGACATGAAATGTGTCTACTCAATTACTTGTCTGTGTGGGATTCCTTACATTGGTTAAACTGGTCACTCCATTAACCAAAGAATCCAAAAACATACAAAAACATTTGGCACAGTCGTTCCCGTTCCTCAGCTCTAGTTGAACATGCAGTGAAAGCTATGCACCATGTCTGCATTGAGGATTCCTAGGTCATCGCAAGGGTTGATTATTTCCATCATAAGAAGCTAAGAGAATCCATTGATATTGAGAAGCATGCGATCAATCTCAACAGAGATGATTGTTGTATATTAAGCAAGAGTTGGATTCCTGCCCTCTCCACTTGATGGACCTTTTTTTTTCTAATTTTATTTTTATTTTCATTTCAATTTCAATTTATCTTACTTTATTCTATTTTATTTTTATTTTTACTCAGTTATTTTAATCCTTTTTACCTTATTATTCCCTCATAGTTTAATTTTTAATAATAATTTTGGATTTTATTTATTTATTTATTAAATATTAACTTGATTTTAATATTAATGATTATCTTAATAATAATAAATAATTAATATTCCTCTATAATCCTATAATTCTAACTGCTAATTGCTAACCAATAGTGAATTATTCCATTGTCTTTTTCTTTTTTCTATAATCAACTATTACTTTATTCTATTTAATTTTATTAATAAAAATAAATAAATAAAATTTAATAAATAAATAAACAATAAATATTTTTCCGGCTTATTCCTAATAACTAATTCCCAACAACTATTTCATAACAACCATTTCCTAATAGCTAGTTTAGAATGACTAACTCCGGACTAGGATGTATCTCTACTATTTAAACATTTGGGAAGATTGATTTTTTCACCTCTGTCCAGAGGATGAACCACATTAGTTGGCTCCAAACATCGACCAAAACTCAATGATGTGATAATTCCAAAATACATTATCATTAACAATATGGATCATAAAAGTATAAGATATAGCAATATCAAACGTAATCAAAAGGCCATATATATATAGGCGTAGTCTAACTTATAGACGAAAAAACCTTTTTCACCAAAATTCACCAAAATCCAACAATACAATTTCAAGATCTTTTATTGATTAAAATACATTTTTGAATGTATAAATGGATTCAACACCCTAAAAAACTCCCGGGGCACTCGAATTATGTAGATTAAACAATTTAAACTCAAGTTTTTAAAAATCTTTGTAGGATTTTGATTAAAATTAACCAAAAAAAATGTCGTGAAAACGGCCATTTTGTCTAGTTAGACTACACCTATATATATATATATAGATATATATATATATATATATATATATATATATATATATATATTTATTTATTTATTTATTTATTTATTTATTTAAAAATAAAAGTTACTTCATAAATAGAGCTTTATATTAACATTTTGAAAATACATTTAAAATTTGTTGAGAAGGAAATTTGGGAATGTTCTTAGCAACACATTGGGAATTGTTGGAAAAGGGATAAGGTTAGGGTTTTAAGAGATTATGTAGGAAAGGTTACATACATGGAGGATGTTCAGAGGAGGAGGGAGCGGGGCTCCCTCCTATAGAAATGTAGTGACAAGCAAAGGGAAGGGACCCTGTTGAGGCATTAAAGTTCCAAGTAATATTGTAGAAGGTTCAAGACAAAGATTAGGTGGGACTGGCAATCAGGACCTATTTGGCAAGAAATGTGGGGAAGGCAGAGATGTGACAGAGGACCAGTCAAATCTAAGGAAGAGATCAAGTTGGTCAAGCGACAATGGACCATGTAGTCCAAAATCGATAGAGATACGGAAGGTTGTTATCACAAATCGCTAGATGAAAGCGTTCAGAGGTCACATGCATACGTAGACATTAATATTAAAATTTATGGGGTTGTGGTCAATAGAGGAAGCTCTCTGCACATGGATAAAGAAAAATTGGAAGCCTTGAGGTGAAGTGGATCTTCACTTAGGTTTGAAATGATTCTTTACTGTGGTTTTCACAAACCTTGATGACAAAAAAAAAGTGTTTGACGAGGGACCTTACTTATTTGCCTCAAATTGACTGTATATGTGTTTGTGGAAGATGAAATTTGTTCCAAAAAATGAATGCTTCACTAGTGTCCTAGCATGGGCTAGGATTTACTCCCTACCCTTATATTACTGGTTATCATCAACCCTAGAACTCATTGGAAACATGCACAGTAAGTTTATTAAGATATCATATGTGACCTTGCAAGGATGATATACTTCGTATGCAAAGATATATGTAGAAATGGATCTATTCGGAGCCTTACTAGAAGTGATCTTGTTAGAGTTTTGGGATGAAAAATAGTTGCAAACCGATGACTATAAACAAATTCCATTTAGATGTTGATGTTGCCATAAAAAAATGCATTTGACAAGGGATTCTCCCCTCAACTGTGTAAAGGAAAAAAAAAAGGACCAAGAGCTGAAAGATAAGGATGGGTTTCTAAAACCACACTAGAAAGGGCGAACAAATAGGAGACAACAACAAAGAACAATGAAGCGAAGAAATCCATCGAAGAAGAACTTTGGTTTCCTCTAAGAGATGATACCGAAGGAAGAAGGGAAAGAAGGAGAAAAATAGGACATTCAGGAAATGAATAATAAGAAAGTAAGTATGTAGGCTCAGGATGATACCATCAAGGACATAGTGAGTATGAACTCAGGGAAAGACCTCGAGGGAAATTTTGTAATGGAACCAAGTGAGGCCAGCATAGAGGATCCCAATTTCCAGGAACTTGTGGAAAGGGAGCGAATAGATCTGCATAGTTTGGTTGATTAGTGGAGAAATCAAGGATTAGATGCAATCCCTGTGGAACAGGTAGATTGGGTCCAACGTCTTTATCTCATGCAAGAAAACGTGAAACTTCGAGGTATGAAGAGAAGACATGGGGAGATTGGAAATATGGGAATCAAGGTGGTTGAATCTCAGTTTCAACTTAAGCTAAAGAAACCTAGGAGAAATAGAGGAATAAAGTTGAATAGTGTAGCCCTACAGTAACTAGGAGAAATGTTGATCAATTTAGGTACGTTGTGATCTTTTAGCTCACCCCCTAACCCCCCCATTTAAAAAGGAAAATAATTACTTGGAATGTTAGAAGCATGAATAACCTCAGAAAAAAAATATTGTGAAATAAAAAGATAAAGATGGAAAATCAAGATTTGATATTCATTTAATAAACTAAATGCATAGTAGATAATATGAAAGAAATATATAGGAAGAAGGGCATGAAATTTGATTATTTAGATGTAGAATCTTATAATAATGTGAGAGGACTAGTTACTTGGTGGAATCCTCAAGTATTGAACTTGGTAGTGGTTGAATGCATTAGAATATTCCTCTCCCTCGAGCTAAAGTTAATAGGGTCTCCTTGGTTCACTTTGTTCACAAATGTCTGCAGGCCTTAAAGAATTGATGAGAAACTAGGCTTCATCTAGGCCTTGAAATACCAAAGGAAAAGAAACCTAAATTTGCAGTGGATTTTAGGGGGATATTTCAACATGCTAACCTCATTGGCAAAAAATAAAGTTAACAAGAGAAGGCTAGATAGAGACTCTGATGCCTTCAAGAGATTCATAGATGATGAAAAATTGATTGACATAGATACAACTAATGGGGTATTCATCTAGAGCAATAAGAGAGGTGGGGATCATCAAGTAGCCTCCAAACTATAATGTTTCTTAGCCTTAAAAGAAATTCTATTGCAAGGGATGGATATAGAATTAACCATTGTTCCCAATTGAGGTTTAAATCATTGGTCGATGGTACTAGTTGTGGTAATGTTAGGAACCCCTAAAAAATGACCTTTCAGATTTGAATAATTTTGGATAAACCACCCAATCCTTCATGGAGGATGTCAAGAAATGGTGGTAAGAGCCTCTTCAAATTTGAGGTAAAAAGATGTTCAAATTGGAAATAAGACTGAAATACATTAAGAATCAACTTAAGAGCTGGAATAAACTTGAGTTTGGTGATATCTTTCAAGCGAAAAAAGACTTAGAAATCCAGATTGAACACTTGCAAATATCTTTGATCAAATAGGGATATATAGAGGAGAAAAGGAGAGAGGAGTTTGTTCTAATGAGGAATTGGGAATATAGATGCTTGTAGGAAGAAATTTAATGGAAGCAAACATCTAGAATCATGTTGTTATAGGAAGGAGAAAAAAATACAAAGTTCTTCCACAGGTCAGCTATAGTTCACAAAAACTCTAATAGAATCCTCATAATAAAGGATGTAAAGGGGAAATCCTTTGAGGCCCATAAATATATTAAGGGCATATTGGTGCAACACTTTCAAAAAATTTCAAAGAAACCCCAAAGGGATAGATAAGTAGTGATCCAAAAGATTGCAAGGCATATTCCTAAGGTGCGGATAGAGGAGCATAATCATAAATATAAATAAACCCATTTCAATGAAAGAGGTTGCTAAGGCTATTTAGGAGATGCCTAATCGAAAAGCTCCCGACCATGATGGATTCACCATATATTTTTTTAAATCTCATTGGGAGGTGGTTAAACAAGATGTTTTTGAAGTAGTTGAAGACTCTCGAGACTCATTGAGTGTTCTTAGAGCCATAGGACGAGGCAGTTATTTCCTCGAATAAGTTCATAATGATAGCTCTGTTCAATGTAATATATAATATTATTTCTAAATTTGTATCGAAGCACCTTAAAATGATGCTTCCTATGTAGATTTTAGAGGAACAATTTGGCTTTGTGGAAGGAAGGCAAATATTGAATAACATTATCCATGTCCATGAAATTGTCCACTCCCTTTAAATTTTGAAAAAGTCAAGGATGATTATTGAGTTGGATTTATGCAAGGCTTTTGACAAGGTCAGTTGGGAATATATGGAAGCAATCTTACATGATTTTGGTTTTGGGTAGCTTTGGATTAGATGGATTATGTGAAGCCTCGAGTATGGATGTTAATCAAGTGAAATGAATTGTATTATTCTTTAATACTCCCATAGCTATCTAGAAGAATTTAAATAACATATTAGGGTTTCAGGGGATGTGCCTTCCCTCCAGATACTTGGGCATTCCCTTGAAAAATAGAGCTTGGAAGAAATCGAATTGGGAAAGGGTTGTGTCTAATTTGGAATATAGGGTGAAACATTGGAATTATAGAGCTCTAAATTTCACTAAAAGGCTTGTGTTGATGAAGTTTGTGGTACAGACGATGACGAGATACATGTTATTAGTCCTCCCATCCCTGAAAGGAATCCTTCAAAAGATAAGAGAGATCCAAGAAAATTTTATATGGAAAGGAGCTGAAGACAAATGGAAATGGGCATTAGCAGCTTGGGAGAAGGTATGTAAACCAAACATTTTTGGTGGCCTTGGGTTACATGACCCGAAGACAGTTAATCAAGCTTGCGACATGAAGTTATGGTGGAGATGGTTGAAGGAAGCTACATCTCTGTGGGCCATTATATTGAAAGAAAAATATGCCCCTAATTGGAACCCGCAGGACCATATTCGAATGCTAGGAATAATCCAAGGGTCAAAAATCTAGAATTTAGCCTGGGATAATAAGAAAATTATCCAAGAGAAATACCTTTGGAAATACAAAATGGAAGTGCAATGTTGTTCTCAGAAGATTCTTGATAGCAACAAACCAACCTAAGCGATGAAGAGAGACACCCATTTCAATTTAAGTCTTAGAGACAAGGCCGAATATAGGCATACCAATACTGGGAATATGAAACATAGAATATGAAATGGAGAATATGGTGTTTGGATCTTTTTCAAGGTTTCAGCTAGAATGATGCATTGTTTGGGGAATTGATGGAAGAACGAAAAAAAATATGTATCCTTTATGAATAAGAAAAGGACCGATTGAGATGGGGAAAAAGGTAGGGAGGTGAGTTCAACCTAAAAAAGGTTAGGTTCTACCTTGAGAGTAATCATTTAAGAGAACCAGATCTAGTATGGAAAAAGGTTTGGACTTCACAACAATGGCCCATGAAAAACCTTCCTTTGGCTAGTGCTATCCAGGAAGGTTCTAAAAAGGAAAAATTTAGTTAAAAGAGGCTTCATAGGAGACTCTTGGTGCTATATTTATGAAAGAAAGGAGGAAAATTTAAACTGTTTATTAAATTCATTCCAATATGATTTTATTATCTGGGATTGGCTAGCCACCACATTTAGACAAACTAATAGGGTATAGGATAACATTCAAGAAATGATAGGCAAATGGAGAGAGAAATTTACAAAAAATGAGGTGGTTAATCTTACCTAGTGTTTTGCCCCTGACTTCATCCTCTGGGTCATGTGGAAGGAACATAATTTTCGAATCTTCCAGAATAAGAAGTTTCCAAAGGAAAACTTGATAGAATGGGTTCAGAAGTAGTTAAGGGAAACTATGATATGTCAAAGAATTATGCCTTCAAAAGAAAAACCAATGCTGCAAGAGGAAATAATATTAAAATTATTACAACTACATAATTTTGGTGTACAACTGATGCAAAAAAAAGAACCTCAGTTAGATATGAGTGCTAAGTTATGGCTCCCACCTCCCCGGGGTTTCTCAAATTCAACTTTGATGGGGCTTCAAAAGGAAAGACATGGATTTTTGGAGTAGTGCGAGTCATTAGAGACTCCAAAGAGAAAATATGTAGAGTGTATTTTACTAATATTGGATAAGAAAAAAATCATGTTGCAGAATTGCATGTTTGGAACATGGAATGAAAATTTCAGTGTGGGAATGATTGCTAAATGTTATAATTGAGGGGGATCCTATAATCACAATCCAATAAGTGAAAAGGTTATAGTGTGATTCTCATCTCATCAACGTCACAAAACACTGGTTCCTGACTCAGTTGACCTAATGAATCAAACAACACCTAACTATCATAGTTATGAATGAGTTCACGTGCAAAGATATGCAAATGTAGTGGTTGGAAAGCTAGCTAATGTAGGGACTTCTAGCTCGACTGTGAATAAGGAAATGGCATGTCCAGCATTTCAGGAGGCACAATTGAAATAGGATTTTCAAAAATTAGTAGAAAAATACTATAGAATGGAAAACAAAATAAATGTGGGCAAAGAGATGCACGTGAGATAGGATAGGGAGACTCCTGTTGGAACGATTAATTAGTAAGTGCATCATGAAAGGAAGGTTTCTATTAACAAGAGAGAAGGTGGTAGGAATGTGGATGAGATTCATGGGAAAATTAAAGGACAAAGGCGGTGGTGGTGCGAAAACCCAAACATACTCAAATTATGAAAGATGATGTGTAATTCAACAAATGTGGGATGAAATTTAGTATAGTACAATCCACATAATGAAGAAGTACATAGGCATGTGAGAAGAATTAATGATCCTGTCATATTAGCAGGAAACGATGAATGAAGGTAGTGAAAATTGGGGGTTGATCCGAGGTGCGTATCTCTATGCATGCAAAGTAAGTAGGATCAATACTACTCCTAAATACATGATAAAAATTATGGAAAGACACAATAGACAGACTTCTAAATACAACATGGTTTCAAATTTCTAGGTCGATGTTCTTCATACTCTGCCTTATTGGGAAGCCTTGAAGGGTAAAAGAAGTCAAGAGATAACTTTAGTCTACTTTGGGTTGTTGAGGGAAATTTCGGTAATAGTCAGGGAGATCAGGAGAGTTAAGTATTTTGTAGGGATACACAGGGAGGAGTAATAGGGAGAAGGAAGTCATAAGAGGACTCAAATGGAGTTTGTTTCTAGGGAGGCAGTGCAAGTTCTCCATACTACTATTCCAGAGAAAGGGAAGGCCATGATAGAGGCCTGGGAAAGGGAAGTTTGCAAGAAGAGGGCATCCAAGCCTGATATTCAGATAGAGGAGGAAGTCGACTAGATCATTGACATGACAACCATGCAAACCAGAGAGACCCTATATCATTGTACTATGGAAATGACCTGACATTTTAAAACATTGACGGGGAAAGTCCAGGCTGAAAGGGGTGAAGTCAAAGAGAATCTCCAAGAGGAAATGGTGCACTAGTTAGTTTCAATTAATCACCATATTTGAGATATTGAAAAGGTCTTGAAGATGTTAGTTAACATTGAAAAGTTGTAGCAGGCCATAATTGATAACATGCATGCACTAGTACAAAATGACTAATTAGTTACTAAAAAAACAACAAAAATTTGCATATAAATGACCATTTTTTAGTTGGTGACCAATAGTAGCTAATTTACAGTATCTTATAATGTGACCAACTTTTAGTCATTTTTAGCTTAGTCATTAATTGGTTTTCTCAATTTTACCATCTAGTAGTATATTTAGTCACAAATTTGGTCATTAATTTTTCATTGGTTTAGTCATTAATTGTCGCAGTTAATGACCAAATATATAACAAAATATATTACTATATGAATCCTCAAGAAAACCAATTAATGACCAAAGAAGTATGACCAAAACATTAGTCGTGTTATAAGATACTGTAAATTAGCTACTAATAGTGATATATATGCAAATTTTAATCATCATTTAAAACCAGTTAATGACCAAAGAAATATGACTAAATTTTAGTCATGCTATGAGATGTTGTAAATTAGCTACTAATAGTCGTATATATGCAAAATTTAGTCATCATTTAATAATGAAAAATTTATCATTTGCAATAGTCATTTATCTTTTTTTGGTAATTTCATATTCGTTATATAAATGATTGATTTAGTAGTTTCTATTCATTTCATTTAATTTCATTCATAATCATTATAAACAACTAATTTAGTCATATATTCATTTTATTTTTGTTCATCATTAATTAATATAAACTACTAATTTAGTAGTTGTAGAATGATTTTATGTGTTTATTATTAATCACCATAAATTAATTAGTATTATTTTGCGACTAAATTTTAGGAAAATGTCATACAATGTGCATGTTTATCTAATATGATAACATAAAGTTACATATGTTAATTACAATACTAAATAATATTAAGTGCAAATAAAAAAAAATTTAACCATATAAATTTTATTATATAAAAGATCAAGTATTACAATATGAGTTTCCAACTTAATATGGGTTGGACTATAATTTATACATGAAATATTGTTTCATCATTTCAAAACATTATCACTGTGTTGCCAAAGCATTGCAAGTGAATTCGCCAACTCTGAAGGCTTGACCATCAGCCTCTATGGGTGTGTCTTATGCAAGATATTGGCTCTAAGTGTATCACTAGAGAAATTCTCTTCTCTCTCTCATTTTTCTTTTGCTACTCCAGTGCTATTGTTCTCCTCTTTCTTCAATTGTTGCTTCTTACCACCAATATTGAGTTCCTCTCCTGAAAATGAAAGAAGATAAAATGAAGAGTATAAGACATGAAAGACGATGAATACTTGAATATAAAATAAAGTAGACTATAAAATATTTATATGAAATATACTTCAACATTCAATAGTGGCTACTATGTGGCTAGATGACCTGTATAAAGAAAGAAAATAAAATGGCATCATAGAAAATGGAATTGGAGAGGGATTCATCATGCATGCTAAGATTTTTTGTGTGCACACATCATATTGCTCACTTCTAATTGTATCAAAAACAAAGAGTATGCAGAATGACATGTAGTGACATGTGGGTGCCTATGTGACTCAATGATATGCTTGATTTGTTAACCCATTCCAATCCTACCACAATGAAATTAAGAGAGACAAGGACACAAGAAGGACTATCAATAAATGAAATTAGAAATGTTAGAATCCAACTCAATTGTACTTAAATGTAACAATAAATATTTGCAGTTTCCTGGTCACAATGAGCATCAAATCACACAGTAAAAATTTCCTTGCATTATGATAATTTGGTTGCACCTACACTAATCCTCTATAGTAGTCCCTTGACTTGCCTATAGATATAATTTTAGAAACAATCCTACTCCTGCAACTCTTCCTATATGGATCATCTTTGCCCCCCTATTAATAGTAATTTTTCAAAGGCAACAAAATATAACTCTCCAATTACATCATCACCTTTCAAAACAATGCTTGAGTATTTCCAGGTGATTATTGAACCAGACTCTACTCAGTTCCATCAAATACTTGATTTGTCTCCATCCAAAAACCTCTTTTCGTAATAAAATTATAAATCCCACATCTGCATTCCTCATCCCTGACATACTAATTCTTTACAGTGGAATACATTATCATTTCTCCCTCGGTGCAATAGAGAACCACTACTGTGGCATGGAGATGATTGGTTTCATAAAATGGTATAGTTCATCCTTCAATATATGTTACAGAACTCCTCTCACCTCACAGAACTCCTCTCATCTACAAAAACAAGAGTCCTCTCAAAATGTCTGGTCTCCATCTCATTCATCCTGAAATAGGTGGATATTTCCATGGGTGACAAAGTTTGGTTGGAGATTTAATGGAAGAAGCTATCACTAAAAAAAATAAAAATACAATGCAGCATAATAGTTATCAATAGGAGCAACAAACCTACCAATCTACTACCTAAATAGATAAAGATACTCCTGAATTACCTCGTATAATGAACAAAATATAACCTCAACTGCCTGTAGAGTCTACCTATGCATGCTAGCAATGAAAACACTTTAAAAAACAACATCTACAACAACATTGGTTAATCTTTTCTTCTAGTCAAGGGCATTCCCAACTTTTGAAAACTATCAAGCAAGTCAGGATCCACCTCATCCAGGATCCTCTTCTTCTTCTACTCTGTCTGTTTAGGTTCAAAATAATACCAAAGGTCTTCGAAATTGATGGGAGGGTAGAAGTTATCTGACCATTGAGTTCTTCCATTTTGAATCATTGTCTATAAGAATTGAATCTAAATTGAAAAGGTCATTCAGGTTCGTTCTTTTTAGCTAAAATTAAACTAAGATTTGAGGAGTTGTAAGGTTTAATGGATCTAAGTATATTGTACTTAAAATATAGTAACATGGTTTAAAACTATAGGCATTGAGATCAGGATCTAAGGATGAAACAAAAAAGATTTTATGTTCATGATTACAAGAAATTTTAATTTCATGTAACAAAGTTTGAGGAAGGTATAGCATTTGCATCCTACTAGAAAATTTTATTGCATCACTTGAGCCCTTTTAATTTGGGCATGGTAGAGTCCATTACACAAACAATCAATCACTAAAAAAAGGTGAAAAGAAAAATTAAAATTTCATTCATTCTGACCCTAGAAAATTTAGGGAGGAGTTAACTGATCTGTACAATAAGGACATGAAAAATGCTTACTTGTCCATTGACTTTTGATGAATTGTTGGTCATAATCAAGGTCTGTATTATCATAATCATTAAACCCTTGTACAATAAGGACATGCAAAATACTTACTTTTGCATTTTCTATCATAATCATTAAACCTTTTTTACAATAAGGACATGCAAAATGCTTACTTGTGCATTGTCTTTTGATGAATTTTTGGCCGCAATCAAGATCTGCATTATCATAATCATTAAACTCTCAACTCTAGATAAAGTTTATGATTTGATCATATAAACTGTTGAGCTTTGAAATTACACCTCTCCTACACATTTTCCTAGACTTTTTCCCCTCACCAGTAGTCCATAAGCTATCAGAGATCATTGCATATTGATTATAAAAGAGCATTTAAGTGGTTTTCTAGCTATGTTTTTGTGTTTGCTATTTGACTTAGATTTTGCTCATTAGCTGCAGAATGCAGCCACTTTCCACAGTTGATTAAACTTTCCATAGTTGTTTTTGTTAAACTATAGGTTGCAGGTGTTAGCAGACAAAACGGGACACGTGAGCAGATCAAGAATGAGCTGGACATGGATCAGGTCCTATTGATTCAGCTGAATTCATTAAGGAAAGCCATGGTCAACGGTGGTCAAGCGGTGGTCAAATAGAGGAGTCCTACAACAACATGACTCCGTTTTCTAACACGTGAAGGATTCGTGGCCATTCCTAGATCCCTAGGGTCATGTTGATAGCTGTAGACTACCCCACGATGTGAATCCAACAGCTACTTTTGATAGATTGAATAATCTCGGCAACCATTATGCTAAATTCATGGACGTTGTCTTTTACGTGTCCTCTGTTGATGTAGTTTCACAGGAAAATAATTATAAAGATTTTGTTATAAATAACATGTTTCCAAATGCATAGAGTTAGTCTTTGTTGATGTAATTTCGCTATTAAAGTTTATTGTGCCGTGACACTAGTCCCATTGTGGTAACGAGAGGATTATTCCTCTATTTTGAATTATAAAGAAGACTTTGTTTTTATATGACTATGTGAGCACAATTTTGGACTGATAGTCTGTTGACCAAGGCCGTGTAGAGGGCCCCTGCACACTGAGGTTTTGTTTCCTGATTGCTGTACAGTTTTTATGTATTGTTTCCTTATTTCCATTGCACATGTTTCATAGTTATCCACCTGTGTACATATTTTATCTATTATGGTATTAAAATTTCATTCCTGTTTATGATTTTACAAGCTTTGTATATTGCTGTTAACGCTGGTCAGTGTGTGTATGTTTCAGGATAGAGTAGGCCCGGGCATTTTCATATAATTTTCGCAATAACTAGTGACATGGGATTAGCCTCTCTGCTGACTTTGCTTTTCTTAGTTTTTCTTTAATTCCAGTTCTATTTTGTTGATTTCAGTCTTATTCACTTGCTTTGTTATTTATTTTAGATATCAACTTGCTCATATCATTGACGATTATCTCTGAAAGCCATAGCTTAGACTACTTGGCGAGGTATCGGATTATGAATGATGTGATTTGATTTTAGTTTTACTTTTCTGCAATTAGACATCAACATGCTCGTATCATTGATGTTATCTCCAAAAGCCATAGCTTAGACTACATGGCGAGGTGTTAGATTATGAATGATGTGATTTTATTTTAGTTTTACTTTTCTGCAATTAGACATCAACTTGCTCATATCATTGACGTTATCTCCGAAAGCCATAACTTAGACTACATGGCGAGGTATCAGACTATGAATGATGTGATTTGATTTTAGTTTTACATTTCTGCAATTAGACATCAACTTGCTCATATCATTGACGTTATCTCCAAAAGCCATACCTTAGACTACCTGGCGAGGTATTGGACTATGAATGATGTGAATTGATTTTACTTTTACTAGATTGCAATTTTTTTTTTGATTTATCTCAGTGTAGTAGCTTAATTCATTTTTCTGTATTTAGAAGGTAGCAGAGATAATGGTTTCATGATCAGTAGTTCATCATTTTCTTGATTTGAATAGCATCACATTGTTATTCTTGTTCAAGTATTAATTTCATCACTAGTATGTTCTAAGACCCTCTGAAGTGTTAAGTTCTGGAAATCATTATAGATGACATAATTGCCTTAAAATCTATATCCATACTTGCCTTCTAGAGTATTCTTAAAACTCAGGAATATGATTTCCATTCATATTAGGAGATAAACGAAGATAAAAACCCCCAAAACAAAATAAAAATAAAAAACGACAAAAAGGTAAGAAAGAGGTTGTCTTGCACATCTAGTGCGCCACACTTCATCAATTTATGACTCCCGGATTGATAATTAATGTAGCAATTTAGTACACACTAAATTGACTAAACATTTTGGAGCCATTGCCGGGGAAGTGTAACTAGGTAGCTAATCTCTTAAAAAAAAAAAAAGGGAAAAATTGATAACTTCTTGAAGTACGCTCTCCTCTTGCACGTACTGTGATATGGAGGATCAGAAAAGAGAGTTGTTGGTTCAATAATTTCTTGATTATGCTCTCTTCTTGCACCTAGTGTGACCTAGAAGATCAGAAAGAGAATTATTAGCCCGACTTGAAAAAATAAAAAAAATAAAAAAATGACATGCATAGAGCAAGAGATTCTAGGGGAAGGTTTATAGCTAGGGCCAAAAGTTCGATTTTCACAACTCCAGCTACTTCAAGGCATAGAAAAGATACACCTGCATCATCTTCGACTCACACTCCCAGCCTTAGGATTCCTGGACTTGAAGGGGCAGAAGCCGAATTAGGAGACTCTCCCACACTATCCATTAAATCTAACCTAGGAGAAGAACCTTTCTTCACTTCTACAGGGGAACATATTGTAATCGAAGAAGTAGAATCACCTGAAGAAGAGGAGGGAGAAATTCTTCCTCGTTCACCATTAATAGAAGAACCAGAGGACTCTGAGAACTCTGAGGAAAATATCATGACAGAGGAAGTAGGGAATGGATTTGGAGGAGGGGGTAGAGGTAGAGGTAGAGGAGGAGGAAACAATGGAGGAGGTAGAGGTAACAATGGGGGAAATAGGGATGGAGATAACTCATTTGGATTCCCTTTAGCCGATGAGGAAACCCATACAACAATGAAAAACATTTCACCGTCTGTCCTCCCAAACTTTTATGGGTTGCGAAGTGAGGATCCTGAAACATTTCTATTTGAGTTTGAAGTCTTGTGCCGAACCTATGATTATATGAAAGACTATCAAAAACTCAAACTGTTTCCTTCAACATTGAAAGGAGCTGCTTTGAAATGGTTCATGGGATTAGTCACTCAATCTATTAGGACTTGGAATGATATGAAACAAAAATTTTTGGATAGACACCTGGATTATTTCATGCCCACCAATCATAAGGATGAGGTATTCAAGATGATGCAAAAAGAAGATGAAAAATTGGAGGATTTACTTGAAAGATTTCAATACAACTTAAAGAGAGCAAAAATGAGTAATTTAGATGAGGAAACCTTGAAAGCCCTTCTATTGAAAGCCATTAGAGATGAATGGATAGATATTTTAAACATGATGGGGAAGGGAGATATTTCTCAACTTCCACTCCATGACATAGCAGAACTATGTGTCCATCTCTCGAGGGGAAAATCTAAAACTGGAAAAGGGCCTAGAGATCCTTCTCTTATTAGAGCAAACAAATCTGCAACTATATCAGTAAGTAGGGTAGAGATTGGCAATATGCTTGATGAGTTCAAAAATGATATTCTAGGAAGCCTTAGTGAACAACTAGACACCCTTAAAATACAAAACAAACAAAAAGCAGAAGTCGAAGTCTTAGCCATCTTTTTTCCAAAATGTAGAAAGAAACATGCTTTATGGGAATGTCCCTTGGATGCAAAAGTTGTAGAAACATGTGTGATTTGCTCAAAAATCCATGAGACCAAGGATTGTCCTTCAATTCCTGGGCTCAAAGCTATCTTTCAGGAAGATCCAATTCAGTAGAGTCCCTTTGTTTTGTTTCAAGAAGACCATGGCAGGGGCCACAAAATCAAGGATTTAACAATATCCTCCATCTTTTCAGAATCAACAAAATCCACAAATTCCAAATCAAAACCCACAACTTTAATTACCATTTCCGCAACAACAACCTTCTCAACAAAATCCAAATTCTCAACTCTTGCTTCCATTTCAACAAAAGACAAATCAACCACCAGCCCAGCCATTGCCAAATCCCAACAACAAAAATTCTTAGAATGCTTACATGGTAGAAGGACAACAACTTCCTACCTATATGATTTTTCCTCTTAATGATGTACAACTTAGGTCTGGCAGAGTTTTAGAAAAACCTTCTATAGATGTTCAAGAGAAAGATACCTCTAAGAAGGATTCTCTTAAAACAAATAAAGGTTTTGAGGAAGCATCTCTTCAAAACCCAAACATTCAAACAGAAAAAGAAAAAGAAAAAGAGTCAACCCCCACAACTCTTATAGTTGAGCAACTTACATCTTCATCCACGCCTCCTTTCCCTAAAAGATTACAAATTGACAAAGGGGTGGAAAAACAAATCTTGTTGCCTAACTATGATTTTATAGATGAATTAAAGAATGTCTATATCAATATTCCCTTCCTACAAGCCATTAGAGAGATTCATATTCTAGCAAAAACAATAAAGGAGTTGAGTCTCAAAAGACCAGGAAGGAAACCAAGAGATACAAGAAGAATCCACCTGGTAGGAAAGATTGTAGATATCATGATGGGAAAAATTACCATGCAGAAATATGTAGATCCAGGTAGTCTAATTGTCCAGACACATATAAATGGGATAGAAATTCCAAATACTTTGATTTACTTAGGGGCTGCTATCAACATTATGAGTAAACAGACTATGGAACAGCTTAAACTTCCTAATCTTCTTTTTACACCCACATTATTGCAACTTGCAGATAGATCAATAATCAAACCAGATGATGTATTAAAATATATTCCAGTCTCCTTAGATTCTTGGGAATATCCAGTAGATTTCATGATTTTGACTCCCAGGAGTAATTTAGGAGGGCACCCACTTATCTTAGGAAGACCTTGGCTAGCCACAACTGATGCTTTCATTAGTTGTAGATCTGGAGATATGTACATTTTTTATGGTAGTTTGACAAAGAAATTCAATCTGTATCCTCTAGCAAAAGCAATTACAGAAGTAGGAGACAATGAATGGGTCGATGATGAGGACAGTATACAACCTGTCTTTACCATTTATGAAAGTAGTGAAGATAGTCAAATTCTAAACACATTAGAAAATTTTGAAACATCTTCAGAATATGACCACACACAATTTTAGTTAGATTCTGATATTGAGTACTTATCATCAAGACAAATGTCTCTTTACTCTATGGAAGAGTTTGGTAGTTCTACCATTGAGATTTTTCCAAGTAAGATATTGAATATCAATAAAAATATGGAAAAGTCACAATAGGAATAGCTAACCAAAATCTTGCAAAAACATTCTACTATATTTGCATGGGAGTATACTGATATGAAAGGTATTGACCCTAAGACTTGCATCCATCATATCTATATTGAGGAAAATAGTAGACCAATCAGACAACCTCATAGAAGGATGAATCCAAATCTTAGGGAGATAGTGAAAGAAGAGCTCCAAAAACTACTCAAATGTAAACTTCATTTATCCAATTTCAGATAGCCGATGGGTTTCTCCTTTGGTTATAGTACCCAAAAAGAATGGTAAATGGAGGGTATGCATTGATTACAGGGAATTAAACAAAGCAACTTTGAAGGATCACTTTCCTTTGCCCTTTATCAATCAAATATTAGATACATTAGCAGGCAAAAAGTACTTTTCATTTCTAGATGTTTTTAGTGGTTATAATCAAATTCAAGTAGCACCTCAAGATCAGGATAAGACCACATTTACCTGTCCATGGGGAAATTTTGCTTATCGAGTGCTTCCTTTTGGATTATGTAATGCACCCGCAACATTCCAAAGAGTAGTACTGGGAATTTTTTCTGATCTAATCCATGATTGTGTAGAGGTTTATATGGATGATTTTACAGTTTATGGTGATTCGTTTGAAGAGGCATTAGAAAATTTAGAAAAAGTCCTTATAAAATGTAAAGAGACAAACCTTTCATTAAGCCATGAAAAATGATTTATGATGTTTACTGTAGGTATTGTTTTAGGACATCATATTTCAGGGGATGGGATTAAAGTTGATAGATCAAAAGTTGAAGTCATCTCCAAATTGCCTATTCCAAATTGTCAAAAAGATGTTAGACGTTTTCTAGGATTTATTGGATATTATAGAAGATTTATAGAAAACTTCACTAAAATAGCATCTCCACTCTTCAAACTGCTTACAAAAGACTGTGAATTCAAATGGGATCCTGATTGCCAATCAACATTTGAAACTTTGAAAACAAGAATATCTGAAGCGCATATCCTGAAAGGACAAAATTGGAAACTTCCTTTCCATATTTCTACAGATGCTTCAGATACAGCTTTAGGAGCTGTGTTGGGTCAAAAAGATTTAGTTCATTATGCCATTTACTATACCGGTAAAAATTTAACTCCGACTGAGTTGAACTATACTGTGACTGAAAAAAAGTTCTTAGCTATTATTCATGCAATCAATAAGTTCAGACATTATATAACATGCTATGAAATTTTTATTTATACTAATCATTCTGCAATTAGATATCTAATGAACAGACCTATTACTAATGGCAGAGTTACAAGGTGGCTCCTGCTTTTACAGGAATTCAATATTACTATGTTGGATAGACTAGGGAAACAAAATACAATAGCTGATTTCTTGTCTAGGATTCAGAATACTAAAGAAGATTCTCCTATAGAGGACAAGTTTCCTGATGAATATTTATTTGCAGTAACTACTAAGACCCCTTGGTATTCAGATATAGCTAACTATTTGGTTACAGGGAAACTACCTCCACATTTATTTCCTGGTCAAAGAAAAAAGATTATTCAGGAGAGTTCAAAATATTCATGGATTTCTAACGAATTGTTTAAAACAGGGCCAGATCTTGTGATTAGAAGATGTGTTAGGGAAGATGAAATTCCTGATATCCTCAAAGCATGCCATGATGAACCATGCGGCGGACACTTTGCTGACAAAAGGACAGCCTATAAAATCCTCTCTTTAGGAGATTATTGGCCATCCTTCTTCAAAGATGCAAAACAATATGTCAAAAGGTGTGACAACTGCCAAAGAGTAGGGAAACCTACCCTTTCAAATGAAATTCCATTATAGCCACAGGTACTCATCGAACCCTTTGAAAAATGGGCTTTAGATTTCATTGGACCTATTAACCCACCATATAAACAAAGAAAGTATATATTGGTATAAACTGATTATGTCACTAAATGGGTAGAAGCCAAAGCATTATTTTCTGCTACTGAGCATTCAGTTGTTAGTTTCCTTTATGAGGATATTTTTACTTGCTTTGGTGTTCCAAGAGAAATTGTGACAGATCAGGGAAGTGAATTCACATCCAACCTGGTGGAGAAGCTGATGGAAGAATACAAATTCAAGCACAGAAAATCTACTCCTAACCATCCGCAAGAAAATGGTCAAGTGGAGTCTACAAACAAAGTTATTGAAGGCATCATCACCAAGACTGTTATAGACATTTTTGTGCCTCGCTACATGGAGCATGAAATGTCAATAATTACAGGGATCCTCAGTCCCTAAACATGTTGTTCTTACCCCTAAAAGAACAAGGTCATCAAACAACAGCACTTCCAATCAGTTCTCCACCTGAAAACACTTCAAAACAGGCTTATTTTGGATCATGTCAGCTGCTCCACTGAGCATCTGCGCTGGAATGCAACTGCTCCTCCTTGTACCTGCGCTGGAAGTCAAATCTAATGAAGGCTACCTACGCTGGGCGAGATTGGCCAAGTGGCACAGTCATTCTGCAAGGTGTCAACTGCCCAGGAAGCTTCCAAACTGACACTTGGTTCATGAGATTCGCCCTGTGATGAGTAAGAGGTACTTGATCACCATGTGTAAGCAAGGATCTCCAAGTGGACTCAAGAACTGAAGTTTAACTGAAGAGGGAGAGGACACTAGTCAGCTCTATGCCAGCCTCAAGCTGATTCATCCTCTCTTCTTCTCTCCTATATATAGAGCTCTTCTATGAGGTCTAAGGAGGCTAGAATTTTGTGTAAAGCAAGGAGGTGCTGTTGGTTTACAGTTAGAGCTATTGGGTGATTGTTTTACTAGAGGTGAAGAGGAGAGTTCTTGCTGCTGGGGAGGTGCTGCTGGATTGGAGCCATCAATGGTTGTAACCTTCTCAGAACCCTGTTACTTCTATCAATAAAGTTTTGCATGTTCTCCTATATACTTGTATTGCATTGATGTATTGTATTTACTTGTATATTTGATTCACTCTAATCCATGCATCAGTTATGAGTACATGTATCTTGTAGTTTCCTCTCTTGTTTGTGCAGGATCTGTGTGTAGCTGGACCGGCAAAGAGAGCAAGGAGATGGGAACAAGAGACAAAGAGAGAGGATAAGGATCGACTAAGCGAAAGACACCAGGTTGGTTAATCTCTTCTTCCTTCTCTCTGTACTTTCATAAAGGAAAACATCAAAGCTTTACTTTCAGTTGTTGCTAAAGACTGTCACCTTTAGAGTAGGGATAGGGTCATCCGAGTCGGATACTTTTCCCCACAACAAACTGGCGACTCCGCTGGGGAGCCTAGTATCTTGTTGGTGTTTGTAGTATTTTGCTATTCATTTCTTGAAGAAAAGAGTACCAAATCGAAAAGCTTTTGACTATATCAAAAGCGAAGTAGAGGGTCTGCTACTCTTGCTCATTTGCTGAGCAAATTCAAGATTTGAAGAGCTTATCTACAAAAGACTCTTTACTCTTTGTGATAGATCTTCATCCTCTTGATCATCCCTTAGCCTGTACTTGACCTATAGCTTTTTATTTCAGCAAAAACAGTGCATTTTTGAGCTTTTTATGACCCGGAAAACTTTGTAGACGTAACTCTCGTGTCCCAGAGCAGGCTGTCCACAGGCAGTCTGCATTACAGCGCAGGTGCTCCCTTCGGGAACTGCGCTGAGAGTCAAACTGACAGACCAGAGCCTGCGCTGGTCCAGTTAGCCATTGTCTTGCTCAGTTTTCCCATTGTGTCTTGGCCCTGTTTTCACTGATTTTTGCTGATTGCTTGCTGGTCATTGTACTTGCTGTAAACCACTTCTCCTTGACATTATTCCACCTCAGTTGTGTGATGAAACTGTGAATGTTCTTTCAGTATTTCTTGTTTCAGTTACAGTTTCCCATTGTGAAAAGCGAACCATTATAGCTGTGACCTCTTAGTTCCTGAACTGTAAAAGTGTCTTTGTGATCTTAAGAGCTAGTTTTATTACTGTTCATGGCTGTTTGAGTTTGTTTGTTTTTCACTTTATGGTTTGAATCTATACATTTCCAGTGTTTAAACAAGTCGATCATAAGGTGTCTTTTTGATTTTGGACAAGCTTGTTTATTTCTACTTGAAATTAGATTCAAAATTATATAACAGTTTCCTTTCTGTCTTACATCAACATTAAGGATAACGAAAAGAAATACATGCATTGTGCATTTTGCATTTGACTGTGTGTTTGACGATTTAGGAAAATGTGCATTTTTGTGTGTGTTCTATGATCTGTGGAAAAAGTTGTGTCTTTCTTTTCCCTCAGTAGATTAAGGTTTTCAAAGTTGAAAGATTGAAAAGATTTGCTTCTCATCTTAGATTGCATATAGGAAGTTGTATATATACATCTCGTGGCGACCCTGAAAGGCGAACTGTTAAGCAAGATCAACATTAAAATAAACTCAATTTACATAACAACGCTTTGTAACATAACGCAAACATCTAGAGGTCTAGGTAGAGACGTGTTCCGGCGTCGTTAAACATAGTGACTGTCGATCTCTACGAAGGTGGGTGATTCCTCCTGAGAGTCGGTGGCACTAACACGGACTTGTGCTCCCGCGTACCGTCGCGTATATTGGGAGACCCCTATAGGCTTTTATCCTTTATCCTTAGGAAACCGTGTCGGCCGCCCTACTGATCGCGATGCAGTGAACACAGCATTCACGAAGATCGACCACCCGTACCGTAAAACGTATTCTGTGGCTTCGCGAAAGGTTTGGCACACCCTCTGCCTAGATCTCCAGAGCAGTTTCTTTTGGCCTTTTTCAAACTCTATAACTGAAAAAGTCCAACCGAGCATTTGTCACTTCGGGCTCGTTAAAACATCGAAGGCGACTAGAGTCATCTTTAGCTTTTTCTCGACTCTTAAAACATGAAAAAGCAAGTTTGTGTCTAAAAGCGTCGTTAATAAAATTTATTTTAAGCGGAACATAATCACCTGTTATTCCCACGTTGATCTTTCAGTTGAAAAGTATGGAGCCCACCAACCAAGGAAGTAACCTTGGCGGAAGTCCAAATCCCTTCTCCTCTTGGGGAGATGTTGGTGCGCCTCATATGGCGACATTGTCACTTCCAGGATTGACAATCGGCCTCCCTGTATGGCTCTTTTCAACTAATGTAGTCCAGATCGCCACTAATCCTGAGCAGTCGAATCAACGGTCAGAACAATCTAGAACTACCCACCAGCCTTCCACTTCTTATGATACTTCCTCTGATCCTTCATCTTTGCAAGGTAGAGCTGGCAAAAGTTAGCCTCCCAAGGAGAAGAAGGAAAAGAAGAAGAGAGAAAAGAAGCAGAAGGAGCCTCTGGCGAAGGCGACTGGGGGCAAGCAGAAGAAAGCTGACAAAAACCCACACACTGCACCGACCGGGCCTAAATCGCCATGTGTCATTTGCAAAGGGATCCACTTCCATCGTGATTGTCCTTGTATTCCCCGGATACTAAGGGACTGGTCCCCGAGGTTGCACAATCCGGTAGCATCAACCTCTGATTGTCATGTTGATTGCATTCCGTCAACTAGCGAGAGTGAAGGACGAAGAAGGGGACCAAGATCACCCTGTCTATTGTGTGAAGGCAATCATGCCATCCACAAATGTCCATTCTTAGATGAGGCAAAGAGAGTTTTGGAAGATCGCCCGGTTTCACCGTTGCAACTTCCTCCTGGATACCGAAAACTCGCGCCTAATCCCTCGATAGTCGAAAATCCAGTTGGCCCGCTCAAGTGGTCAGCTGAAGTGTCGGTCATTGAGAATGAACCTACTGAATCCAGACCAGACGAAAGTCTAAAGGTCGAAACGGCAGTTGACCCGGTTCTTCCTTCAGAGGTTCTATCGTCCAATGACTCCGTCATTGAAGACCAGTCTTCAAATGACACCGTCGCCGAAGAGTCATCTTCATTCGACACCCTCACTGAAGAGAATAAGGATGACACCATCCAGGTTCTTTTCATCAGCACCGACTCCGATGAGCGTCAGGGCAATGCGCCCATTCCTTTATCGTAGGAAGGAACATCATCAGAGTCATATCCGGCCGTATATTCGGTCCCACCACCAAGCAACCTGGTTGTATCCTTTGATTGGAATCAACTAGGCAGACCCCGGTTACCAGCCAGTATACCATTCAGAATCATTGTCCAGATCTATAGAATGATTATGGCTGGTACTATCATTGATGAAGGGACGTCTGTGAGTATCCTTTCCTCTGTTGCTTGGAAATCACTGGGTTCCCCGGCGCTTTTACCTGAGTTGAGAAATCTCTCAGGTTTTGATAAAGGAACCAGTCGACCATTAGGAATCCTCCCCAATGTACCTGTTACATTGAAAGGGAAGACCATTAATATGAACGTGATGGTCGTCCAAGGACCCTTGGATTATAACCTACTCCTTGGACGCGACTATATTTATTGCATGGGAGCGATAGTCTCCTCACTCTTTAGAGTAATGTGTTTTCCACACGAAGGAAGGGTGGTCAAGCTCGTAGACCAACTTTCGTTTCCGGGATCTCGCATCGCAAATAGTCAAATACCATTCCTAAATGGTCTGTTCACTCAAGATTCGCCTCCTCCCCCAGTCCTCCTTCCCGATGAATGCGAGTGATTCGGAAAGAAAGACTAGGACCCAGGGGGCATGCACCCTGGTCTGCTTCGGGCAGAAGAAACCCCGGGTATAAGGAAGAATTTCCGCAGAAGAATATGACTAGTCCATACCCCGTCCGTGGAAGGAAGTGGGGTTGTTCTGGAATAATAATCTTTTGTTAAAGTTATGTGTTTGACAAAAGAGTCATTCACCTTTGTCTAAAAAAGTGGGCAATGCCCAAGTAGGAATTCCCTTATTGCGACAAGTAGTAAACATCTTTGAATTCAAGCCTCGCCCATTAAAACATATGTTTTGAAGGATAAGCAGGGGCAGCCTACAAAGAAGGGGACTATATTGTTGTGACAGAGGGTAACCATCTTTGGACAACCCAATGATAGACACCGCCGAAGAAAGAGATTGATTTGCGGCAGCGAATAGAACCCTCTTCGGATAATAAGAAAGAGGCAAACCTCGTTGATAAAGGGGCAGCCTCGAAATTCTATCCTATACCTGGGGGCATGCAAACTTTTGGAATGCAAGCAAGGGACGACTATTTATTTTTTAAATTTTTAGGTCCTCCCTTTAAACCTATAGGTCTAACCCTTTAAACTCGTAGGATTAGCCGTTTCCGACCTTGCATGAAGAAAGCCTGTGGGGCAGAAGTAAAATTTGCCAAAATTGGAGCATAGCTTTGTGAGATAAAGCTCCTTAAAAAATAGTTATCTCATAGGAGGCGTTCTTATTATGACTGGTATATCGAGCAGTTTTAGCACATAGTTCATGCTCGTTAAAAAATAAACGCAAAATTTGAGCAGTTTTATGACTGAATTTATGCTCGTTAAAAAATAGAAAAGTGTGAGCAAAAGTTTCCCCCAGAGTTCAAGCTCATGGAAAAAATGAACCGGTAAATCACCTTTTGAGATTGTAAATTCATCAGCCATAAGAACCTTGATCGTGTTTTCATCCATCACCTCCACTGTTCATTTGGCCGATCATTCACTTCCATTTGTGTGTTTACCTCTTTTGAGAAACAGCTGCGAAGAGTGATTTCACCTAGCCATCCTTGTGACACTGCCGTGATTGGAAAATTCCAACCTGTACCTGGAATCTGCTGCTATCCCTGTTTATCACTCGTTCCTCAAAAGACGAGTCTTCTTTGAGCTCTTTTCACTGACTCGTAAAATATGAAAAGTTTGCCGAGTTTTGGCCTTCCAGCTCGTTAAATGACCGGAATGCTATCCCTCCTCTAAATTTTAATCTTTTTGGACCTGAGGGATTATTGCACAAAAGGATCGAGCGCTTGTCTTGTTCGGCTCGTCAAAAGTACCGAACAGCCATCCCTTCTGTATTGTTTTATACTTTTTCAGACTTAAGGGATTAGCTGACGAAAAAGGAATTATGGAGTTAACTTTCTGTACCTTTTCAGACTCTCTAAAAATGAAAAGGACCGAGTTTTCTTTGTCGTTAGACTCGTTAAAATGATTAAATAGCGACAAACTTGTCTTTAGACGAGAACGAGTTTCCCTATCGCTAAGCTCGTTAAATCATAGCGATGGGCTTGCCCGAAGGGCAGGTTATAGAACAAGCATATGTTATCCTCCTCAAGCTTGACAAAAATAAAGAGGTACTGGTCAGAAATGACTGGGGAAAAATTGGGAGAACATCAAAGCTTAATGGTAGCAAGTCGCTCTTGAACATGACACTTTTCCTCCGTTCCACATCGGGTTGGGTTGTTTCATTCACCGGTCTCGCCACCATGGTCTTCGCCAAACCATCCACATTTGGGGTAATGCTACCGATCCATCGCATCAGTGTCGTTATATGTTCAAGAGGGGTCATTCTGAAAGTGTCAACCGTGTCCCATCCACTGCCATACATTATCCTTCATCCATTCATGATCGCCACCCTGAATCATATATCACAGTTTGTTTTCACCTCCACTAAAATCATTAGCTCCGTTCCGTGTCATTGATGTGGGATTCATTAAGGCCCTCCTTTGACGGATCGCTTCTTGTCGACTTCAGCTCATTATCCAAGAAGTTGATCTAGGAACAACCCCCATCAGTACTTTGAAGCTTGCATGCCTCAATGGCAAGTTTCTCACTTCCGGCGACAGGTATACATCAATGACCTTCGACCAGAAGATTTTGCGTGGCGTTCGACGCCAAGTCCTTTATTCACGCCACGTGAATTGTACTGCAGTACCTTGAGGGTCATTATCATTATCGGTGATTTCTCTCGCGCTTGTTAACGGTTTTCATCATTGACCGGTAATCAAGTGATGTCTTTCCATGTTCGACTTCAGCGAAATTCTCACATGGATCGACTTGTACTTAGAGTGAAGATCGAACGAGTTTGAGGACCCCGGATCTAGTTTCATCCATCCGGGCTGCGATACATATTCAGGAAATATAAAAGCATTTGTCATGTACATCATTGCAGCAGATGATCATCCTACTCAAAGGATGATAATTTCAGCAGAAAATTATCAGTCTACCATCAGACGATCGTCTGTTCTATGTACCAAAATGTATTTATAAAGCTGAGCATGGGAATGCCCGCCTCAGCTAGATCATGAAAACAGAATGAAAAATAATGTATTGTATTGTATTGTATTACAGGGCACTCCTCAGCACTGGAATGAACTTCGGACCCTCTAGATAAAGCATTTCACCCGATAAACGGCCTCATACTTTAGGGGGCAACTGTTATAGACATTTTTGTGCCTCGCTACATGGAGCATGAAATGTCAATAATTACAGGGATCCTCAGTCCCTAAACATGTTGTTCTTACCCCTAAAAGAACAAGGTCATCAAACAACAACACTTCCAATCAGTTCTCCACCTGAAAACACTTCAAAACAGGCTTATTTTGGATCATGTCAGCTGCTCCACTGAGCATCTGCGCTGGAATGCAACTGCTCCTCCTTGTACCTGCGCTGGAAGTCAAATCTAATGAAGGCTACCTGCGCTGGGCGAGATTGGCCAAGTGGCACAGTCATTCTGCAAGGTGTCAACTGCCCAGGAAGCTTCCAAACTGACACTTGGTTCATGAGATTCGCCCTGTGATGAGTAAGAGGTACTTGATCACCATGTGTAAGCAAGGATCTCCAAGTGGCCTCAAGAGCTGAAGTTTAACTGAAGAGGGAGAGGACACTAGTTAGCTCTATGCCAGCCTCAAGCTGACTCATCCTCTCTTCT
Source organism: Pinus tabuliformis (assembly GCA_031772625.1). Lineage (NCBI taxonomy): Eukaryota > Viridiplantae > Streptophyta > Pinopsida > Pinales > Pinaceae > Pinus > Pinus tabuliformis. The sequence continues at coordinate 1,465,051,852 of CM062818.1, forward strand.
TCTCTCCTATATATAGAGCTCTTCTATGAGGTCTAAGGAGGCTGGAATTTTGTGTAAAGCAAGGAGGTGCTGTTGGTTTACAATTAGAGCTATTGGGTGATTGTTTTACTAGAGGTGAAGAGGAGAGTTCTTGCTGCTGGGGAGGTGCTGCTGGATTGGAGCCATCAATGGTTGTAACCTTCTCAGAACCCTGTTACTTCTATCAATAAAGTTTTGCATGTTCTCCTATATACTTGTATTGCATTGATGTACTGTATTTACTTGTATATTTGATTCACTCTAATCCATGCATCAGTTATGAGTACATGTATCTTGTAGTTTCCTCTCTTGTTTGTGCAGGATCTGTGTGTAGCTGGACCGGCAAAGAGAGCAAGGAGCTGGGAACAAGAGACAAAGAGAGAGGATAAGGATCGACTAAGCGAAAGACACCAGGTTGGTTAATCTCTTCTTCCTTCTCTCTGTACTTTCATAAAGGAAAACATCAAAGCTTTACTTTCAGTTGTTGCTAAAGACTGTCACCTTTAGAGTAGGGATAGGGTCATCCGAGTCGGATACTTTTCCCCACAACAAAGACTGTTCATCTACACATAAGAGATTGGGCAGAAAGGCTTCCTGAAGCCTTGTGGCCCTATAGAACTACATGGAGAAATACAATAGGACATTCTCCCTATGAACTTATTTATGGGAAATAAGTCCTGCTCCCCATTGAGTTCCAAGTCAAAACTTTCAAGATGGTAGTTCAGTTGGGAATGGATTTATCAGAAGCCCAAAAGCATAGAATGGAGCAGTTGAATGAGCTAGATGAGATCAAACAAGAGGCAATCCTAAGAACTGATCTAGTTCAATATCAAAGATCTAAGTGGCATGAAAAACACATCAAGGAGAAAAAGTTTCAAGAAGGAGATTGGGCATTGCTATTTGATTCCAAGTTTAAAGATTTTAAAGGAAAATTTCAGACTCATTGGCTTGGGCCTTATGAGATTGACAAAATCTTTAGCAATGGAGCGGTAAGAATCAAAACCATTGATGAACATCAAACTCCTCTTATTGTGAATGGCCATAGATTAAAGATCTATCATAAGCCACTCTCAAAAGAGGAATATGTCAAAATCTTTCAAGATAGTTCTGTAATAAGGCTGATGAAGAATAATCCTTCTTCTCCACTAGCCTAGCCTTTGTTCTTTTTTTCTTTTTTTTTTTAAATGTGTATAATCCTAAAAACCAATCATTGATTGGCAGTCTTATACAAAAAATACAGGGCAAAAAATCAGGAACTCTTGACGCCCTATATTTTCCAAAAGAATAAAATAAAATGTTCTCTCATTGTATCCATAGTTTCATGACATGTCACTTCACTTCATTTCACACCATTTCACTTCACTTCATTTCATTTCATTTCATCATCTCATTCTGCCAATAAAATTCCTTTTATGACCATTTTCAATCACTCAATCATCATTTATTCATCTCCATTCAGTCAAATGATCACTGTGTTAGTTCCCAAAGCTGAACCCAGTTTTCGCAGCTAGAAGCTAATTCCGCAGCCACCACTCTATTTATCAACACTGACAGTCAGATGTTAGTTAAATGATCATGAAAATCAAAAGCAGGTATGGCAAAAGGAAGATATTATGAAGATATAAAGCACCTAGAAGCATCATCAGAAGTAGCCAATCAAAGGTTAGTGGACGGAAGTGGTAAGTTCCAAGGTACGAGCAAAGTTCATTTCAAATAGCATTTTAAAACACATTTTACATAGATATGAAACCGCCAGCTCCATTATATGTAATGATTCGCCTTGATAGCTTCCATAACTGCTCCATAGCCTTTACATAATTCCACCACGAAACTTGCATTAATTTCTAACGGCTTTATGATCCATCTCCAAACTTAACTCGTGTTCAATCGTACTTTGACACTCCATCTGTTAAACTGGGTAATTATGAGGACGTGATCGATTTGGTCACTGCTCTTTCCTACCGCACAAATTCTGCAGCCATTTTGTGAGCATGCTAATGTCTATTCCGCAGCTGTCTAGTTCAAAACTTTTTTGGGTTCACTCTATTTCCATACTGCCCCATCGAAGTTGCATTTATATTTCTAGTCTGCTCACATAAGCCTTCATTCTGTGAACTCTTTCTAGCCTTCGTTCTATGAACTCATTCTCGCTACCTATTCTTTGTCCCTCCATTTACGACTACTGGTTTTTCTCCACAGTCCTTCTACATCCCCCGCAACCACAACTATCTCAGCTCTGTCAGTGTATCATTCACGTAGACGTATTTTAAAGTAGGGGAATGAATGGGTCCTTTGTTGAGAGTAGAACCAAAAGGGCCCAGATTTATGGAAGGGTATCCATAATTGAAAATCATGTTAAGGAAGGCACGGTGGCTACAATTTATTTAGAAATTCAGAGGCTACAACAAAGAAGTTACGAAGACTTTTGCGAGGTCTTTTGATGGCGTGGAAGCTGAGGTTGGAGACCTTAAATTCTCAGTTACAGAGGCATCCATAGCAACCGCAACGGAACTCCCACAGGAGGGAGAATGGTGGTTCAAAAATAAAAGCTTTGATGAGGGAGCATGGAGGGTTATCCTACAAAATCTAGGTATGGATATAACCAGTTTCAAACATGGAATCCCTGTCTCTGCTTTATAAGAAAAGTGGGATAGTATATTATTGATAATCCAGAAATTCATTACCTGTGAGGGATGATTCGGGTCAATGTATATGTACCACACTCGGTTGCTGATGAATTTTCTAGAAAACCAAACTATTAATTTGCCCTACTTCTTGTTAAATAGCCTGAAGAAAATGTCCATCACCATCCAAAAGAATCTGGGGGACGTAGAACCCCACTTGTATGATCACAACCTTGTGAAAATTTTGATTGAAAGATAATTAAAGGAAAAGAAGGATACCTGGGAGTAGTTTTTGGTTAGAAATTTCTTTCAAGATCCACATGAAACTCCTGAAAGCAGCTCATCAAGGAAAAGCAGAAGAAAGAAAACAAGTGTTAGAATTCAAGACACTCCTTCTAACATAGTTAAAGAAACTGGTAGAGAAGAAAAATTGTCTGAAAGTAGGAAGGAAAGAATTGAGGGTAAGAAGCCAAGAAAATCAAAAGGGAAAAGAAATATTGAGGCTATCTATCAAACCCCAGAGACATACTTAGAAGAGGACCAACAAATATTGTCTAAAGGACTAGTTTACCTTCAGGAACAGTCACCTGCAGCAAAGAGAAAAGGGAAAGAAAAACAGAGTGGGGAGAAATAGGACACTAGCCCACAAAATTTAAGAAGAAGCTCCAGACTTAAAGGAAAATTGAGGAAAGTACAAATGAAAGGGCCCCACGTTATTGATTTAGGAGGGGAAACACCGGAACAACCTTGAACAATCCCTCCTAGCCGTGGCCCACACCATACTCCTATTCCTCAACCAGATTTTGAAAATAGTCCTTCTCGGCCAAACTTTGAGACCAGTCCTTCTCAACTAGATTTTGGGGACAGCCCAAGGAAGACTACACCTGAGATAGATCCAATCCAGCAAGAAATGTATGATTATATTTAGACGTTGGAGAAAACGGTCATAGACCAAGGCACTTCATTCGCCCAGCCTAATACAACTCAAGAAGCTCAAATCCAATCACTAAAACAGGAATTTTTTGAGGTGAAGGTCTTAAATAGGCACATCAAAAGAGAAAATAAAACATTGAAAGAACAGGGCAGGTTAGATAAGATTATTCACGACAACACCATGTTGCATCTGGGTTATGGCAGAAGAAAAATAGAAAATTAAATAAAATAAGAGGAGGTTGAGCAGGGCTCTCATCAACCTCAAATTCAAGTGCCTAATGAGGAAGTCGAGGATGATAGTGGTCACAAGAAAGAAGAAAACAAGGTTGGATGTATTGGTAGAGGTCTCAGAACACATGAAATAAAAGGAGAATGATCAAAGTTTTGGTTGCATGGGGACATGCAACACCTTCACAGTGGGGGTATGTTGAGCTTTGAAATTACACCTCTCCTACACAGTTTCCTAGACTTTTTCCCCTCACCAGTACTCCATAAGCTATCAAAGATCATTGCATATTGATTCTAAAAGAGAATTTAAGTGGTTTTCTAACTATGTTTTTGTGTTTTCTGTTTGACATAGATTTTGCTCATTAGCTGCGGAATGCAGCCACTTTCCGCAGTTGATTCAACTTTCCCTAGCTATTTTTGTTAAACTCCAGGTTGCAGGTGTCAGCAGACAAAACGGGACACATGAGTAGATCAGGAATGACCTGGACATGGATTAGGTCCTATTGGTTCAGCCAAATTCATTAAGGAAAGTCGTGGTCAATGGTGGTCAAGTGGTGGTCAAACAGAGGATTCCTATAACAAAAGGACTTTTTTTTCAAGCACGTGAAGCATTTTTAGCTGTTCCTAGATCCCTAGGGTCATGTTGATAGCTGTAGACGACCCACAATGTGAATCCAACAACCACTTTTGATAGATTGAATAATATCGGCAACCATTATGCTAAATTCATGGACGTTGTCTTTTACGTGTCCTCTGTTGACGTAGTTTCAAAGGAAAACAGTTATAAAGCTTTTGTTATAAATAATGCATTTCCAAATGCATGGACTTAGTCTTTGTTGATGTAATTTCACTGTTAAAGTTTACTGTGTCGTGACACTAGTCCCACTGTGGTAACGAGAGGATTATTCCTATGTTTTGAATTATAAAGAAGAATCTGTTTTTATATGACTGTGTGAGCACAATTTTGGACTGATAGCCTGTTGACCAAGGCCATGTAGAGGGTCCCTACACATTGAGGTTTTGTTTCCTTATTGTTGTACAGTTTTTATGTATTGTTTCCTTATTTCCATTGCACATGTTTCATAGTTATCCACCTGTATATATATTTCATCTGTTATGGTATTAACATTTCATTCCTGTTTATGATTTTACAAGCTTTGTATATTGCTGTTAACGCTGATCAGTGTGTGTATGTTTCAGGATAAAGTAGGCCCGGGCATTTTCATATAATTTTCGCAATAACTAGTGACATGGGATTAGCCTCTCTGCTGACTTTGCTTTTCTTAGTTTTTTTTTAATTCTAGTTCTGTTTTGTTGATTTCAGTCTTATTCACTTGCTTTGTTAGTTAGTTTAGATATCAACTTGCTCATATCATTGACGATTATCTCCGAAATCCATAGCTTAGACTACCTGGCGAGGTATCTGATTATGAATGATGTGATTTGATTTTAGTTTTACTTTTTTGCAATTAGACATCAACTTGCTCATATCATTGACGTTATCTCCGAAAGCCATAGCTTAGACTACCTGGCGAGGTGTCGGACTATGAATGATGTGATTTGATTTTAGTTTTACTTTTCTGCAGTTAGACATCAACTTGCTCATATCATTAACGTTATCTCTGAAAGCCATAGCTTAGACTACATGGCGAGGTATCAGACTATGAATGATGTGATTTGATTTTAGTTTTACTTTTTTGCAATTAGACATCAACTTGCTCATATCACTGACGTTATCTCCGAAAGCCATAGCTTAGACTACCTGGCAAGGTATTGGACTATGAATGATGTGAATTTATTTTACTTTTACTAGATTGCAATTTTTTTTTTTTATTTATCTGAGTGCAGTAGCTTAATTCATTTTTCTGTATTTAGAAGGTAGTAGAGATAATGGTTTCATGATCAGTAGTGCATTATTTGCTTGATTTGAATAGCAACTCATTTTTATTCTTGTTCAAGTATTAATTTCATCACTAGTATGTTCTAAGACCCTCTGAAGTGTTAAGTTATGGAAATCATTATAGATGTCATAATTGCTTTAAAATCTATATCCATACTTGCCTTCTAGAGTATTCTTAAAACTCAGGAATAAGATTTCCATTCATATTAGGAGATAAACGAAGATAAAAACCCCCAAAACAAAATAAAAATTGAAAACGACAAAAAGGTAAGAAAGAGGCTGTCTTGCACATATAGTGCGCCACACTTCATCAGTCTATGACTCGCGGATTGATAATTAATGTAGCAATTTATGACACACTAAATTGACTAAACATAAACCCTCGAAATTATTTACCCATAAGAACAAAAATCCTCTTTAGTAAAAAGGAAGAAAAGAGTCCAAATTCATACCCATGTACAAATTACCAAAATATCATAATCATTGAACCCTCAACTTTAGACAAAATTTATGCTTTTATCATATAAACCCTTGAAATTATTTACCCATAAGAACAAAAAATCCTCTTTAGTAAAAGGGAAGAACAGAGTCCAAGTTCATATCCATGTACAAATTACCAAAATATCCACCCCAATGACCAATGACCTTGCCCTTATCATAATCATCAAACCCTCAAATCTAGATAAAATTTATGCATACCCATGTACAAATTACCAAAATATCCACCCCAATGACCAATGACCATGTGCTTATCATAATCATTAAACCCTCAAATCTAGATAAAATTTATGCTTTAATCATATAAACCCTCGAAATTATTTACCCATAGAAACAAAAATCCTCTTTAGTGAAAAGGAATGAGGGAGTCCACATTCATACCCATGTATAACTTACGAAAATATCCACGCCCAATGACCTTCCCCTTTATCTAATTGTTGATGCTATCCTAAGGTGTTTCCCATGCAAACTCCATGTGGGCTTCGAATCCCATGTGAATCCCATGAATCCCATGACATGCATAGATCACGTTGATGGTCTTCCTTCTTCTAGAATTTCCATGGAGATATAGACAAGGCAGAGAAAAATACATTGCTACAATGTGATGTTGTAATCTATGAATATTTTATTTGAACCTAGGGCTAAACTGGAAATGAAAAAGAAAAGAAATATTTGTAATAGAAAAAATAAAAGAAATATTTATAATAGAAAAAATAAAAGAAATATTTATAATTTAAAATAAAATATATAAATTGCAATTGGGTTAAATGATTTATTTTTAATAATAATTTGTTATTTTTTCCTAAGACGCTAAATTAAAAAGAAGAAGAAGAAGAAGTTAAAAATGATATTGGGATGAGTGTAAACATTTAAATATGACCTCAATTAATAATAAAAAGTTAAATTAATAAAAATAATAAAATTTAATTTGTTATATTTTGATTTTGATTTTAAAATGTGAATACGGTTTGTTACAATACCATGGGCCAATACCATGACTTATCAATACTAAAAGTCCAAAAACATAACTTATTTCATAACCAAAATATTTTAAACAATATGACAAGATTCTTAACCATGGATATTCACCCCCCACATTAGGGTAGATATTATTAACTTGTAAAAAATAGCCTTTGTTACAATACCATGGGTCAATACCATGTATTATCAATACCACATGCCCAAAAAACATAAATGATTTTAAAATCAAATATTTTATAACAATATGACAAGATTATTAACCATGGATATTCACCCTCACTTTACCATGGATATTAACTTGTAAATCTGCTTTGTTACAATACCATGGGCCAATACCATGGCTTTTCATTACCACATGCCAAAAAAACCGTAACTTATTTCATAGTAAAAGTATTGTATTTTAATTTAAGTTTACAACATTTTTTTAGTTGAATCTAAAAGGGAAAATGTTGCAATTTGAGATATATCTAAACCCTCTATCCTTGCGACTACTAAAAATATTCCCATAGAATTTAAATTAAGGTTTTAATAAAATTCAACTAAGATGGATCTATGTTGGTTCTTTATATATATATATATATATATATATATATATATATATATATATATATATATATATATATAATCAGCATAGATCCATCTTAGCTAAGGATCCAAGGGATGAGAGAAAGCAAATTGACTAATTATAATAGATTAAACATAGTGCATGATTTTTTAAAGTTTTTCATTATTTTATTTTCTTTGACATGATTGATTGAAAATATAGGTTTAATATTTTAAAACCAATGCCATGGGCCAATACAATTTCTTATCAATACTACAAGTCCAAAAACCATAACTTATTTCACAACTAAAATATTTTACAACAATATGACAAGATTCTTAACCGTGGATATTCACCCCCACATTACGGTAGATATTATTCACTTGTAAAAAAAAGCCTTTGTTACAATAACATGGGTAAATACCACGGATTATCAGTACCACATGCCCAAAAAACATAAATTATTTCACAATCAAAATATTTTATAACAATACCACATGCCCAAAAAACATAAATTGTTTCATAATAAAATATTTTATAACAATATGACAATATTGTTAACCATGGATATTCACCCTCACTTTACCATGGATATTAACTTGTAAATCCGCTTTGTTACAATACCATGGCTTATCAATATCACATGCCAAAAAACATAACTTATTTCATAGTAAAAATATTTTATTTTAATTTCATTTTACAACATTTTTTAATTGAATCTAAAAGGGAAAATGTTACAATTTGAGATATATCTAAACCCTCTATCCTCACTACTACTAAAAATATTCCCATAGAAACTAAAATAAGGTTTTAATAATATTAAGCTAAGATGGATCTATGACGGTTCTTTATATATATATATATATATATATAAAGAACCGACATTGGTCCATCATAGCTAATGATCCAAGGGATGAGAACAAGCAAATTGATTAATTATAATAGATTAAATATAGTACATGAATTTTTAAAGTTTTTCATTATTTTATTTTCTTTGACATGATTGATCCAAAATATAGGTTTAATATTTTACAACCAATTAAGTTTTTCTAATTTAGATAATTCCTTAAACAAAATACAATGTGATCAAATTTAAGAGAGAGTTTGGGAGGGCGTAGAGGGAGGCAATGAGACAATGAAAAAGTTGGAGGATAGAGAGAGAGAAAGAGAGAGTGATTGGGGGGAGAGAGAGTGAGGCGGGAGAGAGAGAGCGAGATGATGGAAGAGAGAGAGAGATGGAGTTGGAGTGGGAGAGAGAGGGAGGAAATAAAAAAGACATAGAGAGAGAGAGAGGTGGAGAGAGAGAGGAGTGAGAAGGGAGAGATGGAGAGAGAGTGAGGGAGAGAGGAGAGGAGGGAAGAGAAATAAGAGGAGAGGATAGAGATAGTGGGAGAAGGGGAAGGGAGAGATATGGAGAAGGATAGGGAGGGGGGAAATAGTAATAGAGTTGGATGGAAGAGAGAGAGAGAGGGAGAGTGATTTGAGGGGGAGAGATAGAGGGAGGTGGGAGATAAGGGATAGAGAGGAAGGAATATAGAGATGAGGAGAGAGAGATGGAATTGGAGGGGGTAGGAGAGGGAGGGAACAAGAAAAGCATAGAGGGAGAAAGGTGGAGAGAGAGAGGGGGTGACAAGGGAGTCATGGAGAGAGAGTGAGGGAGAGAGGAGAGTGGGAGGGAATAGAGAGAAGGATATAGATAGAGAGGGAGAGAAGGGGAAGAGAGGGAGAGAGAGTGTGTGTATGTTTGGGGGTGAGATAGAGAGAGGGAATAAAAAAGAGACACAAATACAATATATATATATATATATATATATATTATATAGTATTATATAACCAACCTAGATCCATATTAACCCTATAACTATCAAGTGCTGGGAGGGATCCAATCTCTCGAGGTGAAAACATTTCCTCAAGTTTTGCACTAGGAAAAAAAGTTTGCACCTCGAGAGATTAGAACCCTCTCAACGCTTGATAGATCCACGGTTATGATGGATGTAGGTCGTTTAATATGAAATTAAAGTAGTTTTTATTTGATATTATAGTCTTAAAAATTAAAATTTCCCTTTAAATTAATTTAAAATTAGAACTAGATCCAATTAGATTCAATGAATAGATTTTTAAAAAATACAAAAAATATTTTTTTATTAAAAATATATATTTTTAAAATTAAAAATTATTAGAGATACATCATGCAAAGTTGGCTAAGCTATACACCATGCGAGGATAAAGAAGTGTTTAAGGAAGGATAACCTTTCAAGCAATCATTAACAACCTTTCAATCCCCTATCACTTGTAAGTTTAGATTGCTTGACACAATTAAGATGACTAACATAAAAAACTGATTCATATTATTGTAGTACTTGTTAGGTAGTTGTATTTTTGTTCTTAGACTAAATTAGTCATTCATGTTAGTCATTTTTAGTTGTATTACTTATTAGCTTGTCACATATTTTAACCTATGACTAAATTAGTGATTTATGTTAGTCATTTTTAGTCAGTCACTTAAGATCGCTCATTTTTGGTAGTATTTCACTTGGAAAAGATGTGGCGACTAACATTTTTAGTCACCTAGTCACTAATTGCTCATTTTCTACTAGTGATGGCATTCTCCATCTCTATTTGCAGTATCTCCACATCATTAACACTACTCCTCTAGACATGAAGGGAAAGCTAGTGTAGCTGCGGAGGGCTAAAGAGGGAAATTTAGGAGTGCTAGGCTCATCTTCTTTAGAGGATCCAATTATAACTCCCATAGATGTAGCACCCAATGAGGGAGAAAATTTATAAGGTCCTCGTTGATTCAGTTCCATTTCTCATGTTTTATATATTTTTAGGGTATATTGATATAGTTGATAACGAGAATATACTAGGTATTTCTGATATCTGTAGGTTAAGATTTAATTATCAGAATTATAAGAGCTCAAATTGTGATGTTGCTAGTCATATAATGCCTTTTGTTTTAAACATTAGAGAAAATAATTTGATGGTAAGTTTAGTCAAGGATCATATTAAATTATTTTTTTGGTAGTTGGTCTGGTTTCGAGTTTGGCAGACAAGCTGTCATTTTGTATTGTGATATGGTTAAATTATATAGGTTTTTATTGTTGACATACAAAAAAAAATTACCTTTAAAATTATTCCATACACATTTGCTAAATTGTCGATTTATATTTATATCTGTGTTCATTAAATCATATTAATTTCAATTTGACCAAATATTTCTCTATTATTCTATAATGTATAAGTTAGGAGACTCTCTCTCTCTCTCTCTCTCTCTCTCTCTCTCTCTCTCTCTCTCTCTCTCTCTCTATATATATATATATATATATATATATATATATATTTTTTAAATTTGTATTCCACAATTCAATTTATGGTTTTATTGTGGGCATGATTATTCCTAATGTATTATTTCCATCGAAAAATATTTTATCAGCCTAAGTTTTCAATCGTCTTCTACATTGTAGCTTTCAAATTCCTAGGTTAATCAAAGATTTAATGTATGTCCAAATTCCACCACTTATTGGTAGTTTCCACCGATTATGTGCACCTACCATTGCTTATGTCTAATGCTCGTGTGCTCTTGTCATTTCCTTGACTGACTTGCCATTGTTATGGAATACTATTTCACTACCTCTATGATTAGTTGACTGCTTCCCTTCCATTACCACAAAAGTTGTTTGAAATCTGCTACATTCTATTGTAGCCTTGTTTAAATTCCTCTAACACCCATCTAATATACTACATCAACCTTGGTTACATAGTAGACATGAAGAAATATTCTATAACTACATCCAATATATAAAAGTGATATCTTTGAACTACTTCCAAGATATTCAAGTGTTATCTTGGAGAGAGAAATATAAGTAGACATTATTGACATGCTATTATTCGTGCTAGAGTTCTACATCAATTTTAATTATCCAGGTATCTATTGCATGTGAATTTAATTTTACTTGAGGATTTTTTTTGGATAATATAGAAAAATCCTCTCAATTGCATGCTTACAAATGAGTCGAACACTATAAACCACTACTCTTTCCTTCTTGTCATCTGTCATGCATGTGTTGCTTCCCTCATGACCAATCATCATTCCATCTACTGGAACAATATTTATGTGCCTAGGGTTTAAGGAATCATCACTAAGATTCTCAACAAACAACATGAACTCTGTAAGCTATGTTGGGGTATTTATGAGCCAAAAATTTTATTATGTAGACCCCAACTACTTTTATAGTCATATACTTTGGAAAAATGATTTATTTCTTAGGAAAAGTAAATTGCATAAATGAGTGAAACATAGAAAGCAATTTTATCTCCTCCCATAGTTAGCTGAACAAGAACAAGAACATATAAATTTAAATCTTAATTTTAGAAATTTACCAACATAACAACATGTGAAGAATTTCACATGGCTATGAACTTTGAAAGTGAAATATCCAACTGGTGAGGTTTCCACAAGCTTAATCCCAAAAAAATGACAAACGAAAAGGAAAATTCATAAATTTACATCCTTATATGGATATGTGAATTACTCCATATATCTATAAATGATGTGTATATTAATATAGCTACCCATATAGAGCTAGAGTTAGCCATAGCCATATTCTAAGTTATAGCTATAAACAAATTCATTCTCCATGAGCATGTTTTGGGTTGGTGGCATGCCTTAAATCACCACCAGTAGAAGAATTCAGTTTTTTCTATATTAGTTTGTGGTTAACTTTAAACCATCTTCAAGCAGAACTTTGATCTATAATTGAAAACTTGAAGATTTTAACAAATTGCAAGTGAAATTTTATATGTGTTTTGGGTAATGGATTAATTTACTAAACACATAAACAAGTGATTTTTAACAAAATTTTATAGCCAAACATAGAAAAATAGCCATATCTAAAACAATAACACAAAACATGATAAAGGAGTTCACTGCTCCCCTAGGATACATCTCCTGGTCCATATTCGAATGCAAGGCATCTTTCATTAAGTCTCAAATGTGTGTTTTCATGGCTTTAAAATGCTCAAAATGCAATAATATTGTCTTAAATGGCTCCAGAATAGTAAAAAACCCCTAGTTGGGCTCTTGTTGCACTCCAAAAGGTCAAAAAATAACTGACTTATGCTCCAGAAGAATTTTCCTACTAATTGTCCTCCAATTCTCACCCACCTACAATCCATTCTACAATTTGCACCTTTTTCGGCCACGTGGAGCAATAGGTTTGCCCTGTGCAAATGAGATTCATGTTGGTTCGGGTGTAATTTATTGGATTATTAATTTGACTATGTCCCCCCACAAACCAATTGAATCACGCAATTTGGCACATTTCGTGTCATTGATCTTGGGTCGTTTGAACAAACCTCACCAATTCTTAAACCCTGCTGGGAACTGGAATTAGGTTAACATCCGCCGGGGTTTTTCTCCCTTTTGCTAGTGGTATGGTCATGTGATGGGTCATGTAGCCCAGGCTTGGACCTCTAAGAGCTGGCCCCTTAGTGCTTTCACCAAAGGTTTCGACTACAATGCATGGGGTTGAGGGTTGGTCCCTTGTGGTTGGCCCTATGTAACTCTGCCTCGGGTCATTGACTTGGCTCTGACGGGTTCTTTTTGGGTGCTATGACTATGGGTTGGTGTTACACATCATTTTTTCACTGTCATTGTACCCCTCGTTCCATGATCCTGGAGGACCTCTATAGTGAACCCTACATGCTTTCCCTTCATGAAGAAACTCCCATTCTATCCCTCTTCATGAGAAAAACAATTCCCCTTTCCATAATTTCCCAAAAATCTTCTGTTTTTCCGAGTTTACAATACTGACACTAATGACCTTTGTTCTCCTCGTGCTGATGCACAGGGATTAGAACTATCCCTAGCACCGATCGGAGTGACTAAGCTTTGTTCCAGTCGCATTGATCCTCTTTTGGAAAGTGTTTTAAATAAGGAGCCGAAGTTTCCAGCACTAGAAGCTTTGTAATGTAATTTTGGTAGATGATTGGGCCAGATGGAGTCAAGGATGTTAGATTGGGCTTATTTCCCCTATAAGGATGGAACTACCTCAAGAGATAAGACATTCTTCCATGAGAAGAGGAACCATCTCCTATCCATTCATGCTATATAAACCTCCCTTTTTCCCAAGCACAATCTAGTGTTAATGTTGGTGTGCTAGTGCTAATTAAGTTTGGAGTAAACAACAAGCTATTCATAGTTATAGCTCTCTAGTTGTGTGTGAGGGAGAAGTGTGAATTTGTTTTAGTGTGAATACTAAAGGGAAGAGCCTTAAAACTATCATTGTTGAGGCCATCATGGAATGCTAATGGAAGTGTGTGGGAACCTGGTTTTGTCGGAGGAGAAGAGAAATGTCAAGACAATGGTTGTAATCTCTTCTTGATTTAATATATATGCAACTATCGATTAATTTCTTAGATAACGTGTCATCTCACACGTTTATGGCTTAATGCTTCTTGACTTGTTAAGTAGGTTGAATTACGATTTGTCTATTATTCGAGTTGTTGTTTGTTTTTGTTTACTTGTTTCAGGTGTTCGAAGAAGGAAACAGGAGATAGCTGGAGCGAGCAAGAAAGGTATTCACCAAACAAGATAAGCGTACTAAGAGGTAGGCCCTCTTAATTGGTTCTAACCTAAGGAAATATTCTATAGAATGTCTTGTTTGTGGCTAGACCTGCTGTCGGGCTAGAGGAATTGTTTGTGTCCGCACTTAGATTTTTACTTCTCCACAAATTGGCGACTCCACTCGGGATCCAATCCTTCTATTTGTTTGCTTGTAATATCATGGTTTTGTGTGAACTTTTCTAGTTTCACCATTTCCCTTTAGTTCTATTTTCTTTGCTTTGCTTACTACTTCGGGTTTGAAATCATAGTAGCAAGTCTGGTCCCAAATTTTCAATTTTTTTTTTTCTTTGCATCCTCACTTAGCGTGCTTATTTCGCTGACAGTCACACCGATCAGTGCCATATGCTGAGAAACAGTTGTGCCGACCCCCTTCTGGCACTTGTTGTTAGTCAGGCAGTCATGACAATGCTTATAAGTGAAGATTAGGGTTCACCCCAGATCTTGGCCAGTGTGTTTTTCTCTTATGATTTCTAACTTGTAAGCTTTTTAGACTATCTTCTCCCTGACCAGAAAGTTGATTTTCATTTGGTTTATTTGCTTGTTGATTTTCCATCTTTTCGCTTAATTTCTTGGGTCATTGGATGGTTAGTGGCACTAGGGCATCTAGGTTGTCATCCATTCAGCTGATTGTGAACTCAGTAAGTCAAGTTTTTGGTGCATTTACTCCTTGCATTTCAGTTATGGTCCTTCCATGGTTTTGACCTCAATTACACAAGTTTGAAGAGTTTCATTTGCTTGTTTAAACGTCTCTTTCCCGGCATAGATCACATTGCTTGTCTTGTTTTTGGTGAAGTCATGGTGTCATTAGTTTGAAATAGATTATCTTTTCATGTTTTTCATTTGCTTGAGAATCGATTGTCTCGAAACTTTTTCATTGAAGTGTTTTATGAGAAATTCATTTTTTCATTTCATGAAAAGTACAAAATTATAGTTTGTTACATCAATATGTTATGGTAGTTAGAATCATTGAAGACTAGGATTTCATTGGAATTTGAAAAGAAAAAGAATTCTCTTTGCTTTTGAAAGGACTGTTCGAGTGTACTTGTTAGGAAATTAGGAATTGGAATGTATTTTTCATTAGTTTATTTTCTCGAAAAGTGAATTAGTGAAAAATAATTTTGCTTTCGGATGCTTAGTTGTTTGCATTTGATTGTGTTTTCTACCTTGTCTAGTGTAGACAATTCATCAAACTGAAAGGGTCTTGTCTCATTTAGCTACATTTAGGGCTTTTTTGAGTCACATTGCTAAGGCCTGAAAACCAAGACATAATTCAAGATAAAATTTAAAATGAACTCAATTAACCTAAGGTGCATTTGAAACCTAACGGTCACATCTAGAAGGCCTAGGCTAGAGACATGTTTTGACGTATTTAAACCTAGCAGTTGTTGTTACCTTCGGCACTAGACAATGCTAGTATGGATTTGTGTTCCCCATACCATCAAGTATATAACGGGAGACCCGTCTAGGCTGCAATCATTTATCCATATGAAGCCGAGTTTTCCACCTTGCAAATGCGATACAATGAACACAACATTCGGGGAGATTGCCTGCCCATACTTCTCGGTTTGCTGGGAGGTATTCTACAGTTCACGGTTGCCTGGTAATCCTTTTTAACTAGATCATTTGGAATAGTCATTTGATATTTTTGACTCATTAAACTTAAAATATCATTCGAGTTCTTATCCTTTCAAGCTCGTTTCCAATCGAAAGTGATAGAGCCATATTTGTTTCTTTCTCGACTCTTAAAACATGAAAGAGCAATAGTTTATTTATGCATCTTAAAAAATTGTTTCCCGTGATCTTATAACATCCTATTATTCTTTTGTAGACAAAATCGTGATTTTTCCCTAAAGAACATTTTAAAGCCTTGAAATTTATCTCTCTTTTCCTGTTAATTAAGACAAGGTCATTGTGGCTGAACCATATGGTTCACCTAGTTCCTATTCCTCTCCTCCATTTGAAAGATTGTTTGAGGAGCCTTTTCCTAAATTACCAGAGTCACTTGAGGACCAAGGTGTTGAACTCAAAATCGTTCTGAGCATTCAAACTTTTTCATCTCGTCCTCCACCTACTTCAAATACTGGGTCACATGATGATATTGGCCCAGAATCTTCAGACAGTTCGTTGAGACTCCTGAGAGTTCGTCAACTACTGACATTTAGCTTGGACTGGTTATATATCCTCTGAATCCTTTGTTCGACCATGTTGTGATATCACCACAGCATCCGTACAGTCCGTACGATCAGTCGGGTGTTCCTTTGGAATTATCCCCTCGTACATCTTTAGTTGTTCATCGTTGTTTGTTCCCAGCTATGGAACTCGAAGGCGATGCTCCAATTACCTCTATGGATCAATCAAAAGTTACTACTCCACACACTGTCAAAGAGGAAGAACATTAATTTCCTCTTGAAGGTTTCCAGTATAAAGGGAGCATTCCCATCAGTGTGTATCAGGATTTACCACCTAATTATGTGACTTTAGCACAGTTGGTATCAAGTACACCTAGTGCCTCATCACTTTATCACAACATTGTTTGGGCATCTAGTGCCATGCCAACTACATGTCCATTAACTATGAATCTGACCTCCCAACAGGCCGTTACCTCAGTCCTAGTGCAACCCACCATTCTGAACCCTTTTGTTTCATTCATCCCAGTCACCCGTTCGATTTCGCGGACGGTCTTGAAGAATGTTATTGTTAGTTCTTTGATCCCTCTAGTAAGTGGACAAGTTGTGTCATCACCTTGGGGGGCAAAATATAAGTGTTTCTATGATGTTAGGCACAACCACTGTGAGTAAATCATAGGCTTACATGGTTGGGATGAACCAACCTTCTTCTGGTGTTATCCAAAACCTTGTTGGTCCTACTAGATCGAGCAATGTCTAGTACCAACAGGTCCAAAATTCCATTGGTCCGTTTGGGTCAAGAAATTTCCAGTATCAACAACCTTATGAGGCTTAGGTTTAGTACCAAGCTCCTTATTTTCCATATGCTTCTCAAGGAATGGTCAATTCACCTTATGTCCTAGTCTGGGCAGCATGTTTAGCCTGGCCCATCCACTTTTCAAGGTAGCTATGGCTAGATACTGTTCGGAAATCTCCTAGGAACTATTCAAGTACCCTTGTTGTAGTAAGGATAGCCTCTGTAGCAACAAAGGAAACCTTTTTTGTAATAAGGGCCATTCACGCAATAGTAGGGGCAGATCATACTGCAACAAGGACAACTGCAACAACCACATGGGCAACCCTTGCAATAGTTGCAGCAAACCATGCAACAGTATGCTCTGTAAACCTCCTAGCCTATGTCTTCGCAAGGCCAATCTCTGTAGCCACAGGGACATCCTTTGTAGTAACATGGTTAACCCTTGCAGCAACAAAGCCAACTCAGGCAACGACAACCCTTATATACATATCAACAAGGTCAACCCTTGCAAGGACAAGGCTCGGGTCAAGTCCTACAGTAGTAGGCCCAAAATCCTAATGTCTTAGGGAAATAGGTACATAATCCTTTTCTCTAAGGACAATAGGTACAATATCCCTATGTCTAAGGGCAACAAGTGCATATCCCTTATGTCCAAGCATAGCAGGTCCAAAATCCTCTTGTTTAGGGGCAACAAGTTCAAAACCCGTATGTTCAAGGACAACATGTGCAATATCCATATGTCCAAGGTCAACAGGCTCAAGAGCCTCTTAACTCGTATGTTGCTTATCAGCAACCTATGACTAGACAGTTCCAAGGTGTCCAGGGTCAAAATCCTCCCTACGGCAAAGGTAACCTATAATGGGGGCAGAATCAAATCCCATATGGCCACAACCCTCCACTATGGGGCCAAAATCCTTACCAGCAGGGATGGGCTCGTCCGGTTGGACCTATTTATCAACCTCCAATTCCTTTCAATACTCATTTTCCATTCTTGGCCACACTGGATTTTCTAGATGTGTCATGCCTCACGAATGATCCCATTCTTCATTCCCCATATTGGCCTCCGGTTCTGTCCAATATCCCGAGCAATTGTCATACGTTCAATGGAAAAGTGAAAGAAGATCCTTAAGCCCATGTGATGACATATCACCTTTGGTTCTCTTCAAATTCTTATGTTGATGATTCTATTCATCTCTATCTTTTCCAAAAAACCCTCACAAGTGCTGCAGCTAAGTGGTACATCGAGCTTCCTCTAAGTACTTACCATGACTTCAACTCTTTATGCATGGCTTTCCACACACATTTCCAGTTTCCAGTTCGCTATGAAACTGTCACCTATTTTCTCACATCGCTTA
This sequence comes from Pinus tabuliformis, assembly GCA_031772625.1. Taxonomy (NCBI): domain Eukaryota; kingdom Viridiplantae; phylum Streptophyta; class Pinopsida; order Pinales; family Pinaceae; genus Pinus; species Pinus tabuliformis. The sequence goes on from CM062818.1 coordinate 1,465,070,483, forward strand.
AGCAAGATACTATGACAAACATCTCCGATCACATCTATGAATGGAGACATAGACGTTGGCTGATCAAATTCAAGATTGTTGATCAGTTGCTCACCGAATGGTTTACCAAGTCATTCGTCACTCCAATTTCTCACGATATAGATATGGGTGGATGTGTTACCGAAGAACAATACATTGCTCATGCCCAATACTTAGATCTTATTTATTCTCAGTATGACACTTTGTATGAGTTATTACTTGATGCTTCGCGACCATCATCCAATCCCACAGCATTGAAGTCACAGGCTACACCTCCTGTTGATGGAGTAATTAGTTCAATGTCCTAGACCCCTACCAAATATTCTTCCAAATAGAAGTCAGTCTCGAACACTGCTTCCAATAGTTCCTCCCAGACTCCACCTGGCCCTAGTAAAACCTTAGAAGTCCACGCTATCTAGTCTACCACAATGGACAAATCCTCGAAAGGTAAGAAGAAAGGCAAAGGCAAGGGTAAAGTCGATGCCCCAAAACAGTGTCCTCCTAATTCTTTTGATGGTGATCCTTCACAATGGAAACCTAGGTATCCTATTTGTTATTTACGAGGAGGATCATTATACTAAGGATTGTCCTCGATGATCTAAAGTTAGTCATTTGCTCAAAGGGACCCCGCTATACTAAAAGAGCCTTTTCCGTCTCAACATATTCAAATGGTAAACCAACCTCAATCATCAGCTTCCTCAGGATATCAAGTATTCATGATGAGTACACCTATTAATGTGGCTACTAGATCGAAAGATTATCAAACTGCTACTATGATAGTTGGGAAAGAGAAATAGGCCACCCCTTCTTCTTCTGCCTTGAGTTTTGGCCCTCTTCATATCGAGCGCCCTAACCTTGATTCTGCCATTTGACCTGCCTCTCGAGGTGTGCTATGGAAGTCCTCATATAATCCCAATGCTTGAGCTGCTTAGAACTATAATATTGTTGAGGATTTGGCTCAAGTGCCATAAGCTATGTCCACTCTCGAGGTGCTCTAAAGCTATTTGGCTTAGTGGAAATCTTTTCTATCGGCTATTGGGGGCACTGATCCTACCAATTCCAATTTGATATGTTTTGATCTATAGAACCACGTTCTACATCTACCTCGTCAGATTGCCTTTATCATTTAGGTAATAATCAATGAGAAAACCATTCATAGGACTGTCATCGATGAAGGTTCTTCCACCTACATCATGTTAATCGCTTGTTGGAAGGCAATTGGTTCTCCTACTTTGAACCAATCCCCTAACACTTTGGAAGATTTTGACAAGAGTGACTCGTGACTCTTCGGTGTCTTACCTAACCTTGTTATTACTTTGGAGGGAAAGACAATACACATCGAGGTGTAATCTCAATTATAATCTTCTACTTGGATAGAGCTGGACCCATGCTATGCATGTTGCAACCCCCTCCCTATTCCACGTGATTCACTTTCCCTATCAAGGGAAGATCATCACAGTCGACCAATTGTCCTTCTTTTCCTCTTCCTCCTCAGATGTCAATGTTCCATATGTCAAGCACACTGGTGCGCCTTATGAGAGTGTGGGGGCAGGTATTTTTAAAGATTTTTCCTTGATGGGAATTTTTCTGCTCCCACGTCTTCATGTTGCCACTGTCAACATGATCTCGGTCAAATTTGATCCTTGGGTCATACCTTCACCAAATCTTGTTGATACCTGGGGCAAGGTTATGCCACTTAGTCCTATTGAAATGAATTATGTGGAAATTTTTTTGGCCTCAAGTTTCGTATCCTCTGATTTTCCCATTTTGAGGACTTCTCTCGATACGTATTCTCAATCCCTATGGCTTGGTGCTTCGTAATCTCCTAATCCATTAGCTGAGACTTTTCTTGCTAATGAGATTATCATGGAAGTCATGTCTCTAGAGTAACTTCCATGGAACGATACTCATCATCGTTCCTCGTTCCCACCTCACTTGGTGGTCACGTCTATATGTCTTGAGAGTTTCTCTTCTTCGTTGCCTATTGACATGTCAGTTTCACCTGCCATCGTTAAGATATTTCAGTTGAGGGCACCTTTATCCCATCATGGATTCAGGTTTTTTCTCCCTCCTCGAGTTTTTACTAATTTCCCATTATTTCAATGGGGTTGTCATCTGACTCGTAACCCTCCCTTGCCGAGGAGGCATGGGGGTAAAGCCTTGTATGAGTTCTACTCTATTATTTGGCCAAGTTGATGCTTATTCATCATGTCAATGGTGAAACTCCAGTGTTCATTTGTGTTGATTGATTACCCGAGTCCCAACATGGACTCTCTCAAAAAGTATTATGGTTAGATCATCTTGCATGGTTACTTGTGTACATTAGTGTGTCATTCATTTTTGTGCAGTGTGGTTTAGTGTGTTATCTTTCAAACAACTTTCTTGTTTACTATGTTTTTCCCTACTTTGCAGATGTCTGTGACTCCTCACATCGGTTTTGTTGATGGTTCTTGCTGTAGTACCCAAAATCTATCCTCTGTGGCATGAGCTATATATGACCCTCATGGTGAGTTGATAGATATTCAAGGTATTTGTTTATGTCGCACAACTAATAACATTGTTGAATACAACACAACCATCTAATTATTGTCATAAGCCATTGCTATTGACATTCGGGAGTTGGTTGTCAACTTGGATTCACAGCTTGTTGTCCTTCAACTCAATGGGAAATATTCCATCAGAAACCCTCAGATATTGAGAATGTATCTACATGTTCATCTACTGGAAAGAAATTTTGATTACATTACATATTATCATATTCCTAGATGTATGAATACATTGATAGATGCATTAGCTAATTATGTGTTGGATAGAAATTTATGAAACATGTGAAAAGCCAAAACAAATCGTTTGTACCATAATAAGAAAGAAAATATAACATATATATATGGTGATAATGTTTGATACATCAAAACCCTAAAAATTAATATGTGTGTTCAAATAACATTGGCAGCTCGCAGACCTCCTATATACGTGGCACGAAGTCCTAAAAATGTAAATGCTAGACCTAGGAACTAATGAGCATGGTGATCACGGTAACATGAAATTGCTCGTGCAACACGAGTCAACAATTGGAAGATCCGGTCTGATACTCCCACCATATGCCTCTGGTACTGGCACAAGATGTCTCCCACCTAGGCATACTCTAGGATACCATGAGTCAACCCCTCAAGGTTCCTCGCGATCTCCTCCTCATTATCACTCCCCTCTTGATAAGGAGTGACATCAAATTGGTGAGTGACACGCTTGGCTATCGTGGACATCCCAGCAGGACACTCTGGTCCAAAATCTGCATTAATAAAACAAAATGTTATAAACACACATATATAAAAAACAATTAAAAAATCACAAAATTAAAAATTGGTTTCTACCTTCATCGTCGAAATCCTCCCCACCTGGCAGCAGCATGTTCGGATCTCCACGGAAGTCAGTATCATTGTATGGCCAGTCCTTCTCTACAATTAGGTGTCGTTGTAGCCATGAAAAGGAGGCGGGCATGTAGGACATATGCTAGCCCCTAGTGATCCTAGGCATCAAACGACTCCAACAGACCATTCGTGGGTCTCGTGGCATTGGCGGATGTACCTCAATCAACTGGTACTGGAACAACAACACCTGTTCCAAGAGAAAGGTCACTAGTACAGATCGAAAGCAAAATTTCTTTAAATTCCCTGCCTTAGATTTTGTTAGCTAGTGTTTTATGTTGATCTTCATGGATTCCGCCCAATTAAAGATTGTTGGTGCCGTAAAGTCGATAGCATATAAAAGTTTTTACTTTTTAGTCTCATGCACTGCTTGGGACCCCGCCACTTTGTTGATAGTCAATAGTAGCACTCTTAGTGTCAGATATCACACAATGGCAATCTCAATCTTTTCACTCTTGGATTTGAGGGCTTCAGGGCAATTTTCAGCAAGTAGCATGGATATGCTTGCCCCAATCAGTTGTGACCCATATAGGGTTACTGGTTCCCCTCTCTGGGACAATCCTGTGATGAAATATATGTCTGAAGTTTCTAACTCCAGCTCCTAGTCACCAATGATGAATATTTACCAATTTATGTCCCAGAGACTAATCAGGTATTGAAGTAGCTCAGGTTAAGCCCACATCCCTGGTGTGAGAAAGAACTTGAGGAGACCACAGTTCATCAAGGCGTTCAGGGAATTTGGATCATTCATTGCCTGGGTGTCCACATCTTCATGCTTACGTTCTTTCCAATTTACCATTTTTGATGACTATTTCCTGCAAAAACCATGTATTCAAGTCAATAATCATTTTTGGCAAGTAAGATTTGGATTGAAATGGTGGATTTGAGAGAAGAATTGTTTTTCCCTTGTTCATGGCGCCAACGCACTTGTTTTAAAAATAGTTGCACCGATGGCATGGTTGGGCATTTTAATTACCCTTGGCTGGCGCGATTCCGTGCCTAGAAATCATGCTGACTGAGGGAGAATTGTTTTTGCCAAAACTTCCCTCAAAAATCCAAAAAAAATGGATGAAAATAGGAATAAACAGTATGGAAATGAAGCTTAGGGACTTGGATTTTACTTGCAACTAGCAGCTCAACGAATGAACTCCTAGATCTCCGATAATATGCTCTAGAAAAATTAGGGCAAAAGAGGGTAAAAAGTTTTTCATCGCAAGGTAAAATGGTAAATGGTAAAAACTATTTACTTTTCCCTCCTTTTATTTAGGTCTTCGTGAAATATTAGGGTTTTTAAAGTATTTTGACCTTTTTTCCTCAAGAATTGGATAATGCAGGTGATGGATGTTCGGCGATGATGTTGAGTCACATTTCAGCTCTTTTCTCGACTCGTAAAACTCAAATGAAAAGATTTCCGAGTATTTTTCCCTTTTGACTCATAAAAGAGAATAAAATGGGGGGTCCGCTTTCAAGCTCTTTTCCAACCCTTTAAACACGAAAAGATAGTTGAGCCCTTGTCATTTTGAACTCGTTAACGAATGTGAAACATCGTGCGCCTAGTATACATTTACCCCTTTTTCGAGCTGGGATGTACTATTTACGAAAAAGGTACTTCTTGACTGAAACGGTCAAGCAATTCTCTCAAGTATCATTTTCTACCTTTTCAGGCTTGAGAGACACAAATGTACGAAGAGGGACCATGTGGATTTTTCTTTTTTGTGCCTTTTTCAAACTCGCTAAACATGAAAAAGATACCGAATTACACCTTTGCAGACTCGTTAAAATAAACAACAACATCGGATTCATCACCATGATGCACATGAGCTTCCCATTCCTAGGGATTGTTAAACTTGCTTGGTCATATTCATCCGAAGGATGAACTTATAGTACAAGCATATGCTATCCCCTTCGAGCTTGCGATTAAAAAAATAATTGGGTTACCTGCTAGAAATAATGGGGGGAAATTTGGAAATCTAAGCAGTTGTGTCGACAGCTCACTCCTGAACATGACACTTTCTGCTTCATGTCGGGATGGGGTATCCTCCTTTTTATCGTTGACCTTCCTAGGTTGGACCATTCATTTTTTCCTTCCATTTGATCTCTGCCACTTCATTATGACCACAGATCCTATGGATCCAAAAGCTGCGAAACTTCTAGTCGTGTCGCTGATATGTTCAAGGGTTGTCCTTCTATAGTTACACTTACCCCTGATTCTCTGTATCATCCAAAATCATTTTGCATCCCTATATCTCATGTTGATGATGTGGGATAGATTATGGCCCTCCTTCGACACGGTCGCTTCCTGTCAACTTCAACTCATTATCCAAGAAGTTGATCGAGAAACTCCCTTCCAGTACCTTAGGGCTTGTGTGCCCTAATGGAAAGTGCTTCACACTTGACGACACGTTCACATCATTGGATTTCGATCGATTGATTTCATAGGGGTTTGACTTCAGTTTCTTTATTCACATTCCGTGAATTGTGTTGATAGTACCTTAAGGACCATTGTCATTATTGGTGGTTTCTCTCACACTTGTTAACAATTTAGATCATTAGCTGGTAATCAAGTGATTTTCTATCATGTTCAACATCAATACATCTATTCACATGTTATAAACTGTACTTTGATTGGGTCGTGTTAGAGCGCAAGAACCTTGGCTTAGATTACAAAAGTCTAGGTTATGAAGTGGTGTGAAATGGTTATGTTGATATATATGTCTCTCTCAGATGGATGGTTGTGACCATACCATGAGTTATCATATGTGATCCTTCTCATTATTGGATGGTTGTGACCATACCTTGGTTTCAATATGATCCTCTTTATTGGATGGTTGTGCCCATGCCTGGATCCATTTACATGATCATTCTCTGGATGGCTGTGTCCATGCCACGATTCATGTATCATTTTACAGCGTTTTCAGTTATGTATATGTATCTGTACTTTCCTGTAGGTTTTCTGACGCTAGACTCCAGTTCCCCACACTGATTCTTAAAGCATTTCATCTAACTCTAGTTCGGCCTTTATGCATTAAGGTGCATATGTTAGACAACATTTTGTCACTATCCCTGTGCTCCCCGTTCCATGATCCTAGAGGACCTCTACAGTGAACCCTACATGCTTTCCCTTCATGAAGAAACTCATATTGTGTTCCTGTTCATAAGTAGAAAAATTCCTTTTTGCATCATTTCCCAAAAATCTTCTGTTTTTCCTAGTTTACAAGACCGACGCTAATGAACTTTGTTCTCCTCACGCCGATATGCAAGGATTAGAATTGTCCCTATCACCGACCGGAGCGACTAAGCTTTGTTCCAGTCGCGCCGATCCTCTTTTGGAAAGTTTTTTAAATAAGGAGTCGAAGCTTCTAGCTTCAGAAGCTTTGCAACGGAAGTCTGGTAGATGGTTGGGTCGGATGATGTTGAGGATGTTAGTTTGGGCCTCTTTCCCCTATAAGGATGGAACTACCTCAAGAGATAATACCTTCTCCCATGAGAAGAGGAACCATATCCCATCCATTCATGCTATATAAACCTCCCTTTTTTCGAAGTGCAAGCTAATGTTAATGTTTGTGTGCTAATGCTAATTAAGTTTGGAGTAAAAAACAAGCTATTCATAGTTGTTTCTCTCTAGCTGTGTGTGAGGGGGAAGTGTGAATTTGGTTTAGTGTGAAGACTAAAGGGAAGAGCCTTAAAACTTCATTGTTGAGGCCATCATGGAATGCTAACGGAAGTGTGTGGCAACCTCATTTTGTCGGAGGAGAAGGGCAACATCAAGACAATGGTTGTAATGTCTTCTTGATTTAATATATGTGCAACTATCGATTGATTTCCTACATAACATGTCACCTCACATGTTTACGGTTTAATGCATTCTTGAATTGTTAAGTAGGTTGAATTACAATTTGTTTGTTATCATGGTTGTTGTTTGTTGTTGTTTACTTGTTTCAGGTGTTGAAAGAAGCAAACAGGAGATATCTAGAGTGAGAAAGCAAGGTCATCACCAAACGGGATAAGTGTACTAAGAGGTAGGCCCGCTGTCAAGGTAGAGGAATTTTTTGTGTCCACACCTAGAATTTTACTTCACCATAGTTGGGCTAAGCCCTAGCTCCAAGCCCCCTCCGCCATGGTCACGTGGGTGTGGGGTGTGGCCAAGGGCTAAGGCTTAGCCTGGTCCTTCCCCCAAACATGCCTTTGTTACACTTTAAATAACATCGTGGACATATTATTGTTAAGAAGCATATGTTTGGGGAGATGGTTAAGTCATGTGGTTGCTTGGCAGAGGTTACGTGTTCGATCCGAGTGGGGTTCTTTGGCCCTCACCAAACATTTTGATGCATTATCTGGAGGCCATGTGGAAGCCAATTATTCGGCCATGTGGTTCTCTCTAATTGATCCATATAAACGAACCCATGAGCCAATAACAACACACCATTCACATCCACTCATAATGAAACAAGTGTCAATCATCTAGAGGCCCACAAAAACACTGTCATGCCTAGTCATATGCCCAGTGAGTGTACGGACAACTGACTCGGTGTACTTGCAACCCAACTTTTAAATTTTTTGTTGTTTCGCAATTTGATCAAAACACGATATCGGGAGCATATGATATTGGTTTTGAGTGAAATGAGTTGCATTGGATTCAGAATATTTAAACTTCTAGAAAAATATGATTTTTTCTATGAAATACTTCGAGCTTAATTCCATAGTTGGTGATCAGGCTGAAACCGCCATCGATAGAAACGTTGATTTCTTCTACCTCATTTAAGAGAGCACATAAAGTCATTGGCTTCCATGCACCTTTGCATTTCAACTCTCTTCTTTGACTCATGTACACCCCTTCAGATTAAGGGGCGAAATGTTAGACACCTAAATTGTTAGGATTGTTGTGGAGGAATTTCAACAACCAAATAAATCAAAAATAAATCTTGGAACACAAAACCAAGAGCTAGACAAATTCATCTATATGTACATCTTGTGAATTGAAATGAATCCCATGAGTTCATCTAATATTGCCTATTAATTTTGTGTGCACTTTAACAATATAAAAAAGCATCTCTTATGCCACCCCACTCTCTTCATAAAATTTCATACTGTAATTCTAAACGAAACAAATATAAAGGGTGGAGTTTAAATATAAGAGTGTTGAAAGCACGACATAGTATGGGAAGTGTAAGTAAACCCAATAGGGTCATGGATGCTCATTGATAGTGGGGCTATGTGTGTATGGTACTAAGACATCTTCATTGGGACTATGGATACTTGTGGGCATGGAAGCAATGTTGGGAAAAAGAGATAAATTATGCACATAATAGATTTTTACTAATCACAAAAATGCATAGTCGTACCTCTTCTATTCAATTAGTAGTAGAAAATATAAAATTGAATCTTCTTTCTTTTGGATCCATTCATTAAATATTGAGTATAATCAAGTATATAAACCTTTAGAATTTATATTATTTGATTTATCTTATGTGGGACCCAAAAAATTTGGTGTGATGTTTGAGAATCTTGCCAAACATATCATTTGGTTTTTAATAAATTTGAGCCTCATTATATTAACAACCAGAGGCAACCACTTCATCCGAATGAGTTTCCATTTGTTGAGGCCTCAACAACCGCCCTCAAATTTTCTCGAAAATTATGGGGGGCCCTTATAAATTTTGAGGATATTGCATTGCCTTTCTTTTGGTTTCCTATTTTGGGTGTTTCTTTGGTTTCATAATTTTCCACTTTTAATATTTAATCATTGTCCTCTCATCAATACCTTTGTAGTGTTATAAAAATTTCCCCATTTCGACTCCCAAATCAAAAGTTATGACCCTCCAAAGTTTTTCAATGTTTGTCTATTTTATTGAAGTGACATGATGATGTGGAAACCTGCATGGCATATTGAGCTAGTAGTGATGACTGAGCTTACACATGGAACTTCCAAACCACTTCCACATCAATTCATGTTTTTCTTATCACCATTATGTGGCACCTACACATAGACAACATGGAATCACTATTTGCCACATCATGTGTGCCATATTAGCTCACGCTCTCACCAAGTTTAGATACATTTGAAGTTTGACCCTTTTGTTAATTTTTATTACCTAAACTATTGCACATTATGCGAGTCAAAACATCTAACATGTATTCCTTCCATTATATCTTCCTCATTGTTCATGCTAACCATGGTGAACCAATATAACTACATAAATATTTTAACTTATTTCAATACTGTGCATATGGGATAGATAGTTTTAGTTTTAAATCAATGGTCACGATTGACCCATGAATTTGATCGATGGTTGATGATTCACAACTTCATAATGCAATATCTTAAAATCCATGGAATTGAATTAGGTTCAAAAGGCCTCGCTAGAAAGCTAAGATTGAGAAGAATAATCCTGGAATGATTATTTGGTCAAATTTGCAAGCTAAATGCCTAAAAATTTGAGAAGAAAAAGGACAACGAAATTGGCCAAAGAAAAAGGACGAATAAATTCTATTATAAATGAATTTGTATTATTATTTAAGAGCTTTGTATATTGCAGGAGATTGTACCCAATTTCTTAATAATATAAGAGACTTTGCACTATTGCATAGCTAATGTTTAGAGGAAATTTGATGCTTATATGACCAAATTAGTGGGGAAATATTAAGTAATAAGAAAACTTATGCTATCATAGTTGATATTTGAAAATTCTTGTTCTTTGAGGCTTAAAGTCATAGTTAGTCTTATTTTTATAGCTCCAAATCTCACTCTTATGGTTTGTGATGGTGCACTCATGGCCTAGGGCAACCCCTCCTTCCAGATCTGGTCCTAAAATTTTAAAAACAGTGTTTTATCCCTTATACTTGACATTGCCCTGAGTTAAACGCGTGTATACGCGGGTATGTGTATACCCAACCCGCGTATATGCATTAAAACACTTAAAAAATATAAAACTCCTTATTTTCAGGCGAAGATCACCTGCTGATCACCTGTTAGTGCCCGTGGCCCAACTATTCCCAACCAACTCCCAACTAAAAAACTACTTTGGGAGAGGTATAAAAAGACCTGAAAGGGAAGGCCTAAAGGAGAAGAGAAGAGAGAGAAAGGTTATTATGCTAAGATTTTTCCCCTGACCAGGTCTGAAGTCCCTTGTGCCTTCTGTACTTCCCCCATTTGTACACGAAACCCTTGTTGCCTTATGTGTTGATGTTCATCCACCATTTATGACATCATGGAGTGAGTCATGGAAGGATTTTGTTAGAGGCTTGAGGCTGGAATGGATCTGGAAGGAAGCTTTGCTTGTAGCCTGCTGAAGGTGACTCAGGTGAAATTATTCCTTTTTATGTACTTTATTTGTCTATAATAAAATAAACACGTCTTGGTTCCCGATATAAATCTTCTTTATGTTTATGATATTCATGTTTAGAATTCATATGTAAATGGTTGTTTGGATTTCATAATTAACTACCTTTATTTATAACATGAAGATGGTTTCTTTATAAGGTTTTGTCTATATACTGTTGTGTTCTTTGGAATTGGTTGTTTTGCAAGGCAAAATAGAAGAAGGGAACTCCAAGAAGGGTTTGGACCCTAAGGGCCTTCTCAAACGTAGGACCTAAGGTATAAGCTCTTAGATCTATAAGAACATATAATAAAGTTTCTTTATTAGGAGCAAAATGTTTATGTAAAGACCAAGCCCATATGTTTAATATTGTATTGGCTTGATCTTGATCATTTCCAAGCATCAATAGTCATAGATATTTTTTAAATTCTTTAAAGTACTATAAAAATTTATAATGGAAACCATATGATGAACCAATTTGTTATTTTGTTATCCTGAATGACTAATTAATTATGTGTTATAGGATTAGGTGTGGATAAACAAAATGTCTACCACAACAATTTCTAGTAACACATTTACTTTTACCAGCAATACATTATACTTGAATTTCAAACTGTTGTGATCATTAAAATTATTTTAAATCTTTGTAAAATGTTTTAAATTATTTCAATCTTCTATCACGTTTGCAAGGAAATCCAATGAATTATGAAGCCTTAAAAGCATGATCGCTCATTTTCCGCTTTAGAGGAACAACTAATTATTTTTGTCCTCTCAAAAGAATATTTGAGAGGACTCCCTCTTCCTGAAGCTATGGAGTCATCATGAATTTCATATCCAAAGTCCGGTGTAGTTTTCTTCATGGAGAACACACCCTCGAACAATACCATTTCTGGTTCCCTTTGTAAAGTTGGGTTTGGACCCCATCGTAAATCCAACCGAGCCAGGAGTAGTGCTAGTGGGAAATCACTTATATACCCTGCTTAGAAGCTGATAGCATATTTTGACTTATCACCACCATTTACATTATTTATTTGATGCAAAGGCACCGCATGCTTATCTTGAAACTTGTCTATTCCTTCTCCAATAATGTTGCATTGCTCATCCTCTGTCCCATCGTCAGCTGCTCTAGAGTTTCCTTTCTCTGGCAATAGAAATGCTTCATAAATCCACATAGCCTTTCGAGTTGCGTCCATTATTCTTGCCATGCGAATCTTGTTCTCCTGCTTTCTATCACAACCTCGAAAAAATTTGGGCCTTGACAATTTCAGCGCAAGGTGCACTGGAGCAAAGGGGGCAAATCCTTGAAACACACTATCTTCCCACAGCGCAACACGAGCTTCTAGCTCGTCTTGTCCTTGCAGATTATTTTTAACAGCAAAGTTTTTAACAAAACGTTCGCAATTTATCCAGAAGAACCATCTGGCCTTGGTTAACCGTTCTTCCACGTCCACATTTATGACGTCACATCCATAACTGTCATTTTCAACGGCCTCTATAGTCATGTCGGGGCTATACACCAACCATTCCATAGAAACGAGCAAACTCGGCAACAATGAAGTTGACAGAACGTCATTGGCAGATGCACATATTTTCAAGAGGCACCCAACAATATCAAACGTAATGAGAAGCGCATATTTATGCAATAGCAGGTAATGGAGTCCAACATTCACGCGGAACCTGTTCTGAAGGTGAACAATAAATATGATAATCGAAATGACTTGTAATACATCCAGTTGAGTGGTGCTCTTCGATGTCAGAAATTCTTCAATGCTACTGGCCACTGAAGACCACACTTCATCGAACATTTCCAAACTGGTCATTCGCAAAAAAATGATTATCAAATGTGGGAAAAAAAATGATATAATACAAATTTCTATATGGATTGAGACAAACAAAAGAATTTCATACATTACCTTGAGAAATTTGATAAGATAGCAACGAGTCGAACAAATTTAATACAAAATTTCTTCCGAAGCTGGATATTGGGAGTACTTTTAATGGAGTTGTAATCATGATAATTCTGTATAACAAAATGAGTTTATTAATATCAAAACAACATTTTAGTAATAGATTCAAGTTTATTTTATTTATTGTTGAATTTAATTAGATTGTAGATTTCGAAATATTAACGCTAATATATATTGGAAAATGGAAACTGAAATATAATTCTAAGCTTACCTTTTGAAATAGTCGTAACATACTGTCATTTACCATCTGCCTTGGGATATCGAAGGCCGTACTACTTCGAAATAAACTGTAAATCGCCATCAGTTCGTTATCATTTTCCATAGCCATAAGAGCAGCCTAGTGAACATGCAACAGCAAATAAGGTAAGTTGCAACAAATTACAGAACTGAATACTATGAGAAAATGAAAGTAAATTGATTTTACATTGAGTTTGGAAAATACCTGGTAGTGAAGATTCTCATCGGGTTGAGCTTCCACGACTTTTGCAAGGCGTTCTGCATGACTCATTATTGTATGCTTGTTTTCCAGGACAGTAATACACAAAACAAAAGTTTAAGACAAACACTAAATTCAAAAATTTCTTGATGTAAGATGTATGTGGTACCAATGCGAGATCTGGTGACAACTTTTATAATATATGTATCACATGGACGCTGGATCGTGTTCATGTCGTACGGCCGACAAAGGTTTATTTCTGAGGTTAGTTATGTAAAGTATTATTAGTTTCTTTAGCAATCATTGAATATAATTAAAATGAAATTCAAAGAATTGATATTAAAGATGAGGATTAAATGGTAAGATTATATACAAATATATAAATAATGTAAAAAACATAACTTTTAAAAGGAAAAGTAAGATCATATAAATTGCTATAGCGATGAAGTAAAAGAAGGGTTAATTTTTAAAATATACCATTATTATTATTATTATTAAAAGTTTAAATGTGTTAAATAGATTATTATTTTTAAGCGTTAAAATAATTGTTTGGTTTAATGGAATAGCAAGAAGAAATTAATTAATTAATTAATATATATATATATATATATATATATATATATTAAAAAAGTGCACACTTATCTTATCTATTACATTCATAACATCAATTTATGTTATCAAGGCGTACATGCCTTCAGTTTAATAATTATTTTAATTTTTCCATATAAATATATATATAAGTAATATATATATATAAATATATATAAGTAATATATATAAATAAAATAGTTTTATTTTAATAATTATTTATTTAAAAATAAAAAAATAATTATAAATAACCTACAAAAATTTTGTAAAAAATGATTTAGACATAAAAAATTACTCTCAAGGAAATGAAAAAGTAAAAGGTAATTTATAAATAGAGATTTATATTAATGTTTTGAAAATGATTTTAAAATTCTTCCCTATTTATTTGTAAAATCCTTTATTTATATTTATATTTACGTTTATTTAATCATATTAATTTCAATTTCACCATATATGTCTCTATTGTTTTATAATGTATAAGTTAAGAGGCATATATATATATATGGTTTTATTGTGTATATAATTATTTATATATATATATATATATATATGGGGTTTTATTGTGTATATAATTATTTCTTATGTATTATTTTCATTAAAAATATTATACTAGCGTAAGTTTTCAATCTTCTTCTACATCGTAGTTTTCAAATTCCTAAATTAACCAAATATTTAATGTATGTCAAGAGTCTACCACTTCTTTGTAGCAGCCACCAGTTTTGTGCACCTGTCACTACTTCTATCCAAACCTTGTGTACTCCTGTCATTACTTTGGTCCACTTGCTATCAGTCTGGACCACTATTTCACTACCTCTATGATTAATTGGCTACCTCCTTTCCATTGCCATAAAATTTGTGATATTCTATAATAGTCTTGTTTTAATTCCTCTAGCACCCATCTAATATGCTACATCAATTTTGGTTTTGTAGTAGACATGAATCCCTATTTTATAGCTACTTCCAAGATATTGAAGTGATATCTTTCAACTACTTCAAGATATCGAAGCGTTAACTTGGAGAGAGAAATATAAGTAGACACTATTAACATGTTATTTGTCCATGATATAGTTCTACGTCAATTTCAATGGTTTGTGTATCTGTTACATGTGATTTTGATTTTATTTGGGCTTTTTTTCAACATTATAGAAAAATATTCTCAATTGAATGCTTACACATGAGATGAAAATTAACAACCCACTTCTCCTTACTTCTTGCCAACCATCTTGCACCATCATGACCAACTACCATTCTGTTTGTTGGAACAATTATGTGCCTAGAGTTCAAGGAATTGTCACTAGGATTCTCAACAAGCAACATAAACTTTGTAAAGGTATTTATGAGTGGAAAAGTTTATGATGTAGACACCAATCAATTTTATAGGCATATACTTTGCACATAGCCTTAAAAATATAAAAATGACTTATTTCTTCGTAAACGTAGAATGCATAAATGAACCAAAAAAAAAAAGACGACGACAAAAAATTTATTTCCTCCCATAATTATCTTCTAAACAAAAGTAATAACACATTAATAAAAACCTTAATTTTATAAATTTACCAACCTGTGAAGCATTTCACATGTCTATGAGCTTTGAAATTAAAAGATCCAACTAGTGAGATTTCCACAAGCTTAAGCTTAACAACAAAAAAAAATTCCTTAACTTTTATCATTATATGGAGATGTGAATTACTCCATGTATTTATCAATGATGTATGTATCAAGGTAGTTGTACAAATTGATAATTGCATATTCGAACATGTAAGTGCATTGATTTCTTTCTTGGTCCTTTCTTAGGAGACCACTAATCACAAGTTCATTTCCATAGTCTCTGTCATATTCAAAATCATAGATATAGAAACTAACCTTTTCTCTTCCCTAACTCTATAAAGAAAAAAATTTCCTTTTATTTTATTTCTAATATCTTAGAGGCCAGGTTTCAAATAATTTTCTGCCTACGGTTCACAAAATTGTCTTCTATCTTAAAATTAACTTATGAATCATGCGAGTAAAGGACTCACGTCGAAGTATCTCTTGTACATTAAGTTGAAGAAGTAACATCAAAATACTCGAAGAACCTCAAAACGTACCTCAAGAAATAACAATTTTTTTACTCATCAACGTCCGAGGCCTAGAAGTAGATGAAAAAGTGAAATTATGGTTAAGGTATCTAATTAATACACTTAATAAAATAAGTATATTTAAAAAAAAGTTTTCGTCTTTCTAGTGCACCCATGGATGAGATAAAAAAAATCTCATGTAATAAAACATGTCTTAAGGGAGGGGTGCATGTTAGAGAAGAAGATGAACTAATTTTATTCCAAAAAGAGAGGAAATTGTAATTATGTTATGGTTTAGGTTTTCAATAATGTACTAACAAAGTTTCTTGAGTTTTCAATTAGTTTTGTTTTCTAATTTCTATAGTTTCTTTTAGTTGTTAAATAGCTTTATTTGGACATGTGGTATAGGTCTTCACGTATAAAACTACCTCTCTTCCACCCTTAATGCACCAAATACGCAATGAATTGAATTTCATATTTCCTAGGCCCATTCGGCATAAGAAGATTGTCAACCTTTGTGCCTATTTTTCATATTGAGTTAGTGAGAGATACTATCTTTCATCATCATACTTATTGACGATGCATATTTCATCATATTTTACTAGACATTTTTACTAGGGTGGTCACTCCTAAACGCTATAATATTGTGTATGGTCACTACTAGATAGTTAACAACATGGAAATATGGTATCATAGTTTTCTTGTGCATAGAGTGACCATGGTCAAAGCTTCTAGAGTCTTTCATTCCCTAGGAGATCAACTCAGCTTATATATGTATGAGTTGGCTAGGGATTTCTTGTAGAATTTTCTTAACTTCTCAAGCCCTTGGTGTCCATATACATTCTCTCGGGGGATAGAGAAATCCTATGTAAAATTAATTTCTCAAGAGGAAAAAAAATATAGAGAAAATATAGCTCGGATATGCTGGTGGATTTCTACCAAACTTATGTTGCATGTGAGAGTAGCCCTATCTTGTTGTGAGTCAAAGGAAGGTTTCATACCAAGGATTGTGGAGGGGTCATCAATATCCCAAGGTAAAATTATATTTCTATTTTGAATTAATAGAATCATGCATGATTTCTACCCCTTATATGACTTTTGTTGATTATTTGTGTATGGTTTGGATTTATTTTTGTATCTTGCGGGAATGTTTAAAATGCCATCACGTATAGATGTTTTCCATATTCTCCCACTCGATGTTCCATCTACCTCTATTTCTCATATGCATACAATCTCCTTCATGACCAGTGGATCCCATCAATATCATGACCCTTGGGTGGTTCCTTCTCCTTTAGAGATTGATTAGTATGGTGGTAACATGCATTTAAGTCCATTTGAGATCACTTAGCAATGAATCTAGTTAACATCTAACACTTATGAGTTAAGTGACACTTTGTGTGAATGACTTAATGATTAACATGTGTCCAATAGGTGGTTGACCATCAATTATTTCATGCTTTTCTTGGTATTGATCTTCATACTGACAACGCCATCATGAAATTCATGTCAATCTATGATCATCCCTAGGGAGAATTGCATCATCAATCATATTTCCTTCCTAGGGTAGACAAGTTTGATGAGTCACCTAAAATCCTAGCTTCTTGTGGCCTTGTTGAGTGGTCCCAATCCCTCATCATGCTACATGATGTTTTCTTGGAGGGGAACTTTGTGAACATTTTGAAGACTATCCCAGTACACATTGTTATGAAACCAATTGTCGTGGAAAATATCATGATTGGAGTGGATTGTATGTCTTGAGAGATTTAAATTTACACCACCCTTTTCAGGAAATTCTTCAATATTTTTTCTTGTTCTAACAAAGAAATTCCTGGAATTTACCTCATACATGAAATTGAGTATGACATATCAAATTGCTTTATGTAGTGGAATTTGGACATGTAAATTCTTTAATTCTTAGATCTTCATAGTTAGGTTTGGGGGTAGCCTTATCTACAACTAATATTTTTGGATATGGTGGATTTAAAAAGAGTATTGGTATTGTTAGAAACTTTGGCCATTATAAGATTTGTATAGAATTAACATCATTTGTTAGAGGAATTTTGGTCATATCAACAACATCATTTTTTATAATTGTATTGGATATTGCAATGGCATCAACTATTACAATGGTCTTGATAATAACAATATCATTGGTTGTTACATAGGGTTTAGCCTGCTTTTTGTCCAATAATCCTTGGTTCGGAGTTTCCTCCCTAAGTGAACTATATTCTTCATTTTATGTGGTGATAGGAGAAACTGTCTAGTTTACTATTATCCATGATCATAATAATACTTCATTACACCCAATAGGGGAGACACAATAGGTGGAGAAAATTAGTAGTTCAACTTGTGATGATGCCTTATTGTTTGGAATAGGGTTAGGCTATATAGATAACTAAGATTGTAAAGGAGGGTTAATTATTAATAAATTATAAGGAAATTGTAGTTCTTGTTTCTTCATTGGTAGCTACACAAGCAACTATCCTGGAAAAGAGGCTCCACACTATCCTTGAGGCCATCTAAGTGATTGGTTTGGAAGAGAAGGCCACTTGAGCTATGGCATTGGATATTGGACCAAAGGAGGGTTAGGAAAACTCTAAGGAGCTATATGGTATTGTATTTTCTAAGAAAGTTGTTGAGGATTGTACATATTAGACCAATCTTATTAAGAAAAGAAAAAGGATCTTGGACCATACCTAGTGGTCAAGGTTTCCATGGTTTTTGAGAGCTAACGAAGCATGTTGTTTCAACATCTTCACTTGATTCCTTGAAAACTTCCTTTAGTCCTATCGATTATTGTAGATGCCTATAGAATTCCCTTTTTTGAAAATGTTACATATTTCTACACTGTTGAGTTGGAATTCCCTAAGAGAATGCTTCTTTCTCCACTTGGGGGAAAATATGGAAAAGGCTTTATCAAACTCAAACTACCTCTATTTCACCTATAACATATCTAATTGAGAGGAAAAAGAGTTCATGATATCATTTTTGAAGTTTTAAAATAAATTTCCAATCCATTCTCCCACCATCCCACCGTTAGTTGACTTACATACATTTGTAAAGGCATTTCTTGCCAAGTTTTTATTTCTCACTAATCCTCAAAAGATTCTTAAGAAAAGTGAAACAATTTCATAATTCTCCATGAGATTTTACATATCCAGGTAGCATTCCTTCATTCATGTGATAAAAATTGTCTTCAAGATGTCGTCTTCCAAATTACTATGCTTAGATTTTTGCAATTTATAGTGAATATGCTCTATCTAGTCCTAAAAGCTTTCCTTCTCTCATTGGGACACATCTTGAATGATTCATCCCTTTGATCCCTAGTCTGATAGTAGTCTTGCTACTTTTACAGAGAATTTTTCTTTATATCTTCCCATGAGGAAATATATGCACCTTGTAGTCCCATAACCCATATTAAAGTTGCTCCCTTTAGAGTAGCAAAAAATAATTTTAATTATTGGGCATCCATGGTTTAATCATAACTCATGTCTAAGAAATCAATATAAAAAAGAAAATTGTCTGGATCTTCACTAATGGTGCCGTAGAAAACTAGAAGGGACCACAAAGGAATTTTTTTTCATTAGATTTTTTCCCTAGACATCTCCAATAGGCATCTCAAAGGTGGTTGTTGTGGGGAAAAATGCCTATGCAGGACGATCCTATCCACCTAAGGTGTGACAGAGCCTTAGCAACAAACAGATACAGCTATTCTGGTTTCTTCCTTTATGAAATGTGAAAGAGGAGAGATCAATGGACTTACCAGTGTCTTCCGTTTGTCCCTCGATCTAGATCCTATTCTCTTTGGATGTTCACAGCTACTTGCCTCCTCGCTCGCCCAAGAGAACAGCTACTTGATTATTGCGAGATCACAAGAGAACAGCTACTTGCGACAAGAGAACAGCTACTTGCGACAAGAGAAGAACACAACACGAAGGCAAATATTCATATTCACAAATGATTCAGGATTAGAAGTAAATCAAATACACTAATGCAATCATACAAATACACCAGTATATAGGAGAAAACCAAGATAGCTTTATTGATAAATAACAAGGTTCAGGAAGAGATACAACCCAGAGGGCTCCAATCCAGCATCTCCTTCCCAGCAGAATGGAATTCCTATCTTCACCTACCTTCAAAGCATTAAGCACCCAATGATTCCAGTTTCAAACCAACAGCAATTCTTTGCAATAACAAAATTCCAGCCTCTAGATCTCATGGAGGAGAGATCTATATATAGATGTTTTGGAGAGAGGATGAGTCAGCTTGAGATCTGACTAGTGTCCTCTCCCTCTCTCAATTCTTGAGTCCACTTGGAGTTTCTTGCTTCCACTTGGAGATTTGGAACCTCTTACTCATCACCAATCGAATTCCCTGAGGCAAGTGTCATTTTGGAAGCTTCCTGGGCTCTAACACCTTGAGGAATGAGTCTGCCACATGTCCAAACTCGCTTAGCGCAGGTAGCTAGTGTTGGAGTTGACATTCAACGCAGGTAGACAGTGGAGCCACTGACATTCAGCGCAGATGGTCAATGGAGCAGTTGACATGATCCTGAATTGGCTTGTTTTTGAGCAGTTTCAGGTGGAGAACTTCTGTGAATTGCTGTGGTTTGTTGGCCTTATTCCTCTAGGGGTAGGAACAACATGTTTAGGGACTTTGGATCCCTTAGATTATGGACATTTCATGCTCAATGCTGTAAGGCACAAAAATGTCTATAACAGTGGTGATTTTTTATTCTACCATATTTTTATCAGCCAAGATGTTAGGATCGTGCCAAATGAGCTTAACTCGGTCCTTTTCATTTTTAGAGAGTCTGAAAAGGTACATAAAGTTAACTCCAAAAGTCCTTTTTCGTCATCTAATCCCTTAAGTCCGAAAAAGTATAAAACAATACAGAAGGGATGAATTTTCGATAGTTTTAACGAGCCAAACAAAACAAGCACTCGATCTTTTTGTGCAATAATCCCT
The DNA here is from genome assembly GCA_031772625.1 of Pinus tabuliformis. Classification (NCBI taxonomy): domain Eukaryota; kingdom Viridiplantae; phylum Streptophyta; class Pinopsida; order Pinales; family Pinaceae; genus Pinus; species Pinus tabuliformis. The sequence continues at coordinate 1,465,091,264 of CM062818.1, forward strand.
CAGGTCCAAAAAGATTAAAATCTAGAGGAGGGATAGCACTTCCGGTCGCTTTAACGAGCTGGAAGGCCAAAACTCGGCAATCTTTTCATATTTTACGAGTCAGTTGAAAAGAGCTTAAAGAAGACTCATCTTTCGAGGAACGAGTGATAAACAGGGTTAGCAGCTGATTCCAGGTACAGGTTGGAATTTTCCAATCACGGCAGTGTCACAAGGATGGCTAGGTGAAATCACTCTTCGCAGCTGTTCCTCGAAAATGGGTAATCAATCATATGGAGGTGAACGATCGGCCAAATGAAAAGTGGAGGTGACGGTGCAAACACGACCAAGGCTTTAATGGCTGATAAGGTTACATTCAAAGTGGTTATTTACCGAAATAGGTTCATTTTTTAAAGAGCTTGAATGCGCCAAAACACTGCTCAAACTTATGTTTATTTTTTAACGAGCATGAACTATGTGCTAAAACTGCTCGTTTATACCAGTCATATGATAAGAGTGTCTCATTGGAGATGCTATTTTTTATGGAGCTTCATCTCACGTAATATTTGCCCCAGATCCTTTCGTTATGCAAGTTCGGAAACGACTAATCCTACGAGTTTAAAGGGTTAGACCTACAGGTTTAAAGGAAAGGACCTAAAATTTTAAAAAAATAAATAGTCGCCCCTTGCTTGCACTCCAAAAGGTTTGCATGCCCCCAGGCATAAAGTACGGTTTCAAGGTTACCTCTACTTCACTTCCGCCAAAACATTTGTTTTAACGAGAGAGGCTTACCTCTTTCAGGTTACCCAAAGATTGTCTCGTTAATCTTTCAAACAAAACACTTCCTCGGCAATGTCTACCGAAATAGACAAAGGTGAGTGACGTAGCCCTCCAACTCACATAACTTTGACAAAAGAATCTTATTCTAGAACAACCCTCTTCCTAGACGGATGGGGTACGGACTAGTCATATTCTCCCGCGGAAACCTACCCTATACCCAGAGTTTCCCTGCCGAAGTAGGCCAGGACGCATGCCCCCTGGGTTCCAGTCATATCCTCCTGGATTACTCGCGCTCATCAGGAGGACGGACCGTGGGTTGAGACACTTCTTGTGTGAATAGACCATTTAGGGATGGTACATGACTATTTGCGATGCGTGATCCGGGGAATGAAAGTTGGTCCACGAGCTTGACCATTCTTCCTTCATGCGGAAAACACATTACTCTAAAGAGTGATGAGACGATGGCTCCCATGCAATATATATAGTCTCGTCCAAGGAGTAGGTTATAATCCAAGGGTCCTTGAATGACCATCACGTTCATATGAACGGTCTTCCCTTTCAATGTTATGGGCACATTGGGGAGGATCCCTAAAGGTCGACTGGTTCCCTTATCAAAGCCTGATAGATTTCTCATTTCAGGCAAAAGCGCAGGCGAACCAAGCGCTTTCCAAGAAATAGAGGAAAGGATACTCACAGATGCCCCTTCATCGATAACTGTGCCAGCCATTACCATTCTGTATATTTGGACAATAATTCTGAATGGTATGCTAGCTGGCAAGCGGGGTCTGCCTAGTTGGTTCCAGTCAAAGGACACAACTAGGTTGCTTGGTGGTGGGACCGAGTATATGGCCAGATATCGCTCTGATGAACTTCCTTCCTGCGATAAAGGAATGGTGGCATTGCCCCCTTGATCATCAGAGTCAGTGCTTATGAAGAGAATTTGGACGGTGTCGTCTTTATTCTCTTCTGTGATGGTGTCATTCGAAGATAGAGCCTCTGAAGGCAAAACCGGGTCAACTGCCGTTTCAACCTTTAGAATTTCGTCAAGTATGGATCCAGACGGTTCATCTTCAATGACAGGTGCTTCGGCTGACCACCTGGGCGGGTCAGCCGGGTTCTCAACTAGCGAGGGACTTGGCAGGAGTTCTTGATATCCAGGAGGAAGTTGCGCTCGTAAAATCGGGCAATCTTCCAGAACTCTTTTTGCCTCGTCTAAGAAGGGACAACGGTGGATGGCGTGATCGCCTTCACACAGTCTGCAGGGAAATTTAGCTTTCCCGCTCTGTCCTGGGGCTTCACTCCCACTAGTTGATGGTGAGCAGTCGACATGGCTATCAGAGGTCAATGCTACCGAATTGTGCAAACGGGGGGACGAGTCCCTTAGTATCCGAGGGATACAGGGACAATCTCGATGGAAGTGGTCTCCCTTGCATATGACGCATGGCGATTTAGGCCTTGTGAGTGTTGTGTGTGGATTTTTGTCAGATGACACTTGTTTGCCCCCAGTCGCCTTAGGCTCCTTCTTCTTCTTCTCTTTCTTCTTCTTCTCCTTCTTCTCCTTAGGAACTCGGTTTTTTGATTTACCAGTTCCATCAAGTGAAGAGGAAGGAGGAGAGGAAGATGAAGTGGAAGGCTGGTGGGCAACTCTTGTCTGATCTAACTGTTGACTCGACTGTTCAGGAATGGTGGTATTCTGAACGACATTGGTTGAAAAGATCCAGACTGGTAGGCCAATTGTCAGTCCTGGAAGCGACAATGTGGCCATGTGGGGCGCACCAACATCTCCCCAAGAGGAGAAGGGACTAGGATTTCCACCAAGGGGAATTCCTTAGTTGGTGTGCTCCATCTTTTCAACCTAAAGATCAACGCGAGAATAAAGGGTGATTGTTCTGTTTAAAATAAATTGTTAACAATGCTTTAGACACAACTTGCTTTTTCACTTTTAAAGAGTCAAGAAAAAGCTAAAGATGACTCTAGTCTCCTTCGATGTTTTAACGAGTCCGGAGTGACAAATGCTCGGATGGACTTTTTCTGTTATAGAGTCTGAAAAAGGCCAAAAGAAACTGCTCTGGAGATCTAGGCAGAGGGTGTGCCAAACTTTTCGCAAAATCGCAGAATACTTTTTAAGGTACGGGCGATCGATCTTCGTGAATGCTGTGTCCACTGCATTGCGATCAGTAGGGCAGCCGACACGGCTTCCTAAGGATAAAGGATATATGCCTATATGGGTCTCCCAATATATACACGACGATACGTGGGAGCACAATCCGTACTAGCGCTATCGTCCTTCAGGAGGAATCACCCACCTTCCACGAGATCGACAGTCACTAGGCTTAACGACGCCGGAACACGTCTTTAGCCTAGACCTCTATGTTGTGCGTTATGTTGCAAAGCGTTGTTAGGTTCATTCAGTTTATTTTAAGTTGATCTTTTTAGAAGTTTGTCTTTCAGGATCACCACGAGATGTATGGTACAATTCCTAAATGCAGTCTAAGATGATAAGCAAGCTTTATTATCTTTTCAACTTTGAAAATCCTAGCTACTAAGGGAAAAGAAAGACACTATCTTTTCTCAAAGAGCAATCAGCACACTCTAATGCACTCTTCCTAAATCAAGCATGCAAACTTATCAAAAATGCAAATGCACAATGCAGGTGTTTGTTTTCTGCTTTCTTAGTATTAATGCCTACAAAGAAAGCTTTTTGTACAACTTTGAATTTTCTTTTAAATGACAAGTACAAACAAGTTTACTTTTTCGAAATCAACAAGGGTAGAAGAGATTACAACACTTTACGACTTTCGAAAGGAATACTTGTTTCGGCACTTAAAAGAGACAAACTCAAACCAATAAGCAAAAGCAAATGTATAATCAACTGCAAACAGCCAATGAACTCTCTCCTAGGATCACAGTCAATCAGATCTGAATCAAGGGCTACAGGATGATTATTTCACTCATGCAAAGGAAAACTGTAAATGACGCCACAAACACATAAAAACACTTACAGTCTTTTTGTACAAAAGGAGGCGGAATCTAAGCAAAGAAAAGGAGTTATCAGACTGGTACCTATGCTGGTTAAAGGCTGCAAAAACAGAGATCAAAACAGGGCAACAGACAGCAGAGAACCCCAGCTGCACAAAGCCAAACTGGTTCAGCGCAACCTCAACACTGTGGGTTTGACATTCAGCGCAGGTAACCTTCACGGGACCTACGTTGAAATGCAGACTGCCTTCACAGTGTCTGCGCTGAAGGAGAAACTCTCGTTTCTCCTGGGTTCTGGGTCACAAAATGCTCAAAAATCAACAGTTTCAGGCCAAATCAGAAACACAAGCAAGGTATAATCAAAGGGATGCTTTGAGAGGGTACTAAAGACTATCACAAAGGATCATCAAATCATTTGTGAGTCCATTGTTCAGATCATAGACAAAATCCAGTGAAGGATCAAGGCAGCAACAATCTACTTTGCAGAAGCAGTTCGATTGTTGCTGTTGAGTCTATGAAACAAACAATGATGTAAACACAAATAAAATGACTAAAACAAATCTCCCCAGTGGAGTCGCCAATTTGTTGTGGGGAAAAATGCCTATGCAGGACGATCCTATCCACCTAAGGTGTGACAGAGCCTTAGCAACAAACAGATACAGCTATTCTGGTTTCTTCCTTTATGAAATGTGAAAGAGGAGAGATCAATGGACTTACCGGTGTCTTCCATTTGTCCCTCGATCTAGATCCTCTTCTCTTTGGATGTTCACAGCTACTTGCCTCCTCGCTCGCCCAAGAGAACAACTACTTGATTCCTGCGAGATCACAAGAGAACAGCTACTTGCCACAAGAGAAGAACACAACACAAAGGCAAATATTCATATTCACAAATGATTCAGGATTAGAAGTAAATCAAATACACTAATGCAATCATACAAATACACCAGTATATAGGAGAAAATCAAGATAGCTTTATTGATAAATAACAAGGTTCAGGAAGAGATACAACCCAGAGGGCTCCAATCCAGCATCTCCTTCCCAGCAGAATGGAATTCCTATCTTCACCTCCCTTCAAAGCATTAAGCACCCAATGATTCCAGTTTCAAACCAACAACAATTCTTTGCAATAACAAAATTCCAGCCTCTAGATCTCATGGAGGAGAGATCTATATATAGATGTTTTGGAGAGAGGATGAGTCAGCTTGAGATCTAACTAGTGTCCTCTCCCTCTCTCAGTTCTTGAGTCCACTTGGAGGTTCTTGCTTCCACTTGGAGATTTGGAACCTCTTACTCATCACCAGTCAAATTCCCTGAGGCAAGTGTCATTTTGGAAGCTTCCTGGGCTCTGACACCTTGAGGAATGAGTCTGCCACATGTCCAAACTCGCTCAGTGCAGGTAGCTAGTGTTGGAGTTGACATTCAATGCAGGTAGACAGTGGAGCCACTGACATTCAGCGCAGATGGTCAATGGAGCAGTTGACATGATCCTGAATTGGCTTGTTTTTGAGCAGTTTCAGGTGGAGAACTTCTGTGAATTGCTGTGGTTTGTTGGCCTTGTTCCTCTAGGGGTAGGAACAACATGTTTAGGGACTTTGGATCCCTTAGATTATGGACATTTCATGCTCAATGCTGTAAGGCACAAAAATGTCTATAACAGTGGTGATTTTTTATTCTACCATATTTTTATCAGCCAAGATGTTAGGATCGTGCCAAATGAGCTTAGGTATCCACTGTTCCTTTGGATGAGAGGGTTCTTGTAGTGGTCACTTAGGATGGTTCACAACACTTCTTGAGTCTTGAATAGAATTTCCAAGAGGTTGTTCCACAACACTTCTTGAATCTATAAAAGAATGTTCAGGAGGTCGTTTCAATAGACTTAATTTGGTATATTCCAAATTGCGGTTGTCTCTACCTCCTTGTCCTTCCAGAAAGCTTTAATACTCCTCCTTTACTAATAGAGATGAATCATAGAACCTCAAGATTAATTTTAAAGGTGAAGGCCCATGAGATTCTTCCTCTGAAATATTTGTTCCCAACATGGATGATCTTGGAGATTTGACCTCTATGGAACAATTTTATGGGACCCTGATTTCTTACGAGTTTTACTTAGGGAAGATGATTATGCCTCAGGTGTTGAAATCATCTCTTGAATGAATGTTACTCTTCCTATTTCTTGATTCTTCTTTCCTCCATATCCTCTTTTACCTATACTACTTTTCTTCTTCTCTATTAATGCAATCTTATGTGTCCTAAATATTTATTAGGCTAATCTTTTTTCAATTTGTCAAAGCAATGTGCAGGTTCTTACATCTTGTCTTGCCATCCTATCACCTTAGAGGTAGGAACACATCTAACGAACTTATCAATAATACATTAAAATAATAATTCTATTCACACTTATGGACCTCTAACAACCTCCCTAAAAATGGTGCCAAAATGTTGGGAAAATTAAATGTATTTTACTTGGAAGCAATTAATTATACACACACACATAAATTGTTAACCAAGGTAAGGTTGTTCATTTCAAGGTTATTATTAAAAGTATATGCATGTCGTAATCATAACTAACAATTTCTAATTAAAAACTCTGTAATATCATGAAACATAACCAAAACGCAAGTCATTGTAGCCTCTCACTCTTAGCACACCAAAATCATGATTTTCACACTTCAAACATCCAAAGCACTATCTACATAGTTCTAAAATTAAAATCACTCTTGTATAATAAAATCATTAAATCACTCAAGATCACAATTTTAGAAAGGGATATAACACTAATAGAAATAATTATAGAAACCTTTCAATTGAAACGTCACAAAGTTATTAAACTTACTAAAATCATCAAATCATTAATTTGTGCAATGTGGTGTAGAAAATATGGAACTATCTATATAATATTCTACTCAACAAAACTTAGAAACTATAGTAGAAAAATAATAAAAATAACACACTAAGAAATGGATTGATCTAGGATCTATGTTGTTACACAAGTAATCAAGATCAACTAATCTGCAAACCAACTCAACGATAGCTACAATGCATTAATGGAAATCATTAACAATGTTAATTAAACAACATTACACATAACTAAGAGGAAACTAATCACACTGCTAATCTACATTACTAAACAAAAATCACTACTAAAGAGGAGTGCCCTTCCTCCTTAGTAGGGAGATGGTAATTTACAGAGTCACAAAATAATTGAATGAAGTATTATTGAGACACAAACCCTAATATTTTGCATTAATCTTCAGAAATGTTAGAGATGCACAATCTCTCCAGAACTACAATAGTGTCACCCCCACATGTGCTTGAGGGCTTCTATTATAGATTTAAATTATGTATATTCTTGAAACCACAATCAACTATAAGAATCATTGATTCTCATGTTGTCCAAATCAAGAGTGTTATATAATATATTACAACCAATTTACTAAGAATAAAATAATGTTGTAACAACGTCTCCAAATAGTTGGAGGTCAACAATATAAAATCCATAACTGTCCCAGTTGAGTCATCTATATCATCAAAATATAGTTCTCCCTTTTGGCACAATAGTCTAGGTTGACTATGATTAAGTGATAACCTACGTTGACTCCTAATAACATTATCGAGGAAACAATGTTGTGAAATAGAGTATCAACATCATCATAATAGTAGTAATAGAACTCATTTTTGGAATATCAGTAACATAAAATTTGAAGAAACATCATTACATGCAAAGGACAACACTCTAGTGAGCCAAGTCATCTTGAAACAACCTATTTTTCAGTTCTATCAATAAAGTTACTCCAAGTAGTCAATCTTCCACCAAAATACAAGAAAATTGTGTAAACTAGGGTGAGATGAAATAGTAGCATGCATTAGTCAAAAATGTTATTAGTAAAGAAATAGAGTAAGATTATAAGGGTTAATATGGTGGAAAACATGGGAAAATGAGACTAAAAAAGGATCCCAATTACATGTCCGAATAGTCTACACCATGAAAGTGAGAAGCCACCTCATAACCATTGTTCTTTAGGTTGATGACCTTATTCTCACTAGTGGTGACCCTAAACTATTAATGCACGTGACTTCAATCCTTGAGAATAAGTTTGAAATGAAAGACTAAGGACATTTTCATTATTTCGTTAGCCCCCAATAATTGTAAACCAAGGAAGGAATTTCTCTTTCCCAATATAAGTATGGATGTTACATTCATCATTGTTTTCATATAGATGACTATAAACCATCCCCTTCTCCCTTTGAATCCGGATTCAAACATACTACCACCTACATTGCACCCAAAGTTGATGAAACATTGTACCATAATTTAGTTGGTATCACATTATATTTGGCTCATACTCTTCCCAAACTTTCCTATACTAATGGTATTGTTGTCTAGTATATGAAAACACCACATGAAATTCATCAAAGACAATAAAAAATGATACTATGTTATATTTAAGGTACAAGTAAGTTTGGGATGCATTACGATTTAGGGGCTACTTCTTTGTTGGTTGGTTTCACTAATTCAAAGTGACCTAGCAATCTCAATGATAAAAGTGTAAAGGACACCGCTCACAAACAGATTACAAATCAATACACCAGTATTGTTGACGTGGTTAAAACCCTCAAAGAGGGAAACAGTCCACGGCCTGAGCCAACGCGGCCACTTTAGGCAATTTATTAATAAAAGAATGAAAATTTACATAAGCTTCTCTCATGAATGATTACCCTACAAATGACCCTCCATGCTCTTTAAATAGAGATCATGGACCAATCAGGTGTTAAGCCACATATCAAGTGTTGGTAATATCGAGGAGAGAATGAACCATTGGATCACTACATATCGTGACCGTCAGATTGTAAGTTACAAAAGTACATAGTAAAGAAACACACTTTACCTAACTCTACACTAGACTAAGTTATACTTAACTATTTCATATGGGTCGGAATATCCAAACATCCCCCCTTAAGAACAACTTGGGATAGGATTGAAGGATGTACAAATATGACACAATAGGAGAAGGAAGGAGGCAATAGAGTCTATCCCCCCTTAGTGATATCTTCCAACCATAAATCGAAGTTTAGTAAACTTCACCTTTGTGAGAGCCTTTGTAAATATGCTTGAAACTTGATCGTCTGTTGAACAATATTGCACTTCAAGAACATGGCCGTGAATGAGCTCTCTGATGAAGTGCATGTGCAGTTCAATGTGTTTGTTGTGCTGATGTTGGACTAGATCTTTGCATAGTTGAATGACACTTTGATTATCACACCAAAGTGTAGTCGGATGCTGCTTCTGAAAGCCAAACTCTGATAGGATCTGACGAAGCCATAGGGCTCCATTACTAGCTTCTATGACACCATGATACTCTACTTCTGTTGAAGAAAGAGAAATGTCACTTTGTTTCTTGCAAGCCCATGTAATAGGTCCTGAACCAAGAGTGAACACATGACCTACAGTAGACTTCTGATCATCAGGGTCACCAGCCCAATCAGAATTAGTGAAACCAACCAATAGAGGAGATGCTTCTGCACTATAATGAATCCTAAACTGAACAGTACCTCAAACATAATGAAGTATTCTTTTAGCTGATTTCCAATGACTTTCCTGTGCGTTTTGCATAAACTGAGCAATAAGGCCAACAACAAAGGAAAGGTCAGGACGAGTATGGGTCAGATACAAAAATGTTTCCTACAAGTTGACGATATAAGGTAGCATCAACTTCAAGGGAAGTACAAGTGACTGAAAGTTTGGCTCCAGACTGAAAAGGTGAAGGGGCTAGCTTACAGTCTTCCATGTGAAAATGGCGTAGAAGATCACATGCATACTTGGACTAGGAAAGGGAAATACCTTCCTTGGATTGCAAGACTTAAAGACCAAGAAAATAATGCAAGTGTCCTAAGTCTGTCATTTCAAACTTCTTTTTAAGGCTATACTTCACATGGTTTATAAGGTTGGGATCACTACCAGTAAGGATAAGATCATCAACATAAATAACAAGAATGATAAGGGACTTTCCCACTTTCTTTGTGTAGATAGTATTGTCAGAATGACACCTTGAAAATCCAGTTTCTAAAAGAAAGCTACCCATTTTGGCATACCAAGCCCGAGGGGCTTGGTTGAGACCATAAAGGGATTTCTTAAGCTGACATACAAGGTTGGAGTCTGTTTTTATAAAGACAATAGGTTGTTCCATATAGATTTCTTCATGCAAGTCCCCATGCAAGAAGGCATATTTAACATCCATCTGATGGGCTTCCCATTTGAACAAGGCAACAAGGGAAAGAACAAGGCAGATAGAGTTCATTTTGGAAATAGGGGAGAAGGTTTCAGTATAGTCAATGCCTTCAACTTGTGAAAAACCCTTAGCAACAAGATGAGATTTATGTTTATCAACTTTTCCATCTGGTCCATACTTGGTTCTGTAAACCGATTTGCATCTAACAAGTTTTCATCCCTTTGGAAGGGGAACAAGATCCCATGTATCATTTTCCAATAATGAATGATATTCTTCATTCATAGCTGCATCCTAATCTGGATGGCCTAAAGCTTTTGCAAAGATGTCAGGATCATAATTAGCTAAAGCTTGAGCTAGTAAAGAAGAGGCTCTATCGAACTAAGAACGTGTACATCGTTGATCTGTAGGATCATCAGCAAGAGCACTGACTGCATCTCGAGTAGCAAAAACCCATTTTGGAAGATGAGGAGTTGAAGGAGGATCCTAAGAAGGTGTGGGCGGATTATCATCCTCACTATCATCATCTGAAGAAGAAATATTTTTAGAAGTAGAAGGGATAGAGAGAGGTGGCACATCTGCCAAACTAGGCTCGTAGGCCGATATATTTTTAGCAAACTTTACATCTCTTCTAATGATAACATTTTTAGACTTAAGTGGAATATGTCTGTATCCTTTGAGATCTTCAGAATATCCAAAAAAAATACATTTTTTACTCTTAGGTTCTAAATATTTATGTTTCTCATCTGGAATATGGGTCCATGCTTCACTTCCAAAAACATGAAAGTGACTTACATCTAGTTTGATTGAGCTCCATGCTTCTTCTGGAGTGATATTCTTAAAACTTTAGTAGGAGTGAGATTTATTATGTAATTTGCATAGTTAATTGATTATGTCCAAAACTTAAGACTAAGTCCTTTAGATTGAAGCATACAATTAGCCATTTCCTTTAAGGTGTGATTCTTCCTTTCACCTACACCATTTTGTTGTGAAGTATATGGAATAGTATGGTGCATTTGAATTCCATTCTCAGTGCAAAAGTTGATGAATTTGTTGTTAACATATTCTCTACCATTATTAGATCTTAGCTTAAGAATTTGATGTCCAGATTGTTTTTCAACAAAGGCCTTAAAGGCCAAGAACATGTTAAATACTTCACTCTTGAGTTTTAAGAAGTATACCCAAGTGAATTTTGAGAAATCATTAATGAAAGTTAAGAAATACTTGTAGCCAGAGAATGAAACAACTGGAAGTGGACCACATAAATCACTATGCACAAGTTGTAAAGAGGCTGAGGCATGCCAAGAAGCATGTTTTTCAAAGATATCCCAATGATGTTTTCTAAGTACACATCCAGAACAAACACCATCTCTGCAAGATACCATTGGAAGACATATCACCATATTTTCTTTACATAGATTCTGAAGGGAGCGATAGTTTAAGTGACCAAATCGGTCACTTCAACATTATGAGCAACAGAAACCGAGGGAAGAATTGATGACCCAAAGTTGTTAAACTTATACAACCTTGTAGAATCATCAACAATGCCAGTAGCTAAAATCTGTCTAGGATCTCTTAGGTCCTTAATTACAACATCGTGAGGTGAAAATTCAATTATTTTACCTTCACTTGAATGAGTTATCTGAAATACAGATAGAAGGTTGCAGGATAAGGTTGGAACAAATAATACATCATTGAATTGACCATTGTTTATATGAACAGTTCCAGTCCCTACAACACTAAGAGATATATCATCACCAACATATATGTTTTTGGTGTTACATTGATTTAAAGAAGAAAACATGGCTTTGTTTTTGGCCATGTGATAAGAAGCTCCATAATCAATGAGCCACTCATGAAAGTGAGAAGAAGAAGATACATTTAATGCATATCCAGACCGAGATGCTTGACAACCACATGCAGAAAGTGTTATTCTTGAAGATGAAGTTGAAGTTGTTGAGTTCTCCAAATGGATGTTATGCTTCCTCATTACTGATTCCAAGGCTTCCATCTTCTTAAAGCATTTGGATTCTAAGTGGCCATCTCGATTACAGAAGTGGCAATATCTATCAGTCTTCTAAACTATGTTTTTATTTGCCTTATCATTTTGTTGAAATGATTTTTCAATTTGAGATTGAAATGGCTTAGGACCCTTGTTTGGTTTAGGACCATTCTTTTTAGGATACGGCTTCTTAGGATTCTTTGAATTAGGTTGTTGCTGGGGCCTAAGGATTTCTTAGAAGAGTTTCCAAGATTAAGAAGACCAAGATGTAATATTTTTTCTTGTTCTCTTATTAAAGAATCACAAAAGGCATCAAAGGAGGGGGACTTGTAGTCTTGTCCTTGAGAAATGAAGGCTTCTCTTGTAGAATGGAAGGTGGAAACAAACACAGAGTAGGTTAGTCCCAGCTTAGTAAGAATGGAATAGATAAGGTTACCATCTTCTTTGTTAACCTTAACACCTTCCAAGAGAAGTCTAAGGGTCTTGAACTTGGATAAAAAATCTTCAATGGAATAAAAATTATTGGGGTCCAATGTAAGAAACTCATTTTCGAGTTGATGGGCTCTAAGTTCATTTTTAATTCCAAAACTTTAGTGATCTGTTACATTTCTTCATTAGGAGTGTCAAGTTCTGCAATGTGGAATCTAAGGTCTGGAGAAATAGACATCCCTATCAACCCACATGTTTGAGCTTGCCTATTTTCCCATTTGGTTGCCTTATCTTCATCTTTTTGTTTGGTTTCTTGGCTTGAGGCTATTTTGTAAAGACCTTTACTTCTAAGTAAATCTGCAATGCAGGACCACCATTGGAAGTAGTTGGTACTGTCAAGATTAACCTGGCATGGGCTTTCCATTTTAATGGAAACTGAAGCTATAGATGATGTAACTAAGTTTTCCATTGGAAAGATCTCAAAAAATTAGGCTAATTCATAAAAACAGCTCTAAAAACGGTTTCCAGATGAAGAAGTTATGACTTTTTGAAGAAAAGTTGTTGAAGATGCCGATGAAGTGTGGGAATGTGTGGAAATGAATGATAATTTTATTTAAAAAAAAAAAAAGTAGCTCAACAAAGAGAAAGTCTTGAACTCAAGACTTCTATTCTCATAAAGTAGCTTTGGACCAAGTGAGCTAGATTAGAAGGTTAGTAATTTTTGGAAAGGAAGAAGGGGTTTTTTTTTTTTTTTTAGTTACTGAAGCTTTGGGGTGTGTGCTTACTTGAGAAAGATCTTTTTTTCCTAGAAAACAAAAAACACAAAACCCGACATACAAAAGAAAGATAAAACTTACGGCTTGAAATTAGCTTTAGCCGGAAACTAAATATTTTCCTTAATGTTTCTGATTTTCTGAGATCACACTAAGGCATAGCGGAAAAGAGCATATGCATGAGAAAAATCCTTCCTTTTTGTTTCTGATTTTTTGAGATCACACAGAGTTGCGAGGCAAAGAGCATATGCAAAAATGAAAGGTATAGATTCGGTAATATGAAAAACAAAGAGCTAAATAAACTGAAATAAGCAGAGAGAAAATAACTAAAAACTACAAATAAATACTGTATACCTCTAGATCTTAAAAATGACGTAGCTATGACTACCAAAAACTTTTTTGTGTCAAACGAAAGGGTTTCCTCATTAGAACAGATGCCCTTAAGACAATAGAGTATTCCTCTCGGCCTGAAAGCAATCAGTAAGAGTATATCTAGGAAACAATAGTCGGATGTAGTTCTACTAGCTTTAGATTCAGATCACCAACGAATGCGGTCCTCAAATAGCTCTGATACCATGTAGGAATTTACAGGGTAAGTTCCTCAGATAGACCACCAAAGGAAACCACTCACAAACAAATCACAGATTAGTACACCAATATTGTTGACGTGGTTAAAACACTCAAAGAGGGAAACAGTCCATGGCTTGAGCCAACGCGACCACTTTAGGCAATTTATTAATAAAAGAATGAAAATTTACATAATCTTCTCTCATGAATGGTTACCCTACAAATGACCCTCCATGATCTTTAAATAGAGATCATGGACCAATCAGGTTTTAAGCCATGGATCAAGTGTCAATAATACCGAGAGAATGAACCATCGGATCACTACATATCGTGACCGTTGGATTGTAAGTTATAAAAGCACATAGTAAAGAAACACACTTTACCTAACTCTACACTAGACCAAGTTATACTTAACTATTTCCTATCTTTCAGAATATTCTAACAAAAAGGTTTACTTAAGGTTATGTTTTTAGTCTTGGTTTTGGACATGTCAAGTCTTGTACTTGTAAAAAATAGTGGGCTATTTCTCTTTCTTCAATAGAAGCATAGTACTGAGCAATAGTTTAATAAATTCTGGATTCCAACATTAGAACCTAACCAACCTTTCAAGCAAGAATCAGTGTCATCAAGCTGACCAAAGATTTAATTCAGCATCGGCATGACAAATGCAGTTCATAATAAAACTCATTCATGATCAAGTTATTGAAGTGAATTTTTTCCCTACAAATGATCAAGTTGTAGAAATTTTCACAATGTATCTTATAAAAGAAAAGTTTTCTAAACTCATATCTATCTTGGGAGTTCATGAAGTGGTCATTAAGGATGTAGTCTCTAATTCCACCTTCCCTCTCTTATTGTGTCATCATTGTAAATCCTTGAATCCTACCCCAAGTTTTTCATATGCAGAGATGTTAGGATATTTAGATGCTTAGATGTTAGTTATGTTCAACATGGTCTAATGTGTCTATTAGGAAAATGTTTATTTCTTAGTGTGTTTAATTAGTATGTGCTAGTTACCTTGTAATCTAATGATCATAATATATTCTGACTAGTCTGATGGATCATATTATCCTTGATACTGATGACTATTGATACATGGGTTAACACCTTATTGGACCACGATATCTACTTAAATGACATCGTGGGCATGGATGATGATCAATTGTGAGAATTGTATTATGTAAACAATTTTATTTTGAATTAGTAAAGTTTCCTCAAGTGGCCATGTTGGATGGGGTTGTGGTGATTTCCCTCTTAGAGGGTTTTAACCACATAAAATATGGACATTGTGATATTTGACCTATCTCTATGAGTAGTTTCTAAATTATTTTTTCATGTATGGAATACCTTGCTTATAAAAACAATAGCTCATAGAACCTATACGATATCTTATTCTAGAAATGAAATTCAACTATTGTGTCATCATTATCAACATCAACATAGTCTCGTAGTTGTTTATACATGTCCATAAATTCCTCATCCTTCTTATATGCCTCCTTTTCTCCAACATGAGTGAAAGGCTCCATGAGCATGATAGTTCCCTAGGTCATAATATTTATATGGTTGGCCTTGAAATCATGTTAGCTAACCTATTTGTGGTTCCCTTCTTGTGTTTGATCATTGAATGAAACTATTGTAGAAACCCCATTCACTGGTAGTTCCTTATCTATTATAACACACTCTAATCCTGTACATATTGTAGCAGTTGGTGACCTATGTGGATGATTGTCTCCTTTCTCATCAAATATTCTTTCCAATTTTTGACAGCCTGTATGAGGGCATATACCTAGTTGTTATAGGTAGGGTAGTTGAGAACCTCCCCTCTAAATACTTCAAAATGGTAGAGTATAAACATTTTTCCATCAATCAACACTACTCCCATAGCATACCCACTCAAGTATGCATCCACTTTGAAGGGATTCTACACATTATTTAATGCAAGAACCAATGCTTGATTAATTTTCTTATTTAACTCCTTAATTAATTTTTTTTACTCTTCACCCACTAGAAAATGTTGAAGCTCACTATTATGGCATGGAATGGTGTTGCTAATATTGAAAATGAGGGTGTGAATTTCCTTAGGTACCATAGTGCCCCAATGAAACTCCTAATATGGGCATTTACCACTTCATTATGGCCTCCATCTTCCTAGTATATATATATATATATATATATATATATATATATATATATATATATATATATATATCAATTCTCCTCCACCAATAACATATCTTAAATATACCAAATAATGTTATGAAATCTTAAATTTATTGGTTTGGTTTACACTTACTAGTGAGATTTTAGACTTTCCCTTATATGTGTTGAAAGTGAAGGGTTCTTCTTCCTTGATGAGTAAATGTTTGTTAGCTTTATGCATGAATATTTCATCCATCATGTGAGTGTAGGGACTCCCAACCACTAATCCTCATAAATCATGTGAAATTACATGTAGTTCTACTTCATCATTAAAATCAACATTGATATAAAATTTTATTTTACATTATTTTGTTACTTTGATTTTTTCATCCATATTTACCCATCCAAATGGATATGATATAGGATAATCTTGAACCTATAATTCTATTTTTTTGGGTCCCTATAATACTAGTGATTATCCCATTACTATTGTAGTTATACCCCTTCTTAATATTGTTGTGCCCCTATTGCCCCCATATTGTTATTACTGTGCCCCATAAAATCCCTCTATTGTTATTTTTGTGGCTTTATATTATTATTGTTAGGTCGGCTGGATTATATTGTGACTCCTTAGACTCCTATATATAGAAAGGAGGTTTTGTCATTTGTATCATCCAAGAATTGTTCATTTATGTAATGTAAGGGAGGTTTCCCCCTAGAAGAGGCTGAATTCTAAGGCGTTGATCTATCTTTTCTTGAGCTGGTTTCATAACATTTGGTATCGGAGCTTTGGATTCTAGGGTTTCTTCTCCAAACAGGTCATCGTGGAATTTTTGCTATAACTTTTTTTTCTGTGATGTTTCAGAAGTCGAAAAAAAAAACCCATTTGAGAAGAAATCATGCCAAACCTTGGGTCCAAATTTCAGAGCTTTTTGCGCAATATTTGCGGAGATATGATATGAGGAAGTTGGTATTTTTGCAAATTGCTGAATTACATTCAAAACAAGTGACCTGGGGAAAATCGTCATAGCTTTCTCGCTGGGGATCGGATTGAAGTTTCGTAAGAAGATACAGAAATAAGACGGAATTTAGTTTCTTGTGAGTGTTTTTCATATCCAAATGTCGAAACAGTGACTCGTGGCACGTCGTACAAGTTTGCTCTACTGAACTAGTCTATAATCAAGTCACTGTGGGAGATTTCGCATAACTCTTCCTTGGAGAATCCAATTTGGGTCAGACTTGTGGCATTGGAAAGAGGACACAAAGGGATACTACAGGTCACAAATTCAGAACTAGATAATCAGAAAGTACATAGATACATCAGAGGCAATATCGAGCTCTTACAAAGTGAAAAAAGGTGTGTAGATTTTCTTCAATTTTTTCTTAAGCTTGGTTTGAAAATTTATTTTGAAGGAATTCAAAGGGCATATTAGAGAATTATTATCGGTAACTGATGCCCCAGGGAAAGAAAATGAAAACACCTAGTAAGGAACCTGAAAGCTCTAGCATGACTCATGAAGAAGAAGAAGAAATGCTATATGATATATCAAAATTACAAGAACAAGTGCAACAAGTGTCACTTGCACAAAAAGCAACAGAATCTAAGATGGATGGTTTAAGGAAAGATGTAGAAGCTAAGATGGATGGTTTAAAGAAGGATGTAGAAGCTAAGATGGATTGTTTAAAGAAATGCGTAGAAGCTAAGATGGATGGCATGGAAGCTAAGGTGAACGACATGGACGCTAAAATTGATGGCATGGATGATAAGATGGAAGAATTGAAGATAAATATGAATAAGTTGCTACAAGAAATGGTTACTAAGGGTGAAAGGGTACTAAAGGAAACTCATGATGAGAACAAAAGAAATGTTAATCATGATTCCATAGACTCTAATGTTGGATCGAAGACTCACCATATTCCAAAAATCGATATAAGGAAGTTTGATGGCAGGGACCTCGCCACATGGATATTACAGATGGAGCAATTCCTCGATCTCAATAATGTGCAAAACACACAAAAGGTACGTATGGAAACTTTATATTTGGAACCAAATTAATTTGTATGGTATCAATGGCTTTGCTCTTGTAAACAATTTATCACTTGGGCAATTTTTACAGAAGAATTGATATCACATTATGAGGATACAAAAAGCAACACTTTTTTTAGCCAATTGATAAGTCTCAAACAAAAGGGTTCAATAATGGAGCACATTGAGGAGTTCCAAAAATTGAACATAAGGGTAAAAGATATTCCAGAGGAGCATAGGATTGATGTGTTCATAGGGTATTTAAAGGATAATATCCAACATGATGTTCGCCTTTGGGAACCTGATTCATTAGAGAAGGCATTCAGGTTAGCAAGAAAAATGGAAAGCAAAATTATGGCAACCAGGAAGCATACCACTCACAACTATAAAGATGGAAGTGTTGTTGTCGCTAGTCTTCCACAACCTATAAGGTTGACACCACAACAATTGGAAGAAAAAAGAGCAAAAGGTCTTTGTTACAGTTTTGATAGCAAATACACTAAAGGTCATAAGTGTGCTGAGAAGAAATTATTCTACATAGATTGTGAAGAGGAAGAAGAAAAGGAGAAAGAAAGGTCAAAAGAAGAGGATATACTCCAGGAACAAAGCCTAGATAAAGAAGAAATGAATCCAACCATATCTTGTAATGCATTGGCGGGAATTACCACTCCTCAAACCATCAAGATAGAAGGACAAATCAAGAAGAAAAAGGTAATAGTGTTGATTGATTCAGGAAGTACCCACAATTTTATTCATTGTAAGGTAGCAAGAGAATTGAATTGCTTCTTATATCCAGCACCAGAGTGTCAAGTGATGGTTGCAAATGGAGGAACAATAAATTGCTCGGGAAGGTGCCATAATATCAAGCTATCCATGGGAGAATATGTATTGACTAGCCCAATGCTTTCCATTCCAATGGGAGGTGCTGATGTTGTACTAGGAGTCCAATGGCTACAATCCTTGGGTACAATAGCTTTTAATTTTCAAGAACGTTTCATGAAATTTTATGTGGAAGGAAAGGAAGTTGAATTAAGGGGTATTTCAAGGAAACCGGGAAAGATAATAAGCTCTAACGGTATGACAAAGCTTCTAAAAAAGGAACAAAGAGGTGTAATTTCACAATTATGTTCGCTAGATGTGTCCACAGTGGAATCATCTATTTCTCCAGATCTCCAAAAAGTCTTGGACAATCATTCCAAGGTATTTGAGACTCCCAAATGTCTCCCACCTATTCGTGATCATGATCATGCTATTCATCTGATTCCAGGAAGTGTTCCTCCAAACATCAGGCCGTATAGATATCCCTATGCCCAAAAGAGTGAAATTGAACGCATGGTTGCAGAAATGCTAGAGGCTGGTATAATTCAACCAAGTCAAAGTTCTTTCTCTGCTCCAGTCATATTGGTGCACAAGAAGGATGTATCATGGCGCATGTTTCCGGATTATAGGGAGCTCAACAAGCTCACTATAAAAGATAAATTTCCCATTCCTATCATTGATGAATTACTGGATGAATTGCATGGATCAATTTACTTCACCAAGTTGGATCTTCGTTCGAGATATCATCAAATCAAAATGAATATTGAAGACATTCCGAAAGCAGCATTTAGAACTCATGAGGGTCATTATGAATTTTTGGTCATGCCTTTTGGCCTTACCAATGCACCTTCAACATTTCAAGGTTTGATGAATTCAATTTTCAAACCATTCCTTAGAAAATTTGTGTTAGTATTTTTTGATGATATACTAATCTACAACAAGTCTTGGAAGGATCATGTTGAACAAGTTGATAGGGTGCTACAACTATTGGAGGAGAAACAATTATATGCAAAAAGATCCAAATGTTTCTTTGGAGTCCAGGAGGTGGAATATTTGGGTCATATTGTATCTCATGAAGGAGTTAAGGTAGACCCTTGCAAAATTAAAGCCATTAAGGAATGGAAAATCCCCACATCCATAAAGCATCTATGAGGATTTCTCGGGTTGACAGGGTATTATCGCAAGTTTGTTAAGAATTATGGGAGAATAGCAGCACCTCTAACAACATTATTGAAGAAAGATGCATTTTCATGGACTCCAGAAGCAACAAAGGCATTCAAACATCTTAAAGAGGCAATGTGCCAAGCACCGGTCTTAGCTACACCAGACTTAACAAAAACCTTTATTGTGGAATGTGATGCTTCAAGAAATGGAATTGGTGCTGTTCTAATGCAAGATGAAAGACCCATTGCTTTTGAAAGTCGTCCAATCAAGGGAAAGTTTTTAAGCAAAGCTATTTATGAGAAGGAAATGTTGGCAATACTCCATGCACTTAAGAAATGGCGACCCTACCTAATGGGAAGACACTTCAAGGTAAAAACGGATCATGATAGCCTTAAATACTTTTTAGAACAAAGATTATCCTCTGAAGAACAACAAAAGTGGGTCACAAAGATGTTGGGTTATGACTTTGAAATCATCTACAAAAAAGGGAAGCAAAATGTGGTGGCAGATGCACTCTCAAGAAAGGATGAGGATGTGGAAGCATTGTTGTGTGCCATTTCTATTATCCAACCAGATTGGATAAACGAAGCAAGGGAGGAATGGAAGAATGATAAAGAAGTGTGGGAACTTATTCGAAAGTTACAACAAGATTCTAGTACATCTGATACATTTAGCTGGAAAAATGATTCGTTATGGTACAAAGATCGCTTATACCTCTGTAAGAATTCCCAGCTAAAACAAAAGATTCTTATGGAATTGCACACTTCTCCCTTAGGAGGGCACTCAGGATTTTTAAAAACTTACCACAGAGTTAAGAAGGAATTTTTTTGGGATGGCCTTAAATCAGATATTCAAAAGTTTGTGGCGGAATGTTTGGTTTGCCAACAAAATAAATTTGAAACAATTAAGACAGCGGGTCTATTACAACCTTTATCCATTCCAAGCCAACGTTGGGAGGAGGTTTCAATGGATTTTATCACAGGTTTGCCCAAGTTTGAGGGAAAGAGTGTCATCATGGTGGTAGTTGACAGACTTACCAAGTATGCACACTTTTGTGCATTATCACATCCATTTAAAGCTAGTACAGTTTCTACTGCATTTATGGAAACAATTCAAAAGCTACATGGAAACCCAAAGATTATTGTAAGTGACAGAGATCCCATTTTCACTGGAAATTTTTGGACAGAATTATTTTCTTGTCTTGGTACTCAGTTAGCTCATAGCTCATCTTATCATCCTCAATCTGATGGGAAAACTGAGATAGTAAACGAATGTTTGGAAGGATATCTTCATTGCTTTATATCTGATAAACAGACACAATGGGTCAAATGGTTGCCTCTGGCTGAATGGTGGTATAACACTTCCTTCCATACAACAACAAAAATGACCCCATTTATGGCACTTTATGGGTATCAACCACCATCCATCACATCATATTTAAGAGAAAATTCTAAGGTTCAGGCAGTGGAACATCACATCGAACATCAACAACAAGTCCTCCAAATATTAAAGGATAACCTCGTGTTGGCACAAAATAGAATGAAACTATAGGCAGATCAACATCGCAGTGAAAGAAGTTTTAATGCAGGTGATTGGGTACTCCTACGACTACAACCATATAAGCTAATGTCCCTCAAGCAAGCTAAGAAGGATAATAAATTATCACCAAAGTATTATGGTCCATACAAGGTGTTGCAAAAGATTGGTACTATGGCATACAAATTGGAGCTTCCTGCAACTTCTCGATTGCACCCAGTTTTCCATGTTTCATGTTTAAATAAGGTTATAGGCGACAAGCTCCCAATTCAAAAAATATTTCCAGAACTTGACGAGGAAGGAAAAATTATATTGGAACCGGAAGAAGTCACAAAAACAAGAACTCGACAGCTACGAAATTGATCAATTTCAGAGTATCTTATCAAGTGGAAGAACTTATCCGCTGAAGATTCCACATGGGAGGATGAGAATTTTATGCAAAAGTATCTAGAACTACTCAAGCGTTGAGGACAACACTTTTTTGAAGGGGAGGGGCATGTTGGGTCCCTATAATACTAGTGATTACCCCATTAATATTGTAGTTATACCCCTTATTAATATTGTTGTGCCCCTATTGCCCCCATATTGTTATTAATGTGCCCCATAGAATCCCTCTATTGTTATTTTTGTGGCTTTATATTATTATTGTTAGGTCGGCTGGATTATATTGTGACTCCTTAGACTCCTATATATAGCAAGGAGGTTTTTTCATTTGAATTATCCAAGAATTTTTCATTTATGTAATGTGTTATCACTTAAGAATTTTAATGCCAAAATTTCTCATACTAGCTTGATGGTAAAGATTCGGTGCTAGTCAAAGTTTTATTATGAAAAGGTAGTTAAACTTCCAGGAGGTCTCTAAAGCAACTGAAAGCCTATTTTGGGAAATGGAAAGAGTTTTTTATTCCTTACAGACTGATCTAGAAAAACCTCCTTCAGTTTCCTCAAATCCATTACGATCTGAGAGAAATTAATGACCAAAGTTGCGCTACGAAACTGCTGTAGGTGCAACTTTTCATCTCCTGTTTTACACCTGTTTTTCATAGACACATTCTAGGTGGTAGGGAAGGTGTTTCAAAAAAACAAGATAGGTTTTTGTTCAGCATCGATTGTTTCACAAAAGCCTCCTTCAGTTTTTCCAAATACAGTTTCTGTGAGAAGTTATGAGCTCTGTCCCAAGACCTATTTTTCAGCCAGAACAGAAGCTTATATCTCATGTCATCTTCACTTACCATTGTATCGACAATGCAAGAAAATGGAGGTGAGATACATCAGAATGGTTAATAGGCAACTGAGAGCTGGGATTAGAAGCAAGAAGAAACAAATTGAAGACTCAAAGATATAGTTGAGACAACTAAAAGAATCTCCATAAAGAAATTTCACTTCAAGTAAGGATATGTTTCAGAGTTTTGATGGTTTTGCTTGGTATTAATCTTTTCAAACGTTCCCATTCAGATTTGGAGGTTTTAACAGTAAAGTGCTTAAATAGCAAAGTTTTGGGTTGAAACTGTGATTTTTGAAACAATTCAGCAGTTTTGTAGCGCGCTACGAAACTGCTGACGGTGATGACTAAATCTCAGAAGTTCGCGCTACGAAACTGCTGAAGCTAAATAATCCAATCTCAGTCACTAGTTTTGAACTGCAAGTGGAAATGTTGAAAAGGGAATATCTTCAAGGGATCCTGCAAAATTATCAATCTTCAGCAAAGTTAATACAGGTGGAGGAAACATGTATTCGAATGCAACTTTAAACTTTTGTCAGAAAGTGAACACATTTACTACAGTCCAAAATATGTCAGGCAGCTTGGAGGAGCTTTTGTCTTCACACATGGACAAAGGTTGACAGCACACAAAGACCTGGAATTCTGATATTTTTGTATAATCAAAGGAGAAGTACATGTTACAGTTTATTACAAAGCTTGTTGCAGCTCGTAATGAACTCAGACGTTATTACAACCAGGTTATAGATGACAAGGAGAATGCTATTCTTGTTTATGGTAGAGGTTGGAGAAATGCCGTGTCAGGCATTGATGGAGAACTACTTTGGCGAATAGACTTTTCTATTGGGAGTGAGCAAACTGAAGACAGCGTTGAAAGGATTGTTTTACCTCCTGATAGAGAAAGCATTTATGCAATAGGTTTTATTGAGAAATCAAGTGTGGCTGTTTTTGAAGATTTTTCATCTGAGGAGCTTTATTTACTTGAGAAAGTAAGTGAACCGGCTATTATTAGTGATGGCCTACTATTATCATCAGAGCAGCAAGCGTTTGCAGTGGTGCAACACCTAGACAAGAACAGGGTTTCTCTGACTGTTATGCTGGATGATGGTCAAAAGAATGAAATTTTGAGGGAGATTATTGAACTAGATCCTCAAAAGGGTATCTTACAAAAGGTTTTTATAAATAACTATCTGCGTGTAGATATGTCTCATGAATTTAGGGCCTTGATAACCGCAGAAGACCATTCTCTTGCATTATTGCAACAAGGTGAAATCGTTTGGAGCAAATTCAAGACACAACACTCATTCCAATGCTGAAGTTATCTCAGTTCTCAGGTTCTTCAAAAATATTTCAGATAGCTGAGTATGCCCCTAGTGGTACTTAGCTGACAAGTTCTTGATGCTGATTGCTTTCATTTCCAGATCATGCATATCTCTTATCAAATAAGAGAAGTAGATGAGGACCAGGGACCATTAAAGATACAGTAGAATATATTATACATATTACAAGACTGTGTTATGGACAGTGGTAATGTTTTGTTCGCTGGTCTCTCAATGCTCCTATGCACTTTCAAAATGTAGCTTTGATTCAATTTTATATGTTGAAGCATAAAACAATTTTAACAGTGAGGAAAAATAGCAAGGTTGCAACTGATGAAGAGAGAAGAAAGCGGCAAATCTTTTTGAAAGTTTTTGGCAGCACACATGTACATGGGAAAGGCTTACAACACACGAAGGACGTGGCACTCCAATGAATAGATTGGCTAATTCAAGAAGTTCAACATGGTTAATTACTTTCAATTATCTTTAAGGAAACCAAAAGCATAGTACCGGGGCAGTTTCCTGTTTCTCAGCAGAGGTAAAAGGATACGACATTAAAGGCCAGCAAGCAGCTACAAACACCTACCACAACCAAACTAAAAGAGACCACTTGTCAGGGAATAAATCTTGATTGTAATAAATGCTATGTTCAGCATGATGTAGAATTAGAATCCTAATTGTTTTAGGTTTCTAAAGCTGTCAATTAGTAGTCAGTTGTATTTATTAGTTAGTTAAAGGGTTAATAGGTCTCATTAGAAGTAGACTTCAACTTCCCCCCAGGCTTGAGGAGGAATCTCGATCAGTTAGAATAAGAGCTCTATATATAGCTGAAACAGCAATGTAATCAGGGTTGGAAATTTTATGAAAAAGCTGGTATTTGGCCTATGTAAGACTCATTTTCAGTAATATACATGCTGGACTTTACTTCTTAGGATTCATGAAGGATTTTTTATGTTCAGAATATGTGATGTTGTCCTTTTCTTAATTCTTACAGTGGTATGGATGTATAATCACTCAGAATTCACTGAATGTGCTCTGACTTCTTGTATACATTTATAAACTGTGTGGTCCCATATGAGTTTATGTTTTGAATGTTTAAATGCTGAATGCCCTGACTTCCATGTAAGGTTGAGTTCATTGTTATATTGAGGTGTTGTTGACTCCATAAGCCCAATGGATAGTTTTGTTTAATGTGTTTCCACCATTCATACTTTTCACAGTTGTTCTATAAGAGTTAGCCATCTTATCTTTAATCAAAATCATTAATCCATCAAGAGAGAGCCCTCTCAGGTTGAGGAGGCTAAGCCTCAACCTAAAGTAGGTTGAAATAGTTACTTGAAGTCTTCCTGGTCTGCAGCCTTCCGGGGCCTGATTTTGATATAACATAATGTAAAGGAGGTTTCCCCCTCGAAGAGGCTGAATTCTAAGGCGTTGATCTATCTTTTCTATCTTTTCTTGAGCTGGTTTCATAACAGTTTCTCCTGTAATAGTTGTAGCACCCTATCAACATGTTCAACATGATCCTTCCAAGACTTGTTGTAGATTAGTATATCATCAAAAAATACTAACACAAATTTTCTAAGGGTTTGAAAATGGAATTCATCAAACCTTGAAATGTAGAAGGTTCAGTGGTAAGGCCAAAAGGCATGACCAAAAATTCATAATGACCCTCATGAGTTCTAAATGTTGTTTTTGGAATGTCTTCAGTCTTCATTGTGATTTGATGATATCTTGAACGAAGATCCAACTTAGTGAAGTAAATTGATCCATGCAATTCATCTAGTAATTCATCAATGATCGGAATGGGAAACTTATCTTTAATAGTGAGCTTGTTGAGCTCCCTACAATCTAGACACAAGTGCCATGATCCATCCTTCTTGTGCACCAATACTACTGGAGCAGAGAAAGAACTTTGACTAGGTTGAATTATATCAGCCTCTAGTATTTCTGCAACCATACGTTCAATTTCACTCTTTTGGGCATAGGGATATCTGTACGGGCTGATGTTTCGAGGAACACTTCCTCGAATCAGATGAATAGCATGATCATGATCACGAATAGGTGGGAGAACTTTGGGAGTCTCAAATACCTTGGAATGATTGTCCAAGACTTTTTGGAGATCTGGAGAAATAGATGATTCTGATGTGGAAACGTCTAGCGAACATAATTGTGCAATTACACCTGTTTGATCCTTTTTTAGAAGCTTTGTCATACCGTTAGAGCTGATTATCTTTCTCGGTTTCCCTGCAATGCCCCTTAATTCAACTTCCTTTCCTTCTGCAGAAACTTTCATGAAAATTTCTTGAAAATTAAAAGCTATTGTACCCAAGGATTGTAGCCATTGGACTCCTAGTACAACATCAACACCTCCCATTGGAATGGAAAGAATTAGGCTAGTCAATACATATTATCCCATGGATAGCTTGATATTAAGGCACTTTCCAGAGCAATTTATCGTTCCTCCATTTGCAACCATCACTTGACACTCTGGTGCTGGATATAGGAAGCGATTCAATTCTTTTTTTATCTTACAATGAATAAAATTGTGGGTACTTCCTGAATCAATCAACACTATTACCTTTTTCTTCTTGATTTGTCCTTCTATCTTGATGCTTTGAGGAGTTGTAATTCCAGCCAATGCATTACAAGATATGGTTGGATTCATTTCTTCTTTATCTAGGCTTTGTTCCTGGAGTATATCCTCTGCTTTTGACCTTTCTTGCTCCTTCTCTTCTTCCTCCTCACAATCTATGTAGAATAATTTCTTCTCAGCACACTTATGACCTTTAGTGTATTTTCTATCACAACTGTAACAAAGCCATTTTTCTCTTTTTTCTTCCAATTGTTGTGGTGTCAACCTTATAGGTTGTGGAAGACTAGGGGCAACAACACTTCCATATTTATAGTTGTGAGTGTTATGCTTCCTGGTTGCCATAATTTTTCTTTCCATTTTTCTTGCTAACCTGAATGCCTTCTCTAATGAATCAGGTTCCCAAAGGCAAACATAATGTTGGATATTATCCTTTAAAGTCCCTTTCAACACATCAATCCTATGCTCCTCTAGAATATTTTTTACCCTTATGTTCAATTTTTGGAACTCCTCAATGTGCTCCATTATTGAACCTTTTTGTTTGAGACTTATCAATTGGCTAAGAAAAGTGTTGCTTTTTGTATCCCCATAATGTGTTGTCAATTCTTTTGTAAAAATTGCCCAAGTGATAATTTGTTTACGAGAGCAAAGCCATTGACACCATACAAACTTATTTGGTTCCAAATATAAAGTTGTAATACGTACTTTTTGTGTGTTTTTCACGTTATTGAGATCGAAAAATTGCTCCATCTGTAATATCCATGTTGCGGGATCCTTGCCATCAAACTTCCTCATATCGATTTTTGGAATATGGTGTGTCTTCGGTCCAACATTAGAGTCTACAAAATCATGATTAACATTTCTTTTGTTCTCATCATGAGTTTCCTTTACTACCCTTTCGCCATTACTAAGCATTTCTTGTAGAAACTTTGTCAAATCTATCTTCAAATTTGTCTTCAAATATTTCATGCTTGTCTTCAAATTAGCTTCCACGTCATTCATCTTAGCTTCTACGACTTTCTTTAAACAATCCATCTTAGCTTCTACACCTTTATTTAAACCATCCATCTTAGTTTCTACATCTTTCTTTAAACCATCCATCTTAGATTCTATTACTTTTTGTGCAAGTGACACTTGTTGCACTTGGTCTCATAATTTTGATATACATGTTGCATTTCTTCCTCTTCTTCATGAGTCATGCTAGAGCTTTCAGGTTGCTTACTAGGTGTTTTCATTTTCTTTCCTCGGGGCATCAATTACCGATAATAATGCTTTACTATGCCCTTTGAATTCCTTCTACCTAATTTTTCAAACCAAGTTTATGAAAAAATTAAAAAAAAAACTACACACTTTTTTCCACTTTGTAGGAGCTTGATATTGAATATGATGTATCTATATAATTTCGGATCATCTAGTTCTAAAATTACGACCTTCAGTAGCCTTCTATGTCCTCTTTCCAATGCCACCAGTATGATCCAAATTGGATTCTCTAGGGAAGAGTTATGCCAAATCTCCCACAGTGACCTGATTATAGACTAGTTCAATAGAGTGAACTTGTACGACTTGCCGCGAGTCACTGTTTCGACCTTTGGCTCTGAAAAATATATAAAAGAAACTACAGTCCATCCTCTTTTTGTAACTTCTGATGAAATTTCAATCCGATGCTCAGAGAGAAAGTTATGATGATTTTCCCCAGGTCACTTGCTCAGAATGTAATTCAGGAGTCTGTAAAAAGACCAACTTCCTCAGATCATATCTCCACAAATATAGTGCAAAAAGCTCTAAAATTCAGACACGAGGTTCAGTACGATTTCATCTCAAATGGTTTTTTTTTTTTAGCTTTTGAAATGTCACATAAAAAAAGTTATAGCGAAAATGCCACAATGACCTATTTGGAGCAGCGAAACACTAGAATCCAAAGCTCTGATACCAAATGTTATGAAACCAGCTCATGAAAAGATAGAAATGATAGATCAACGCCTTACAATTCAGCCTCTTTGAGGGGGCAACCTCCTTTACATTACATAAATGAACAATTCTTGGATGATTCAAATGACAAAATATCCTTTCTATATATAGGAGTCTAAGGAGTCACAATATAACCCATCCGACCTAACAATAATAATATAAAGCTACAAAAATAACAGTAGAGGGATTCTATGGGGCACAGTAATAACAATATGGGCATAATAGGGGCACAACAATATTAATAAGGGATACAACTACAATAGTAATTGGGTAATCACTAATATTATAGGGAACTAACACTTATCCTCTACATACTTGATGGGGTAAAATTGGGAATTTATGAGATTATCAAAATAATACCACTTAGTTACTAGGAGATCCCCCTCCAACCTCATGCTTTCCATGTGGCTTTCCCACAAACTTAAGTCATGGTCTTATAACTTCAAATAATCAAAAGAAATTTTATATTCCTCATTCATGTAGTGAGGACTAAAGTAAAACTCCAGTTGTTGTAACAAATTATTAAAATTGTGTTGAGTATGTGTTATATTATTTGTATGACTAGTCATGGTTGGTTTTACCCTGTGATGGGCATAGTGGGGAGGGGGGTGGAAATGGTGGTAGCATAGACCCCAACATGAGTTTTAAGGTAGTGCCCCATTTTTTTATTTTTTTTTAGGTGGACCCAAGTATGTTTGAGTAGACCCAAGGATGGTGAGTGGAAATATCCATGGTTTTTTCATGGTTTTTCCCATGGTATTTTGTAGATCCAGTTAAGAGAGCTATAGTTATGTTCTAATCCATGGTTATTGAATTAGGGGTTTATGAACGCTTCAAAATGTATTTAATGTATTATAACATTGAACGAAATTGTTGATTGTGTTGAATGTTGCCAACAATCAGGGGGTATTCCTAGTACGTAGCCCCAATTAGGCCTCACAAAGTTTGGAGTAGGAGCTCTAGCTAGGAAATAAGCCTAGATGCCATAATATTAATGATTTTCCTCTGTTTCAATAAAAGACACAAGATAAACACATATACTTTCGAGATAAACAAGCAAGTTAGCCTTGTGATGCATTCAGTTGCAAAATGTATAATGGTTCTTTAATGGAAGGGAAAATAAAGTGAGTCTTTAAGAGAAAAGAAATAATATCATCCTAATAAAGATACACATGTATATTTGAAAGAATCATTATATTGAAAAATAGTTAACAAAGAAATAACGATCATGAAAACAAAAGACATAGTTCAAAGATACATACTAAAGTCAATGAAATAGTTCATTTTCATTAGTATGTAGAAACATAAACATACATTGCAAATGATGAAATAATAGTCTTATTTGTTTACATGAACATTTATTCCATGAAATAGAGTAAAGAAATAAAGTAAGTTTATAAGGGTAAAGATGGTGGAAAATATGGGAAAATGAGGGTAAAAAGGATGTTAATTTCACGTCCCACTAGTCTACACCATGAAAGTAAGAAGCCACCTCATAATCATTGTTCTTTAGGTTGATGACCTTATTCTCACTAGTGGTAACCCTAAACTTTTAATGCATGTGACTTCAATCCTTGAGAAGAAGTTTGAAATGAAACACTAAGGATATTTGCATTATTTACTTAGCCTCCAATTATAGCAAACCAAAGAAGGAATTTCTCTTTCACAATATAACTATGCATGTTACCTTCTTAATTGTTTTCATATAGATTATTGTAAACCATCCCATTCTCCCTTTCAATTTGGATTCAAACTTACAACTACCTACACTGCACCCAAAGTTGATGAAACCTTGTACCATCAGTTAGTTGGTATCATATTATATTTGACTCATATCCATCCCAAACTTTCCTATAGTGATGGTCTTGTTTTCAAGTATATGAAAACACCACATGAAATTAATCAAAGAGAATAAAAAATGATATTATGTTATATTTAGGGTGAAATTTAGTGTGGGGTGCATTAGATTTTAGGGGCTACATATTTTTTGATTGGTTTCACTAATTCAAAGTTGCCTGGCAATCTCAATGATTAAAATTCTACTTAAGATTATCTTACTCTATTTCTTTACTAATAGTTGTTTATACTTTACATCTGTATTCATGAAATATATGTAAAGAGCTTCAAATTGTAAGGTGAAAGTCCCAAGATACACTTTACAATGATACAACACTAGTTCCAGTAGTGAAACTCTTGCTTCTTAAAAGAATAATATTCTCTCCTATGCCTAACATGAGAAGCCAAGGTGAAAAGTCCTTTGCTTGAGCTATGAGGGTGTATATATAACAAATGATGTGACTGTCCACCTCCCTTGTGACTCTTAAGCTTCCCTCATGACCCTTGAGCTCCAATGTAACTTTTTGAATTCCTATGAGACCTTGGAGCATCTACATGACTGTTCACATTCTATCTATGACCCTTGGGCTTCGACAAATTTTACATTTTCTCATTTTTTGGAAAATACATAATTACGTTCCACAATTATGTGGAAAAATACAATCACACATATGAATCTTATGATGACACTTGGAAAATCCATGACTTGGGAATTGTGACATGTAACTTCAATGTAGAGTATCAATGCCAAACTTTTCTCCTTGCTTCCATCTTTGTATCTTCATGATAATTTTTTCATGTACTTCATCTTCATCCTCCAAGAGGTTGGGATGATATAGAGTCTTCTATGTGATATTGATGTTTCTTTTTATGTCATTATCTAATGTCCCTTCATTTCTTTTCTTAATAGTATATTTGTGTTTTCAACTTCACAAGTGCCTTCTTGCATCATCTCCTTAGCATCCTCCTTGAGCATCATCTTGGCATGTCAATATAGTAAGACCTGCAAATGGGATTCACTCATGACAAGATGACATTAGTCCCAAATTCGCCTAGTCTATCTTATTTCTAATGTAACATATTGACTAAGTTGAGATAGTGAGAAGGATTCAGGAGGAGGCCTTAGGATTGTATAGTGTGTAGGAGAAGGAGGTAGAGGTGACGGTATAGGTTTTGTAATTGTACAATATGTAGTGGCTGAGAAATAGGGATGCATGATTGCATAGTCGAGGGAGTTAGGGATGCATTGATGACATGCTTTCTTACTATGAAGGAGGGGGTCTTTCCATTGTGTAGTTGAGTAAGTCAGGGACTGAGACAAGGCTTGACTAATAAATAAGAGTGCTTGGTGTGTATTGAAGGCTAGACTGTGAAAATATTGTAGAGTGGGCAATAACAACTGATAGCGACTGATCATTGAGATTGCCTAATGCACAATTCTGGGAGGCTGATGTTTGTGACTATGCAATGCACCATTCCAGGAGGTAGAGGATGGCTTAATAGGACTTATGAATATGTAGTATGTATTTCAAGAAGGAAAGAGTATGGGTGGTTGCTTGGAAACGTTGTGAAGAAAAAAAACTTTAGAATTGACTAAGTGTGGGATCAGTGAGGAAGAAAGATGATACCAGAGCACGTAATAGGACTTGAACATGATAAATCACTTATAAACAACTAACCACATGAAAATGAAACACTCAACACCTAAAATAAAGATGCATCCATTGAGACGACAACAAAATGACACTTGCCTCTAAGTGTGACACCTAATATACACATTCAACACAAGTGTTGATTGCAACAAAAAACTGTGAAATACCTTTAGAATGAGTCCAATGAATATCCCTATGGTATATAGAGTCCATTATTACAAGAGAAAGCACCACAGATGCCTCTTAAAAGTGTGCCATGACCCCCTTTCACAAAGAGAAACACTTCCCTTAACAAAAGACAAAACTTCAAATAAATTGAAACAACACTAATAAATAGAAACGATAGTTCACGTGATCAAAGGAAGGCTCAAAATTTTGAATATATGCCAAAATTTGGAGGGTTTTGTAGAAACGGTAACTCTGGGAAATTCACTAGAAGAACACCTAAATTCTTTGTCCATTTCTAGCTTTATGCACAAGGTCTAGTCATTTAGGATGTATTGATTCATCATGTGGATTACATTAGCTTCCCCATTTATACTAGTCATAAATGTAGCCTCTTGCATTCCCTTTCTTAGCTAAACATATTTAAAAATCTTACCATATCATAATTGGTTCGATCTGGAAGGAGGGTAATATGTAGTTGTGAGTTTGAAATGATTAGAGTTTTAGTTCCATCTCTAGTGTTGCTCACTACCAATAGGCCTGTTTAGTACCCTGATGGAGTTAATACAGGAACACAAGAATTGCTTCATTACCAGTGAGTCTGTTTAGTACCCCGACGAAGTTGCTTGTTTCAACTCCCTGCATGGGACCCTAGTGGAAGAGCGATCCTGACTTATTAAGAGTAGGATGCATTGTTCCTTCAGAGACTGTTAAATACCTTTGAAATTAATATGCTCGTAATTAGTTTTACCATTTATCTTCTCTACTTAATTGAATGCCATGAAAAAACACCATTCAATTAAAACATTAACTTAAGGAATGAAGATCCTAGAATAGATACAGGTGTCATGGTTCTACTCAAAGTTTTTCCATTTAGACATCATTGACCTTTAAAAATATTAGACCCAAGAAAGGAATGTTGGACATTGGATAAAGAAACCATCCCCGTGTTTTTTGTTAAATGTACTTAACGTCCTCTAATGGATCCATTAACTAGTGATGTGTCCATTTACTAACAACTTTAGGTTTTCATGTAATGAAAATTGTGATTCTTAACAAGTGGTATCATAGACAAAGCTATCGAGTTTGAATCACACTTGGATCATGTTGGGGGGGAGATTGTTGGACATTGGATAAACCAACCCTCCCTGTGTCTTTCACTACATGTGCTTAACGTCCTCTCATGGATCCATTAAATCTAGTGATGTGTATGATTACTAACACCTGCAGGTTTTTGTGTAATGGAAATTGTGATTCCTAACAAGGAAGAGGGGCCAAAAATTAACCAAGTGTTGTTGTATGTCACAAATCCCTTTAAAAAAAATTCCACATAGTTAGAACCAAATAAAAAAATTTCGCAAGCAACCTTATTCTCAAGGCTAATAAAGCAAAAGTATTATGGAAAGGACAAAACATGACATGAATGAAACAAAAAAAACAAAAAGGGCAAGGAAAGGAATATGTACATAGGTAGAAACACAACCCTAGGTTGTTGTTGGAAGTAATGCTTTAGCTTTTGGCCATTGATAGGAAGTGAGTCCATCTTCCCATCTAAGGATTGAAGACAATAAGTATGGTGGCCAAGCTTATGATGCACAACAAAGGGTCAAATCCACATGGATTGAAATTTGGTGTGTTTACCCTTCTTTTCATGGGATTTATCCCACTTCAATACTAGGTCTCCCACATCGAAATCCTTTTTCCCTATAAATTTCTTATCAAACTAGTGCTTGATATGACTTTTATGCATAAAATTATTTTCTTGTATTTTTCACCTTTCTTCCTCTAACTTTAGGAGGGTGTCTATCTTGCTCTAAACAAAAAGACATGGTTTACCTCAGGATTCTTGAAAAATTTGAAGGGAAGGGAGGTATATGTTTAGAGGAAGGATAACTTCTTTTCCATACACGAAGAAGTATGGGGAAGCCTTCAGATAGGGTTTTGGCGTGACATGGTTAACCCATAAAGCATTCACTAATTCATTATGCGTGTTCTTTTGCTCAAAGTGTTAGTGTCAATGCTTTCACACTACCATCAGTGATCATATTTATCTTTTGCATTTCATACTAGGTGTCCCATTCTAATGAGCTACACTCCATTAGGTCATGGATCAGTTGATGGTAGGGTTTCATTTCATTTTTCGCTCATGCTATATACTTTTTGGCCTATTTCAAATATTTTTTCAGTTATTCATAGTCATTCCCATTCACATCATTTATAAAAATCAGTATTAGACTTTAGTTTCACTAGGTCTTAGGGTTTTTCACCATGGTCATTCAAAAGAGTAATAAATGTCAATAGATACATGAAGGGGTAAATAAAGTTCAAAAAATCATAAATTTCCTTTTTGTAAGCTAAATAAAGCTCTTTAACCTCAAAACTTGTTTTGAGGTAAAACAGAGTATTTGTTTTTTTATTGTTTCATTTCCATGTAATTTGATGTAATTTTATGGTTCCTATATGTAATAAGTATTATTCAGCTGCTCTTGGTCGTCTTGCCAATTCTTGCCACTACAAAAGAAAAACATCGAAGAATCAATTCATCCAATTTCCAGGGAAAAGGGTCAAACTTCAAGTATAAAAACAGAGCATTTGAAAGAGTCATGCAAAACTTTTCAAAAGTTTGTTTGAATATAAAAATTAAAGTGAGAAGGAAATACAAAGCGAAGTCATTTCATTGTGTAAACTTCAAAGAAAGAGAAAAAATGGTGTTTTGAAGGGAGATTGAACAAAAGAGAAAGAAAACACAAAATTTAGTGAAAATCTGCCTGGCGCTGTGCATTGGGAGTTTGGCACTGTGCATCAGAGCCAAACTTCCTTCAGAAAAATACAAGGGCACTATGCATCAGGGAGGCGCTGCGCATTGACCTGTGAGGCTCCAAAACCACCAAATTTCATTCCCAATCACCCTAGTTGCTGCATTTTCCTTCTAAATGAGTAAGTACACTCACTTTTTAGCATAGATAGGGTTTTCATGCTTGAAATATGTTTTTTGCTTCCTAAGACTCAAACCCTAGTTTGTCTTTCTACCTTATTTTTCACCATTGCAAAATCTTGTTCCTTGTCTCAATATTCCCATTTTCACTTGCCCTAACCTACCCTTTAATCATGTCTCACTTCACTCATATTCCCTTCCTCCATTTCCCTATTAAAATTAACCCCTTTATCAAACCCTAGCTCCCTTATAAACCCCACTTACCCTCTTATTTCACTCCATCACTAATTCCCTTTTATAAATCTCTTCATACTCATTTTTCCCTAACCTAATTATCCACCTTTGATCAAACCATCCAAAGAGAGACAAACATGGAGAGGGACAGTGACTATGATTATGAGGAAGACACCGTAAGTGACAGCTCTAGGGAAAGGATTTTGCAACAGAGAAAACCTCACAAAGGTGGCAAGATTATCAGGGAAGAACCTATCAGCATGAGTGAACTACTTGCTTGCCCATTAGCCACCACATGCTTTAGATATCAGTCATGTTTTGAGTTTTGTGAGATGGTTGAGAGAGTTAAATTTCACCATGAGCTAGCAAGACTGTTTGTGACAAATGTGGACAACAAGGCGGTACATCTTGCTGGGGTAACATTCACTCTATCATCCACCATCATTGTAGAGGCCATAGGAATCCCAGATGTAGGATAGAAATGGAACGAGAGACAACATATTAGTAGGGAACATTATGAACCTTACATCAAGGCCAAGTATCATAGCAGAACTAATAGACTATTCCCTTTCAGATTTTTGGAGGACCGGTATGCTCCACTCATGAAACTCATCATCAAGTATTTTACTTGTGAGGGTAGGTTTTCTAGACTTTATGCCTACCATATCAGATTTCTCATGCATTTCACTAGAGTAAGAATGATGAGTATTCCTTATTTCATATGCAAAAACATAGAGAGGATGACAGTGATTGCAAAGAGGAAACCATATCCACAACAGCTCAACGGTATTTACCATTTCTCTATCATCAAAATGATTGTTTTACATCATCTCAATTAGTTGGGAATTCCATGGGAAACCTTCATTTCCCATGAGATATTCAAGGGGCATCAAATCCTTTCATCAATTCCCCAAGAGGAAGGTGAGCCTTCATGACAACAAAAGGTACAAGAAACTGAAACTGTGGGGGACCCTGTGTTTATTACCTATGAAAGAGGCACTAGGGTGCTCTTTGCAGTTGCCAAGTGAGTACTATCTCCACAAGGAGTGGAAGGGGTCTCGCCTTCATCTACAGACCATAAGAAAATTCTATCTCCACAAGGAGTGGAACTGGCTTTGCCTTCATTTTAAGCTAAACAGGTACAAGTTGGGCAACAACAGAAGGGAAGAGGTAAAGGAAAGAAAAAGATGCATGAGGATGATCCTAGTGATGAAAAAGAGAGATATTTTGTCCTTGTTGGCCATGAGGAGACACAAGGAATAGATGTCATTGACTTGGATGCTTAGGATCCAAGAACTGTCAAAGACATGATCATCAAGGAGAAAGAGGATGAAATAAAAGCCTTGATGGTTAATTTAGAGAGGGCTAAATGGATCATCAAATATCTTGAGCAAGAAAATAAACAACTTACTGACAAACAATACCTCATGGAGTTACAAATAATCAAAGTGAACCGACAAGAGGCAAAGAAGGCAAAGGTCAAAATGACCTCAATTGAGCTAGAGATTGAGAATGACCGAGAAACATGGTTAGAGAGGGTGAACATTCACCTTGAGAAGTTGCTAGAGAAGGCCAATAAAGAAAAGAAAATGCTTCGCCACATGGCCTATCATTATTTGACCCAGAATAGGATATGCAAGATAAGGGTTAAGCAACTTAAGGCAATATTAAGGAGGGCCTTAAAAGGCAAAAGGAAGGATGATAAGCTCAACATTTTGGCTAATGTTACATTAGCCCAAAAAAGTAACCCATGAAGAAGATTTGAGCCAAAACTAGGCAAATTTTGAAACAATTTTGTCAATTTCAAATTTTTGAATTATGGAACATAGGAAATTACGGTGGATGTGCAGCGCCACTGGTGCAATGCATTGGATTGGCACACCCATTTGCAAAATGGCTTGTAGTTCTGGATTCAACATCAAAATTACGTCAATACCTGAAAGTTGCATCTCATTTGGAGCAAAACTAGGTATCCTAAAGGTTAAAAAACACTCAAAAAGTGTCCTCTCTGCCATTTTTTGTGCCCACAGGAAGAAATATTGGGAGAATTCATTTTTTAAGGGGAAAATGACCACCAAATCAGGAAATTAAAGATGTTTAAGAAACTAGACAGGTAGAGCTTTCCAACAAGCTATCATGGGCCTGATTTGGTGGAGTGAAAGGCCTCCAAAAGCATGCTTGAAGCTGTGTTGCACATTGGGCTCATGGCGCTGCGCATTGGGAAATTTTTGTCAATTTTGCTTAAAAGTCAAAATTTCTCCTAGTTTGACTACCAGTTGACCTTTTCTCTTCTCCTTCATAAATTTGTGATGGTAAATGATGTAATATGATGTAAATTTGATGAAAAATGACTCCAGGGGGTAGATACATCAGTTACAAGTGGTTGGGAAGTGAATGTATCAGTTTCCTTGGTTTTAGAGGCAAGCTGTTCCACTGCCTATTTTCTTGTTCCTAGTTTAGATGTGGTTGAAACAACTCCTGATCTCTTGGATTCGACTCCTGATGGCTAGCTCAAGTGGTTTTCTTGCCTATATTATGTACTTTCTTAGTCATTTGTCAAGGTTGGACTCTTTGGAAGTGGTGCACTCATTGTATACTTGTATCGGCAGTTTGGCAAGGAATAAAACTAGGCTTCACAGTTATTTTTGTGGAATTCTTGTGATAATGAGTTTATGTATTGTTTCTTCTTTTGTAATCAGTTATTCTTATGTGTTATATGTTTCCAAATCTCTATTTTTCTTCTAAACTAAATGAATCAAGATTGTTACACAAAATATTGTCACCATGACTTTTTGCAGTCAGTGTGAGTCTATCACCACTCATACTGTCCTCCTTTGCAAGTCTTAAACCTCAGCTCTTCATGTCAAGCCTTAAAAATGAGAGAATGTCCTTGAAAATCTATAAAACTCTAGTTCTGCACTTTCTCTTAGCATTACCTGGGGTCCCGCACCCCCTAGTCATGTCCCCTGCGGACCTGCCCGCTCTGTCTCTAAAGGAAAGGGTGCGGACCCCTGTAAAAGTAAAAAATGCGCAAGTTTATTATTAAAAACTCACTTTGGGTTAATTCTAGAAGGAATCCTGAGGTGGCAAGTTCACTCCTAGGTGGTTCATGCATCCCATAACTAAAGGAGCTAACCCCTTGATGTGATGAGCTTATCCCTTTGAAGGAGGACTCTATCCCTTTGAAGGTGGACCTAGTAACTTCCTTCCTCTGCACTATAAAATGAGGCATTGGGCTGGTTGCTAGGAAGGTAAAAAGCTGAACATTTTTTAGGGTAAATGCAGTTGGAATTTAGACTTCCTACTTGAGCTCGAGAGGAGAGATTACATACCTTTTGGCTTCTTTGGGAAGATAGTGAAAGTTGTCAAAGTAGAGGAGATTCTTGCTGGACCTTGGGAGGAGCTTGTACAACATCAAGGCACCAGGGTTGTAAAGTTCTTCTTTGATTAAAGTTAATACAATCAGATTCATTTTTCTCAATAAATTGTCTTCTATGGTTTATTTCATGAATTCCTTGATCATCATGATAAATATGGTTTATTATATTGGCTATGCAGGTGGTATTTGATGTGTGTGCCTGTTTGTGTTTGCAGATTCTTTAAAAGGGAGCTCATTTGGACAAATGGAGCGTGGTTTCCACAAAATATCATTGGACCCGACGTAGGCCTAAAACACCTCTTGGCCTTTATTTATAAATTGCATATTTAGAGAAAGATAGAATTTGTTTGGTTTGCTTGTCGCTAGATATCATTAGATACTAGGGAGATCGGTCTTGTCTGCAAGAACGATTTATCCGCCCGACAAAGATAAATAGGCAAAATACACTAGTAACAGTGCTTTATCTTGGGAATGCATTTGGTTTTTTATGTTTTCAACAATTTGAAGAGGACTCATGGTTTCTTCATGCCCTCCTCAGCTCCTCAACAGCCTTAAATCAATCATCTCATCCAATTAATAGTACATAAACACTTATCACCCCACATAACATGTATGTATCCCTGATTTAATTCCCTGGACCTAACTTGCCTGCTCCATTGGATCCAACAACAAAATTTTCAAAATCAACCCAAAAACCCTAAAGCTACTATACCTAGCCTAAAATCCATATTTGCAGTCATTTCGATTGAGGTTGACAAGGAAAGAGCCCTCTCCTGACTTGGTAGGGCTAGCTACCATGTTAAGCGTGGTGTGTGGTTACTCTAGAATTGCTTCAATTCAGCCTGAGGTCAATCTAGGCTCTAACATAGTGGCGACCATACTGAGGAATGTAGTTTTATGTTCCTCAACAAAATGTAACAATTTCATATCTAATTGTTGACGGAGGACAATGATCAGACATAAGAAGGCTGAAATCATTCACCTAGCGACTCCAAATTAGTTCTGAGATTAGATCCAAGGACTCCACTAGAGGATGAACCCGACCAGTAGAAACATGAAGGGACAATATGGAAAGATCAGGTAGTCAAGATGGAATTTAATCCAAGACATTATGTTCTTTATTATAAATTATTTCTTCTCTTTTCCCGAGAATGCCAAGAAGGCTTTACAAAGTATATTGTATTCAAGGAAAGATCCTAGACTTGCATTTGATTCCTTCCCTTTGAAGATTATGAATACAAAAATATTCACATGCCTTTGATCTTGATCAAGACCCTTCTTCCAAATCTTGTGATGACAGTCTTCAAACTGAGGAGCCTCAAGAGACCAAGATTGATTCTACACCTTCTGTACATATTCCTATACCTTGTAAAATTCCAAATCAATACAAAGCTCTGATTTTACCTCCTATATCCCATGCTTTCCCTAAAAATCATTACCTATATCTACCAAGATTTGATGGTGAATGTGAGAACATCACTGTTGAGAGACATGTACTGAATTTTGAGTCTTTTCTTGACCTTTATAATGTTGATGAAGAAGATGTCAGTATTAGGCTTTTTTCTCTTTCTCTGTAAGGAAAAGTCAAGAGTTGGTTCAAAACCTTGCCTAATGCGAGCATCTCAGATTTCCAGCAGTTCGTCAAAGTTTTCCTTGACAAGTGGGTGGTCAGACAAAACCTTTTCTTGATTATAGAAGAGTATAACCAGCTAAAAATATTGCTAGGGTAGATAGCACAACAATTTTCTGCTAGGTTTAACCAAGTCTATTTTTCAATGCCAGTTAATATAAGACCACCTCCTGTATCCACTCTCTTGCACTACCCAGATGCCTTTGATCTGGAAATGGAGTTTCAGCTAAGAGAAA
Organism: Pinus tabuliformis; assembly: GCA_031772625.1. Taxonomy (NCBI): domain Eukaryota; kingdom Viridiplantae; phylum Streptophyta; class Pinopsida; order Pinales; family Pinaceae; genus Pinus; species Pinus tabuliformis. The sequence goes on from CM062818.1 coordinate 1,465,131,841, forward strand.
GGAACCTTGCAACACTTAAAGAGATGCGAAACAGTGCAGTAGATGTAGAGGCTAATTTGCTGACCAGAAGGGAAAAGTTGAAGGAAGAAGAGATGAAGAACATAGATCTAGAGGAAGAGACATCTTTATAGGTAAAGCTCAACATTTTGGTAAGTGTACTAGCAGAGATGATGCAAAGGATCACCACAAGGAATGAGTATAATGTTCAAGACCATGGCTCGCTGATTGAAGAGGAACAAGTTGCTTATCCAAAATATTTTCTTTATTATCCCAGTTGTTATAGACCTAATAATGATTGTTTTATAGATCATCTTGGAGAAGAGAGATCTATTGATATGACATGTATGCTTGATGATGTGTTTTTTACTGATGATTTTCCTCAATTTGATCAGTATGATGATGATTATGTCCTCCAAATAGAAGCTAGTTTTGCAGATAAATCAGCTACTGGTTTGTGGAAGGAGGAAGTTCAGTTTAAGCAGCTCGAATATAGTGATCAGCTGATATATATCAGCTATGGAAGTGAGGAGGAAAGGAAAAAAAATTTTGAAGTAAGTGAAGGATCTTTGCCTTTTTGTTTTGCTTCATTTCAGATCATCAAAGACAACTTTCATGCAATCAGAAATCAACCGCTGACAAGTTTTGATCTGGACCATCTTGAGGGCAATGAAATCCTCATTCAATACTTTTCATATCTAGATTTGTAGCCCTTGAATGCCATTGATTGTCAAGTTGCAGATGAAGACTTGAAAGCTGGAACATATGATCAAATAATGCAAGATTATTCCATACCATTCTATTTTGAAACATTTCAATTTTTGAAGGGAAATTTGCATAGTATATCTTCAATAAAGGATGAGCATCCTATAGAAAATTATGCCATCTCATTGGAACCAATCAAAAATGGGTTGCAATAGTCTTTTCAAGTTTTTCACAATCCAATAGCCGATGTGTTGGATGACGTATGCAGTCAAAGTCCTTCTCCACTAGCTAATTGTGAGATTAAAAGAAGTATTGATACAAAATTGATCTGGCAGCCGATTTCTTTGTCATTTTCAGCAGAGTCTCATCACAAAGCTTAGACAAAAGTTTGCATTCATGGTATGAGTAGGAGAAAAGTAATCCATCGGATGAGCTAAGTCGCAATGTACATGAATTTCAAGATCCTTATGCAGTACCTTTGGAGTCAGATAGAGAATCCATATTATTCAATTTGGGAAAATTTGGATTTGTTTACAAGTTTTCATGGGAGGTTCCTTTCAATAGTTTTCTCTTGTTTTTCATAAGCAAGCACTTGTGGAGAATGAAAACAGTATCCAAAATGCTTACTTGGTTGCATTGGATGTTTCACTTCACTTGATTAGGTGATGATTGGAACAATTAGAGTAGGTTTTATTGAATAAGCTCCATTTTGAGTATAGTTTCTAGTCCATTAGTTATGTTTTAGTATTGAGTCAATTTTTAGTTGAGTAAGAGTCAGTTTGTGTATTTGAGTTATCAGTATTTGGTCAAGCATTTCAGTTAGATTTTTTGACTCCATGCCCAATGGATAAGGCTACTAGGTCTACTTTTCTAGAGACCTATAGTTCTTGTCACATCTAAGGAGCTATCATCCCCATTGGATCCAATGTTAGTGTCAGTGCTTTTACACTGCCATCAGTGATCAAAATTATCTTTTGCAATTCATACTAGGTGTCCCATTCTAATAAGTTGCACTCCATTAGGTCATGTATCAGCTGATGGTAGGGTTTCATTTCATTTGTCCCTCATGCTATATACCTGCTAGCCTATTTCACATATTTTTTCAATTATTCATAGTCATTCTCATTCACATCATTTATAAAAATCAGTATTAGACTTTAGTTTCACTAGGTCTTATGGTTTTTCACCATGGTCATTCAAAAGAGTAATAAATGTCAGCAGACACATGAAGGGGTAAATAAAGTTCAACAAATCATAAATTTCCTTTTTGTAAGCTAAATAAAGCTCTTTAACCTCAAAAATTGTTTTGAGGTAAAATAGAGTATTTGTTTTTTTATTGTTTTATTTCCATGTAATTTTATGGTTCCTATATGTAATAAGTATTATTCAGCTGCTCCTGGTCATCTTTCCAATTCCTGCCACTACCAATGCAAAACATCAAAGCATCAGTTATCCAATTTCTAGGGAAAAGGGTCAAACTTCAAGTATAAAAATAGAGCATTTGAAAGAGTCATGCAAAACTTTTGAAAAGTGGGTTTGAATTCAAAGAAAGAGAAAAAATTGTGTTTTGAAGGGAGATTGAACAAAAGATAAAGAAAGCACAAAATTTAGTGAAAATCTGCCTAGCGCTGTGCAGTGGGAGTCTGGCACTACGCATCAGGGAGGTGCTGCGCATCAAAGCCAAACTTCCTTCAAAAAAATAAAAGGGTGTTGTGCATCAGGGAGGCGCTGTGCATTGACCTGTGAGGATCCAAAACCACCAAATTTCATCTCCAATCACCCTAATTGTTGCATTTTCCTTCTAAACAAGTAAGTATACTCACTTTTGAGCTTAGATAGTGTTTTCATGCTTGAAATATGTTTTTCTTCTCCAAAGACTAAAACCCTAGTTTGTCTTTCTACCTTATTTTTCACCATTGAAAAATCTTGTTCCTTGTCTCAATATTCACATTTTTACTTGCCTTAACCTACCCTTTAATCCTGTCTCACTCCACTCATATTCCCTTCCCCCATTTCCATACTAAAATTGACCCCTTTATCAAACCCTAAACTCCCTCACATTAAACCCTAGCTCCCTTATAAATCCCACTTACCCTCTTATTTCACTCCATCACTATTTCGCTTATATAAATCTCTTCATACTTAGTTTTCCCTAACCTAATTATCCACCATTCATCAAACCATCCCAAGAGAGACAAACATGGATAGGGACAGTGACTATGATTATGAGGAAGACACCCTAAGTGACAGCTCTAGGGAAAGGATTTTGCAGCAGAGAAAACCTCACAAAGGTGGCAAGATTATCAGGGAAGAACCTATCAGCATGAGTGAACTACCTGCTTGCCCATTAGCCACCACATGATTAAGACATCAGTCATGTTTTGAGTTTTGTGAGATGTTTGAGAGAGTTAAATTTCACCATGAGCTAGCAAGAATGTTTGTGACAAACGTGGACAACTATGTGATACATCTTGCTAGGTTAACATTCACTCTATCATCCACCATCATTGCAGAGGCCACAAGAATCCCAGATGTAGGAGAGAAATGGAACAAGAGACAACATGTCATCAGGGAACATTATGAACCTTACATCAAGGCTAAGTATCATAGCAGAATTAGTAGAGTATTCCCTTTCAGATTTTTGGAGGACTGGTATGCTCCACTCATGAAACCCATGATCAAGTATTTTACTTGTGAGGGTAGGTTTTCCAGACTTTATGCCTACCATATCAGATTGCTCATGCATTTCACTAGAGTAAGAATGATGAGTATTCCTTATTTCATATTCAAAAACATAGAGAGGATGACAGTGATTGCAAAGAGGAAACCATATCCACAGCAGCTCAACAGTATTTACCATTTCTTTTTCATCAAAATGATTGTTTTACATCAGCTCAATCAGTTGGGAATGCCATGGGAAACTTTCATTTCCCATGAGATATTCAAGGGGCCTCAAATCTTTTCATCAATTCCCCAAGAGGAAGGTGAGCCTTTAGGACAACAAAAGGTACAAGAAACTGAAACTGTGGGGGCCCTTGTGTTTATTACCTACGAAAGAGGCACTAGGGTGCTCTTTGTAGTTTCCAAGCGAGTACTATCTCCACAAGGAGTGGAAGGGGCATTGACTTCATTTTCAACTAAACAGGTACAAGTTGGGTAGTAACAGAAGGGCAGAGATAAAGGAAATAAAAACATGCATGAGGATGATCCTAGTGATGAACAAGAGAGAGATTTTGTCCTTGTTGGCCATGAGGAGACACAAGGAGTAGATGTCATTGACTTGGATGCTCAGGATCCAAGAACTGTCAAAGACATGATCATAAAGGAGAAAGATGATGAGATAAAAGCCTTGATGGTTAATTTAGAGAGGGCTAAATGGCTCATCAAATATCTTGAGCAAGAAAACAAACAACTAACTGAGAAACAATACCTCATGGAGTTAAAAATAATCAAAGAGAACCAGCAAGAGGCAAAGAAGGCAAAGGTCAAAATGCCCTCCATTGAGCAATAAATTGAGAATGAATGAGAAACTTGGTTACAGAGGCTGAAAATTCACCTTGAGAAGTTGCTAGAGAAGGCCAATAAAGAAAAGAAAATGCTTCGCCACGTGGCCTATCATTATTTGACCCAGAATAGGATATACAACATAAGGATTAAGCAACTTAAGGCAAGATTAAGGAGGGCCTTAAAAGAAGAAAAGAAGTATGATAAGTTAAACATTTTGGTTGATGTTATGCTAGCCCAACAAAGTAACCCATGAAGTAGCTTTGAGCCAAAATTGGGAAAATTTTGAAACGATTTTGTCAATTTTAAAATTTTGAATTATGCAACACACGAAATTCTGGTGGATGCGCAGTGCCACCGGCACTGCGCATTGGATTGGCACAACCATTTGAAAAATGGCTTGTAGTTTTGGGCTCATCATCAAAAGTACATTAGTCCCTGAAATTTGCATCTCATTTGGAGCAAAATAGGTCTCCTAAAGGGCAAAAAACACTCCAAAAGTGTCCTCTCTGCCACTTTTTGCACCCATAGGAAGTAGTCTTGGGAGAATTCATTTTTGAAGGGATAAATGACCTCCAAATCAGGAAATTCAAGATGTTTCAGAAGCTAGAAAGGCAGTGCTTTCCAACAAGCTATCTTGGGCCTAATTTGGTGTATTGGAAGGCCTCCAAAAGCATGCTTGAAGCGGCGCTGCACATTGGGCTGATGGCGCTATGCATTGGGCAATTTTTGTCAATTTTGCTTAAAACTCAAAATTTCTCCTAGTTTGACTACTAGTTGACTTTTTCTCTTCTCCTTGGTAAATTTTTGATGGTAAATGATCTAATATGATATAAATTTGATGGAATATGACTTGAGAGGGTAGATACATCAGTTACAAGTGGTTGGGAAGTGAATGTATCAGTTTCCTTGGTTTTAGAGGCAAGTTGTTCCACTGCCTATTTTATTGGTCCTAGTTTAGATGTGGTTGAAACAACTCCTGATCTCTTGGATTTGACCCCTAATGGCTAGATCAGGTCGTTTTCTTGCTATATTATGTACTTTCTTAGTCATTTTTCAAGGTTGGACTCTTTGGAAGTGGTGCACTCATTGTATAATTGCATCAACAGTTTGGCAAGGAATAAAACCAAGTTTCACAGCTATTTTTGTGGGATTCTTGTGATAATGAGTTTATGTATTGTTTATTCTTTTGTAATTAGTTATTCTTATGTGTTATATGTTTCCAAATCTATATTTTTATTCTAAACTAAATGAATCAAGATAAATAGGCAAAATACACCAGTAACAAAGCTTTATCTTGGGAATGCATTTGGTTTTTTATGTTTTCAACAATTTGAAGAGGACTGATGGTTTCTTCATGCCCTCCTCAGCTCCTCAATAGTCTTAAATCAATCATCTCATCTGATTACTAGTAGATAAACACTTATCTATCTCTCCCACAGAACATGTCTCTATCCATGATTTAATTCACTGGACCCAACCTGCCTTCTCCTTTGGATCTAGCAACAAAATTTTCAAAATCAACCCAAAAACCCTAAAGATACTATACCTAGCCTAAAATCCATATTTGTGGTCATCTTGATTGAGATTGACAATGAGAGAGCCTTCTCCCAACCTGGTAGGGCTAACTACCAGGTTAAGCGTGGTTTGTGGTTAATCTAGAATTGCTTCAATTCAGCCTGAAGTCAATCTAGGCTCTAACACAAAGTAAACAATTTTCTTGATGATACAAATTAAATTATATTTAGTAGACTCAACTAAATTGTTTCCTTGAGGCTAGTAATTAGATGAGTGCTTTAAAACAATACCATTCTCTAATGAAAAATCATAAATCTTTAGTGATTAAATTTAATTTGTATTCTCGAAAATAAGTGACATGGGAATGACAAACATGATGATGGTATTCTATTTAAGGAAGTGGATGACTTACTTCTCGTTCTCTTGTTTCAATGGATCTTCTTCAACCTATCAAGTAAATTAATCTATATAAGTTAAGATATATTGGCTTTTCTTTGATGAATGATGAAAATTTCAACCAATAACGTCCAATCCCAATTGTTCAAAAGACTCTTAAATGGTAATGGGCTACAATGGGGTGACTGAATTCTTACCTTGACTAACACATCTTTGACATACAAAACACTTATGGCCATAGGCATGTGCATCATTAAATAATGTGGGCCACTAATAACTAGCCTACGTGACTTTATGAGTAGTAGTATCGCCTATGTAGTGCTCACTAGCTAGCTCATCATGAAGGTATTTCATTACCCTTTTTGAGACTTGTGCTTCCAAGTATCTGAGTAGGACACCGTTATATACAAGTTGATAATATAAATCTTTAAGTCAAATAAACCTCTTCTATTTTACTGAGAAGTGTGAGGTCAAGCAGTTGTGCTCTAGATACTGTCACACATCAATGTACAAAGACATGGCTACGTTTGTAAGGGTAGCTTGTTCAATATTGTACATTTCAATTTCTTGTTCCCATTTGGAAGAGTCCTTCATTCGAAATTTAATTTCTTTTGCTGCAAGACGATAGAGACCATGGGATTTTATTGTATGAAGTAGCTTGAATTATAGATCTTACTCTTGAAGGCTTGTCATCCAGTTTGTCCTCCTTTCAACCGAAGTCTTGTTGCACAAAAACCAATCTAATCGTTGGGTGAGGCACAAAGATGGTAACGTGACTTTTCAAGCGGTAAGGCCTAAAATACATAACCACCTTGTATATTTCATAAGATTTCTTATCACTGGTGTGTTATTTCAATTTGAATCCATGTAGGCCATCACTTATAAACAATATGGGCTGCTCATTTCCTTGATTGTCCTTCTAAGTGAGAATGTCTATAGGAGATGTTTCAAAAGAAAAAGTATACACCAATTTTTTTCTAAAGTCTGGACTATATAATGTTGGGGGATTGACAATTGTTTTCTTAATTCAAGCAAAGGAATATTTCTCTCTTTGGTCCCACTTATAAAATGCATCCTTCTTGATCATCTCTTGTATTTTCTTAACAATATGTGCGTAATATGAGATGAATTTCGGAAGAAATTTAATCTTCCCCAAGAAGGATTAGGTGGATTTCTTATTCACGGGAAAGGGGATCTGAAAATTAATCTTGACCCACCCCGGGTCCACTTTAATTTCACTCTTAGATATAATGTGTCCCAAGAGGTTGCCCTTGAATATTCTAAAGATTCTCTTCTTAGGATTTAAAGATATGCCATATCTTCGACATTGCCCAAAGATTTTCCTTAGATGACGAAAGTGATCAAATAATTTATTACAAAATATTATAACATCATATAAGTACACCACGACACTTTGTCGAACCAAACCATGGAATGCGATGTCCATAACATGTTAAAATATGGCACCAACATTAATAAGTCCAAAAGGCATCTACCGAAATGTGAATGTATCCCATTTAGTCTTGAAAGTAGTCTTGAACATGTTGGGTTCCACTACTATAACTTGGGTGTATCTAGAAAATCCATCTAATAGTGAGAACATCTTTAACCCAAATACCATTTCAATTATCTACTCCATAGATGGCATGGGATAATTATATTTATTTGAAGCCTAGCTCAGGTTGTATAAATCAACACATAAGTGTATCTCTCTAGAATTCTTGCTAACAAGAACCAAGTCGGAGACCTAAGAAGAATGAAGAACTTTGAATATGATTCAAGTATCCAGTAGTTTTCTTAATTGTTTCTGAATTAGGGGTTCAAGCATAGGATGAACTTTTCTTAAATTTGCGGAAATGGCTTTTGTTAGGTCGTTAATATGTCATTATTATTATCACTTTCTAACACCTATTTCATCCATTTCTACTCTTCTTTATCATGTCATTTATCATAGTTTATCATATAATTCCATCTTATAATATTTATGCTCTTATGGATAAATATTATTTCTTCTCCTTTATTTTTAATAAATTGATGATTATGCATGATTTTACCAATGATGGCTTATTAATAAATTGGTTGTAACATCACTCACCATTTTAGACTCGAAGATATTTTCCAGATTGAAGATTTGATCTCTAGCTCATCATTAAATGTGCCAACTCAGAAATTAATATGCTCGTAATTAGTTTTACCATTTATCTTCTCTACTTAATTGAATGCCATGCAAAAACACCACACAATTACAACATTAACTTAAGGAATGAAGATCCTAGAATAGATACAGGTGTCATGGTTCTACTCAAAGTTTTTCCATTTAGACATCATTGACCTTTAAAAATATTAGACCCAAGAAAGGAATGTTGGACATTGGATAAAGAAACCATCCCCGTGTTTTTTGTTAAATGTACTTAACGTCCTCTAATGGATCCATTAACTAGTGATGTGTCCATTTACTAACAACTTTAGGTTTTCATGTAATGAAAATTGTGATTCTTAACAAGTGGTATCATAGACAAAGCTATCGAGTTTGAATCACACTTGGATCATGTTGGGGGGGAGATTGTTGGACATTGGATAAACCAACCCTCCCTGTGTCTTTCACTACATGTGCTTAACGTCCTCTCATGGATCCATTAAATCTAGTGATGTGTATGATTACTAACACCTGCAGGTTTTGGTGTAATGGAAATTGTGATTCCTAACAAGGAAGAGGGGCCAAAAATTAACCAAGTGTTGTTGTATGTCACAAATCCCTTTAAAAAAAATTCCACATAGTTAGAACCAAATAAAAAAATTTTGCAAGCAACCTTATTCTCGAGGCTAATAAAGCAAAAGTATTATGGAAAGGACAAAACATGACATGAATGAAACAAAAAAAACAAAATGGGCAAGGAAAGGAATATGTACATAGGTAGAAACACAACCCTAGGTTGTTGTTGGAAGTAATGCTTTAGCTCTTGGCCATTGATAGGAAGTGAGTCCATCTTCCCATCTAAGGATTGAAGACAATAAGTATGGTGGCCAAGCTTATGATGCACAACAAAGGGTCAAATCCACATGGATTGAAATTTGGTGTGTTTACCCTTCTTTTCATGGGATTTATCCCACTTCAATACTAGGTCTCCCACATCGAAATCATTTTTCCCTATAAATTTCTTATCAAACTAGTGCTTGATATGACTTTTATGCATAAAATTATTTTCTTGTATTTTTCACCTTTCTTCCTCTAACTTTAGGAGGGTGTCTATCTTGCTCTAAACAAAAAGACATGGTTTACCTCAGGATTCTTGAAGAATTTGAAGGGAAGGGAGGTATATGTTTAGAGGAAGGATAACTTCTTTTCCATACACGAAGAAGTATGGGGAAGCCTTCAGATAGGGTTTTGGCGTGACATGGTTAACCCATAAAGCATTCACTAATTCATTATGCGTGTTCTTTTGCTCAAAGTGTTAGTGTCAATGCTTTCACACTACCATCAGTGATCATATTTATCTTTTGCATTTCATACTAGGTGTCCCATTCTAATGAGCTACACTCCATTAGGTCATGGATCAGTTGATGGTAGGGTTTCATTTCATTTTTCGCTCATGCTATATACTTTCTGGCCTATTTCACATATTTTTTCAGTTATTCATAGTCATTCCCATTCACATCATTTATAAAAATCAGTATTAGACTTTAGTTTCACTAGGTCTTAGGGTTTTTCACCATGGTCATTCAAAAGAGTAATAAATGTCAATAGATACATGAAGGGGTAAATAAAGTTCAAAAAATCATAAATTTCCTTTTTGTAAGCTAAATAAAGCTCTTTAACCTCAAAACTTGTTTTGAGGTAAAACAGAGTATTTGTTTTTTTATTGTTTCATTTCCATGTAATTTGATGTAATTTTATGGTTCCTATATGTAATAAGTATTATTCAGCTGCTCTTGGTCGTCTTGCCAATTCTTGCCACTACAAAAGCAAAACATCGAAGAATCAACTCATCCAATTTCCAGGGAAAAGGGTCAAACTTCAAGTATAAAAATAGAGCATTTGAAAGAGTCATGCAAAACTTTTCAAAAGTTTGTTTGAATATAAAAATTAAAGTGAGAAGGAAATATAAAGCGAAGTCATTTGTGGAAGTCATTTCATTGTGTAAACTTCAAAGAAAGAGCAAAAATGGTGTTTTGAAGGGAGATTGAACAAAAGAGAAAGAAAACAGCAAATTTAGTGAAAATCTGCCTGGCGCTGTGCATTGGGAGTTTGGCACTGTGCATCAAGGAGGCTCAGAGCCAAAATTCCTTCAGAAAAATACAAGGGCACTATGCATCAGGGAGGCGCTGCGCATTGACCTGTGAGGCTCCAAAACCACCAAATTGCATTCCCAATCACCCTAGTTGCTGCATTTTCCTTCTAAATGAGTAAGTACACTCACTTTTTAGCATAGATAGGGTTTTCATGCTTGAAATATGTTTTTTGCCTCCTAAGACTCAAACCCTGGTTTGTCTTTCTACCTTATTTTTCACCATTGCAAAATCTTGTTCCTTGTCTCAATATTCCCATTTTCACTTGCCCTAACCTACCCTTTAATCATGTCTCACTTCACTCATATTCCCTTCCTCCATTTCCCTATTAAAATTAACCCCTTTATCAAACCCTAGCTCCCTTATAAACACCACTTACCCTCTTATTTCACTCCATCACTAATTCCCTTTTATAAATCTCTTCATACTCATTTTTCCCTAACCTAATTATCCACCTTTGATCAAACCATCCAAAGAGAGACAAACATGGAGAGGGACAGTGACTATGATTATGAGGAAGACACCGTAAGTGACAGCTCTAGGGAAAGGATTTTGCAACAGAGAAAACCTCACAAAGGTGGCAAGATTATCAGGGAAGAACCTATCAGCATGAGTGAACTACTTGCTTGCCCATTAGCCACCACATGCTTTAGATAACAGTCATGTTTTGAGTTTTGTGAGATGGTTGAGAGAGTTAAATTTCACCATGAGGTAGCAAGAGTGTTTGTGACAAATGTGGACAACAAGGCGGTACATCATGCTGGGGTAACATTCACTCTATCATCCACCATCATTGTAGAGGCCATAGGAATCCCAGATGTAGGATAGAAATGAAACGAGAGACAACATATTAGTAGGGAACATTATGAACCTTACATCAAGGCCAAGTATCATAGAAGAACTAGCAGATTGTTCCCTTTCAGATTTTTGGTGGACCGGTATGCTCCACTCATGAAACTCATCATCAAGTATTTTACTTGTGAGGGTAGGTTTTCTGGACTTTATGCCTACCATATCAGATTTCTCATGCATTTCACTAGAGTAAGAATGATGAGTATTCCTTATTTCATATGCAAAAACATAGAGAGGATGACAGTGATTGCAAAGAGGAAACCATATCCACAACATCTCAACAGTATTTACCATTTCTCTGTCATCAAAATGATTGTTTTACATCATCTCAATTAGTTGGGAATTCCATGGGAAACCTTCATTTCCCATGAGATATTCAAGGGGCCTCAAATCCTTTCATCAATTCCCCAAGAGGAAGGTGAGCCTTCATGACAACAAAAGGTACAAGAAACTGAAACTGTGGGGGCCCCTGTGTTTATTACCTATGAAAGAGGCACTAGGGTGCTCTTTGCAGTTGCCAAGCGAGTACTATCTCCACAAGGAGTGGAAGGGGTCTCGCCTTCATCTACAGACCATAAGAAAATTCTATCTCCACAAGGAGTGGAACTGGCTTTGCCTTCATTTTCAGCTAAACAGGTACAAGTTGGGCAACAACAGAAGGGAAGAGGTAAAGGAAAGAAAAAGATGCATGATGATGATCCTAGTGATGAAAAAGAGAGATATTTTGTCCTTGTTGGCCATGAGGAGACACAAGGAATAGATGTCATTGACTTGGATGCTTAGGATCCAAGAACTGTCAAAGACATGATCATCAAGGAGAAAGAGGATGAAATAAAAGCCTTGATGGTTAATTTAGAGAGGGCTAAATGGATCATCAAATATCTTGAGCAAGAAAATAAACAACTTACTGACAAACAATACCTCATGGAGTTACAAATAATCAAAGTGAACCGACAAGAGGCAAAGAAGGCAAAGGTCAAAATGACCTCAATTGAGCTAGAGATTGAGAATGACCGAGAAACATGGTTAGAGAGGGTGAACATTCACCTTGAGAAGTTGCTAGAGAAGGCCAATAAAGAAAAGAAAATGCTTCGCCACATGGCCTATCATTATTTGACCCAGAATAGGATATGCAAGATAAGGATTAAGCAACTTAAGGCAATATTAAGGAGGGCCTTAAAAGGCAAAAGGAAGGATGATAAGCTCAACATTTTGGCTAATGTTACATTAGCCCAACAAAGTAACCCATGAAGAAGATTTGAGCCAAAACTGGGCAAATTTTGAAACAATTTTGTCAATTTCAAATTTTTGAAATATGGAACATAGGAAATTACGGTGGATGTGCAGCGCCACTGGTGCAATGCATTGGATTGGCACACCCATTTGCAAAATGGCTTGTAGTTTTGGATTCAACATCAAAATTACGTCAATACCTGAAAGTTGCATCTCATTTGGAGCAAAACTAGGTATCCTAAAGGTTAAAAAACACTCAAAAAGTGTCCTCTCTGCCATTTTTTGTGCCCACAGGAAGAAATATTGGGAGAATTCATTTTTTAAGGGGAAAATGACCACCAAATCAGAAAATTAAAGATGTTTCAGAAACTAGACAGGTAGAGCTTTCGAACAAGCTATCATGGGCCTGATTTGGTGGAGTGAAAGGCCTCCAAAAGCATGCTTGAAGCGGTGTTGCACATTGGGCTCATGGCGCTGCGCATTGGGAAGTTTTTGTCAATTTTGCTTAAAAGTCAAATTTTCTCCTAGTTTGACTACCAGTTGATCTTTTCTCTACTCCTTCATAAATTTGTGATGGTAAATGATGTAATATGATGTAAATTTGATGAAAAATGACTCCAGGGGGTAGATACATCAGTTACAAGTGGTTGGGAAGTGAATGTATCAGTTTCCTTGGTGTTAGAGGCAAGCTATTCCACTGCCTATTTTCTTGTTCCTAGTTTAGATGTGGTTGAAACAACTCCTGATCTCTTGGATTCGACTCCTGATGGCTAGCTCAAGTGGTTTTCTTGCCTATATTATGTACTTTCTTAGTCATTTGTCAAGGTTGGACTCTTTGGAAGTGGTCCACTCATTGTATACTTGTATCGGCAGTTTGGCAAGGAATAAAACTAGGCTTCACAGTTATTTTTGTGGAATTCTTGTGATAATGAGTTTATGTATTGTTTCTTCTTCTGTAATCAGTTATTCTTATGTGTTATATGTTTCCAAATCTCTATTTTTCTTCTAAACTAAATGAATCAAGATTGTTACACAAAATATTGTCACCATGACTTTTTGCAGTCAGTGTGAGTCTATCACCACTCATACTGTCCTCCTTTGCAAGTCTTAAACCTCAGCTCTTCATGTCAAGAATTAAAAATGAGAGAATGTCCTTGAAAATCTATAAAACTCTAGTTCTGCACTTTCTCTTAGCATTACCTGGGGTCCCGCACCCCCTAGTCATGTCCCCTGCGGACCTGCCCGCTCTGTCTCTAAAGGAAAGGGTGCGGACCCCTGTAAAAGTAAAAAATGCGCAAGTTTATTATTAAAAACTCACTTTGGGTTAATTCTAGAAGGAATCCTGAGGTGGCAAGTTCACTCCTAGGTGGTTCATGCATCCCATAACTAAATGAGCTAACCCCTTGATGTGATGAGCTTATCCCTTTGAAGGAGGACTCTATCCCTTTGAAGGTGGACCTAGTAACTTCCTTCCTTTGCACTATAAAATGAGGCATTGGGCTGGTTGCTAGGAAGGTAAAAAGCTAAACATTTTTTAGGGTAAATGCAGTTGGAATTTAGACTTCCTACTTGAGCTCGAGAGGAGAGATTACATACCTTTTGGCTTCTTTGGGAAGATAGTGAAAGTTGTCAAAGTAGAGGAGATTCTTGCTGGACCTTTGGAGGAGCTTGTACAACATCAAGGCACCAGGGTTGTAAAGTTCTTCTTTGATTAAAGTTAATACAATCAGATTCATTTTTCTCAATAAATTGTCTTCTATGGTTTATTTCATGAATTCCTTGATCATCATGATAAATATGGTTTATTATATTGGCTATGCAGGTGGTATTTGATGTGTGTGCCTGTTTGTGTTTGCAGATTCTTTAAAAGGGAGCTCATTTGGACAAATGGAGCGTGGTTTCCACAAAATATCATTGGACCCGACGTAGGCCTAAAACACCTCTTGGACTTTATTTATAAATTGCATATTTAGAGAAAGATAGAATTTGTTTGGTTTGCTTGTCGCTAGATATCATTAGATACTAGGGAGATCGGTCTTGTCTGCAAGAACGATTTATCCGCCCGACAAAGATAAATAGGAAAAATACACTAGTAACAGTGCTTTATCTTGGGAATGCATTTGGTTTTTTATGTTTTCAACAATTTGAAGAGGACTCATGGTTTCTTCATGCCCTCCTCAGCTCCTCAACAGCCTTAAATCAATCATCTCATCCAATTAATAGTACATAAACACTTATCACCCCACATAACATGTATGTATCCCTGATTTAATTCCCTGGACCTAACTTGCCTGCTCCATTGGATCCAACAACAAAATTTTCAAAATCAACCCAAAAACCCTAAAGCTACTATACCTAGCCTAAAATCCATATTTGCAGTCATTTCGATTGAGGTTGACAAGGAAAGAGCCCTCTCCTGACTTGGTAGGGCTAGCTACCATGTTAAGCGTGGTGTGTGGTTACTCTAGAATTGCTTCAATTCAGCCTGAGGTCAATCTAGGCTCTAACATAGTGGCGACCATACTGAGGAATGTAGTTTTATGTTCCTCAACAAAATGTAACAATTTCATATCTAATTGTTGACGGAGGACAATGACCAGACATAAGAAGGCTGAAATCATTCACCTAGCGACTCCAAATTAGTTCTGAGATTAGATCCAAGGACTCCACTAGAGGATGAACCCGACCAGTAGAAACATGAAGGGACAATATGGAAAGATCAGGTAGTCAAGATGGAATTTAATCCAAGACATTATGTTCTTTATTATAAATTATTTCTTCTCTTTTCCCGAGAATGCCAAGAAGGCTTTACAAAGTATATTGTATTCAAGGAAAGATCCTAGACTTGCATTTGATTCCTTCCCTTTGAAGATTATGAATACAAAAATATTCACATGCCTTTGATCTTGATCAAGACCCTTCTTCCAAATCTTGTGATGACTGTCTTCAAACTGAGGAGCCTCAAGAGACCAAGATTGATTCTACACCTTCTGTACATATTCCTATACCTTGTAAAATTCCAAATCAATACAAAGCTCTGATTTTACCTCCTATATCCCATGCTTTCCCTAAAAATCATTACCTATATCTACCAAGATTTGATGGTGAATGTGAGAACATTACTGTTGAGAGACATGTACTGAATTTTGAGTCTTTTCTTGACCTTTATAATGTTGATGAAGAAGATGTCAGTATTAGGCTTTTTTCTCTTTCTTTGTAAGGAAAAGTCAAGAGTTGGTTCAAAACCTTGCCTAATGCGAGCATCTCAGATTTCCAGCAGTTCGTCAAAGTTTTCCTTGACAAGTGGGTGGTCAGACAAAACCTTTTCTTGATTATAGAAGAGTATAACCAGCTAAAAATATTGCTAGGGTAGATAGCACAACAATTTTCTGCTAGGTTTAACCAAGTCTATTTTTCAATGCCAGTTAATATAAGACCATCTCTTGTATCCACTCTCTTGCACTACCCAGATGCCTTTGATCTGGAAATGGAGTTTCAGCTAAGAGAAAGGAACCTTACAACACTTAAAGAGATGCGAAACAGTGCAGTAGATGTAGAGGCTAATTTGCTGATCAAAAGGGAAAAGTTGAAGGAAGAAGAGATGAAGAACATAGATCTAGAGGAAGCGACATCTTTATAGGTAAAGCTCAACATTTTGGTAAGTGTACTAGAAGAGATGATGCAAAGGATCACCACAAGGAATGAGTATAATGTTCAAGACCATGGCTCGCTGATTGAAGAGGAACAAGTTGCTTATCCAAAACATTTTCTTTATTATCCCAGTTGTTATAGACCTGATAATGATTGTTTTATAGATCATCTTGGAGAAGAGAGTTCTATTGATATGACATGTATGCTTGATGATGTGTTTTTTACTGATGATTTTCCTCAATTTGATCAGTATGATGATGATTATGTCCTCCAAATAGAAGCTAGTTTTGCAGATAAATCAGCTGCTGGTTTGTGGAAGGAGGAAGTTCACTTTAAGCAGCTCGAATACAGTGATCAGCCGATATATATTAGCTATGGAAGTGAGGAGGAAAGGAAATTTTTTTTTGAAGTAAGTGAAGGATCTTTGCCTTTTTGTTTTGCTTCATTTCAGATCATCAAAGACAACTTTCATGCAATCAGAAATCAACCGCTGACAAGTTTTGATCTGGACCATCTTGAGGGCAATGAAATCCTCATTCAATACTTTTCATATCTAGATTTGCAGCCCTTGAATGCCATTGATTGTCAAGTTGCAGATGAAGACTTGAAAGCTGGAACATATGATCAAATGATGCAAGATTATTCCATACCATTCTATTTTGAAACATTTCAATTTTTGAAGGGAAATTTGCATAGTATATCTTCAATAAAGGATGAGCAACCTATAGAAAATTATGCCATCTCATTGGAACCAATCAAAAATGGGTTGCAATAGTCTTTTCAAGTTTTTCACAATCCAATAGTCGATGTGTTGGATGACGTCTGTAGTCAAAGTCCTTCTCCACTAGCTAATTGTGAGATTAAAAGAAGTATTGATACAAAATTGATCTGGCAGCCAATTTCTTTGTCGTTTTCAGCAGGAGTCTCATCACAAAGCTTAGACACAAGTTTGCATTCATGGTATAAGTAGGAGAAAAGTAATCCATCGGATGAGCTAAGTCGCAATGTACATGAATTTCAAGATCCTTATGCAGTACTTTTGGAGTCAGATAGAGAATCCATATTATTCAATTTGGGAAAATTTGGATTTGTTTACAAGTTTTCATGGGAGGTTCCTTTCAGTAGTTTTCTCTTGTTTTTCATACGCAAGCACTTGTGGAGAATGAAAACAGTATCCAAAATGCTTACTTGGTTGCATTGGATGTTTCACTTCACTTGATTACGTGATGACTGGAACAGTTAGAGTAGGTTTTATTGAATAAGCTCCATTTTGAGTATAGTTTCTAGTCCATTAGTTATGTTTTAGTATTGAGTCAATTTTTAGTTGAGTAAGAGTCAGTTTGTGTATTTGAGTTATCAGTATTTGTTCAAGCATTTCAGTTAGATTTTTTGACTCCATGCCCAATGGATAAGGCTACTAGGTCTACTTTTCTAGAGACCTATAGTTCTTGTCACATCTAAGGAGCTATCATCCCCATTGGATCCAATGTTAGTGTCAGTGCTTTCACACTGCCATCAGTGATCAAAATTATCTTTTGCAATTCATACTAGGTGTCCCATTCTAATAAGTTGCACTCCATTAGGTCATGGATCAGCTGATGGTAGGGTTTCATTTCATTTGTCCCTCATGCTATATACCTGCTAGCCTATTTCACATATTTTTTCAATTATTCATAGTCATTCTCATTCACATCATTTATAAAAATCAGTATTAGACTTTAGTTTCACTAGGTCTTATGGTTTTTCACCATGGTCATTCAAAAGAGTAATAAATGTCAGCAGACACATGAAGGGGTAAATAAAGTTCAACAAATCATAAATTTCCTTTTTGTAAGCTAAATAAAGCTCTTTAACCTCAAAAATTGTTTTGAGGTAAAATAGAGTATTTGTTTTTTTATTGTTTTATTTCCATGTAATTTTATGTAATTTTATGGTTCCTATATGTAATAAGTATTATTCAGCTGCTTCTGGTCATCTTTCCAATTCCTGCCACTACCAAAGCAAAACATCAAAGCATCAGTTATCCAATTTCTAGGGAAAAGGGTCAAACTTCAAGTATAAAAATAGAACATTTGAAAGAGTCATGCAAAACTTTTGAAAAGTGGGTTTGAATTCAAAGAAAGAGAAAAAATTGTGTTTTGAAGGGAGATTGAACAAAAGATAAAGAAAGCACAAAATTTAGTGAAAATCTGCCTAGCACTGTGCAGTGGGAGTCTGGCACTACGCATCAGGGAGGTGCTGCGCATCAAAGCCAAACTTCCTTCAAAAAAATAAAAGGGTGTTGTGCATCAGGGAGGCGCTGTGCATTGACCTGTGAGGCTCCAAAACCACCAAATTTCATCTCCAATCACCCTAATTGTTGCATTTTCCCTCTAAACAAGTAAGTATACTCACTTTTGATCTTAGATAGTGTTTTCATGCTTGAAATATGTTTTTCTTCTCCAAAGACTAAAACCCTAGTTTGTCTTTCTACCTTATTTTTCAACATTGAAAAATCTTGGTCCTTGTCTCAATATTCGCATTTTTACTTGCCTTAACCTACCCTTTAATCCTGTCTCCCTCCACTCATATTCCCTTCCCCCATTTCCATACTAAAATTGACCCCTTTATCAAACCCTAAACTCCCTTATAAATCCCACTTACCCTCTTATTTCACTCCATCACTATTTCGCTTATATAAATCTCTTCATACTTAGTTTTCCCTAACCTAATTATCCACCATTCATCAAACCATCCCAAGAGAGACAAACATGGATAGGGACAGTGACTATGATTATGAGGAAGACACCCTAAGTGACAGCTCTATGGAAAGGATTTTGTAGCAGAGAAAACCTCACAAAGGTGGCAAGATTATCAGGGAAGAACCTATCAGCATGAGTGAACTACCTGCTTGCCCATTAGCCACCACATGATTAAGACATCAGTCATGTTTTGAGTTTTGTGAGATGTTTGAGAGAGTTAAATTTCACCATGAGCTAGCAAGAATGTTTGTGACAAACGTGGACAACAATGTGATACATCTTGCTGCGGTAACATTCACTCTATCATCCACCATCATTGCAGAGGCCACAAGAATCCCAGATGTAGGAGAGAAATGGAACAAGAGAAAACATGTCATCAGGGAACATTATGAACCTTACATCAAGGCTAAGTATCATAGCAAAATTAGTAGAGTATTCCCTTTCAGATTTTTGGAGGACCGGTATGCTCCACTCATGAAACCCATGATCAAGTATTTTACTTGTGAGGGTAGGTTTTCCAGACTTTATGCCTACCATATCAGATTGCTCATGCATTTCACTAGAGTAAGAATGATCAGTATTCCTTATTTCATATTCAAAAACATAGAGAGCATGACAGTGATTGCAAAGAGGAAACCATATCCACAGCAGCTCAACAGTATTTACCATTTCTTTTTCATCAAAATGATTGTTTTACATCAGCTCAATTAGTTGGGAATGCCATGGGAAACTTTCATTTCCCATGAGATATTCAAGGGGCCTCAAATCTTTTCATCAATTCCCCAAGAGGAAGGTGAGCCTTTAGGACAACAAAAGGTACAAGAAACTGAAACTGTGGGGGCCCTTGTGTTTATTACCTACGAAAGAGGCACTAGGGTGCTCTTTGTAGTTTCCAAGCGAGTACTATCTCCACAAGGAGTGGAAGGGTTCTCATCTTCATTTACAGACCATAGGCAAATGTTATCTCCACAAGGAGTGGAAGGGGCATTGACTTCATTTTCAGCTAAACAGGTACAAGTTGGGTAGTAACAGAAGGGCAGAGATAAAGGAAATAAAAATATGCATGAGGATGATCCTAGTGATGAACAAGAGAGAGATTTTGTCCTTGTTGGCCATGAGGAGTCACAAGGAGTAGATGTCATTGACTTGGATGCTTAGGATCCAAGAACTGTCAAAGACATGATCATAAAGGAGAAAGATGATGAGATAAAAGCCTTGATGGCTAATTTAGAGAGGGCTAAATGGCTCATCAAATATCTTGAGCAAGAAAACAAACAACTAACTGAGAAACAATACCTCATGGAGTTAAAAATAATCAAAGAGAACCGGCAAGAGGCAAAGAAGGCAAAGGTCAAAATGCCCTCCATTGAGCAATAAATTGAGAATGAATGAGAAACTTGGTTACAGAGGCTGAAAATTCACCTTGAGAAGTTGCTAGAGAAGGCCAATAAAGAAAAGAAAATGCTTCGCCACGTGGCCTATCCTTATTTGACCCAGAATAGGATATACAACATAAGGATTAAGCAACTTAAGGCAAGATTAAGGAGGGCCTTAAAAGGAGAAAAGAAGTATGATAAGTTAAACATTTTGGTTGATGTTATGCTAGCCCAACAAAGTAACCCATGAAGTAGCTTTGAGCCAAAATTGGGAAAATTTTGAAACAATTTTGTCAATTTTAAAATTTTGAATTATGCAACACACGAAATTCTGGTGGATGCGCAGTGCCACCGGCACTGCGCATTGGATTGGCACAACCATTTGAAAAATGGCTTGTAGTTTTGGGCTCATCATCAAAAGTACATTAGTCCCTGAATTTTGCATCTCATTTGGAGCAAAATAGGTCTCCTAAAGGGCAAAAAACACTCCAAAAGTGTCCTCTCTGCCACTTTTTGCACCCATAGGAAGTAGTCTTGGGAGAATTCATTTTTGAAGGGATAAATGACCTCCAAATCAGGAAATTCAAGATGTTTCAGAAGCTAGAAAGGCAGTGCTTTCCAACAAGCTATCTTGGGCCTAATTTTGTGTATTGGAAGGCCTCCAAAAGCATGCTTGAAGCGGCGCTGCACATTGGGCTGATGGCGCTATGCATTGGGCAGTTTTTGTCAATTTTGCTTAAAACTCAAAATTTCTCCTAGTTTGACTACTAGTTGACTTTTTCTCTTCTCCTTGGTAAATTTTTGATGGTAAATGATATAATATGATATAAATTTGATGGAATATGACTTGAGAGGGTAGATACATCAGTTACAAGTGGTTGGGAAGTGAATGTATCAGTTTCCTTGGTTTTAGAGGCAAGCTGTTCCACTGCCTATTTTATTGTTCCTAGTTTAGATGTGGTTGAAACAACTCCTGATCTCTTGGATTTGACCCCTGATGGCTAGATCAGGTGGTTTTCTTGCTATATTATGTACTTTCTTAGTCATTTTTCAAGGTTGGACTCTTTGGAAGTGGTGCACTCATTGTATAATTGCATCAACAGTTTGGCAAGGAATAAAACCAAGTTTCACAGCTATTTTTGTGGGATTCTTGTGATAATGAGTTTATGTATTGTTTATTCTTTTGTAATTAGTTATTCTTATGTGTTATATGTTTCCAAATCTATATTTTTCTTCTAAACTAAATGAATCAAGATAAATAGGCAAAATACACCAGTAACAAAGCTTTATCTTGGGAATGCATTTGGTTTTTTATGTTTTCAACAATTTGAAGAGGACTGATGGTTTCTTCATGCCCTCCTCAGCTCCTCAATAGTCTTAAATCAATCATCTCATCCGATTACTAGTAGATAAACACTTATCTATCTCTCCCACAGAACATGTCTCTATCCATGATTTAATTCCCTGGACCCAACCTGCCTTCTCCTTTGGATCTAGCAACAAAATTTTCAAAATCAACCCAAAAACCCTAAAGATACTATACCTAGCCTAAAATCCATATTTGTGGTCATCTTGATTGAGATTGACAACGAGAGAGCCTTCTCCCAACTTGGTAGGTCTAACTACCAGGTTAAGCATGGTTTGTGGTTAATCTAGAATTGCTTCAATTCAACCTGAAGTCAATCTAGGCTCTAACACAAAGTAAACAATTTTCTTGATGATACAAATTAAATTATATTTAGTAGACTCAACTAAATTGTTTCCTTGAGGCTAGTAATTAGATGAGTGCTTTAAAACAATACCATTCTCTAATGAAAAATCATAAATCTTTAGTGATTAAATTTAATTTGTATTCTCGAAAATAAGTGACATGGGAATGACAAACATGATGATGGTATTCTATTTAAGGAAGTGGATGACTTACTTCTCGTTCACTTGTTTCAATGGATCTTCTTCAACCTATCAAGTAAATTAATCTATATAAGTTAAGATATATTGGCTTTTCTTTGATGAATGATGAAAATTTCAACCAATAACGTCCAATCCCAATTGTTCAAAAGACTCTTAAATGGTAATGGGCTACAATGGGGTGACTGAATTCTTACCTTGACTAACACATCTTTGACATACAAAACACTTATGGCCATAGGCATGTGCATCATTAAATAATGTGGGCCACTAATAACTAGCTTACGTGACTTTATGAGTAGTAGTATCGCCTATGTAGTGCTCACTAGCTAGCTCATCATGAAGGTATTTCATTACCCTTTTTGAGACTTGTGCTTCCAAGTATCTGAGTAGGACACCGTTATATACAAGTTGATAATATAAATTTTTAAGTCAAATAAACCTCTTCTATTTTACTGAGAAGTGTGAGGTCAAGCAGTCATGCTCTAGATACTGTCACACATCAATGTACAAAGACATGGCTACGTTTGTAAGGGTAGCCTGTTCAATATTGTACATTTCAATTTCTTGTTCCCATTTGGAAGAGTCCTCCGTTCGAGATTTAATTTCTTTTGCTGCAAGACGATAGAGACAATGGGATTTTATTGTATGAAGTAGCTTGAATTATAGATCTTACTCTTAAAGGCTTGTCATCCAGTTTGTCCTCCTTTCAACCGAAGTCTTGTTGCACAAAAACCAATCTAATCGTTGGGTGAGGCACAAAGATGGTAACGTGACTTTTCAAGCGGTAAGGCCTAAAATACATAACCACCTTGTATATTTCATAAGATTTCTTATCACTGGTGTGTTATTTCAATTTGAATCCATGTAGGCCATCACTTATAAACAATATGGGCTGCTCATTTCCTTGATTGTCCTTCTAAGTGAGAATGTCTATAGGAGATGTTTCAAAAGAAAAAGTATACACCAATTTTTTTCTAAAGTCTGGACTATATAATGTTGGGGGATTGACAATTGTTTTCTTAATTCAGGCAAAGGAATATTTCTCTCTTTGGTCCCACTTATAAAATGCATCCTTCTTGATCATCTCTTGTATTTTCTTAACAATATGTGCGTAATATGAGATGAATTTCGGAAGAAATTTAATCTTCCCCAAGAAGGATTAGGTGGATTTCTTATTCATGGGAAAGGGGATCTGAAAATTAATCTTGACCCACCCCGGGTCCACTTTAATTTCACTCTTAGATATAATGTGTCCCAAGAGGTTGCCTTGAATATTCTAAAGATTCTCTTCTTAGGATTTAAAGATATGCCATATCTTCGACATTGCCCAAATATTTTCCTTAGATGACGAAAGTGATCAAATAATTTATTACAAAATATTATAACATCATATAAGTACACCACGACACTTTGTCGAACCAAACCATGGAATGCGATGTCCATAACATGTTAAAATATGGCACCAACATTAATAAGTCCAAAAGGCATCTACCGAAATGTGAATGTATCCCATTGAGTCTTGAAAGTAGTCTTGAACATGTTGGGTTCCACTACTATAACTTGGGTGTATCTAGAAAATCCATCTAATAGTGAGAACATCTTTAACCCAAATACCATTTCAATTATCTACTCCATAGATGGCATGGGTGTTATAGACATTTTTGTGCCTCGCGGCATGGAGCATGAAATGTCAATAATTACAGGGATCCTCAGTCCCTAAACATGTTGTTCTTACCCCTAGAAGAACAAGGTCAGCAAACCACAGCACTTCCCATCAGTTCTCCACCTGAAAAAACACTCAAAACAGGCTATTTTTGGATCATGTCAGCTGCTCCACTGAGCAACTGCGCTGAATGTCAACTGGTCCTCCTTGTACCTGCGCTGAAAGTCAAAACCAATGAAGGCTACCTGCGCTGGGCGAGATTGGCCAAGTGGCACAGTCATTCTGCAAGGTGTCAACTGCCCAGGAAGCTTCCAAACTGACACTTGGTTCAAGGAATTCGCCCTGTGATGAGTAAGAGGTACTTGATCTCCATGTGTAAGCAAGGATCTCCAAGTGGACTTAAGAACTGAAGATTAACTGAAGAGGGAAAGGACACAAGGCAGCTTTATGTCAGTCTCAAGCTGACTCATCCTTTCTTCTTCTATCCTATATATAGAGCTCTTCTATGAGGTCTAAGGAGGCTGGAATTTTGTGCAAAGCAAGGAAGTGTTGTTGGTTTACAGTTAGAGCTATTGGGTGATTGCTTTTATAGAGGTGAAGAGGAGATTTCTTGCTGCTGGGCAGGTGCTGCTGGATTGGAGCCATTGATGGTTGTAACCTTCTCAGAACCTTTTACTTCTATCAATAAAGCTTTGAATGTTCTCCTATATACTTGTATTGCATCGATGTATTGTATTCACTTGTATATCTGATTCACTCTAATCCATGCATCAGTTATGAGTACATGTTTCTTGTAGTTTCCATCTCTTGTTTGTGCAGGATCTTTGTGTAGCTGGGCCGGCAAGGGAACAAGGAGCCGGGAGCAAGGGACGAAGAGAGAAGACAAGATCGACAAAAGCGAAGGATATCGGTTGGTCAATCTTTTCTTCCTTCTCTGTACTTTCATAAAGGAAAACATCAAAGCTTTACTTTCAGTTGTTGCTAAGGAACTATCACCCTTAGAGTCGGGATAGGGTCATTCCGAGTCGGATACTTTTCCCCACAACAAATTGGCGACTCCGCTGGGGATCGAACCCAGAATCTCTGGTTTCGCAAACCAGTATCTTGTTGGTGTTTGTAGTATCTTTGCTATTCATTTCCTAAAGAAAAGAGTACCAAATCGAAAAGCTTTTGACTATATCAAAAGCGAAGTAGAGGAGCTGCTACTCTTGCTCATTTTCTGAGCAGATTCATGATTTGAAAAGCTGATCTACAAAAGACTCTTGTGCTCTTTGTGATAGCTTTTCATCCTCTTGATCATCCCTTAGCTTGTACTTGACCTATAGCTTTTTATTTCAGCAAAAACAGTGAATTTTTGAGCTTTTTATGACCCGGAAACCCTTGTAAACGCAACTCTCGTGTCTCAGTGCAGGCTGTCCAAAGGCAGTCTGCATTTCAGCGCAGGTACTCCCTTCGGGAACTGCGCTGAGAGTCAGTTTGACAGACCAGAGCCTGCGCTGAACCAGTTAGGCTATGTCTTCCTGAGGTTTCCTACTGAGTCTTGGCCCTGTTTTCACTGTTGTTTTGCTGCTGATTGCTTGTCATTTGTACTTGCTGTAAACAACTTTCCTTGACATTATTCCGCCTCAGTTGTGTGATGAAACTGTGATTGTTCTTTCAGTATTTCTTGTTTCAGTTACAGTTTCCCATTGTGAAAAGCAAACCAGTATAGCTGTGGCCTCTTAGATCCTGAACTGTAAAAGTGTCTTTGTGATCTTAAGAGCTAGTTTTATTACTGTTCATGGCTGTTTGAGTTTGTTTATTTTTCATTTTGTGGTTTGAATCTATACATTTCCAGTGTCTAAACAAGTCGATCTTAAGGTGTCTTTTGATTTTGGACAAGCTTGTTTACTTTCGCTTGAAATTAGGTTCAAAGTTATACAACAGTTTCCTTTTTGTCTTACATCAACATTAAGGAAAAAGAAAAGAAATATCTGCATTGTGCATGTGCATTATTGACAGTTTGCATGTGATTTAGGAAAAAGTGCATTTAGTGTGTGTTCTGTGATCTGTGAGAAAAGTTGATGTCTTTCTTTTCCCTCAGTAGATTAAGGTTTTCAAAGTTGAAAGATTGAAAAGTTTTGCTTCTCATCTTAGATTGCATTTAGGAAGTTGTATATATACATCTCGTGGTGATCCTTAAAGGCAAACTGCTAAGCAAGATCAACATTAAAATAAATCCAATTTACATAACAACGCTTTGTAACATAACGCAAACATCTAGAGGTCTAGGTAGAGACGTGTTCCGGCGTCGTTAAACATAGTGACTGTCGATCTCTACGAAGGTGGGTGATTCCTCCTGAGAGTCGGTGGCACTAATACGGACTTGTGCTCCCACGTACCGTCGAGTATATATTGGGAGACCCCTATAGGCAATCATCCTTTATCCATAGGAAGCCGTGTCGACCGCCCTACTGATCGCGATGCAGTGAACACAGCATTCACGAAGATCGACCACCCGTACCGTAAAACGTATTCTGTGGTTTCGCGAAAAGTTTGGCACACCCTCTGCCTAGAACTCCAGAGCAGTTTCTTTTGGCCTTTTTCAAACTCTATAACTGAAAAAGTCCAACCGAGCATTTGTCACTTCGGGCTCGTTAATACATCGAAGGCGACTAGAGTCATCTTTAGCTTTTTCTCGACTCTTAAAACATGAAAAAGCAAGTTTGTGTCTAAAAGCGTCGTTAATAAAATTTATTTTAAGTGGAACAAAATCACCTGTTATTCCCACGTTGATCTTTCAGTTGAAAAGTATGGAGCCCACCAACCAAGGAGGCAACCTTGGCAGAAGTCCAAATCCCTTCTCCTCTTGGGGAGATGTTGGTGCACCTCATATGGCAACATTGTCACTTCCAGGATTGACAATCGGCCTCCCTGTATGGCTCTTTTCAACTAATGTAGTCCAGATCGCCACTAATCCTGAGCAGTCGAATCAACAGTCAGAACAGTCTAGAACTACCCACCAGCCTTCCACTTCTTACAATACTTCCTCTGATCCTTCATCTTCGCGAGGTAGATCTGGCAAAAGTCAGCCTCCCAAAGAGAAGAAGGAAAATAAGAAGAAAGAAAAGAAGCAGAAGGAGCCTATGGCGAAGGCGACTGGGGGCAAGCAGGAGAAAGCTGACAAAAACCCACACACTGCACCGACCGGGCCTAAATCGCCATGTGTCATTTGCAAAGGGACCCACTTCCATCGTGATTGTCCTTGTATTCCCCGGATACTAAGGGACTGGTCCCCGAGGTTGCACAATCCGGTAGCATCAACCTCTGATAGTCATGTTGATTGCAGTCCGTCAACTAGCAAGAGTGAAGGACGAAGAGGGAGACCAAGATCACCCTGTGTATTGTGTGAAGGCGAGCATGCCATCCACAAATGTCCATTCTTAGATGAGGCAAAGAGAGTTTTGGAAGATTGTCCGGTTTCACCGTTACGACTTCCTCCTGGATACCAAAAACTCGTGCCTAATCCCTTGATAGTTGAAAATCCAGTTGACCCGCCCAAGTGGTCAGCTGAAGTGTCGGTCATTGAGAATGAACCTACTGAATCCAGACCAGACGAGAGTCTAAAGGTCGAAACGGCAGTTGACCCGGTTCT